>OZ024771.1:18457287-19657287 GCA_964017025.1 Stenichneumon culpator
CCACGCACGCACGCACGCACGCACGCACGCACGCACGCACCGCACGCACGCACGCACGCACAGCACGCACGCACGCACGCACGCACGCACGCACGCACGCACGCACGCACGCACGCACGCACGCACGCACGCACGCACGCACGCACGCACGCATCGCACGCACGCACGCACGCACGCACGCACGCACGCACGCACGGCACGCACGCACGACACGCACGCACGCACGCACGCACGCACGCACGCACGCACGCACGCACGCACGCACGCACGCACGCACGCACGCACGCACGCACGCACGCACGCACGCCACGCACGCACGCACGCACGCACGCACGCACGCACGCACGCACGGCACGCACGCACGCACGCACGCACGCACGCACGCACACACACACACACACACACACACACATTCTACTATTTAATGTTTTCACTGTTCTTCAATGATACTGTACTATCTACCGCTATCTTCCACTACTCTGTACAAAAGTGAGGAGAGGACAGTCAGTTTCTCACAAAAACATATCACAGTGGACTAAAAAATTAAATCCTACGGACATTTTCGCTAATCAGTGAAGGCTCGACTTGTCAGCGGAGGTGACCCTCATTCCCCCCAATGACTGTTCATCCTTCTATACAAACTGTCAGCTGATATCGTGAGGACGAAAGTGTTTTATTAACAACCATTAATGCACTATAAATGATAGTATACGGACGTATAGAAAAGGGAAAACTGCGAGAAACTGCTCACAGGAAAAATCTTTCTCCTGTTAAGCGGAATATAAATACGACTGGGAGTTTATAACAGCTGTGACCATCATCTCCCGCTATCACGGTACACGAGTCGCGCTACCTGTCACTGGGCGGCCATATTGGACCCACCGAGGCAGTAGCTAGCATTCTGCGGCTACCTCAACACAACAGTGACAATCAACCGGGGGCTCCCGGAGAAATCAAGACAAATTTCACAACTTTCCGGTCGCATGACTGGAAAACTATTCGAAAATCGATAAACCATTATGAAAAACACGCGCTACGTTAACTGAGACTCTCCAGGAAAAGCAATAAATAGTAATTGACAATAATACAACAATAAATATTGGCAATAATACAAAAATACATAAATAAGACCTTTTACACGAAGATGAGTGATGAGAAATTGCGCGACTGCGCACTGTGCAGGAAACCACCAAAATCTGTCATACATGAATGCAAATCCTGTGAAAAACCCTTCCATCCCGGGTGTATAAAGCTCCATCGAGTGGTAAACGAGAAAAATCAACAGGTTCCTTGCCGAGGAGAGATTGAAATAATAAAAATTAAGATAAATGATCACTCTGAAAGTGAAATGAACCAAAGCAAGAAAAGAACAAGAAGTTGCGAAGAAGATCGAAATAACGAGGACATGACTAATAAAAAAAACCCGAAGTGAAGAAAACACTGTGAAAGGCGAGGTTCCGATACTTGTAGAGGACGCCTATGCAAACCATAAAGCAGAACCTAATATGGAAAAATTGGGAAAAATAATGACAGATGAAATAGACAATATGAAGCGGGACATTATACAAGCGATGAAAACGCAATGGAGCAGTATTATGAAGGATATTGTGACGTCGCGGTTGACTATTTAACGTTTATTTATTTAATTCGAATAGCCAACTCGGCTACAGAACGCGGTTTTAGGAAGGAAAGACTCGGTTTACACTTGGTGAACTGCTCGAACCGTTTATTAAAGTACAAACTGGCAGAGTGACGTTGTCGTACAGAATTTCAGTGACTTACTGACTAACTAGCCTAGAAGAGGGTGGTTCTTATAGGTTTTGGCCGTGGGAAAACGTGGTCAGTGGGGAGAGAATTTGGAAGACGGAGTATTCTGGAAAAGGCAGGTGTCGTGGAGGAGGCTGGAAGCAGCTGCGTAAGATTCTTGGAAAGTCGGTCGATGTGGAGGAAAGCGGAGTAGCTTGGCGGGCATAGGTTTGCGTAATCTATGGAGAGATCTTTGGGAAAAGGAAAATAGGCGTTGTTAGGCCTTCTGGGAAACGGGTAGGATGCACGTGCACGTCCTTTCGGGAAGGTGCCGCGGCAAGCGTCGGAGAGCGGCTGGGGTCGTAAATTGTAAGAGCGAGAGGGATGAAGGGTAGGCGCAGCGAAAAGATGATACTCGGGCTGGACCGTCGTTACAATATTGTTGCAGAAGAATGTAACAAAACAACGAAGGAACTCAAAGAAGAGATATTACTACTGAAAGAAGAAATTAAGAAGATGAAGCAAGAGAAAACAAACAACGCAGTAACCGACAACAGAAACAGCATGCTCCACATCGAGGAAAATGACACATATGCACATGTGACGAAAAGAAGTAGAAACGACGAGATAATTATACAACCAACGAAAATTCAGACGAGCAAACAAACGGAGGGTATTATACGAAGCAACGTGAACCTCATTCAACTGGGAGTAGGTGTAGACAGAATCGTAGGATGCCCCAAAGGGAAAGTAAGAGTAGAGTGTGAAAGAAGCAGAGACACAGAAAAATTGAGGAATGCACTGAAACAGAACTTAGGAGAAGAATACCAAATCTACGTGCCGAACAAAAAACTTCCAAAAATAAAAGTATTAGGAATAGAAGAGGAGAAAGCGGACGAAGAAGAGACGTTATTTATAAATAGAGTCAGCGCACAAAACGAACTTAAAACGGCAAACGACAAGTTCCAAATGAAGATTATAAAGAAGATGCAAACTAGAAATAAAGAAACGAATATGATTATTGAGGTGGACCCAATCACTCACAAACTCTTGGTCGAGAAGCAGAAAATGAAAGTCGGGTGGAAAAGCTGCCAAGTATATGACTATGTAAGTGTTGTTCGTTGCTACAATTGCTGGGGATATAACCACTTTGCGGCAAACTGTAGAAACGAAACCTGCTGCAGAAAATGTGCGGGAAACCATCAGTACACAGAGTGTAATTCCACGAAATCCAGCTGCATAAACTGTCTGAAAATCGTAGATAAGTTCAATGTGACCGATTTGGCCTGTGATCACGAAGCGATGGACAGTGAATGTGAAATGTTCAAAAGGCAGGTAAACCGAAACAGAAAATATATTAAATACTATAATGAATAGCAACTACCTTTGCCACTACCATTAAAAACTCAAAGCCAAACCCCCTTTATTCTAATGTTAAACGCACAGGGCTATCTTAAAAATAAAGACGAAATAGAAAATATGGTGACACACTTTAAACCTAAAATCTTAACGTTAACAGAAACACATGTGACAAATGAAATCGATGAGACTGAATTGTATATAAAAAACTATGAAGTAATTAGATGCGACTCACATAGTAAAAGAACCGGAGGTGTATTGACATTTGTGATACAAAATATTAAGTACAAGACAGTAACGAATAAAAATATAAATGAGAATACATGGATAAGTTCGATAAAATTAATGGGAGGGTTTCACGGAATTATAGTTGGTAATGTATACCATTCTCCAAGTATGAGTGATGGAATGTTTATAGACGAAGTAACGAAGGAATGCGAAAATCTATTAGACTTGGGGCATGTATTGATACTTGGAGATTTTAACATTGACATGAACAAAAATAACCAATGCTCGAAACGACTCACAAAAAACCTATTATGTCTAGGATTTAAGCAATACGTTACAGAAGATACACGAATTACGGAAACATCGAAAACCCGCATTGATCTAGCATTCTCTAACTTCCACATAAAAACCAAAGTGCTAATGACTCCGAAAATAACGGATCATCAAATAGTTGAAGTTGATTTATTAACTGACAAAAATGAAAATGGGGTAGTTACTGAATATTACAAACGAGATTACAAACATATAAATGATGAACTATTTAATGAAATGCTAACTGAGCTGATAAGACATAGAGTTTTTAGAAATGACGACGTTAACAAAATAGCAGATAATTTAGTAGGATGTATCACTGATGTAATAAGTAGTAATGGGTGCACTATGGCGACCCCCCACTCTCATCCCCACTCCAATCCCCACTCCTCGGGCCCGGTCTGACCGCGCCCGGAGGTGTGAGTGTGACGGAGAGGGGATGAGAGCGTGTGTGTGCGGGAGTCTCCATAGTGCACCCGAAGTAAAGGAAAAATGACAAAAGGAAAAAGAAGAAAAAATATTTATTGCTCCATTTGTTCTTAAATAATAATTATTGATGTTCCCCTGGTGTTTTGATGCTCCCCCTGGTGTGTTGAAGTAGCCTGTAAAAAGAAATAATATTTATTAGCTTATTTATTTTCTATTTTTTCTATTTTCTTTTTTATTTATCAACTTACCATCTATTGTTGCTCTTCATTGCGGGTAGGGGGGGGGCCCTCAGGAGCGTGGTGCGGCGCGTGTATGGACGGTCGTCAAAAACTGGGACGCGGAGGGGCACCTGCCCTCCGCGCTCCCACACTGTATACTGTACAGATGCGGACATAAATGTGGGGCAATGGGGGTCACACATTGTGGACGAGCGCTCGAGCCCTGAAAAGCGTTGACAGTGCGTTACCACAATGTGCCCAGAGCGTACTCTTTATGTTAAACGGGCGGCATAAGCGAAACTTATAGCCACTGTGCGCCAAGTCTGTGATCTGGCCTTCGAGGGGCTCGCGTCGATAATCTCTCTTCGGAGAGAGCAAAATGGATCCCAGGCGTTAAAACCCAGTGTGCCCATATCCGCGGGTGTGTTCTAGGAGCGATCGCATGTATTGCGAATCGTGAGTTCACGCCTGGTTTACGAGTCGCTGGTCAGCGATCTCATGGTTCGAATGTGCATGAGATTGTCTGGAAGCAGGCCCGGACGAAGCCAATCGTTCTGATGTCATCCTGATGCTTAAATCAGGTGCCCTCATCCCCGCGGGGTATCAAATAAAGGTTCTGGAATATGCCTTGTTCCGAAAGGAGTGGGCTGACCAGCTAGCCCATGTGGTTCATATATTTTTGGGGACCTACGTGTGATAGACGACGTGGTTGGTGACGCGTCCGACGAGAGAAGGGGACTCTCGCTTTGGCTTACCCCGGGTGGTTAACCAGCACCCGTAAGAGGTGTCAGTGAAAGGTATCGCAGGGGAGGTGCTTGCCAGCCGATTGCCGGTGGTCAATCGTGCGCACCTCTATTGAGGTTGGCCTCTGCGGGGCAAAATATATCGCAACATGGAAGTAGGTGGGCTTCGTTGCGTATGCTCTTAATGGGCGAGAGACCTTCGGGTCGAGCATGGAATGACGGTCTCGTGCCGGATTTCCTCACATTAGTTGTATACTGTACAGGAGGCGCCGGCTCCTGGGCGCTCACGTAATCCCTGTCCGTGAACGGAGGGCGTCGGCGTCTCGCTTCTTCTTCTCCCGCGTATCTGACGCGTTCTGGAAAAAATGAAAAAATAACGAAAATAAAAAATGAACTTTTTTCTTCTTTCAAGTCGCGTTGGAGGTAAGCCTTGCAAACACTGTCTGTGGTGTACCCTGTAGTGGGCAGGTCTAGTGGCCGCTGGGGTCTCTGGTTCGAGCCCACGTCGAGTACTTTTTTATTTTTTTATTTTTTAAGTATAAATTATTAATTACATTTTTAATAATAATGGTTATTTTTTTAATTAAAAAAACAAAAAAACAAAAAAATGATTATTTAAAAAAAAAGTACTCGACGCGGTCTCGAACCAGAGACCCCGCGGTCGCTAGACTCGTCCGCTACAGACTACACCAAGACACGGCTTGAGAAATTTATTACGAACGCTCGTTGAAGAGTGTTCACGAGGCCTCTCTCTCTCTCTCTCTCTCTCTGACTCGAGCCTGCTTCGAGTACTTTTTTAAAATTGTAAATAATTAAAATTTTTTAAATTATTATTTTAAAGAAGTACTCGAGACAATCCGTGATGTACCCTGTAGCGGTCAGGTCTAGTGGCCGCGGGATCTCTGGTTCGAGCCCGCGTCGAGTACTTATTTAATTATTAATTAAATTTATAAATAATAATGGTTATTTTTAATTTAAAAAATAAAAAATGATTATTTAAAAAAAAAAAAAAAGAGTACTCGACGCGGGCTCGAGCCAGAGACCCCGCGGTCGCTAGACTCGCCCGCTACAGGGTACACCACGACACGGCTTGAGAAGTTCCTCACGAACGCTCGTTCAAGAGTGTTTCACGAGGCCTCTCTCTCTTTCTCTCTCTGACTCGAGCCTGCTTCGAGTACTTTTAAAAATTGTAAATAATAAAAATTTAAAATGATTATTTTAAAGAAGTACTCGAGAGACAGGCTCGAACCAGAGAGAGAGAGAGAGAGAGAGACTCCGCGGTCACTAGATAAAATTAATTAAATAAAACGGTACTTACGAATATTATTATTCTGGGCTGGACGCGGACGCTGTTCCTCCGCGGGCTCGGGACGTAGAAGCCTCAAAATTCGAACGGTCGGCGCTTCCCCTTCGATCGGCGCACGTTTGATGCACATTTTTTTTTTTTGCGGTGCGGTATTTTTTTACGGTGTTGCGCCGGCACGGTTCCGCTGTGTACTGACGGCCTCTCTTATGAGATCATAGCCGCCGCCCAGCCTCGTGCAGATTCTGCAAAATCTCGAGGCTGTCACAAATATGCACACAAACATATCCGTTACCGCTGTTACCATGGAAGCTGTCACAGATATGTACACACACGCACCCGTCATCCCTGTTGCCACGGCCGTTTATTTTATTTTTATTTTATTTTTATTTTATTTTTATTTTATTTTTATTTTATTTTTATTTTATTTTTATTTTATTTTTATTTTATTTTTATTTTATTTTTATTTTATTTTTATTTTATTTTTATTTTATTTTTATTTTATTTTTATTTTATTTTTATTTTATTTTTATTTTATTTTTATTTTATTTTTATTTTATTTTTATTTTATTTTTATTTTATTTTTATTTTATTTTTATTTTATTTTTATTTTATTTTTATTTTATTTTTATTTTATTTTTATTTTATTTTTATTTTATTTTTATTTTATTTTTATTTTATTTTTATTTTATTTTTATTTTATTTTTATTTTATTTTTATTTTATTTTTATTTTATTTTTATTTTATTTTTATTTTATTTTTATTTTTTGCGTTTAAATGTACCGATAATCGTACACTTTTTTCTTTGTTTTTCTTCTTCTTCTGATGAGTCTGCCGGTTCCTCCGAACCGTAGCATAGACTCGGATCGCCCCGTCTTGGTCTTTTACACGGGCGGTCTACATCCACGTAGTACATTCGAAAGTCACACCACCATCGCGTTTTTTTACATGTGTAGTGGTAGTAATTGGGTGAATAGCTAGTTGTATTCCAGCATCGCCAAATGTCGGGTTTTCGCGATATTCCAGTGCGTGTGTCATACACGCGCAAATCGCGATGACGTGAATGATACGCCGCAAAAGTTTACATGGCTAGGGTCTTCTCCGTTACCTGAGGGACAAGCCCAATGCACAAACATACAGCGGGGGTCTCCTGCGTAAGACAAATCTACAGCATCGAGCGAGATTTTTTTATTTTGGGTATCAATTTTACCCAATAGGTGACGCAATAGAGACCAATCCTCCATGGTGTAACGGGCCATGTTATTCATCACCGTAACAAGAGCTAAACACTGTAACGAACTTGCCGACCACCGAATTTCCTCGGTACCATCGGCCGCCACACGCAGTGTCCATGAAACGCGCGGCGTCAATTTCGGTCGTGCATTACGGTCTTTTGCTCGTATACCATACTCTATTGTCACACTATTGAAGCACCATGAATCTTCGGCTTGATCGCCATCACCACCATCATCTTCGCCGTTCTCGTATTCAATGCGCTCGAAAATTTCGTAAACTTTTTTTTCCCTACGATCTTCGCAGTACGCGTAATTAGGACCTCCGGTAGCCATTTTTTAGGATAGTTTTTGGATTTAAACTTAGCGGCACGAGAACTGATTAAATACTGATAGCGGTCCGTCTCAAGATTTTTTGCATGATCAAACGAGATGACATAGTTTACTAATACAGCGACGTGCCGAGGGATCAAATGTTTTGCTAACTATGCACGACATTCCGCGGTAGAGACGCAACAAAGCATCGAATGTTTTATGGCCTTAAAAGTATCAAATGTTATATGCGTCTAAAATCGCAAGAATCACTCAGTCGTGATTCAGCGAGGCATCGAGACGTTATCTTTCATCGGCCAAGAATGTCAGACCGCGCCCTTCGCGAGGGCATTCAAATGTTTTTGAAATTGACAAAGCCGCGTAGTTTACAAATTCGGCGGCATTGCAACGAAAAGTGGTGTGCAAAATTGAAAAGATTACGCGGCAAAAAACTCGTGAAATGCTTGAAATATATCCTATGGTGGGCCCCCTTAAGGGCCATTGTAGTTGCCTACAGCAGGGGGCTGCTAAATGGCCAGAGGGTGTTAATGTGCGTGTTCGAAGAACTGCAACGTCGGGGTCTAGAAGAAGCTCCATGTGTCCGCGGCATTGGCGAAGAAATCAGAAGTAAGTAATATTTATTAATTATTATTTTACCCATAGATTATCTGAAAAATGCTGGTCAGTTTGACGTATCTCTCGCTCGCGTATCTCTAGCCGTTCTCGAGATATTTAATATTTTCGCTTTAAGGGTAGCTCTCAATCATCATTAAGGGATGTTTTTATTGGGTGGGTCGGATTCGACTGCCCGACCGCGTACCCCCCTGGGCAACCCCCCAAAAATTTGTCCGTTTTTGCGTATCTCTCACCGTTCTCGAGATATTTGACAATTTCACTTTAAGGGTAACTTTCAAACATCATTAAGGGGATGTTTTTATTGGCTGGTCAGATTCGACTGCCCGACTGCGTACCCCCCAGGCAACCCCCCAAAAATTTGTCCGTTTTCGCGTATCTCTCACCGTTCTCGAGATATTTGACAATTTCACATTAAGGGGCAGCTTCACCGTGTGGCCATGCGGTCTGGGTACCTCATAGCAGCCTACGACAGGCACATGAGCGCGCACTGTGAAGCTGACCTAATATGCTTTAAGAGGCTGTTTAACCGCGCGGTCATACGGTTTGCCCGCCTCATGGTAGGCTGCGGTAGGTACATTAGAG
The DNA here is from genome assembly GCA_964017025.1 of Stenichneumon culpator. Taxonomy (NCBI): domain Eukaryota; kingdom Metazoa; phylum Arthropoda; class Insecta; order Hymenoptera; family Ichneumonidae; genus Stenichneumon; species Stenichneumon culpator. The sequence goes on from OZ024771.1 coordinate 18,466,388, forward strand.
TGCACGGTAAAGCAGATCCAATATACTGTGCGACCATACGATTTGGTCGCCTCATAGTAGACTACGGTAGGTACATTAGCGCACACGGTAAAGCAGACTCAATATACCGTAAGAGGCAGCTTCACTGTGCGGTAATACGGTTTGGTCGCCTCATAGTAGCCTACGGTAGGCGTATTAGAGCTCACGATGAAGCTGACCCGCCACACCTTAAGAGGCAGCTTCACCGTGTGGCTTTTAATCGGCGCAGATGATTATGAGGCGGCCAAGCTGCATGGCCGCACGGTGAAGCTACCTCTTAAGGTATATTGTGTCAGCTTCACAGGGCGCTAATGTGCCTGTCGTAGGCTGCTCTGAGGCGCCCAGACCGCATGGCCACACGGTGAAGCTGCCCCTTAATGTGAAATTGTCAAATATCTCGAGAACGGTGAGAGATACGCGAAAACGGACAAATTTTTGGGGGTTTGCCCAGGGGGGTACGCAGTCGGGCAGTCGAATCTGACCAGCCAATAAAAACATCCCCTTAATGATGCTTGAAAGTTACCCTTAAAGTGAAATTGTCAAATATCTCGAGATACGGTGAGAGATAGGCGAAAACGGCCAAAAATGCTGCGCTTGTAAGGGGTATCTGAAGCTGATCCACTAGCAAAAAATCGATAATACAGTTTGGTCGTACCATGAAGCTGACCCTTTTCACTTATTTTATAGGCTATCGCCTCTTGGATGCTACGAGTGATGAAGAAGCAGACCTCATAGAGCAAACACGGGCTGCGAAAGAAGAAGAAGCGGCTCAGGCTCAACATTCCAGAAATCGTAAGTATTATAAAAGTGAAAAAAGAAAGCAAACTGTTTCATCAGTGACGTTTTTCAGCTTCTCAAGGAACTGCGGAAGGTGAAGAAGAAGAAGAGGAGGAGCCAATTATAAGATCATCAGGTCAAATTTCGGACATAGGCCCTAATGAACAGAACCCTGTAGCCGGTCCATCTAACATCAAGGAGCTTATACCAGGACCACACGGCTTGTGCAGCCCTGAGACATTCGACTTCAGGGAAAATCAGGAATGGGAACATCCTATACTTGACGGCTATGAAGCAGAAAGGCCGGAAAAAGACTATAGTTGGGTTCAAAAGCTCTTGGGTCTCGCAGGTGAATATTTGCGTTCACTTGCAGAAATAATAATTTACATCTATTCTATTGTATCAATGAATTCTAAATGATAACACATAATTTCGTTTGCAGAAGTACAATCGGGTTCCGGCCATCCGCGTAACGCTGCTAGGAATGAGCCATTTGGAGACATCAGGCCTCCAGGAGACCGCTTTGAAATAATTCAGGATGCTGTACGTTATTTTAAGCGCTTCAAGCTCCGCGGGCGTGAGACGACGATGCGCGTTCGTCAACCGCCGACCGGTTTTAATAGTGTTATAGAGTGGCTAGAAGGGGCATTCCGCGATCTCTTGACGCATATCACCAGTTCCTGCGAGGGCAGTGATTATGCGGGCATTTCGTTTACCGCGAGTGGCTTGGCGCACGGGCCCGTATGGCTTTCTTTTCGTCCGGTACGCGATCTCACTTTTCAAGATGTATGGCAGTTAATAACCAGCGTTGCTCAAAGCGCAGCCTCCCTAAACATTGACGACGAGTGCAATATAAGAACGTACATCGTCAAGGGTGTCGAGGGTAGGGGTCGGAAAAAACTTACGTATGAGGGCGTCGTGAAACGGTCCATTCTATCGATTCGAAACGATGATAATTTATGTTTACCGCGTTCATTGGTCACAGCCAGGGCGTACGCTGAACGAGGCGAAATACGAACAGGTGCACTCCATAGTAATTGGCAGCGCATAAGGCAGGCCAGGGGGTTATTACAAAAAAATGCAGCGCTAGAGCTTACGAGAGTCGCAAATGTGCGTGTGCCGATGACAGGTTGCGGTGTACGTGAGGTAGCGAGCTATCAGGATTATTTGGCTCGAGACGGTATTGCGATCGTGGTTTTCGAGTTCTTGAGTTTAGGGACGCGCAGGAAAAAATCGTTGTTCGACGGCACACAACAAGTGTTGGATACCGTAGGCACGATTCAGCACACTCTGTACATTTTGTATAGCGAACGTTCGCACCATTTCGAACCGATTTTAAATCTCACGGGTGCTGTAGGCAGTTCAAATTTTTGCTCGAGTTGTAACGCTCTATATCGGCGAGCAGAGCACAGATGATAAAAAAAAAAAATGTCCACGATGCTGGGTATCACCGCCGTGCAGTCAGGGCTTAAACAACACCCTCAATTGTACGGCATGCAATCGCGATTTTTTTGGAGCAGAATGTTTTCGAAATCATACGATTGATAGAAAGTATTATCGTAAGATGGTCAACGTTTGTAAAGCCCTGCAACGATGCCGTAACTGCTTTCAAGCGGTACGACCCTTGGAAAAGAAACACAAACACAAATGTGGCGTAGGACTCTGTAAAATATGTAAATCCGTTCAGCCGTTCAATCATCTGTGCTTCATAAGACCAATACGTCTAAATGACCTTAAAAAAATCTCTTTATTTTTTATGATTTTGAAACGCAACAGTGTACGCCTGTAAATGGAGACGCGACAACATTCGTACATGAGCCGAATCTTTGCGTAGCTCAGCGAGTTTGCACGCTCTGCTGCGACAACGATTCTATCGCTGAACCGTGTGAACATTGTGGCCCTCACGAGTTTGTATTCAGACATAATCCCGTAAGTCAACTCGTGGAATTAGCTATGCAGAATACCGAGAAATATGCGAAAACAATCTTAATTGCGCATAACGCGGGCGGTTTTGATGCCCGGTTCATCTTACGATATCTGATTAACGAGAAAAAAACGCAGCTGCCGACGCTAATAATGAACGGTACAAAGATTATCACCATGCGTATCGGGAAGATCGTGTTTCTCGATAGCCTACACTACTTTCATATGGGTCTAAGTGCTCTACCAAAAGCCTTCGGACTGCAGGGAGCCGTAGCTAAAGGGACTTTTCCACATTTGTTCAACACACCTGAAAATCAAAATTATGTAGGACCGCTGCCGCCTATCGAATATTATAGCCCTGAAACGATGCGCGCGGCTGAACGAGAAAAATTATGTGCCTGGTACCGCGAAGCGATAGAAACTAATTATGTATTCGATTTTGCAAAAGAGATTGTAAATTATTGTACGACCGATGTCACGATACTGAGACAAGCGTGCGTGATTGTCTCAGTATAACCAGTCGAAAAAAGCGGTCTCGTGGCTCGTGTGGATGGAACATTCTCTCGGTCAGCGTATTATTCATGCAGGCCGATCGCGCGAATTTAAATTGTCTCAAAATCTACTGGTTGACGGTTACTATGAAACCCCAGACGCAACACACGTATTACAATTTCATGGCTGCTACTGGCATGGGTGTTCGCGTTGTTTTCTCACGAATAGAGCTGGAGAGTGCGGCGGCGTGCCGATGAACGAGCGCCTCGAGAGAACTATCGCTATAGCTAATAGAATCAGAAACAGCGGCTATGAGCTAACAGAAATATGGGAGTGCGAGTATGACCGCATGTTAAAAGCCAACATAGAAATGCGTGCGGTCATTGAAAATCATTCGCTAGTCACATCAGAGCCTCTCAATCCGCGCGATGCATTCTTCGGTGGCCGTACAGAAAACATGGTTACGCTCTACGATGTAAAGGATTCAGAACAAATACGATACGTCGATGTTTGCTCTCTGTATCCATACATCTGTAAGTTTGGAAAGTATCCTGTAGGCCACCCGAGAGTATATGTCGACGACGAGTGTATGGAATTGACAGGCCCTGATAATACCGATCTATCGCGGATTGAGGGTCTCGTTAAATGCACAGTATTGCCGCCACGTAATCTTTATCATCCTGTGTTGCCGGTACGCATGCACCAGCGGCTGCTCTTTGCTCTGTGCCGTAGCTGCTGTGAAATTATGAATCATGAAGCATGTACGCATGAAGACCCTTCCGAGCGCACGTTCGACGGTACGTGGGTAGTGGATGAGTTGCGCAAAGCTGTCTTGTGCGGATACAAGGTGATACGCGTAAACGAGATTTGGCAATATGAGATAACCCAGCTTAATCGGGATACACAACAGGGCGGTCATTTTACAGAATATGTAAACACTTTTCTGAAAATCAAACAGGAGGCCAGCGGATGGCCTGAAAACTGCGGGGGAGACGAGGTCGCACAAGATCAATATATTGCCGCTTTCGAACAGTCTGAAGGTATTAAACTAAATCGCGACGCAATAGAGAAAAATCCGGGTTTGCGCTCGGTAGCTAAACTGTGCCTGAATTCATTCTGGGGCAAATTTGGGCAGCGTGAAAATCTACCGCAAACAGTTCATGGAGCTGCTGACAAGTCCCGAGCACGAGATCACCGGTATTTTGCCTGTAAATCATAAAATATTGTATGTCAATTATACGAACACCGATGACGCTGTAATACCATCAGGGATAGCAAACGCCGTCATTGCTGCCTATACTACAGCTCAGGCGCGCTTGAAATTGTATAGCTACCTCGAACCGCTGAATCGCCGCGCTCTATACTGTGACACAGACTCTGTTATTTATGTAACCAAGAACGAGCCGGGCGAGTATGAGCCCCCAATAGGGCCTCTATTAGGAGATCTTACTAATGAGCTGAGCGAGGGAAGTTATATTAGAACTTTTGTTTCAGGTGGGCCAAAATTTTATTCCTTTATAGTACGTGCTCCCGACGGATCGGAAAGTGAGGTCTGCAAGGTGAAAGGAATATCGCTCAATTTTGCAAATAGTTCGTTAATCAACTATCAGTCGATACGCTCATTTATACTTGGCGAAAGAGAGGAGCCAATCGTGCTCCACTATAACGCGATTAGGCGCACGGCGTTTCATCACGTTGTCACGAGACCCGAAACGAAGTCATGTAAACCCTCTAGCATTAAGCGAAGGCCCGACGGCGAATATGGGTCGCTGCCTTACGGCTACAAAGATTAGCGATAAATGTCCGTCATGTAAATATATATTGTAAAAAATGTAACCTGTAACGAATATATTATGAAATGGGTATTCCCTTTGACCTATTCCTTTATCAGCATGTGTAACAAGAGTCTTTTACTCATACTCGAAGATGGATACGCGGTGGAAACATCCTTGGACCTCGATGATTTGCGGACCCACTGGCTGCGGCAAAACGTATTTTGTGAAAAAGTTTCTGAAGTTTATTTCGCGAATGAACAGTGAGCCATTCGAGAGAATTATTTTCTATTATTCCGAATGGCAGCCTGCATACACCGAGTACGGGACATCGATAGAATTTCATGAGGGTTTACCGCAAAGTGCAGATTATGCGAACGATCCACGGGCCAAGCTTATAATTATCGACGATTTAATGAGAGAAGCATCGAATAACAGTGTTGTTGATCTATTTACCAAAGGCAGTCATCATAAAAATTTGAGTGTGATTTTTATAACGCAAAACTTATTTCATCAGGGTAATGGGCAACGGGATATCTCACTGAATGCTAATTATATAGTCGTTTTCAAAAATCCTCGTGATCGTGCCCAAATACAACATTTAGCGCGTCAGATATACCCTGAAAATCCGCGCTTTTTGCAAGAGGTTTATCACGATGCGACATCTAAGCCACACGGTTATTTATTACTAGATTTGAAACAAGCGACGCCTGATAATTGTAGATTTCGCACCTATATCTTTCCCGATGATCCTCATCATTTTGTGTACGTGCCGCGAAAGAAATCAAAAAGTAGCTGTACGTCCGGAGAATTACCAGTTCTGCGATTATGATGATGGATAACGGATTGGTGCGCTACAAAAAGAACGTTGCGATATCGCAGGCCCTCCGGTATTCCGATAAGGAGCAGCGCAAACCGAATTCAAGTGCTATTAAGTGCCTCGTCGATTGCGCATTGTATATTCTGCGTAATAACGCTCCTCTGAAGACTAGAGGGTATTCGGCGTGGAAAAGGTGAAAAGCCGTGATTTGCCGGAATAATTATCAGTCAACATCTTGTAATGGCACGCAGCGGATCACCTCTCTGCAAGAAGCACGTTGCGATATTGCGCGCCCTTCTGTATTTCAACAAGGAGCAGCGCGAAGCCTTTTTGCGTAAAGCAGACCCGCGTATAATCCGGTGTATCTGCGAGTGCGCTCTGAACATCCTCCACGGTAACGTACCTCTGAAGCCTGCCCAGAGGAAAAAATTACATAGACACGCAGCTGTTCTTCGTCGTTTAGCTGCAAGAAACGGCAACTGGAAGAGTAAGAAGCGATTCGTTGTTCAGAGCGGTGGGTTCTTGCCCCTTTTGCTTGCACCAATACTAGGCACCGTCCTGTCAAATTTGATTGGTGGCGGTTAATAATGGAGCACGCAAGGAAAATGGTGCTAGTACCTGAGGAGAATCTATTACAGCTGAACGCGTCGGGCCAGAGGCAACAAGCTTTTGCCACGGGTGCGCCACAATCGCAGGAGGCCCAGGCTATTAGTGCGACCTTGAGTCGATTGGACACTGAAATGAATGAAATCTTAAATTCTAATAAATACAAGGATGAGAGAGAAAAGTGGGCGGCGTATTTGGCTGTGCTTCAACGCTATCTTCATTTTGTCGATAGTGAGCGAACTCATCAGCAGCTTGAACTCCTGAAAAAAGAAACCCCATTGGTGGATAATGGAAAAAAGAAGAAATCACTACGAGTATGAACGACTCCATCATAATTGAGAGCGTGCCGCAAAAATTTCGACCAAAAGCGAAACTTCTACTACGCCGTTTGCACGATGCACGCCCGCCAAATTTTTCTTGGAACGCCGCCGGAACCGTTTCTATCAAGGGAAAACCGATCAAGGATTCGAATATTGTTGATCTCATGAACGATGCTATGCGTGCGAGAATAGTCTCCAAACCTGTGGGTCGCAAAGCTTTTGCCGCTTTTTTAAAAGCGATACAAACACCTCGAGAATTTGTCGGCAATGAGGAGCTATGGCAGGAATCAAGGGCAAACTCAACACTCCAACAGGATCAAACAAGCAGCAGTGACGCCGGCGATATCAGCGACCTCGACGGGCAGTCGTCGTCGTACTACAGTGATGATAAGAGCACCGGACCTACACGCGCTGTACAGAGTGGTTCGGGCTGTTATAGCAAGAAAAGACGTGTAACTTGGGCTCGTCTTAAATTATAAAAATGAAAGTATTAGAAAAAGTGTACTTTGACCCCTCCCACGAAGCATCGTTTTCGGGCGCGGCTCAATTGCTACGGGCGGCTCAGAATAAAAAAATCTCCGGCAAAAAGACACTAGAGTGGCTGGAGGCTCAGGAGGCTTACACAAAGCACAGACCTGTGAGACGGCGATTTCCACGGCGTTTTTACAATGTGCGAAACATTGACGATGTTTGGGAGGCCGATCTTGTAGATCTTCGCTCTATCAAGGATTACAATGACGGTTATGTTTATCTGCTCGTAGTTATAGATGCTCTTAGTAAATATGCCTGGGTGGTACCTCTATACGATAAGTCAGCTACATCTGTGACTAAAGCGTTTACGCATATATTATCACAAAAAATCAGTAACGGTAGAGTACCGATTTGTTTACAGTCAGATAGAGGTAAAGAATTTATAGGTACGGCATTCCAGACTTTGTTGAAGAAGAAGAACATTCAGTTCCGAGTTGCAAGAAACCCTGATATCAAAGCCTCTATTGTAGAGCGCTTTAATAGAACACTGAAAGAAAGAATGTGGCCTTATGTCACATACTCTAGAGAGAAACGATACATTGACGTTCTGCAGGATATCGTATCGGCATACAATCATACGCGACATAGTAGTATAAAAATGACTCCGGTATCTGTGACATTAGCCACAGCCGCTAGGGCTCGGGCCAATCTGCTGCAACGATACAGGGCTCCTGAGCAGCACAGACCTCCTAAATACAGGGTAGGCGATGTTGTAAAAGGTTACGAGAGTGGCTGGACCAGCGAGCTATTTAAAATACATCGGGTATCATACACCAGATGGCCGGTAGTATACATATTACGTGATCTTCACGACGGGGATATCGACGGGATCTTTTACGAATCGGAATTATCGAGAGTACAAACGGCTGCTCAGGCCAAGAAGAAGAATAAGAAAGGAAAATCAAAATGAAAGACGAATTTTATGTCGTTTTGCCTAGCAACAGCAGTATGGAATATTACCCTGATAATAAGACAACGCGATACACTACTCATTTACCACAGTGCTTGACTTTGCATGGCTGCTGGGCTGTTTCTTTAGCCGAAATACAAATACCCCTGACAATGTTGCATATACCACCTGAGGGTGAGCAGAATTTTATCAGCTTTGTAACTAATGCGGTAACGCCCGGCACGGGTGCCGACGTGGCCTATAAAGAAGATCGAGTTTGCGTACCTCCAGGCGTGTACCGTAGTGTAGACAAATTACTCGAAACAATTAACGATATACCGTGTGTGTCCGGGCACTTGAGGTTCCAATGTGGCCACAACGGATACGTGACGGTAAAGCGCATCTGCGACACATGTACGAATTTGGAACACTCTTTCTATTTTTCTACCGTATTGAACAAAATTCTAGGATTCTCCCATAATCATGGTATTGTAGTTCGAAGCGACACTAAGTACATTGACCACCCGCGTAGAAAAAAGTTGTATGGGAAAGGGTATTAAATTGAGTATGGGTTGAATATGGGGAATCGTATGGGAACGAATATGGGTGAAGTATAATCTGACTATGGGCTTTGTTCAGTTCCCACATTCATCCCATACACTTTTCCAGACTCTTTGCCAACTATCGGGTACGACCTCGAACATTTTCATGCAATCAACCCCACACACTTTTCCAGACTCTTTTGGTCTATCTATCCCATACTCTTTTCCAGACTCTTTCCCACCAACCGCATTAATAGAAATTTTTTGAAGGTTGTACGCGATGGTTGGGAAAGAGTCTGGAAAAGAGAATGGGATTGATTACACAAAAAATTTTGAGCCTGTACGCGATGACTGGGAAAGAGTCTGGGAAAGTGTGTGGGTTTGATTGCATGAAAATGTTCGAGGTCGTACCCGATAGCTGGCAAAGAGTCTGGAAAAGTGTATGGGATGAATGTGGGAACTGAACAAAGCCCATAGTCAGATTATACTTCACCCATATTCGTTCCCATACGATTCCCCATATTCAACCCATACTCAATTTAATACCCTTTCCCATGCGACTTTTTTCTACGCGGGCAGCGACCCGCTGGCCTAAACAATGGCCTTCCTAATATGCTCTTCGTTTATACTGATATATGTGAGCCCTATATCACGGGCGATGTACACACGCCTCTGCTCCGTGTCGTCCCCTCTGCCGTCGCCGATAATTACAATTACGGGTCTGTGAAAATTATAAACTTTTCGCCACCGCGCTTCATACCATTATTGCGTACCAGTTTTCAAGCGATAACTATCGATATAAGAGATGAATTCGGCGAACCAATACCATTCGAGTACGGGACGCTGACAGTGACATTACACTTCCGTCGTATAGATTGACAGCATCTTCATTAAAATGGAATATTATGACGCATGCTTTGACCCCCAGACCGGTGGTGGCATTGGGAGGAGTGGTTATGGTGGTATCAGTCATGTATACATCGGTTCACCGAACCAACGAGGCCACGGAATCGGTAGCTTCCTCGGCGGTCTCTTTCGGCGTATCATACCTCTCTTGAAACAAGGAGCCCGAACCGCCGGCAAAGAAGCGTTACGCTCAGGTGTTAATGCAGCCCATGACATATTGGATAAGGGTATGCATCCACGCGAGGCCTTTAAAACGCGCCTGCGTGAATCGGGTGTAAATCTAAAGCGAAAGGCCGAAGAAAAAATTAATAATCTTATGCAGGGCTCCGGCTATAAAGCGACTAAAATAAGCAAATTGCTGCATTCACTTAATGGTAGTGGTGACACTGCGACATCTTCAATCAGGAGAGATTTTTGATAAATGGCGTTGAGATGCGCATACGTCTAGTGCGTACCAACGATGCTTTTTGCCTTATGAGCTCTTCGAAAGACTGCAGCATGAGGATTGTCGAAGCATCGCTCCTTGTACGTCGCGCCAAAATAGCACCCGGTATACTCCTAGCCCACGCAAGGGCCCTCTCCAAATCGACGGCTAAGTATCCCATGACTCGTGTGGAGGTTAAAGCAGTATCATTGCATGCTGGTGTTCATGGTGATACTCTGGATAATGTCATACTAGGACAGCTACCTAAACGCATAATTATCGGATTTGTCGATAACAAAGCCTTCAATGGCGATCGCAAACTGAATCCCTTTAACTTTCAAAATTATAAAATAAATTATCTTTCTTTGTATGCTGACGGTGTGCAGGTACCGTCAAAGCCTCTGCAGCCCGACTTTGGAGCGAGACGGCATTACGTGGATGCATATCACACATTATTCTCCGGTACAGGTATTCACTTTCTTAATCAGGGTAATTGTATTTCACGTACAGCTTACCCTAATGGCCACTGTCTATTTGCATTTGACCTAACACCCGATCTATCGGCAAATAGTAATACGCAGTGGAATTTGGTGAAACACGGCAGTGTCAGAATAGAAGTCCGCTTCGAGGAAGCTCTAAATTCAACGGTTAACTGTATTGTGTACGCGGAATATGATAATGTGCTGAAGATTGACTCATCCCGACAAGTAATTGTAGATTTCAACGGGTAGAGCGCTAAATCCCCGCGGCCGAGTCTTCAGTATTCGCCGAGAACTTGAGTTAAACGGTCGATATCATGGCTGTTGTAATTGATATACAGAGTCTAAAGGATAAATCCAATCATTTTACGCCGAAAGAAGTGGCTATCACCGCAGTGCATTCAACATACTTCGGCCACTGGATAGTAAAACCGAACTGTACTCATGACGACCTGCCGCCTGCTATAAAGAGGCAAAATACATGGCTACAGAACAATCATCACGGTATTGCATGGTCTGAAGGCGATACATCCATAAAAGCGGTTGAACTTATTCTAAAGAAAATTGCGGCAGAAACTGACCGAATATTCACCAGAGGCTCCGACAAAGCGCGGTACCTGACAAAACTCACAGGATGCTTCATCATAAATTTGGAAGAAGAAGACGAAGTACCATCATTCCGCAACCTACCGACGACGGGCAATACACGCTGCATATATCACGGTTTGCTGCGCAAAAACCACACATACAAGTGTGCTCTCAACAACGTGACAAAGATCAAAGCGTGGCTCTGTCATAGCGAACGCTTTGATTCTCTGTGGGAATATCGTACCACTACTAGCTGGAGGGTCGGTTTGTCAGAGGGTGCTACTGAAGAAGAAGAAACAAAACCGTCTGCCTCTTGTTATGAACAGCCTTCAAATCCTGCAGTCTCTCCGGAACATAAAGGATCATACCGTAGGCGTATACCCAGCAGATCGCATACCGAAGGTGTGGACGAAACCGACGGCCATCGTTGTTAATACCGATGGACACAAATTACCCGGGGCCCACTGGGTCGCCATGTACGTCTATAGAAATGGACACGGATGGTTCTTCGACAGCTATGGCCTCCCGCCAATCATCCCACAGCATCTCACACGGCTCCGAAGAAACTGCAAACTTTTCCGATTCAACGCTATTCAACTTCAAGGTCCGGATTCGCAGTGTTGCGGACAGTATTGCGTTATGTTTCTTCATTATATGTGTACTGGCCTCGGCATTAATAAGTTTAGAGGTATATTTTCAGATAACTTGTCGAGAAACGATAGAATAGCGTATGATTATTATAACACATTCGTCAATAATCGCGACAAATTTAAGTCGCAGGGTAAAATAAATAACTTTAATGATAAGTACTTGCATTGTATACAAAGTTGCTGGTCCCGTGCACGTGTATTGTGAATATTATGCTTATAAAATAAAAAATGTCTTATTATCTGGAAAACAGAGTATATCTTCTATATACTCTGTTTTCCTAGTGCCTCACGAAAGCCAATTTCAGCAGATATTGTATTTCTTCTTGAAATTGATATCGCAAAAAGTCGTACGTGATCAGAGACCTTTTGGAGCTGTTGAAAAATACTGCGCGTGACCAAGGACATTTTTCGAGCTGATTTCAGCAGATATTATATTTCCTTTTGGATTTAGTATGGCGTGGGGGACGCCGCGAGTCGCTAATGACTTGCGGGGAAGGGCAGGCAGTATATACATATTCAAACAGGCCTCCTCCTGTGAGCAGACGTCAATCGTGATCGAGCCGTGAAAGAGGTGTGCAATAAAAAAAAAGCCTCTTGCAAACTGTCTGTCTCCATTGAAGTCAATGCAGAGAAAGCGGATCGAGTTAAAAGTGCGCATAGACAAACACTTACACGACATTGCAAAATTAAAATCGCTGATACGCGCAAGATCTGAGTTTCGACGTGTGATACGAAAACTAGAAGAACCCAATCTCCACAGTGGATCTCACTCGAATCAACAAGGTGGGCATGCTTGCGTCGTTTCTGCCGATTAAAAAACTATCTGATCTGGAGCCCGAAAGAAATTACGGCGTAACGGACATAAGATGCGTAAAAACATCATACGGATCGAGAATTACCATTGACATTGAGGAATCGTTTACCTGCTACCTCCCGGCGAGATTCATCAAAGTCTTCGAGGACGACGCTAATCTCTTGCAACAAATGGCAGCTTCTGCGCACGAGAAAAATCTACTCGTACAATACCACGGAACAAAATATAATAATCTGGAGTTCAAGGCCGGCCGCCAAACTGAGGGCTGATATTTATTGGGCTATGAAGAGCTGCTGCGCCCTCCCTCCCTGCCTACATCACTCTACATGGATAATCCAACAACAACGGTGGGGAAGAAGAACACACCGCTCCGGCAATAATAATAATTATCGTACTTGGTCTATGTATAAATAAATAAATAACAGGTTATCGATGAAAATCAATTTATTTCTTAACATATTCTACAAAATATACCCTGCATGATCATAATGATATCGCCAACAATGTCGGTTTCCACAATAAGGTCAATTTCGTCGTTGGTGAAAAACGAGAGGCTTTCGGGTCTCTCAAGCTCAATTCGTTTCTTTAACTCCTTAAATTCTTCGCTCTCACTCGCCTTGATAGATTCAACGACGTAGTCCATGACGAATACATTAATCGGCACCTCATCCTCCGTAACGACTTCGAAATACTGTTCCGACAACCGCTGCCGCTCGTGTTCGTCTTGTATAGTGAATTGCTCACGATAAAATATTCTGTAATTGCTGTAATTGATCAGCTGTTCCACACGTTCGAGAATCTTGCGAAACTTGACGGGTATCAAATATTTTTCACCCTCTACTACCCCAGTATCCTCGATAGTTTCCTCTAGGGTTACAATGTGATATTCAGTCTCGTCGCTCGTTACAGCTGCCATGGTTGCGAGCACCGAATCAACGAACAACTCGTTGCCGCGATCTCTCATGGATGACTATTATTCTGAAGGCCTCAGTGTCTTTGAAATGCCTGTCCCCCTCTAACAGCTTAAAATGACCACGTGCAATATTTTAATTATAAACCTGGAGGGGATAGCCGATCATTTCGTCTTCCACCACCGCCACCACTACCACCTGAGGCAACAGAAATGTGCTCGTGGCACAGTCGCTTTCGTCTCCTGCACAGAGACAGTCGTTGTGTTCTACGGAACGTTAAATCATAAAACAAAATACTCAGTACAGATTCTACGTTTAATATGTTCGATATAGTATTTGATATTCAGGGCTTTAAAGATAAAAATGGCCGGTTTTTGCCGAAAGAGGTGGCTGTTGCTTCCATTTATAAACCGCGGCTTCGTTTTACGTATATGGTTGCGCCTCCCTATCCTGCCGACGAATTGCCACCGCGTATACGAGCGATAAATGAACGACTAACTAACAATCATCATGGCATACATTGGGACACTCATGGCATCACATTGACAGAACTGGATGATATATTATACGGGAGTGCGGAGGGCGTTGGCGACGACTCTTGCCTGTACGCGAAAGGCCGCGACGTTGTAAAATTCTTGAAACATGCCACAGGCCGCAAAATCATCAACCTGGACAACGACGAGAATTGTCCATCACTCAATGACACACTGGCGGAGGCTACAAAAGTTTGCTCGTGTCACGAACACCTACAGCCCGAGCGCAGTGAATGTTATTGTGCTCTACGGAGCGTCATCAAACTCCAGCGCTACTTAGGGACTACACCTTATTAGACCTTCTTGTTAATCCACGCCGTACGCGCTAGGTGAGCATACTGTAAACATTTTAGAAGAGGTTACAAGGCACAAAATCATAAACCCTCTGAATCACGTAGATTATCTATTAATCGTTGTTCCGACGTCGAAGACAGCAGAAGCGTACGCATTAATTCATTCTTATCCTTCTTGTTAATCCATAAGGTGGATGATGTATTTGAAAAAATTGGGGAAACTCAGTGAAACCACCCACGTACCGTCCCACCTACCATATAAAGCGATTGCCGAACTGGATCTTCGGAAGATATATAAAATCTCAAGAATGAGAATCGTCAACACCAGACACGGGAGACAAGTGGTTGCCGATATCGGAAGAGATTTCAGTGTTTTCCTACCTCTAAGGGTTAGTTTCTTTTTTAACTATCATGACGGACTGTTCGACGAAATGGCTAAACAATGTCTTAACAAAAAAGGCCTAGGGTTGCGATATTTGGGCTCCGTATATAATCATATTGAATTCATTGACCTTAACGCCCATGAAACCTAACTTTAAGAAAAATTGTAACTCTGTACATAATTATAAATAAAAAACAAGTGGTGCACTATATATTTGATACAGCGCAGAGGTAACATCATCATTCCACCACCACCCTGCCCCTCCAATCTGCACGTGCAATATTGCTGACGTTTGCTATTCTGCTACAGCGGCATTAGGGCAGCTCAGTCTTCTGTCGTCTGTTGAGAGCATAACACGTATTCGGAGATTTCAACGACAATATGCGCTGTCCACATCGGGTGTTTGATACGATTTGTACAGATCTGGTGTTTGATATTCTGTATTTAAAAGATAAGCATGGGGAGTTAATGCCGAAAGAGGTGGCGGTGAGTTCGGTGGATAAACCACAACGCCGAATGGTGTGGATCGTCGCTCATCCTTATGGCATCTACGAATTGCCACCACGGATACAAGAAATAAATAGATGTCTGACTAAGTACAGTCATGGTATACACTGGTGCCAGCAGGGCATTACTCTCGCTGAACTATATCATGAATTACGCGAAATTGCGCGCAGTGTTGGCGTGAAATCTCGACTGTACGCGGTAGGTGAACCGACTGTACAAATCTTAGAACAGGCCACAGAATGCAAAATCATAAACCTGGACGAACGCGCCGATTGTCCAGCACTCGACGTTCCGCAGCCGAAGACAGCAGAAGTCTGCTCGTGGCATTGTTTCCTACAGGCGGAGTCCAGAGGCTCTCAGTGCGCTCTACGGAACGTTAAGAAGCTACAGCGTTACCTTAGCGCGTTCACCTGGGAAGAGCGCATTAATTCATAACGTGAATTATTAAAGGTGGTGCCGGTCTAGGATTGTAATATACAAGTAATTGAATTCATTGCCCTTAATGCACTTGAAACTTAGCTTTAAGAAAATTGTAACTTTACATAATTATAATAAATTTTATTAAAAAGAAATAAAAAATAAAAAAATGGTGCACTATGGCAATACCTCACACGCACACCCTCCCACTCTCACACCCACATACCTCCAACACATACTCTGTGCTGGAGGAGTGGGGGTAAGAGTGGGACTGCTGCGAAACCTATCCCCACTCTTACCATCCCCACTACCTCGAATTACGCTCTGAACAGGGCTCGAGAAGTGGGGATAGGAGTGGGGGGTCGCCATAGTGCACCCATTACTACTGTAATAAATGCTCTCGCACCAGAGATTAAAAAGCGAATTCGGGAAAACTGGAAAGAGAAGCCGTGGATAACAAGAGAAGTTAGGGAAGCGATTAAGAGACGAGATATTATGTATAAGAAAGCGACTTGCACAAATAAACCGGAAGACTGGGAATTATATAGAGTACAAAGAAATAAAGTTGTGCATATCATTCGCAATTATAAAAGAAATTACTTTGAAGAAAAAATAGACAATGCGCAGTCGAATCCAACACAAATGTGGAAAACCATGAAAGAATTAATCGGAACTAAGAAAAAACAACGCATAATGATAAGGGAATAGATGTCAATGGAATAATATACACAGATGAAAAAGCTATCGCCGAACAATTTAACAACTTTTTCCTTAAAAGTATAGAAGATTTAGTTACAAATGAAGAAAATTAAAGTGAGATAGTAATACGAGATGAGCAGATAAGACAGGGAAATTTAAATGTATTTAATGAAGCGCAGTTTGAGCAAGTAGATAAAATAATACGTAAATTAGAGAATAAAAAGGGTACAGATGAAGGTATTACAACAGTGATTTTGAAAATGACATGGAAGTGTATAAGCAATGAAATATTAATCCTAATAAATAAATCACTAAATGAAGGAATCTTTCCTGAAAATTGGAAGACAGCAACTGTAGTGCCTATACCTAAAGTAAATGGAAGCAAGAAAATTGGAGATTACAGACCGATAAATGTACTGCCAATATACGAAAAAGTACTAGAAGTTGTTGTTAAAGACCAAATTATTGAATATATGGGTGCTAACAAAATTTTAGTGGATGAACAGTCGGGATTCCGGAGAAATTTCTCATGCGAAACGGCATTGCAAAACACCTTAATCGATTGGAAAAATAAAATGGATAAAAGTGAAGTAATAGGTGTGGTTTTTATTGATTTCAAACGTGCATTCGAAACGGTAGACAGGAAAATACTATTAGAAAAAATGAGAAAATACGGGATTTCAGGAATAACACATAAGTGGTTCGAGTCATACTTGAGTAACAGAATGCAACAAGTGAAATATGGGAATGCCACATCTACCAAAAGAAACACGATATACGGAGTACCACAAGGATCAGTGCTGGGGCCACTGCTATTTATTTTATACATAAATGACATTGTTAAAGAAGTAAAAGACTGTACTTGTAAAATGTTCGCAGACGACACAATAATCTATATAAGTGGGAAAGACCCATGTGAAATAGAACGTAAATTAAACTCTGACCTAGGTAGAATAGTAAGATGGTTGAACAAAAATTCTCTCCGATTAAATAAGACAAAGACAAAATTCATGCTTATACACGACCCGCATCGAAGAAATATGGAAAATAATTGTAATATTGAAATAGAAGGAACACGTATTGAAGAGGTTAACGAACTAAAATATCTGGGAGTAATAATTGACAATAACTTAACTTTCGACAGTCTAGCAACGTATATAACGAAAAAAGTAGCCAAAAAGGTACATTTTATGTACAGAATTAATAAATTTATATCGTCTCAAACACTGTGTACTGTGTACAAGACTATTGCAGCGCCGCACTTCGAATACTGTTGTACATTAATGTTAAACTTCAGCGAATACAACTTAAATATGTTACAAAAGACCCAAAATCGGGCGATGCGTGCAATCTTAAAGTGCAATAAGTATACCCCGATACAGGATATGTTACAAGCGTTAAGTTTCATGACTATAAGACAAAGAGTAGAGTATAATGCATGTGTGTTAGTATTTAAAATAAAAAAGCTGAAAATTGAAATTTTCATATCGCTTCCTCATAAAAGTTGAAAGTTGAAAGTTGAAAGTTGAAAGTTGAAAGTTGAAAGTTGAAATTTGTATATCAGTTTCTCATAATGGCCCTTTATTCGCAAAGATCCTTCTATGAGAAAGCATTTACTATATTTTTGGCTTCCTCATAGAGGAAGCTTTGCGAATAAAGGGCCATTATGAGAAAGTGATATAAAAATTTACCCTTACGATTTTTTGACAAAAATGACGTTTTGAAAAAAAAAATTTTTAGAATTTTTTCGTTAATGAAATCGGTTGGGGAATATGCGACTTGAAACCAATGGCGGAGGTTTTAATTCGATATCTCGAAATTTTTTGAAAAAAAGTGCCGTTTCGCAAAATTTAACATAGGATTTCCTACCCTGAAAATGGTCAATTTTTAAAATTTCGAAAAAGGTCCTGGTTTTACGTATTCAACATGAGAATGGGTCTTCTGAAGCGAATGCCGGTGGCAGAAATTCGATATCTCGAAAAAAAAAATTTCGCCATTTTGAAGGTGGAAAAATCGTAAGGGGAACGATTACGATTTTTACCTTACGATTTTTTGACAAACAGGTTTAGTGCGAAAAAAACCTTGCGCTTTTGGTGAAAACGGCTGTCGAATCTGTACTCAAGGCGAAAAAATACATAGAGTATCATAGAGTATTCATCGGGAAGCAAAGAAATCGCTGTTCGATAATACGCAAAATCACCCATTTTTGTAATTTTTGCTATATAAATGCCCGATAAACTTTTTCGTTAGTCGCCACTCCGGGATTGTATCCTACGTATTTTTTCACGCTGATCACGAATCTGACACTTTTTTATACGTAGATTAATATTTAATACGGAAAAATTGCATCTCGAAAAAAAAAAAAAAATTCATGAAATTCAAAAAATTCAAAATGACATAAAATTTAAACGGCTCGATCGATTTTCTTGAAATTTTAATGGGATCATCGTGTGATCATATTCCATCTGTGTACGCGTTTTTAGCCCGATAGCTAAAAAATTGCGAGCGCTAGAGCGTGAACAGACATTTTTGAACAGACATTAAAAATGGCGTACAAAAAAAACAACTGAACATTTTTGGATGAAATTTTGACCAAACATTGACTACTGGCACACATCAGACATGATGTGTGCCAAATTTCAGCTTGATCGGTCAAGGCGTTCTCGAGTTATAGCAGTTTGAATTTTGCACGTCCATTTCATACACACACACACACACACACACACACACACACACACACACATACATCCAGACATTTTTTCTAAATGTGATTTTTCGATGTTTTGGAACGTTCTGAACATGTTTTCATTAAAATCTCGATTTTTTTTTTTTACCAAAACAAAGCTTCCTCTATGAGGAAGCAAAATGGATTAATGCCACCTTATCTGACGAGAGAATTAACAACTGTAAAAGAAACGCATAATTATAACACAAGACAACGAGAAAATATAAATATAAAATTTTGCAAGACTAGTGCAGGGCAGAAATCGGTAACGTACAAGGGGTTCGACATGTATAACAGACTGCCATCGGAAGTCAAAGATGCTCGTGAGCTGAAAGAATTTAAAAGACTGATCAAAGAACATATAGTAGGAATCTAGAGACTACAAAATATATGAATGTAATGTAATGAAATGTAAATGAATGAATGAAGTAATGAAATGTATTAGAATGTAGTAATAGCAGAATGTAAGGTTGTTTGTAAAACGAGGAGTACCAAGTAGCCAATGGCTAATAAAGCACTATCAATCAATCTCTCTCTCTCTCTCTCTCTCTCTCTCTCTCTCTCTCTCTCTCTCTCGCGCGTGACCCGGCGCTCGAAGCACTGTTCCCAATTTTTAAAATCCGGCGCACATCTGCCGCAGCACACGCACCGGCCTCGGAGTGTTAAATTAATAATTTCATTGTCCATGATGTGTTTTTGTATTGTCACTGTTTATTTGCACCTTCTATCGTCACTGTATTTTTGTCACCGTTTATTATTACTGGTTTATGGAATCCCGAACACTTGCAGAAACCAAAACGCCAATGACTGTTTCGAAAGCTGATGTGCACGCGCGGATGACCGGAGCTAATTTGATGTCGATAATTCTCGTCACCAGGCCTCACACCATCACCAGTGTGACGTGGTGGGAGGTACAGGGGCCCGAGGAGGGCCGTCGGTCACCTAATCCTGCACCGGGTCTTGCGGTGGAAGCGAGCGCGAGAATGTTTTTACCTCGGCGCTTGACTCCACTCGAGATAACGGCGTCTTTCTTCGAATCGTCGGAGACTGCCGAGTCCTCACCCTGACTCGAAGTACCGGGAAAGCGGTAACTTCGTCTCAACGGTGACGATGACAGAGTTCCTCGCTCGCAGTCGATACTCGCTCCACGCTTTAATTTTATGACTTCGGTCTTTGGTTTCTTTTTACAAGTTCCACAAAGACTCGTGGCCAAACTCCAGGCCCTCGCACGGAATAAATACAGTGCGAATGTTCCCGCAAGAAAAGCCTGGACCGAAAATCCAACGAGGAACAAGCTATGCTGTTGATGCCGGTCACGTGGATGAGTTCCAATCTCACGGATCCGGTTTTCGATTTCGAAGGGCGACTCTCCATCCTCTTGAATTTTCCAAGATTTTCCAAGATCGCTCCCTTTGAATATTTTTCGGAGTTTCGGGTTTCTTTAAACAATCCCATGGTAGTGGATAGATTCAACAACCCTGGCACCATTATTGAAATGTTTAACGTTACGTCGGGCAAATAAAAATACTCAAGTGCAATATTCCCGCACCGTCCAATGTTGTCGTGGTTTCAACATTACCCATACACCGGATGTGTATTATTTCCCGTTCGTTGCGGGAGAATAACCAGCCCCCTTGGGACGGTAAATGCGCCCAGAAAGCTCCATGCTTGCGGTCTTATTCTTTTATTACATTTGCGATAAGCGGCCGGCGATGGATGATTCAGCATAATCGCCTCGTACTGCTCCGATGTCGAGACCTCGTGCAGCAGTGTTTCCATGGAGCAAATATATTTTTGCTCGAGGTGCTTGCAGCTTCCGATATAGACTGAATCTGCCAGGAAATACGAACGACGATTCGCCGAGACTGCGATGTAATCCGTCGCCGGTGTGATATGAGCGGATCCCGTTTGGTTGACGTCATTTTGAGGTACCGGCCATGGATGCATTCGGTACAGAATATAATTCATGCGATCCAAGAGCGGTATATGAGTCACAATTAGCATTCTTCCGCCGTGAAAACCAAATCAGCACGTGCTACGCGAGCGAGTAGTTCGCCGCGTAGAAACTAGGCGGAGAGAGGAAATTCAAACTCCGGCGTTGGCGCCTGTATCTCGTGTGAGACGGCCAATAGCTGTGCCGCTGAGAGCATAGCTGGGTCCTAGCAATCGTCTCTGGCAGCCGTTATGACGCGCAGGTATTGTCCGCACGCCTCAATGTACCGGTCTACTTTCAACTCCACACGACGAGCATAGTTGACGAGCTCGATCCGGAATATTACTTCAGCGGTGTCCTTCGTGACACCCCCGACTGATTTATACAGCGCGTGGATGCGTTTCGACATTTTGTCGACCCGCTTCGTTTCCGACACCTGCTCCTCGTGCAGTTCTTGTAGTTTTGAACGAGTGATATGCATTTGTTTGCCTATCAAGTGAGTAAGATTCGCTTGATCGGCAAACAGTCTGTCGATTTATCCGTCGATATATTCAGCGTCCTCTTCATTCATCGTCCCAAAAAGCGATTTACTCAGAGACCCGATAAATCCCAGGGGCACCGATCGTCTCTTCATCGATCTTATCATTGGATCGACGACGGGTTTGACTGGTAAAGAATCGTGCGAAATTTTTGACAATTCCGCCGCGCACATTTTCGCGTGTCCGATCCGGCTGAGGAGATGTTCTGAATTTACTAATTCTTGACACTTCCCGCGCGGAAAGTTCGTCCCGAGAAAAAGATTATACGTCACTTCGCGGCACCGTTCGAGAAGATTTGTTATTTGTTCCTCTTCCTTCGGAAAATCGCTCAGGAATTTCTCCATGTCGATGAACGTGGTCACTCTCCAGTCCACATGCTGCAGTCGAAGCGTAACCACACGCTCTAAGTAAAGTCCCAGTTGATTGGTTACGGGCGTATCATGACAAGCATTTTCGGGGCTTAAATTATCCCGCATGATGACTATCACGCCCACGATCGCGTTTAGAAGCTTCATTTTTCCTTAGCGAGCCCTGCGTTGTCACTATTGCGCGTCTGTGAACACAGTTCTTAATCTATTTATTCGCAGTTTACACAATTTTGTTATCATCCGAATACGCTCGTCGCACAGAACATTTTATTATTCCTGCCGTAGAGATTCGACGCGAGTAAGAAATGTACAATTATACGGGCACTCGACTGTTACTCTGAGACAGCTGGTTTTCTCTCTTTGTCGTAGGCTTCGCGCGATGCGTCGTGCCTTTGCACGCCGCGCGACGTTCGAATCTCTATGAGTCACAATTTTCATTCATACGTCATTCATATGCCAGTTTAACCTTGTCAAAATGTTTACGAATTCTAACTCCGTTAGGGGCTTCTAGCAGCGAGGAAAAAGAAACTTCTTTCGTACGAGTGCCTAGCGTGGTAACGTCGAAAGCATGGCGTAACTGGCAGCATGCTAAGCTTGAAAAAAAAACCAAAACAAAAAGAAGAGTTGGAGGACCGTAAAAAAAGACAAGAAGCTGCAGCTCAAAAACGCACACAAGTAGCCGATAAGAAGGAGACAAGACTCCGAGAGCAAGAGAAAAAAAGAAAGTGAAAGCCCAAAATAGCTGAGGAAAAGATGAAGAAAAAAATGCAGGAGAAGGCGGAAAGGCAAAAAGAAAAAGAGAAAGTAGCTATTAAAAAAAAACAGAAACGAGGAGACAAGAACATGAAGACATTGGAGAAAGACGAAGCGATTCATTCAAACACTGAAACGGTAGAAAACGAACCGAAAAGTATTTAGTCTAACGTTAAAAATGTATATTAACAATATTCTATTAATGTTGACAAAATTTTGTTTGACTACCTTTATAAAAATGTTATATTAATAATAAGGATGTTGAGTGTGAAGATGGCGATCTTTTTTTTCCGATAATTTTTGCCCAATATTAAAAACGGACAAAATGGAAAAATAATATTCCACGAAAATCGAACATAGTAAAAACATTTATTTATTAATCCTTTATTTTGATTACCACGACAGAAACGAGATTATAAACTATCTTCTGACTTGACTCACGGCAGCTACTAATAGGTACAATAAGCGGCCACTAATGGATGCAAGTCAGATGCTGACGGTGCCACTAATAGGTACAAGGTGTGGCCACTAATGGGTGCAAGTGAGTGCTGACTATGTAATAGGTACAAGGTGTGGCCACTAATGGGTGCAAATGAGTGCCACTAGTAGGAGCAACGCCATATATTTATTATTTTAATCATATCTTTTAAAGGGAAATAAATAATTTGTTGCATTGGGAGGGTTTTGGTTAGCGAAAAATGTCCTCTCCCTGATAGATCCCATTTCAATTACCAAATACGTATATTTATGTGAATATTTTGATTGTTCTGTGGCGTCATGCTTAAGGTGCCACTAATAGGGTTTACCTTATACATTGTTTCGCTGTAGATGGCAGAGACGACTCGTTGCTTCCGCGAGGCAATATTGAATCTATTTGGGGAAACGCGTATATTAATAATAATAATAACGTCCGCAATGTCGATCTTGCCATTCTCTGTCCGGTTAATTTTCGACGACTGTACTTGCTGTTGTTATGCGAACGCGAAGGGGGGCACGCGCGGGAACGTGCGAGTTCACCCGGCACTTAAGCTCTGTATGTTAGACCTATCCTCCAGAGATTTGCGTTCTAAAATTCGATGAATTATCATATTACCCAATTTTTATCCCGACTGACAATAGGCAATACTGGCGCTGTTTGCTTTGCTAGCTAGTGTCGAAAATCAAATCGTAAAAAAGAGCTTGCCCAAACTGTCATAAATATTGTAATTTGAAACGGCAGGTTAAACAATTATTTTTCCATATTTGGTGACAAACAAAAAAACTGATTATTATTTTTTTTTAATGAACAACGGAATGTCCTCTTTTTTAACGAAATTTCACTACATTTTTTTGATTCAATGAAATGTTTTAATTTAAAAAATTATTCTCACACGACATTTTGTTTTCTTTTGCTGACGTCGAAGATTCGCCCGTCATGGATCCTTTCTTTCAGCGAAAGGATCTGTCGATTCCGATGTCGAGGCATGGCTCGTATAATAATAATAAAAAATTACTCAGAGAATTTCAAAACTGAAGGAAATGACCATCAAATGATGAATACGATAAAAAACAATGAAGTTATGAATCGCTAAATATAAAAAAATTTCAGATTTAGATATCTGTATGAGTCATGACATAACTTGCTCGTCAAACGTCCGATAGGTATCCTCAAAAAAGTAGCCGTTCTTATCAGTTACCCTATCGATTCGAACGAACGAACGAACGAACGCAATGCCTAAACCAAAAAAGACTTTGACGAGCAAATTGCAGGAAGCCTTCCGTATTATATGCCAATATCGCGATGATGCAACTGTTACGTCCCGATCAGCAATTTTCACTCCATCTCGGTCAAGGAGAATTTACACCCTCCCTTTACACGTTATTCGGAGATGACGCTTTATAGAGGTTTTGGCCCTGTTTTGAACCTAACCTTTCGGAAAATAATTCGGGATAGGGCCTAGAGTGTATATATTGGTTATTGGACAAATTTTATTCGCGGTTAAAAATTGAAAGTTACTAGATTTTAAGTGATGATTTTAAACTGGACAAGGAAATTCTGGACGCTAGCTCCTTCTATCGTCTGGAATACGATACGCGGCTGTCTCTCTCTCTCTCTCTCTCTCGCGTCACTCTCGACGCACGGCTCGCGACGACTCACCAACACACTCACTCACTGTTTTCTCCCGACCTATCCTAATACTTTAACGCGCCGTGATGAAACTGGAATAAAATTGACCCAAACGAAAATCTATTGACCATGGAAATATTTTAACCCTCCAGGTTAACTATTAAATGCTGACAACTGATTATTAACAGATGATTATTGACGAATGAATATTCTGAAGAAATGAAATTTTCAAGATGAAGATGATAACTTCCACGACTTGAGATATGGTTTAAATAGGTTTACCTCAGAAAGGATGATCGAATGAATCGAATGACGAATGGATTTCCAAATCGAATTGGAACGTCCTTCCCAAATTCCAGATGAATATTCGAATCAGAATCGAATGATGATGACCGATTTTCCAAATAACGTCCTTCCCAAAATTCCGAATATTCGAATCAGAATCGAATGCTGATGACTGATTTCCGGAGACGAATGTCCTTCCCAGATTTCAACGATGTGGTTTGATGATTTTGATGATTAAATGATTTTCAGGAAGAGTATACTTGATTTCGATGGAATGATTCAGAAAGATATGAATTATTTATTGAAGTTGGTTAAAACGAATACTGGCTCGAAAATTTTACAAGTTGCTTTACAAATTCCTTGTCAATGGCTCTAAATACAATACAAGATTGAGGTCTTTGCCCTGGTCGCGAAGAAGTCGAAGAAGTACTCGAAGTCTACGACGTCGGTAGAAATAGAAGTGCCGAATGGGCGGTGGGCGCGCGAATAAATAACCTCAGTGCCGGACACCCCCGCGTCACCGCTGTCACACCTGCGCCTCGACTCCCCACTCTCATCACCTGATTCCTTTCTTTGATTGTCTAATTAAATATTTCCAATTTCGTAGTCTTACAATAATTTTGACGTTCTAATTTGTTAATACTTAAATTTTATCGCGAATTTTATGAACATACAAATTTGAATGAAAGCTGTTCGAGCTTTCGTTGCGGAGTTAACAATAGTTGACATAAATTTTTATCTTAATATTTATTGGATTATTTCCCTGAATTTTTATGTGAATAGTTTCTATTTCTCTTCCCGATTTTCCATGATTTTCTGTATTTTGTCCCATTATATATATATTCTTATCATGACGATCTGACTTAATGTTTATTCTTCATGCTTGAATTTATTTTAATTTTCGGTTGTCATTGTTAATAGTTTCCAAAATACAATGCCGACCCCGTGTATCCGTCCCTTAAACTTCATTTTCCATCCATTTATTTAATTGTTATTTCAACTATGATCCTCCTGGACTATAACGATGATCTATTATTCATCGATATTCACTGTCCAGGAGGTGCTGCACTCATTATGCCTGACGGCCGCTCTCGAAATCATGCCCATCGTGACACGCGCCGTACAAGCAGGCCCTATGTTCGACAAGAGTGAGGCACGCTCTGCCGATATCCTTATCTGCATTTTTGCGCCTCAGGTTACCGACTCTCTTGCGGCTGACTTGCCTCGTACAGTCGCCTCTGTACATCAATCTATCTTTTTTTTTAAAGACGAATTATTTATACCAATGGGTAATTTTTCCATTTGGTATATTATTTATTTATCGAAACTGAGTTCGATAAATTAAATGATGGCAATTTCCTAATGTTTATTTTTAATGATTTGACAAATTCCGAATATTTTAATTAATTAATTATTGAAATATTCTGGAAAATTCACAGGACGTAACACCTCCCCCCTTAAACGAGCGTTGCTTTGAAGAACAACGCTCGACCTCGGTAGAGGCTGAACAACAAAAAAAAAATCTTAAGTCAATTCGTCAGGATATTTTTCGTTTTATTAATTATTTATTTATCTTGTAATTTACCCATAATTCCCCTACTGGTTTTTATTCAACCAACTATTTTTCCCGCTATTCCTAAATTCCTATTTCCTATTCCATTCCTAATTATTCTCCTTATTAATTCCTACATAGACTGTACCAATCCTCCACAGAAAGAAAACTGTCTTTCGCTTTGTCCCTCTCGATGGACCGACACTTGAGCGCTATCGCCAGACCTTATTCTAAACATCCTCCAAACTCTTGGTGCGCGACTCACGCCTTCGGCCCTTGTTCCTCATTCTTCGCTCAGTGACTCCACGAGTAACATCATCTTCCGCGCCTCTTCAACCTCAAGAATTAACGTAAGTATTTATTTTTATTTTTTTCCTTTAATAATTATTTAATAAATTAGATATCGTACTGCATTTTCCCATTTCTCCTCTTTTTTTATTATTTTTTTTAAATTTATTTATTTATTTTATTTAGTCTTATTTTATTTTATTTTATTTAAAAAATTTTTTTTTTTTTTTTTTTTTTTTTCAGATCCATGAACGCTACCCTGACGCTTGATGGTCCCTATGGGGTAATTTCCTGCTCTGGACCACCGTCGCCCTGGGTTCTCCAGAAAATGGTAAGTACTTTCTATTTATTTATCATTATTATAATATATATATATATATATATTGAAACGTTTCGAAAACTCGGGTGATCTTGCGTGGTTGAGTTACGGCCTTGAAATACGATTAGTATGGTTTCCCGAGTTTTACGTACAGATTAATATTTCTCCTCGAGTAGGAACAAGATCCGCTCCGTTTTCGGGAAGACAGGATTCGGGTGCTGGACTCGACGGATACCGGAGATACTTCAGGATATGCTGTTGTCTCGATAGTTAAAGAGAAGAAATAATAGATAAAATTTTAAATTAAAGAAAAAACTTATAGGTTTTTCGGGATTGCCTCAGAGTGGTTTTATTTAATTTCACTCACGCGTTTCGCGCCGCTCGAGTGATGTGACCCTTCATCACAGGCATTAGCAAAAAGGGTCTTACCGTGATGAATCTAAATGTCTACCCGTGAAGCGGGCGACTACAAGGAATTAATTAATTGGAAGGGACAAATGTTAAAGTTTGGGGAATCCCGATTCTTTTTTTTTTTGTTAGATAGGAGTGAAGCTCGAATTCATGCAGAGGAACGAAAAGTTGTTAGTTTGAATGTTAAGAGTTGGCTGGGAGAAAGAGAAAAAAAAACACGAAATATCCGTACGGCAGTTGGCCTGGGATATTCGTCACGATATGTGTGAAACAAATTTGACATGAAGAGAATAATAGGCTTGAGCCGTTGTTTTGGAGTGGAACACCCCGTAGCCCCGCTGGACGATCGAACGTCGGTGCTTCTCACCTTCCCGTACGCACTCGCTTGGCCCGTGCTATAGTCCGCCCACGATGGTGTTGGGGGTACGCAAGTGCGTTGCTTACGCACGATAATAATGGCGGAAGAGAGTAGGCTCTCGCGCACCTCGGATGGGTAGAGTCTCGTGCGTTAACGGGCGCCCGCGCGTTACGTGGATGATTACGCACTATCGCGACGCTCGGTGGGTAGGACTATATGTCCAGCGTCTTCGCGTCCCCTTGACAACGGTCGAGACCGATTGTTTTCAAGTTAAATTTAGCCGACCTTGGCTTCTTCACGACTCGTCGTCGGCCTTGGTCGAAATAAGAGTAGCGTTTACGATTTACCGAAACGGTAATTTCAAATATTCCTACGTTACGATAACTTCGTACGCAGGGAGTCCGATACTCTGCTCTATGAATTGAAACGGGACTGGATTGATTTAAGATAAGGGTAATTAGAATTTGCTAATCGCATGAAATCCTTGAAATTTGAAGATTCCTACGCAACGAAAACCTCGTGCGTAGGGAGCTTTACACTCAATTTACGGAAGAATGAAGATAAATTGCAATTGGTTTCAGGTTGTGAGAAATTATGCCCTGTGCCCGAGATTTCTCTCTCAATTGTTCGCATGCGGCTGTTCTATGCTGTCGATTCTCGGCGTTCTTTTACTCGTAGCTGAATCGAAATTAAACACGAGTTCCTAGTAGACGAGAATGGTGCGTTAGTACACGCTACGTGATAACCCTGGATGTTCAACGATGTCACGGCGGTCTTTGCTCGTTATTTCATCTCGCAAGCTGCTGCCGAAGCTCACAACGAGGTTCCCGAATACTAGAAGAAAATGCGCAGCGTCTCGGAAAGATCAATTAAGAGAAGATGCTCTAAGAGCCAGTACGCGATACCTTTTGGTGTTTAACGTTGTCGCGGTGGTCTTTGCTCGTTATTTCTCCTCGCAAGCTGTCACTTTTGTTCACAACGAGGTTCCCGATTAATCAATCTTACACTACGTTCCTTAGTGTGTCTCCCTCACCTTCGCACTGAAGAAGTTCGACACTCTAAGGGCCCTGCCTGCTGTTCTACGGACTTACGACCTTAATAGATTCTGGTTGCGAGCGAATGCTCGGCTCTCTCGTAGCTAGGTAAGTACCACGATGTTTCTGAGACAGATTTGTGTGCTCCTGAGCCTTTTATTAACTCGCCCAATTTGCGAATGACAAGAGTAGGGCACGGGTGTGACGTTTCGCACATTGGTTGGTCTGACCCGTGGTCGCCGATCTGGTGGGGTGAGCCGGCTCCTCCACGGTGGGGTGGTGAGGCATTTCCCCGCTGCGATGACGTAGCGGCGACGCGGGTCTCCGTGATCTCGGGCAGGGTGTCGTCGCCATGTCCGGGTATCCGGCGAGCATGCGAGGAGAGGTGTGCGTTTCACTCGCCGAATTATAGCCCGCCTTTCAGGTGACAGAGTGGGGCTGCGGGCGAGGCGCAGCCATCGATAGCTGATGACCGATGGAGCGTATCGATGGCTGCCCGCGAGGGTCTGATCGCGCTCGCTCCTCTTCCTCCTGCTCGCCTTGTGACGGGCGCTCGAGGGGCGTCCCGTTACAACGCCCTTTCAAGAAAAAGAAAGTTTTTAATGCTGAGGATCCTGTCAGAGAATACTTTCCTTTTTTTTTCTTTTCAGGTTTATTGCGATTTTCCGGTTTTATCGTGTTTTCGGGTTTTTTTTTTTTTTTTTTTTTTTTTTTTTTTTTTGTGTGCAATGTGTTACCTTCAGTCCAATTTTGCTGCCCGGGGGTGTCCGGTCTGGACCGGCGTGCGGGACCATTTCCGCTGTACAGCGTCTTCTACTACCGGGTCAACAATTGCGTGGGCCTTCCGTTTGTCTCGTCGGAAATATTCCTCGTCACACATTATCACCAATCCTTTATCCGTTTGAACCGCCCGAGCTCCGGTGCGTCGGGGTCGGATCCATTCTTTCGGTTTCTCCTCGACGGTGAGGCGTGAGGGAACGTAACGCATGCGGATTTTTGTCGTTCCCGGTGCGTAAGCATCCGGGTCCTCTGGCTTGAAGTTGAGCGCCAGTCGTTGCCTTTTTCTGTCCTCCTCGAGATATTCAAAGAATACTCCCTCCGTGTATGTCTGGTGGCTGTTCACCAGAGATTTCGGAGGCAGGTTGCACAATTGCCTCGTTGATAATACATAGCCGGGTTTTCCAATTAACGTCTTCCCGTTGAACCGATCTACTGTTTGCGTCTCGGCGTTCTTCTTTTCACACGACATGGTTTCCCGATGTTCGGACGATTACTGATGGGTTATCCCTTGTCGATATCGCTCGGACCATGCTTTCATATTGTAGTGTTGCTAATAGTTGATTCCTGTACTACGAGGTTGCTGAGGGGGGTTAATCCCTTTGTTGTTGAGCGATAAGCCGTACCGTGAGTTTTTCACTTGCGTCGGTTTGCAAGGTATGGTACGGTCGAAGATCTTGGGCATGAAACATACCTCGTTCCCGATCCTCTTCGGGATATGCCAGCACATACGATGTTTTTCCTATTTTTTTTTTGATTATGTAGGGTCCTTCATATAACGGCAGGAATTTTGCGACGACCTTTGCCGATGGGTTGGAGACGTTTAGCGCTCGAGCTAATACTTTTTCGCCCGTTGCAAATTCCGTTAGCTTGTGCAATCGATTATATTTTTCAGCCTGTCTGCTGCGAGCTCGTCGCATATTCTCTCGAGCTCCCATAATTAATTCCTCCCGTATCACTTGTTTTTCTTCTTTCTTTTTCAACAGTTCTCGCCAGGGTCGGCGGGGTTTTTCACCAGTATGTAATTCCAGTGGTGTACATCCCGTGGCTTCATGGTGTGTGGTGTTAACACAGTCTTCGATTACGGGTAACCATTTGTACCAGGCATTGTGCTTGTCTTTGGTCAACGTCCTAAAAAATCGGGAGAGCTCGCGATTCGTTCGCTCGACGGGGTTGGCCTGCGGATGTCGTATCGATGTTAAGACCTTCTTTATCTGATTTTCGCGGAGAAGCTTCTCCCATTTTTTAGACGTGAACTGAGTACCTTGGTCGGATAGAATTGCCTGCGGCTTCCCGTACTTCGGGAAATAATCTCCTTCGAGATACCTCCATGTATTTTCCGTTGTTGCCTTGCGCATCGCATATAATTTGGTTAATTTCGTGAAAACGTCGATGACCGCGAGTATAAATTTATTACCATACGCTCCCGCCGGTAGTGGCCCGTAGAAATCGAGGGACACGAGATCGCACGGGTTTTTTGGCAAAATCATTTGCATCTCAGCGAACGTTCCGGTGGTGTATATTTTATTCCTTTGACATGCGTCGCAGGTAGATAGTATTTTTCTCGCCTGGCGGTGTAGATTCGGATAATAAAAATCATCTCGAAGTATCATGTAACACTTTCGTGCCCCCACGTGTCCATACAGTTCGTGACACTCGAATATCAGGGGCTCAAGCCCGGCAATCGGCACGATTACTCGCTCTACCCCGCGTTGAGCACGGTATAGTATCCCACTCCGCATTTTATAATCCTCGTTGTCGGGTTCCTTCTCAAGCTTCTCCCGAATCGATTTGCACCCGTCGTCCGCATCTTGTAGCTTCGCCATGTTCTTAATTAGTTGCAAGAATTCTTCGGACATTTCTCGCGCGAGGGGTGCAATGATGATTTCGTCCGCTTTCCTTTCTTTTTCCGGCCGGCTTAAAACGTCGGCGACTGTGTTCTCTCTGCCTGCGCAGTGGATGATAGTCGGGTGAAAGTCCTGTAGCGCGAGTGCCCATCTCGTCAAACGCGCGTGTGAGAGCCGGCACTCTCGAAGGAATGTGAGCGCTGCGTGGTCCGTGATGATTATGACCTTGCTACCCAGCAGATATGTTCGGAACTTCATGAGGGCCCACACTACCGCGAGCAGCTCCTTCTCCGTTGTGCTATATCGAAGCTCGGCACTCTTCAATGTCCGGCTCGCAAAATGTAGTACCAGATGTTCGTTCTCGTCATTTTTTTGAAATAATACCGCTCCTATCGCTACATCGCTCGCGTCTGTTTGTAGGTAAAACGGTCGGTCGCGGAGCGGGTAATACAATATCACGCTCGAGCAGAATTTGGCTTTTATGTCTCGGAATGCTTCTTCCTCTTTATCTCCCCAGCGCCACTTCGTGCCCTTTCGGAGCAGGTGCAGTACCGGCACCGTTGCTTCCCCATGTTCGCGGGTGAATTTGCTGTAATAGTTAATGAGCCCTAAGAAACCTCGGAGTTGCTTCAGGTTCTTAGGGGAGGGAAAGTTGTGAATTGCCTCAATTTTGTCAGGGTCCGGTTTAATTCCATGTCTCGTGAGTATATGGCCAATGAAACGTGTTTCTTGTCGAAAGAAATGTGACTTCTCCAGTGTCAAGGTAAGTCCATGTTCTCTGAATCGTCTAAATAATTCTTGGAGGTCCGCGATGTGCTCTTCAAACGTCTCCGATGTGCATAGCAAATCGTCGACGAAATTTATGACATTACCCAGGCCGCGTAAAACTTTCTCCAATCCACGTACCAGGCTTGCCGTGCTCGTCCGTAACCCGAAAGGCGTCACTTTAAACTCGTAGCAACGGCCTCGATGCATAAATGCCGTGTATTTACGCGAGCTTTCTGTGAGCGGAACCTGCCAGAAGCTAGCTTTCATGTCGAGTGTGGTCATATACTTCACACTTTTGCATTCTTGGAACAGATCGTCGGCCGCTTCCATCCTTTCGTGGTCCGGTACCAGTATTTCATTGATTCTGCGCGCGTCTAGGCACAGTCTTACACTCCCGTCCTTTTTGAGTGATACTAGCAACGGGCTACTATACGGGCTCTTTGACCTCTGTATAACTCCTTGTCGGAGAAGCGTTTCTAATTCCTTGTCGACTCCTTCCCGGTACGCGAGGGGAACGGGGTAGCTCATTGCCTTGAAGGGACTGTGAGGTACCACCTTAAGCTCATGTTCATACGAGTTTAAAAGTCCAGGCCGCTTAATGAAAACATCGCGGTGTTCGGTTAGCAGTGACCGAAATACTTTCCTCTGCGCCGTGCTTAGTCCCTCGGTCGCTTCGATTTTAGCGTCGATCTCTTCGTCGGTTATCTCGTCATGTTCCTCGGAGATGGCATTCACCTGTTTTATTTCGTCCATTTGGTTGTTTAAAGGGTTAGTGAATTTTACAAGGTGTCGTCGATGAGGCGAGTTGGGTAGAGCAAATGTTATCTCATAGTTTTCGAGGTCAATTTTTGTTTTCATTTTTGTTAAGAAATCGATACCGAGTATACATTCGTTCGTGAGTCTCGGTACGATTATTAAGGTGTTCTGTTCTCCTTTCTGTTCAATTTCGATTATGGCAAACATCTGTTGCGTTACTTTGACGGCCCTTCCAGTCGTCGCACCTCGGACTGAGACTCCGGCAAGCGGGAGGATAGGGCACGCCCGAAAGATTTTTTCATTCGCGAGAAAGAATTGCTCCGAGATGACCGTGATCTCGCTCCCCGTGTCGACGAGCGCTCGAATCGAAATGCCCTGTACTTGTATTAATAATATGGGGCATTTTGCGCGCGGGAGTGCGGGGCTCTCTTCTTCCTCGAGTAGATAGTTGCGTGTGTCTTTCCCGAAGCCGAGCGTCACCTCGCCGATTTTGATTATTCGTGAAGTGACGCCTGCTCGTTTCCCTCGTCCGATTCGTCTTCCACTAGTTCAAGCGGGTCACTTGAGTCGTCCTCTGTTTCGATGTTCCTAATTTGACGCACATTTTCCTTTGTTTTGGAATTCGGGCGCGAGTCGTTGGTGCCGGTATCACGCTTGTCAATTTTTCCGTTCTTCGTTTCACCCGTTTTGTTTTTTGCAGTCCCACTCCGATCTTCGCCCTCCTTGTTGGTCGTGCGGAAACGATCTCGACGTTCTGGTTTTGCGCGCGATCGGATTTCCGCGTCTTCCTCGTCGCATGCCGAGAGGAGGTCGAGTAACCGAGGAATCGTAACGATTCCCAATGTCATGACCGTGGTTCGAATTTCCGCGGTGAAATGCCTCTTGACCTTGGATATTATTTCTGTCTCCGTCAGCACCGGTCGGAGGTCTTTCGCAAGTCCTATTAGTGACATCGCGTATGACAGTCGAGACTGTTTTTTTTCGGGGTCGTGCTTTTCAAATTCGAGCCGTGATTTTACTTTTTCTTGTTTTTCCGTACTCCAAAATCTCCGCAGGAACTGTTGTTCAAAATCCCCCCAATCCTGGATGGAATCTCGTGATATCTTCCACCATTGTAGGGCGAGCCCTTGGAAACATTGCGCGATTACGATTTTGAAATGGTACCGCGGGACATAAATGTCTCTGAACGCTCGTAGATCCGTGAGAAACTGTACCGGTAATTCATTTGTTTTTCCTTGGAAAGTCGGCGCCTCGAGTTTTAGGTTATTGCATGTAGCTGTGACGTTGCTGGGACCCAGTGCAGGAGGCGGCGCGATAGAGCTTGTCCGCTTCGCGGTTGCGTTATCCACTACGCTCGGCCGCCGTGGCAGCTCGTAGTTGTCTTGTAGGTCGAACACCGGGACAGCGCCGTTGGAAGTCGGTACATTCGTCGATCTTGTGGCTTGCCCTTTCGGTTTCGGGTAATACGTGGAGCACGCCGGTTGTTTGTCCGATTGAACAAACGTCGCCCCGCCCGCATTCGACTCGTCTTGCCATCCCGTGACGTTCGAGAGCACGAATTGCTGCATCGTGTTTAATTTTTCTCCTACCGTCTCCTCGAGCTTCCGAAGATTATCGCGGGTTTGACGTTGCTCTAGCCTGTGCTGCTGCCGTATTTCGTTTAACACGCCCATGATCGATTGTAGCGAGATCGGTTCGTCATCGATATTTATCGGCGGTGTGGGATCTACGTAATTTTTATCCCCCGTGGCTAACTCTAACGTGTCCATCGTGTCGCTCCGAAAGAATCCTTTTCTTCGTAATTCCTCGTCTACCTCGATCACTCGCTTACGTGTCTCGTGAGAACCCGGGCTTTTGTCCTTGTCGCTTCCCCGTGACCCGTTAGTTGTGTCTCTGGGCCGCGCTCCCCCCTCGGCTGCTTGACCGATTATCGCCGCGGTGTGGTTTTGCTCGTTCGTCTCGCTCGAGTCGTTCGTATTGTTCAACTCGTTCCTATTGTTTTCGTCAGGTATGTCACTCATATTGGACGATTTTCGTTTATGACGACTTCGCCAACGCGGCGACCTTTGCTTATTTATTCCCTTGTGTGTATTCCCCAGTTTAGGCGTCGAGTCCCTGTTCGGGCGCCATTGAAACGTTTCGAAAACTCGGGTGATCTTGCGTGGTTGGGTTACGGCCTTGAAATACGATTAGTATGGTTTCCCGAGTTTTACGTACAGATTAATATTTCTCCTCGAGTAGGAACAAGATCCGCTCCGTTTTCGGGAAGACAGGATTCGGGTGCTGGACTCGACGGATACCGGAGATACTTCAGGATATGCTGTTGTCTCGATAGTTAAAGAGAAGAAATAATAGATAAAATTTTAAATTAAAGAAAAAACTTATAGGTTTTTCGGGATTGCCTCAGAGTGGTTTTATTTAATTTCACTCACGCGTTTCGCGCCGCTCGAGTGATGTGACCCTTCATCACAGGCATTAGCAAAAAGGGTCTTACCGTGATGAATCTAAATGTCTACCCGTGAAGCGGGCGACTACAAGGAATTAATTAATTGGAAGGGACAAATGTTAAAGTTTGGGGAATCCCGATTCTTTTTTTTTTGTTAGATAGGAGTGAAGCTCGAATTCATGCAGAGGAACGAAAAGTTGTTAGTTTGAATGTTAAGAGTTGGCTGGGAGAAAGAGAAAAAAAAACACGAAATATCCGTACGGCAGTTGGCCTGGGATATTCGTCACGATATGTGTGAAACAAATTTGACATGAAGAGAATAATAGGCTTGAGCCGTTGTTTTGGAGTGGAACACCCCGTAGCCCCGCTGGACGATCGAACGTCGGTGCTTCTCACCTTCCCGTACGCACTCGCTTGGCCCGTGCTATAGTCCGCCCACGATGGTGTTGGGGGTACGCAAGTGCGTTGCTTACGCACGATAATAATCGCGGAAGAGAGTAGGCTCTCGCGCACCTCGGATGGGTAGAGTCTCGTGCGTTAACGGGCGCCCGCGCGTTACGTGGATGATTACGCACTATCGCGACGCTCGGTGGGTAGGACTATATGTCCAGCGTCTTCGCGTCCCCTTGACAACGGTCGAGACCGATTGTTTTCAAGTTAAATTTAGCCGACCTTGGCTTCTTCACGACTCGTCGTCGGCCTTGGTCGAAATAAGAGTAGCGTTTACGATTTACCGAAACGGTAATTTCAAATATTCCTATGTTACGATAACTTCGTACGCAGGGAGTCCGATACTCTGCTCTATGAATTGAAACGGGACTGGATTGATTTAAGATAAGGGTAATTAGAATTTGCTAATCGCATGAAATCCTTGAAATTTGAAGATTCCTACGCAACGAAAACCTCGTGCGTAGGGAGCTTTACACTCAATTTACGGAAGAATGAAGATAAATTGCAATTGGTTTCAGGTTGTGAGAAATTATGCCCTGTGCCCGAGATTTCTCTCTCAATTGTTCGCATGCGGCTGTTCTATGCTGTCGATTCTCGGCGTTCTTTTACTCGTAGCTGAATCGAAATTAAACACGAGTTCCTAGTAGACGAGAATGGTGCGTTAGTACACGCTACGTGATAACCCTGGATGTTCAACGATGTCACGGCGGTCTTTGCTCGTTATTTCATCTCGCAAGCTGCTGCCGAAGCTCACAACGAGGTTCCCGAATACTAGAAGAAAATGCGCAGCGTCTCGGAAAGATCAATTAAGAGAAGATGCTCTAAGAGCCAGTACGCGATACCTTTTGGTGTTTAACGTTGTCGCGGTGGTCTTTGCTCGTTATTTCTCCTCGCAAGCTGTCACTTTTGTTCACAACGAGGTTCCCGATTAATCAATCTTACACTACGTTCCTTAGTGTGTCTCCCTCACCTTCGCACTGAAGAAGTTCGACACTCTAAGGGCCCTGCCTGCTGTTCTACGGACTTACGACCTTAATAGATTCTGGTTGCGAGCGAATGCTCGGCTCTCTCGTAGCTAGGTAAGTACCACGATGTTTCTGAGACAGATTTGTGTGCTCCTGAGCCTTTTATTAACTCGCCCAATTTGCGAATGACAAGAGTAGGGCACGGGTGTGACGTTTCGCACATTGGTTGGTCTGACCCGTGGTCGCCGATCTGGTGGGGTGAGCCGGCTCCTCCACGGTGGGGTGGTGAGGCATTTCCCCGCTGCGATGACGTAGCGGCGACGCGGGTCTCCGTGATCTCGGGCAGGGTGTCGTCGCCATGTCCGGGTATCCGGCGAGCATGCGAGGAGAGGTGTGCGTTTCACTCGCCGAATTATAGCCCGCCTTTCAGGTGACAGAGTGGGGCTGCGGGCGAGGCGCAGCCATCGATAGCTGATGACCGATGGAGCGTATCGATGGCTGCCCGCGAGGGTCTGATCGCGCTCGCTCCTCTTCCTCCTGCTCGCCTTGTGACGGGCGCTCGAGGGGCGTCCCGTTACAATATATTTATTTATTTACTGATTATATATATATATATATATATATATTTTTTTTTAAATTATTTTATTTATTTCTTTTCTTTTAAGTTATAGATTTCTTACAGTTTTCCTATTTTCTTTTTTTCAGAATGACTTCATCATTCCCTCACGCCGTCGCCCGTCGGACGCCGTGAGGCGAATGATTACTATCCGTGCCTCCCGAAACCGTCAACGTCGGACTATTGACATTCTGTGGGGAAATACTGGGGACGAAGAGCTCGACGAGGATCACCCCGAGGATTTTCTGGGGATTCGGCGCCTCTTCGAGTTGCCTCTTTTCCATCGCGAGGGCCCCCTCCGCCAGCCCCGCCATCCACCTGCTGCCATAGCAGCAAGGGGACTGCTTCGTTATTTAATCCATTGTGATTTCGGAGCAGAATTGTCTATATTACTCCAGCAACATGTTACCAACAACCCGGACAGTCATCTGGTCTGGCCTTGCCTGGCCTGCAATTTGACAGCCGTCGGGTTTCTGCTGGCCAGTCTCTTAACTTGATTATTATTGTCACGTATATATATATATATATTCTTTTCTAAAAAAAAAAAAAATAAAAAGAAAATTTATCTTTCATTTCTTATTTTTTTATTTTCTTTCCTTTCCCTTTTATTATTATTTTATTTAATTTTATTTATATATATATCTTTTTATTTTTATTTATTTTTATTTTTATTTTTATTTTTTTTTATTTTTATTTTTTTTTTTATTCGGGTGGTACTGTACATTTATTGTACAGTCACCCGCTTTAATGCATGTCTGCGACTCGCCGCGAACGGAGTACGGCGTGACGTCACGTCGCCAGCCGCTCTCGGCTACTCGGCTATTCCCTTTTGTGCGGCTGTTCGCCGTACTTTATCCCTCTCCTTTCATCTATCTCCTTCTCTTTCTTCCTTTCTCTTATATATATTCCTTTAAAGCGGCGGCTGTACTTCATGTACAGTCGCTCAAAAACATACTTCGTTGGTTGCGACTGTACATTCATCGTACACCCGTCGGTTTCCTATCCCTCATCCAGATCACCGGGAGCGTGACGCAACCTTGCCAGCGCGCTCTTGGCTGTTCCCTTTTGTGCGGCTGTTCGCCGTACACTACCCTTCTCTCTGTCTCTCTATATTCTTCTCTTTCTTTCTTTCATGCGCCGTAGCTGCGAGTACGCATGTAACAGCGTCTCCAGTCGGCTATCTTACTATTCTGTCCGGTAATTTTTCCTTTAATTTCTCCTACTGCCCTATCACTAGTGTTTGCTCATTGGACCATCCCATGCACGAAGGACCAATGGCATTTTTCCTATTATTATTTCCAAATTAAATTCTACTGTTTACTCTATTTCTTTTAATTATTTCCGTTAGACATATTAATTTTATAAATTGTAAATTAATTTTTTTTTTTTTTTTTTTTTTTTTATTTAAGGAAGTCGCGGGTATAAATTCCCCTGCTGGATACTTCCTACTTGAACTCCCTTATTATTACCTCCGACTGTTTGTCTTTCATATTCAACTTCATCCTCTGATTCATATTCCCTTTCTGATTCTACTTTCTTCTCGGACTCCACTTTCTTCTCGGACTCCACTTTTTTTTCGGATTCTACTCTCTTTTCGGACTCCATTTTCTTTTCGGATTCTACTTTCTTTTCTAATTCCATTCTCTTTTCTGATTCTACTTTCTTTTCTAATTCCATTCTCTTTTCTGATTCTACTTTCTTTTCTAATTCCATTCTCTTTTCTGATTCTACTTTACCCTTTTCTATACTTTCTATTTTATCTACCTTATTTTTATCATTTCCTTTTACTCCCTTTTTTAAATGCAATAAGAGATTTGTTACAGAATCCCATATTGCCCCAATCAAAAATAATGACCATCCATACACGGTGTGCAATGCATATCCGTGTATGAGTGTGTCTATTACTAATTTTACTGCTCTTATAATCATAATTACTCCTATCAGACCTGCACTTATGTTGCCGAATGCAACTAGACTTTCCAACATCCTTCTCCACGCATTCTCCATTAATTTCTGCAATTCCGGTCCATCCAACAATTTGACGAGTGAACCACCCTGTGGTACGGTTGGTTTGCCCAACAAACCCCTAGCCACGGTGTTCAGTACCGCAGGTCTCTCGGCTGGAAACATGATGTGCTCTCGAAGCTGCTCCAATTCTGATGTCGTGTAGATCCCGCTGGTTGCCAATGACTTGGTACTTTTGTAGGTCCATGTAGGCTTGGTGTTCGGTTTCATTTTCTCAGGTGGGTATACGAGTATTGGTCCAGGCATCATTGCATACCAATCCTCGTCAATAAAATATGTAGGCGCAACCATTTTGTTGCATGTGATCTGCATTCCGGTTTTCAATAAAATATGAGTTTTTGGTGTCAAGAAATAACTGTTGTTTCCCTCAGTTACTGGCAAATGCGTATAACATTCTTCTCGTTGTTGTACTCGAACTTCCTTTGGGATACATTTTATGATGTGTACAACCTCCCCAGATATTACAGCCATATAACCCGGTCCTTTCATCAGATGATATGCGAATTCATCCGGAATTTCTGTAGCTATTGCCAAACGATTTTTCAACATTTCTCTTTCCAATTCGCATTTGTGAGTCAAGAGATCGTGATAAACTTGTTGAGTTTGAGTTTGGATATGTCGCTCAATATAAACGAACTTTGAGTTTACGTAAGTGTACATGTCCATATTTATCACTTCCATTGTTTGTCCTTGCAAAAACGTTTGTCCATTTTCGATCTCGTATATGAACAATTTTGGGTGTTCAGTTCGCACTATTGTTTGTCCGCATATGTTTGTCGATCCACGTATTACAAGCGCAAAAATTATGTCCGATGTAGTAACGGTATACAACACTTGCGAGTTCTGGTCTACACCTTTTTCAGCTATGCCTTCGTACAACACTCCATATTGTCCATTACCGCAATTTCCGACAGGAACAGATTCCCAAAAAGTATGTCCTCCTTCCATGTCTACACATTGTCCTTCGTTTAATTCACAACGTATTCCCGACTTTAAGAAGATTTTATTGGTTTTAAGAGCGATCGTAGCACGATAGTCTCTCAAAGTGATTTTTACTTCCGCCAATACTACTACATCATCCCAACTTCCGAAAGGATCTGAATACGCCGTTCCTTTACATTCACCATCTTGTCCTACTTTTCCCGCCAATGTTACAGGATGAGTTATACTGTGATTACCCGTAATTCCCATTATCAAAGTCTTTTCTACTTGAAAGGATCCGTGCTCATACATTCGATCACACGCGTCCCGCGATACCTCGTACACGTACGAAGCTTTTCCGTTCGTTACGTCACTGGTATGCGAGAACATCCCGCACTTTCGAACATCTCTATTAATCTCAACTTTGCACTGTCGCACATGTACAGATGCATAATCGTTTATCTGTAGCAGTTGAATTCGCACAGCTGTGACGTTCAATGCTGGTGATGGAATATCACATTCCTCCACCTCCAGAAGCGATACTGTTGTGATGTTAGACTTAGCTGTTCCACAATCGTACCTGATCATCCCCATACATTGCCTCGATAGCAGAATTACCCCTATGATGAACAAGGGTATTTTCTCTCTCATCTTGATCTATGCAAGAAAGAAAATGACGGAGTTATAATTATTGTTTATTTTATTATTTTAACCCTTTGATGAAGTTATACATATAGATTATTTATTAGTAAGATTTGGTGATAATACAATGATATTGTTGTGCTGGTTAGATTACATATTCGTTGTTAATTTATTACTGATGTATATATATATACTTATTTTTATGCTACCGATTTTCCACTAAGATATATATATATATATATATATATTTTTTTTTTCTCTTTTTTTTTTTTTTTTCCTACATGGATACTACTAACTTTCTCGATATTTCTTAATTTATTGATATTGTTATTATTATATATATATATATTTTTTTTTCTTTTTAATTTCTCTCTTCCTATTCACGTTCTCTCTGCATACATATGATTTTACCACGTACTTTTAGAAGCATGAACTTCAAAGCCTTCACTTTTATGATCAACTCGTCGGTGCCAAATTGCACGACGATATCCGGTTCTCCCTCACGCCAAGTCAAAATCATAA
The DNA here is from genome assembly GCA_964017025.1 of Stenichneumon culpator. NCBI lineage: Eukaryota > Metazoa > Arthropoda > Insecta > Hymenoptera > Ichneumonidae > Stenichneumon > Stenichneumon culpator. Next base: position 18,508,088 of record OZ024771.1, read on the forward strand.
TTATTACATGTTCTTTTTCTCCATTGTATTTCCGGATTTCAAATTTTGCATCTAACTCCTCTATAGCTTTTGTCGCATCTTCCAAAAACTCCTCAGAGTCACTTTGTCTAATGTGTTCTTCATTCCCATCAATTTTATCCAATATTGAGTTTACCATCAGACTAGCCAAACGCAACACTTTACTCTCCCAATCTTTAGTACGACCTTTCCATTCAGCCTGATCTGCTATTTTCCTAATCAAAGCACTGGTAGCTATTCTCCCAGCAATTTCTCTATTTTCTCCAACTCCTTCGGCACGAAATCCCTCATAGATTGCCTGAACTCGAAACCTCCGTCTCTGATCTCTCTGCTCCGGCATCTCCTCGTATCGTACCATCCTTCCTCTTTGTACTGTTGTCATTGAGCGTACAACATTTTTTCGTGCATTCATTCCAATTTGGTCTGACATTGTCCGTAGTTTGAGTAGTCTGTAATTGTCATGGTTTTATTAAACAAGATGTATTTATTCGGGTATAATATGTGAAAGTCTCAATCGATTTGCATGTACGATCTGAACATTTTTCTTAGTTTTTATCTTTATATTTTGATTTTCCATTATTTCGACCACTTCATGCGGTCCAGTATACTGATCTGCTAGTTTTTTCGGTTTTGGTCCATTCTGCAAAAATACGTAGTCACCTACTTTGAATGATTTTACGTTTAGTCTTTTATCGTGTCGTTCTTTAGATCTGATTTTTGCTTCTATTAGATTTTCTCTAGCCATTCTTCGAATCTCATGTAATTGTGTTATCAATTTTATCAAATAACCACTGTACGTCGGTAGTTCGTCTTCTACCCCCAACGGTTCACTCGATGGTACCCTTGCCAATTTTCCAAACACCAATTCGTACGGAGTATGCTTTGTACCCTCATGCACGCTGGTATAATAATTGAAAATTGCCAATTGCACCCATTCGTCCCAATCAAACTCTTTATCAGCGTATTGTTTCAAATATTCTCCTAAACCATGATGCGAACGTTCCAATGAACCGTTCGACTGCGGATGAAAAGCCGTTGTTCGAATTCTCTTTATTTTAAACCTTTTAGCTACTCGTCTGATTAATCCACTAAGAAAATTTCGACCTTGATCTGTTAATATTGATTTTGGTGGTCCGAAAATACTAATAAAGTGTTTCACCATCGCATCTGCGATTGTCAATGAAGTCGCGTTTGGTAAAGGAATGGCAAGGCAAAATTTCGTCAGTTGGTCCTGTATTGTTAATATATACTCGTTACCGTCTTTCGTTTTTGGTATTGGTCCGACTATGTCCATAGCTACTTTGTCGAAAGCTGACCCCGGTGTATCGGTTAACACCATTGGTTGCTTCGTTTTGTTTCTCACGCATTTCTTTAGTTGACATGGCAAGCATCTCTGTATGTAATTCTGAATATCTATTTTCATCTTTTCCCAAAAATAATGCTGTCTGATTCTATTAAAGGTTTTCGTAACCCCTCTATGACCTCCTACAGCTGATCCATGCATTTCCTGTATTATTCCCTCACGCTCCTGTTTACTAGGATATCTAACAATTCCATGACAAACTATTACTTTGGTCGGACTTCCCAAGAATCCTAAGCGTAATTCCGTCGCAATTCTATCCCACGGAACATTTTCTACCAAATCTGTCTTTGCCAAGCTTATACTTTGAATTTCTAGTTCTTCTGTTAATTTTCTAAAACTTCTCATTACGCTTTTAATGTGGGCTAAAATCAATGAAGGTCCCTCTCCTGAGTTATCACTAACCGGCAATGCTATATGATACCTATTTCCCTTTTTTACTGCACTAGCCTCTCCCAACTGTAGACCCGGAAAATACGGTAATTCGTTTCAATCTGCCAATTTTCGCGAACCCGAATCTAGAGACTCTTTTTTTGTGTTCAAAAAATAACTAAGTGCATCCTTGCGAGTAAAGAAAAGATCACGACTTTGGATAATATTTCCCGGTGGAATTTTCTCGATTTCCTCGTCTGATTGTCTTCCTTCATCTTCCAGCCTCTCATTGTCCGAATTGTTATGTATGTTAATGTCATTCTCTTCCATATCATCTTCTTCAGATTCACTGGAGGATTTTTCTTCGTCTGTTTCTGGTACTTGTGGAATTTTCTTTCTTTTTCTCGTTCTTACTACTAATTCCTCATCCGAACTGCTTTCTTTTGGCGTTTCTGAATGTCCCTTTTTCTTTTTCTTCTTCCTTGGCTTTCGAGTCTCCTTTGGTGGTTTAGGTTGTTCTTTTGCGTTTGTTCCTTCCTGATTTTCTGATTTATCTTGATTTTTCCTTTGTTGTCTAGTAGTCATAGCATGACGTTCCGGTGGATCCTTGTTTTTAACCCTTTTCCTAGTTGATTTTTCTTCGTCATCTTTTTCCTTTTCTTCTTCTGCATTTTCATCAGCCTTGTTTACTACTGATTCCTTATCAGCATCCAGATTGTATAAAGTTTCCTTCGGTATTTTCTTTGGTGTTGTTACTTCAATTATCTCTGCCAATTGTTCCTTCGTCAGGGACTCTCGCCATTGCTCTTCAGGGTCCTCTTCTTCGTTGTATTCTTCATCTTCTTCAAATTCAAAGTCATCCTCTTCATTTTCCAAGAGCATAATTATTTCCTCATTTTTCAAGCTATCATTATTTTTCTGTCGTACTGCGAATATTTCTTCGTCTGTATCGTTCTTAATTTTGTCTGACTTTACTGGATTTCTAGATAATGCGTCTGCGTTTACATTGGTTTTTCCGGCTTTGTATACTACATCATACTCATATTCTGCCAATTTCAGTCCCCATCGAAGTACTCGTGCATTTCCATCTTTGCAAGTTCTAAACCATACTAAGGGCTTGTGATCTGTCACGAGTGTAAATACCCTGCCATATAGATACGGCCTGAAGTGCAAAACACCGTAGACAATCGCCAACGCCTCTTTTTCATATGTATCGTATCGTGATTCTGCGTCATTTAACGTTCGTGAAGCGTATGCTACCGGTCTATCCGCCCCGATGGGTCCTTGTGAAAGGATACCCCCGATTGCGTAGCCGGACGCATCCGTAGTTACTACAAATGGTTTTGAAAAATCCGGAAAAATCAAGACTGGTTCTGTACATAATTTTTCTTTTAATTCCTGAAAACTTTCCTCTTGATTTTCTCCCCATATGAAAGGAGTTTCGCTTTTGAGAAGATTTGTCAGTGGTTTAGCCAACTTTGCATATCCCTCTATGAATCGACGATAATATCCTGTAAGCCCCAAAAATTGCCGAATACCCTTGACGTTAACTGGTCTTGGAAATTCCCGAACCGCTTCGACTTTTTTCGGATCCAATTTTAGTCCTTCTTCACTGATGACGTGACCTAAATAAGCCACTTCTTGTTTCAAAAATTCACACTTATCCGGTTGTAAACTCAAATTGGCGGTCCTTAGACGATCGATTAATTTCTTGCATTTCTCTTCGTGTTCTTCCAGAGTTTTTGCGTAAATCACAATGTCATCGAGATACACGAATAACTCCTGTCCTTGTAATCCCATCAATACCATGTCCATTGCTCTCTGAAATGTGGGAGGAGCATTTTTCAATCCCATAGGCATTCTGACGTACTCGTAATGTCCATATGGAGTTGTGAAAGCTGTTTTATGACAATCATCCGGATGCATCTTTATCTGATAGAATCCTGAAGCCAGATCGAATACCGAAAAATACCGAGCACTACCCAACTGATCCAATATATCCACGATATTTGGCAAAGGATAAGCATCTCCTATCGTTTTTTCATTTAGTTGTCTAAAATCAAGAACTACTCTCCATTTCTTATTTCCTTGTGAATCTAATTTCTTTGGCACTACCCAGACTGGTGTATTATACGGAGATTCTGACTGCCTGATTAATCCTGCTTCTAAAAATTCAGCTATCTGTTTTCGTATTTCTTCCTTGTGAACCTCGGGAAATCTATATTGCTTCGAATTTACAGGAAATTCATCCGTTGTTGGAATCCTGTGCATCACCACATCCGTAGCCCCTAGTTTTTCTCCTTTAATGTGAAATCTATCCACCCCATATCTGATAATTTTATGGACAGCTTCTTTTTCTATCTCATTCAAATGCTCTAGTCGTAACAATTCCAAAACTTTAGAGAACCGTGTCTCGTCTTTTTCGTTTTCTTCTATGGCAAAACATTTTCCTGTCATGAACTTGACTCCGATCAAACAATTGACAAACTGGTAAGAATTATTTTTCCATTTCTCTTCATTTTCCCATTTTGACATAAATCTCGGTTGTAATTCTTCTATTTCTTTTGATTCAATATTGTTATCTTTTTCTATGACCGACTTTTCTCGTTTTTCCTCTATTTCCTTGACAACTCGATTTTGTTCTATTTTTTGCGATTTTTCTCCCGTGTGCAACAGTATATCCCCAACGGACGATTGACAATTTACTCCGGTGTTTTCGTTTACTGTCACCATAAGATTATTCAACATTTTTCCTTTATTTTTATTTACTTTACTCGGAACCGATTTTTCGGACTTATTTAACTCGATTTTCCATTCTTCTTCAGTGAAAATTTTATCTAAATCCGTTCTTCCAACCTTTACCTTTCTTTCTTTCTTTTCAAATACAGAACCATCTGTGTGTTTCACAGAATCGTTTTTACCCTGATTTTCCTCCAACTTTCCAGATACAGAACCATCTGTGTTTTTCACAGAATCGTTTTTACCCTGATTTTTCTCCAACTTTCCGAATACAGAACCATCTGTGTTTTTCACAGAATCGTTTTTACCCTGATTTTCCGACGTCTCTCCGAATTGCTCCAAAATTTCCGACTTTCCGAACTTCTCCAAATTTTCCGACCTTCCGAACTGCTCCGAATTTTCCGACCTTCCGAACTGCTCCGAATTTTCCGACCTTCCGAACTGCTCCGAATTTTCCAATTTTCCGACTTTCTCCTGATTTTTTTCTTTTATTTCTTTTCTGAAGACTGGATCACCTGTAATACACACTGAATTAGTCATCACATTTTTCTCACGGTTTTCTTCGTTTCCTCCTTGTGGATCTGTTGTCAATTCCAGGACAGGGATCTCTATATGGACCCTTTCGTTACGATGATTGGTTACGTAAATGTAAGCTTTTCCACCAACGTTTTTCACCAATCCCTGTTCAATCTCTATTCCCTCGTCCACTTCGAGCTTTGGTAAATATCCCTCAAGAACATCATCGTTTCTCAAACGGACATAGAAAAGCTTTGTTGTTTTCAGTGGGAACATCATACTTTCTCTAGTATGGAACTCTATCTTTTTATCTCGAACTTGAAGTGTACTGTTTTCATAATCAATCTTTGCCAAATTATCTCGAAAATACTCAGTTGACAGTAATCCTCCCTGTTTGGTCGGAAAACTATTGGGTACCACATGATAAACCGTTTCTCTTCCCAAAGTACTAATCATTACATACCCCAGAGTATAAACAAATTCATCTGTAATTCCGCTCAATCTCAGAATTTTATCCCGATAAAGTTCAGTATTATTTAACAAACATCTTTCTTTCAAAATATTTTTACTAGCGCCTGTGTCCAACATCATAATTACCGTTTCCGAGAGCTCATTACTTTGAAACAAGACGGTAGGAGCTATTACGTCTTTTTCTGGATTAATCAAATATACGTCGATTATTTCGGGTTCCGACCCAAATCGGTACAAGCCTTGATTGTAAGGGTTGGGTGCGCTTGGGTATTCACGATGGCCTGTGCCTGGGCACCCTGTGCTGGTCGGCCATCCGCGTTTCCCTGTTGCGCTGCCCTCCGATTGTTATTGCTGATACGGATTTGACATTCCGTTAAATAATGACCTGGACTTTTACAATAATTGCATATTATTTGATTTGCTTGATTTTGTTGTTGATTCACAGAATTTTGTTGTTGTGTCAATGCCTGTGAATAACTCATTAATCCTGCAACGTTCTGATTTCCTAAATTTCCCTGTTTTTGTTGGTTACATGCCAGAGCTGAATGTCCCCATCCGTTACAGATTTGACATTGAATTTGAGATGTCTGACCTTGAGGAATTTTTGCTTGATTTTGTTGAGCGATTTGATTGAAATTATTTGCCGAATTCTGCATTGGTTGCTGTACACTACGACAGGACTCAGTCAAATGGCCTTTTCGACCGCAATTTCTACATGGATTACTGTAACACTTGTCTGCCGTGTGTCCTCTTTTTCCACAAATCTGACAAATCATGATTGAATTTGTTTGCGCGACCGCTCCAGGAATTTTAAAACAATTATCTGCAGAATGACCTGGTTTTTTACAATATTGACAAATTAATTGAGTCTGAGGCTCTATTTTCCCCGATATTTTGCATTTATCAGCTGTGTGACCCAATTTCCCACAAGCCTGACATTTGTTGGGTGGAGTTGCCCCTGGAGCACTCCAACAAGTTGTAGCAAGATGCCCTTTTTTACCGCAAATCTGACAATTATTCACCTCTGGTGTATTGGTGTTTACCACGGCTACAGTTGATTCTTCCTTAGCTTCCTCAATAATTTTCACGCTTGCTTTCTTTGAAGTTTTTTCAGGTTCCTTTTCTGGTTTTTGCTTTGCTTCAGCATTATCTCTCAATCTCTTTAAGTCTGCTAATTCCCGTTCAACCGTCTTTGCCTCATGAATTGCTTCTCTAAGAGTAGGTTCCTCGGTTTTCATTTTATCTCGTATTTCCGGTTTCAATCCTCTTATAAAACAGCTGCATGCCATTTCATCTATTGCATCGTTTTCTTCTTGACCTAAATATCCTTTCTTATAATAATAAGCCTCGCTGATCTTTTCGGCTAATTCTCGAATACGATGCGCATACTGGTCCACTGTATCCCTATTCAGTTGTGCACTACTTCCTATTTCTCCTTGCAACTGATAAATATCTCTTGGAGGATCATAAGTTGTTTTCAAATACTCGATATATTCCTCAATGTTCTCAAACTTATTTTTCGAAACCTTTTTCCATACGTCTCCTACTAATTTTGACTTTGCCAATCTCAACAAATGTAATTCGTTTTCTACTCCAACCATTTCGAGACCATCTTTCAGTCCGGCGATATACCGTTCCAACGAGTTTCGGTTTCCATCGAACTCCGGTATCACCTGCAAAGCGTCTCTCAAATTCGCGATTCTACCTGCACTTATATTTAATATGGGTCGTGTTACATCCGGTGTCGTCCGACGAAAAGGTTTTTTGTTCGCGTTATCATGACCGCCTCCTCCCCTTCCGTCACCGTCACCGCCGTCGCCGCCACCGCCGCCGCCGTCGCCGCCGCGGTGGTCACCGCCACGCCCTTCGTTGCTACCTGCCTCGTCAATTTGATCGTAATTGATATTTTCGAGATTTCTACCATTATTACCTGTATCTATTATTTCATTTATTTTACTCATTCTCTTTCGCTGAACAGATGGCATCACTGGTGCCATTTTTTTAGAAAGATTTCGTACAACCTTTTCCGGTATTTGTTTCCTACGTAACACTTTAAGTTTTTGACTCGAATCCCTCCTTGATTGCAATCTATTAATAGTATACCCCGTTTTTCTGGGACATGTTGTTTTTTCTGTCAATGATGCTAACCTAGTGAAACTATTAAACGACGTTGAAAAGTTTATCTCCGATTTCGATTTGTTTCCGATTTTTATTGGCTTGATTGATCTTTCCTTTTTATCCCTAATCAACCCAAAAGCTCTAGCTGCTTTTACAAAGATATTTTCACTATCAATTGGTGCAATCTCTCTTCTAAGTGAAACAGATTTTAAACAGGATTTTACCAAAGGTCTTCTTCTCGGTGTTGTATCTATTTCTGAGGATCTCGATCTTAGCTGTGTACCCGAACTACTACTCAACCTCAACCAAGGTGTGGTTAGACCAGTCGCTGATGTAAACGAACTTTCGGAATCCTCGAATTGATTAATTACGGTTTTCTCTGCGACTTTTGGTTCTATAACTTCTATTTCGCTATCGTTAGGATTTTCACAGTTCGAATTAGTTGCAGCCGGATTTTCGAGATTTGGATTAATTGTGTCTGGATGTTCGTGTAAATACTCATCAATTGTTTTCGCAAGAAGTTCTATCTCATGTCCAAGAGCTTTAGTTAAGTCCGATTCTACTTTATTTCCCGAATTTTCTGATGTTTTCTCTATACTTGCTACTGACTCCTTGAGATATGGAGTTGACGTTACTAATCTGCTTGATTCATCGAATTCTTGAATATCTGTCACTTGTGTGGATGGATCTTTTGGATTTATTAATTTTCCCGTTTTTCTTGTGCCCGGTTTTTTCCTGTCTTCTGGATAGGCATGCAAGATTTGATCCGAAACAGTACATTTTGAACGAGTTGAAGTCATTTATGATTTTATTTTGCCTTTACTACTCATTTCACAAAAATTATTTTATTTGTTTATTTATTTATTTATTTTTATTAATCAATTGTATATACACTCTTTTTGTATCCCGGACGAGCCCCCAAATTTTTGTTACGTCCCGATCAGCAATTTTCACTCCATCTCGGTCAAGGAGAATTTACACCCTCCCTTTACACGTTATTCGGAGATGACGCTTTATCGAGGTTTTGGCCCTGTTTTGAACCTAACCTTTCGGAAAATAATTCGGGATAGGGCCTAGAGTGTATATATTGGTTATTGGACAAATTTTATTCGCGGTTAAAAATTGAAAGTTACTAGATTTTAAGTGATGATTTTAAACTGGACAAGGAAATTCTGGACGCTAGCTCCTTCTATCGTCTGGAATACGATACACGGCTGTCTCTCTCTCTCTCTCTCTCTCTCGCGTCACTCTCGACGCACGGCTCGCGACGACTCACCAACACACTCACTCACTGTTTTCTCCCGACCTATCCTAATACTTTAACGCGCCGTGATGAAACTGGAATAAAATTGACCCAAACGAAAATCTATTGACCATGGAAATATTTTAACCCTCCAGGTTAACTATTAAATGCTGACAACTGATTATTAACAGATGATTATTGACGAATGAATATTCTGAAGAAATGAAATTTTCAAGATGAAGATGATAACTTCCACGACTTGAGATATGGTTTAAATAGGTTTACCTCAGAAAGGATGATCGAATGAATCGAATGACGAATGGATTTCCAAATCGAATTGGAACGTCCTTCCCAAATTCCAGATGAATATTCGAATCAGAATCGAATGATGATGACCGATTTTCCAAATAACGTCCTTCCCAAAATTCCGAATATTCGAATCAGAATCGAATGCTGATGACTGATTTCCGGAGACGAATGTCCTTCCCAGATTTCAACGATGTGGTTTGATGATTTTGATGATTAAATGATTTTCAGGAAGAGTATACTTGATTTCGATGGAATGATTCAGAAAAATATGAATTATTTATTGAAGTTGGTTAAAACGAATACTGGCTCGAAAATTTTACAAGTTGCTTTACAAATTCCTTGTCAATGGCTCTAAATACAATACAAGATTGAGGTCTTTGCCCTGGTCGCGAAGAAGTCGAAGAAGTACTCGAAGTCTACGACGTCGGTAGAAATAGAAGTGCCGAATGGGCGGTGGGCGCGCGAATAAATAACCTCAGTGCCGGACACCCCCGCGTCACCGCTGTCACACCTGCGCCTCGACTCCCCACTCTCATCACCAGATTCCTTTCTTTGATTGTCTAATTAAATATTTCCAATTTCGTAGTCTTACAATAATTTTGACGTTCTAATTTGTTAATACTTAAATTTTATCGCGAATTTTATGAACATACAAATTTGAATGAAAGCTGTTCGAGCTTTCGTTGCGGAGTTAACAATAGTTGACATAAATTTTTATCTTAATATTTATTGGATTATTTCCCTGAATTTTTATGTGAATAGTTTCTATTTCTCTTCCCGATTTTCCATGATTTTCTGTATTTTGTCCCATTATATATATATTCTTATCATGACGATCTGACTTAATGTTTATTCTTCATGCTTGAATTTATTTTAATTTTCGGTTGTCATTGTTAATAGTTTCCAAAATACAATGCCGACCCCGTGTATCCGTCCCTTAAACTTCATTTTCCATCCATTTATTTAATTGTTATTTCAACTATGATCCTCCTGGACTATAACGATGATCTATTATTCATCGATATTCACTGTCCAGGAGGTGCTGCACTCATTATGCCTGACGGCCGCTCTCGAAATCATGCCCATCGTGACACGCGCCGTACAAGCAGGCCCTATGTTCGACAAGAGTGAGGCACGCTCTGCCGATATCCTTATCTGCATTTTTGCGCCTCAGGTTACCGACTCTCTTGCGGCTGACTTGCCTCGTACAGTCGCCTCTGTACATCAATCTATCTTTTTTTTTAAAGACGAATTATTTATACCAATGGGTAATTTTTCCATTTGGTATATTATTTATTTATCGAAACTGAGTTCGATAAATTAAATGATGGCAATTTCCTAATGTTTATTTTTAATGATTTGACAAATTCCGAATATTTTAATTAATTAATTATTGAAATATTCTGGAAAATTCACAGGACGTAACACAACCAACGATTCTTTCGAGGAGGTTTGGAAGTGCGTCATGTCATCGAGAAACTGCAAGACACAGAGGCATGTGGCGAAAGGCCTTTTTAAAATGCACTGGAAGGCATGGGCTCAATTGTTGCCGGAAAGAGGTCGCGTTGACGAGGTCCGCGGTGAGTCGCCTATGAAAAAGGCACATCCTCCATTTGGTGGTAGCAGAGCAGTACCGATCAAGGCTACGGACGTTGATACGCTGCGAGGTTGCACAAGAATCAATAACATTGTTATTGACTTTTGTGCAATCAGCGCAATCGAGCGCTGCAATACCAACGAGTCCATATACTACGTCGATTGCCAAAGCTCGTGGGACATTTTTATATATCAAAAGACGAGGACACGAAACTACATCAAGTGTAGGGTACATCCGTCGTTGAGCCAAAAACAACTCCAGGGAAAAGACATAATTTTGTTCCCAATCATGAACGAGGAGCGTACCATTTTATTCGTTGCCGACGTTCGTGAAAAACTACGTCATTTCCTTGATTCGTTGGCGGCTAACGATTCCGACGTAAGCAGACGAACGAAATATTTTAACGAATTCGTTGTTATTTGGAAATTAATATTTCGTGATGACGAACGAGAATGGAGAATGACGGGGGATGCGCTGCCGCATTAACGTGCCCCCGACAAGTTGGGAACTATAACTGCGGAGTATTCGTGATAGAATTAATTCGACAAATCGTCGAACAAATCTCCTCACCCCTTACAAATTTCACTGAATTTTCTCCGCACGCATTGCGCAAAACCCTCATCAATGAGATTACCGAAATGCGTCCGGAGATATTCGAATGTGACGATCTGCAAGGATATCCGTGCCCACTCTCGATCACACTTCGAAAGTTGGAGTGTTCCGTCGCGGAAAGAAAATATTAGGGTGAATCGCTATTGTATCCGGGTTTTTCCGTACCGCCATTGACAAAGGGTGAGCGTGGCCGAGTGGATCGGCGCGCGCTTCACACGCAGTAGGCCCGGGTTCGATTCCCGGCAAGCACCAAGAATTTTCTGTGGTGTTTTTATCTGCGAAAAAGTGGTTCGGAACCCACTATAATAGTAGGTCCAGCGGAACGGACCAGCACCTCGGTATGGTAAACCGAAAGACTGGGAAAAGTGTCGCGGGTTCGATTCCCGAGACTGAAGTTCCGTAGGTGGAAGGAAAACGGACGGGGACGTAGCTCCGGAGATAGGACGAACGAACTACGATTATATCCGTATGTCCGGGACTACCGACACCTGACGGGACGCGACGAAGCCCCGGGCCCAAGAATCGAATCGGCGACAACGGATAAGGAAGGAGGAGGAAAAAGTGAAGGATCCCGTAACCCTTAGGGGTTCGGTGTAACACACAATACCGTACCGCCATTGAAAATAATTAAAATGTATTTTTGTCGGGGTTCGCGTTGATTTCCGAGACAGTTGCTGTCTCGGAACACACAAAAAGTGGGTTCCGAACCACTTTTTCGCAGATAAAAACACCACAGAAAATTCTTGGTGCTTGCCGGGAATCGAACCCGGGCCTACTGCGTGTGAAGCGCGCGCCGATCCACTCGGCCACGCTCACCCTTTGTGGCACAGCTAAAAACGTAGTTTAATCCAGCAATCGACTGGAAAAGGCACGAAAGAGTAATCTTCAAAAAGCAAGAGTGTCCTTTATTGTTTTATGACGGTCGCCTTTAGCGAGCGGAAATCTTGTTCGCCCGCGGACCGCACACACAACGGTACCTTGCGTCCAGGGAACGCTTGACTCATCAGGGCTACTCGGTTTTTCCAAAGCTTTGGATGTCATCGCCATCCCCGCGCTTCTGTCTGCAACCAATCAACATCAAGGAAATCGACCCGAGCGACGTTACACCCCACTCCAAAATAAGCTTTCAATTTTCAATAATTCTCAAGATTTTTGAGAAGTCCGTCGTCTTCAAACTCTTCGACAGAACAGACACTCCAAGGATCTGACCATCAGACAACTTTACTCGGATTCTTGTCCCTTAACACTTTTTTTTATTGATTTCTTCATCCGTAAATTCCACAACATTTTCAACGTGTTGAAACGTCCCCCCCTTTAACCCCCCTGCGCTGCCACCGAGGCGAAGCGCCAGGCAAGATCGAGCGCACGACAAAGGCCACGCGGAGGCATGCAAAGAAGCCAAGTGGCGCCATTGGGCGGGATCCGGGCCGACCCGATCGATACAGAAGCCACGCATGTGCCGAAAGCACAAGAGCCCGCGACAGACACACCCCGCGAGCGCCACACAGCGCCATGGAAAGGAAACAGGAGGCAATATCGACCAAGGCCAAGCCGAAGCAAAAAGCGAGGGAAAAGGGAACAGATGATTGGACAAAATTGACGCCACCGCTACCAAGAAAAGCATCCGATTAGGGATAAGCCGAAAAGGGCAATTACGTCACTGGAGAACCCACCGGTAATTGGAGAACAAGGGAGAAGAACCCCGAAAGACCAATGGAAAAATTAAACACCAAGAGCAAAATACGCGTGCGCGAGTCCGCCAAAAATATGCAAATTTCGCGAGTGGGAGGCAAAAATTAGCATATAAAAAGGTACGAAATCGAGGGGAAATCAGTTAATCATCTCACCGGGTCTACAACAGCTCTCCAAGGACTAAAAGTGAAAAGTGAAAAGTGAACCGTAAAAAGTGAATAACTGTAAAATAAAAATAAAGAAATACCAAATCGGACTTTTAAAATGTGGCATGACGTGAACTTATAAGATTCGTGCCGATCGGACTTATAAAAATTGGACTTGTGAGACTCGTGCCGAAAAAGGACTTATAAAATTTCGGGCTAAGTGGACTTATAAAATTTATGCCGTTCGAACTTATAAAAATTCGTGATTTTTCGAACTTATAAAAATTCGTGAGATTCCGAACATATAAAAATTCGTGAGATTCCGAACTTATAAAAATTCGTGAGATTCCGAACTTCTAAAAAGTCGTGAAATTCCGAACTTACAAAAATTGAGTGAAACTCCGGACTTATAAAAATCAGTGAAATCACGGACCTGTATAAATCGGTGACCAAGTGGACTTCTAAAAATCGGGCCAAGATAACTTATAAAAAGCGTGCCAGAACGGACGAAAAAACAATCAGGGGCTGTCAGAAGTGACAGGTGACGGCCGGAACAGCAGAACAAACCAACCCAGTGCAACCCGGGCAGCGAGTGGAGCAAAGCGGTAAAGTGACCGAGGTGACCGGTCAGAAAAAGCCGAAGTGACGGGTGAGCAAAATTTACAACGCCGAGGACCCGAAAAAGCCACCCACAGGGTTTCATTCACGTCCCCTGCATTTACCTATGTCGCCAAATCCAGGTAAAAACGGCTAGTGATTAAATAAACACCAATTGCCATTCGCGAGGTGAGCGAGCTGTCACTGCCGACGCGGTGCCGTGACGTCACAGCGCGGCCCGCCGCGAGCGGCGGCCATCTTGGGAACACGGGCGATCGAGCCACTGAGTCGAGATCCTAGCGCGTTCGCATGTGGCGGCGGTAAAATAACCGGGCAACAGTCAACTCGTGAAAACTCTCAACTGCAAACAAGTAAATTAGCCCGTACAACGAGAAACCGAAGAAGAAGAGGAGAATAAGCATTTTGTAAACCAACTTAGAGAAAAATTAAGTAACTAGAGTACTAAGAATAAGTAACAAAAAGTAACTTAAGAAAGAAATGCAATTACATGAAAACGGGTCTGATTACGAATAAAACCACTATTTCCATATAAAAAAAACCGTTTCTGATACGCCAACCCATAATTCCTAGACGCTCGAGCACACGAATCCCTTCGTTTGAGTGCCCGTTCCTGTACAGGAGGCGCACGAAATCGGAGAATTTATTGTACGAGCAGACGCTCCTGTTACAGTGTATATTCTGTATATAAATATTTTTGTGTTTAATAAACTTGAATTATTATCAATCGACATAAACACCTACGTCATCTTAATTGATCGCGTGGGAGTTCAGCTGAAATTCATACTGGCGGTTCAAATAACGATTTGAGATTAGGTCTTACAACCCTACTCGCCTTGAGTTCAACGGAGCCGTCCGCAAGGCTGAACATGGATGAAACAAAAATCGAAAATCAGACCCCACCGTAGGAGTACGAGGCAAGGCAATGCTCGGCGTTGTTGTACGCGAGGTCAACAAATATAATTCAAAAGGTAATTTGGGATCGTTGCCAAATTAAGGGTAAAACTCAAGTTTGTTTATACAAACTAAATAACAAGTTTTATTTAAAAGTTAAAGTAAAACTCTTCGTCGTCAATGTTTCTTGATACAGTTATTATATTCTGTGAACATGAGCCTAACTCTGAGACCAACCTCTCTCTCTGTTCTTCAGTCGAGTTCAGACTGTCAATTTCCCGAACGCGGTCCGCGAGGTGCAATTGCGTCTGCAATTTTTTAGTATGCCCATATTTGGGCATATAGAATCGAGCATCGTGATTTATACTCGGCACGATTTGTCGTTGCCGGGTGCGTTAACTGAGCATCATCCGATACTTACTCTCCAAATTCCTACACGGCTCGGCTTCGCGACGCGGTGGATTTGCCAGTAAGTATTTTCCAATGTATTCTTTAATTTAATTAGTAAAAATAATTCGGGGTACAACATCCCTCCCCCCTTAAAAAGAAAAAATCGAGTCTTCGAGATTTTTTCGTTTGCTCGACGTCGTACGTTGGCCTCTGTTATCGTTGGTGTGATCAGATGTCGGCTCATGCTTCACTCTCGTAACATTCAGCTGTGAGCTGCGCGGTTCATTCATTTCTCGCTCTACATTATTTGTGCATTCTTAGATTTAATATTCGTGTCACCTTTATTTGTTTGTTTGTTTAATTATTTATCTATAATTCCCAGTTATTAATGTTAATGATTACAATAATTGTTATCATTTATATATATATATATATATTGTGACGTGATTTTTTGATCACTGTCACAAAAATAAGAAGAATTGCTATTTTCGCATACCGCTACCGATTTTAGTTTGCTATAACTCCCGATTTACTGCCCTTTTGCTGTTCATGGTACAGTCCAGCTCTCGTTTCGGTAAGGTTCGTGAGGTTTCGCGATTTAGTATTTTTGCTGAGATAAGCTTGGAGTTAAGGTTTAAAGACTTAGTTGAGGTCGGGATTTTCGAATCTATTCGGTGGGGGGAATCTCGGCGTACCGAGAAACACGAATAGAGGAGAGCCCGACGAGAGTTCGTCGCGAATACGTCAAAGTCCGGGGCAAACCCGGCACTCTGTTTAGGTGATAATGCAGGGCATTGGAGAACAGGCGAGGTATGGTATAGTTCTGGGCAAGGGTGGGACCCCTTGTGCAGTGTTTTGTTAAGAGAAGAGAGCCTTGTTTTCACGTCCTGAATTAAGAGTAACGATCGCGACGAGTCTCGAAGTTACCGCGTTATAGTTTCGGCTCCCGTTTGTATGACGTATCGAGATAGTTTGAGAGGGCAGTAGTTACAGGTAAAGGATCCCGAAATAATAATAACGTCTCGTTAGAATATTTTCGTAGGCTTATCAGTCTTCCGAGAGCGGCCCTAGAGGCAACTCGGGTCTCTCTCGCGCTCCCGCTACCGTTGGCTTCAGCCTATTGTTCTCGCGCTTGAGTCTACTGTGTGATCGTGTGTCTCGCTCGCGTCATTGCCGATCCCGGTATCGTTCTCGCTCTCGCGTTAGTGCTCTCGTCCTCGTTCGGTCTTGTGTTCGACTCGTGAGTTTTCGCGTGTGATATCCTTGATAGAATTTCGAAAGGAATTCTTTTCGAGTTGATTCTTCGATTGAGGTGTTAGACTTAACGCTCTCGGAGTGAAGTTTACGTGTTACAGTTCTCGTGGCATCGTTAGATGCAGATCCCGCCGATTAACGGAAAAATCTACGCAATTCCGGTGAGTTTCCCGGTTCTTATTAAATTATCGATCGTGTATAGAATTCGTTCTCGCTCTGCTCACCTCGATCGTCCGATAGGCTGAGCGTTCTCGATGCACATGAGTGGGATCCCGTGGCTTAACAGCCAAAAAATAATTGTTCTCGTTAATTGAGATTTGAAGATCCCGATTTTTGAATTTCGTTCGCTATTCTATCGGCCTCGGATCGCGACCCTTCTACCGTAACCCGCATCCTGAGCGACCGTGCATTTCCGCAACCGTTCGCTCCCGCGAATGCATCGGCGTTAGTTCTCGTTACCGTAAGTTCTCGCTTTTGTGTTGTCCTTGCGGAGGTCGACCCGCTCAATCGACCTCCAGTTTAGTCTGGTTTGGTGATACCGGCGATACAAAAATCAACCCTGCGGGGGTCGGCCTAATCCCACCGACCTACAGTTTAGTCCGGTTTGCTGATACCGGCGATACAAAAATCAACCCTGCGGGGGTCGGCCTAATCCCACCGACCTCCAGTTTAGTCCGGTTGTTAATACCGGCGAAACAAAAATTAACTGGCTCCCACCGGGACGTCGATGCATCCGTGAGGGTGGACGGACGAAGGTGACGTAAATTTCGGTTTCGCGCTTTGTGCTCCCTTTCGGTTTGAGTTTAGTTTTCGTTTGGTTCCGTTTTTTTTTTAGTTTGAGTTCGCGTTATCGGATAAAAGAAAAATACGTCACAATATATATATATATATTTTTTTTTTCGGTGTACATTTTTTTTCTACATCGTGCTAGTACTTTGTTTATTTCGTTGGAATCCTACCCGGAGTTGGCCAACCGTTGATTTTCGTTTTGGCGCTTGCGGTATAGTCGAGCGCGGACATGGCTTTAATTCTACTTACTCCGGTGGTGTTACGACTTCGATGGTCGTTCGTTGTCTTGAAACGTATTTGTATATAACGAAAATAATTAACGCTACGAGGATTATTGTCCTTATTGAATATCCACCTATGGTATAATAATATTGGTTTTCGTCCTTGGTAATTTTTTCTAAGTCCTTTTTCACTTGCTGGATTCGCATACCGATTTGATTTAATTCCTGTGGGTTGTTTATTACCCTTTTTTAATTTTAATTGTTCACTGGCACTTTCAACATTCGGTATAAGTTCGTGTTCGCTGATGCATAATGTTAGATTAAATGGTGGTAAATATTGTAACCGTCGTTCGCCCAACATCAGAATTTACCCAATCGAGACGGCTACAAAACCAGCCAGCGCCAGCCGCGAGAGCGAGAGCTCTCACGACAACATTTTTATTTTAAAGCCGAACGAGAGACGAGAGCGACCCGGTGTCGCTCAGCCTTAGGAAATTGGTAGAGGGGGTGGTTCGGTCACCTCCGCGGGGAGGAAACAGAGACTGAGACGAAATTACGGGAACTCAAAAAGATATTTTATTTTAGAGAATATCAGGAGCGTGGTCGAGAAGCGACTAGCATGCACGCTCGTTCCCTCGGTAACCCAAAAATCTTTACAATAAAACGATGACAATAATTCTTAACAAAGCTTGGTATGACCCAAATCGGTAACAGATAATCGGCGATCGACAATGCTCGGTTTTTCACCGCTCGCGGACACGACAAACGGGGATCGCAGCCACGATACCTTTCTTAAATTAGCCCGATCGCAGCGGGAGTACGCGAAATCTCATAAAGTCGAAACGGAATATATAATACGAAAATGGAAAAAGAAACAAATCGGAAAAAGAAATATAGAATAATAAATTGGAAAAAGAGATAAGTCGGAAAAAAATAAATATAAACTCAGAAATCGGAAAAGTGAAATTATAAATTAAGTGCAAGAAAATTTTGATAAGCGGAAGTTAAAGTGAATTATGGACTCGCACGAGGCGCAAACTATCGAATGAAACAAAAGGTCAGACGAGAACCTTCCAGGCCATTATTATAACGGAAACTAGACGAAATTGAAAAGCATGGATTTTACGAGTTTTCCCCGAGAACAAATTCCGCGTTTCGCGCGCGAAGGCGTGCCGTCCCCACGATAACGAGTCGAGTTCGCTCTACTCTACTCTAGCCTGAAACCGAACACGTACGACGATCTCACCGGATTATGTTGCAGTCGCGGGAGCTTCTCGAGTTGTCCTCGGCCAGAAGTCCTACTTCGCGTTTGACGAGATGTCGGTATTCTCGCGGAACGTTTAGCACGGATCGGCAGCGGTCACGACGTCCTTCCTTCTCGGGAGCCTACGATAGAGTCACCGAGAGAAGTAACGTTGTCGCGATCGCGGGTCCTTCTTCCCCCCACCCTATGTCTATCTTCGTTTCGCCCTCTGCTCTATTTGTCCGGTTTCCCCGAATTAGTGAGATCTCGCGCGGTTCTTTGAATTTCTTCGCGTTCGTGGTGACGTGAACGCGAAGGATTGAGTACGCTCGTGGTGGGAGGTAAATCTACGGGCGTCGGTGCGCGCAGGCACGGGAACTTCGGTAAGACGAGCGAGGTGACGGCATAGCGACGAGCCGGACGCTGTAGATCTCTGTAGCTGGTGGCTCGTCGTGTCAAGGCGGCTTCGGAGGGTGGAGGGTCCGTTGTCGGTAAGGTCGCGTGCTACCTCGGTAGCGACGCGACTGAACGGCGAGTGACTTGTCGAGGTGCCGGCCGTGTGTGACAGTGGCGAGTTCGATAGTTAGGCTCCAACCTGCTTACTGTGGCTGGCTGCGGCAAGATCGGTAGCAAGGCTCCAGCCTGCTGTACGTTGCTGAAAGGCGTTGGGATGTCCTTGCGGCGGTTATGACCGCCGTACGCTCGAGAGAATGGATCGGAAAACAAAATAAAACTCGAAATTAGTCGCGGAAACGGTTTGCTCGCGATTGACCCTGTCTGTGTGCCTGGAAGGGACTCTTCCCGGGAGAAAGAGTGCCGTGTGCCGTGCCGATACACGCGAGAGCCTGAGATCTGGCTCTCTTTGTGACGGGAGCAGAAAAGCCCCGTCACAACTCCTCCCCCCCTACGGCAAGGCCGTCCTCGGCCGTATGAGACCGTGGTACAGCTCGGGAGGCAACAATGAACTATTTTTCGGGAACGGCAAACCTTCGTACGGGCGATCAGACATGGTCAAGTCGGCGGGGATAAAAAAAGAAACGGTGTACATTTTAACTGTAGCGAACGGCGATCCGTGGGTGGATCAAAGCGTGGCATGCATGAACAACACAAAGGTACAATCACAATTACCTGTTCCTCCCGTAGTCCCTACGATTCCAGGAGTGGGAGTGGGAAGGGGTGCTGAGTGACTCGGTAGCCCTTATGGGTCGTTAAATTTTACTTTTATTCCTCGCTCCACTACGGCGAGGTCGGTCGAACAATGCGATACATGGCCTCTGGGCCGAGTGTTTTAGACAAACAAAAATTAAGAAAAAGAGAAAGAAAAAAAAGAAGGAACGGAGTGTAGAGGGAGAAGAATAGAAGGAGGAGAGAAGGATAAGAATGAAGGCACGCTTATAATGATAAAAAAATAGATTTAAAAAAAAATCTGTCGGCGGTATCCCTCGACGGTTTCCCTCGACTGTGGGGCCTTTAGCCGCCCTTGGTGTCGGTGGGGGCGTGTTGGCGGGTTTGTCTGAAACGACGATGACCCTCGGCGGCTCTCTGCTCCTGGACGGTGAGACAGCCCAGGCTCCGCCAGTGGTCCATGCAGCGCGGGCATGTGTTGACGCGGACGCCGACGGTTCCGCAGATATAGCACACGTCGACGTCCGGGCGTTTCGGTAGCTTACATTGGCCCCGTTCGTGGCCCTCCTCTCCACAGTTCCAGCACTTTCGGCTGGGGAGTACTGGACGCGGACGCGGCAAGACCGGCGGGGGAGGTCTGGTAGCGCGGGCCGGTGTCCACTGACGCGGTGGCGGGACCTTCCTGGCCTTAGTGGCGGTTTCGGTCGTGTCCGGGATGCGTTCGTTCTCGACCCGGGGAGGGGCTCCTCCACCCGGGTAAATCGTGATCGGGCGCATCTGCGGGTCGACCTGACCCGGCCGGGGGGTGGCCGAGGGTCCGCTTCGGCGGCTTCGGTAGCCTTCGGCGGATCGGCCGACGTAGTGGCTACCTCCTGGCTCTCCCCTGGGGTTGTCTCGGGGCTGCCGTACTCTTTAATTTTCGTCCACACCTTCCAGAGGTCGATCGGGCGCCTGGCGACGAGAGCGAGTAACTCGTCGGGTGGTGTCGGCGGTGTCGGGTGATCGGCTGTCGTCGGCGGGGTTCCCGGGCCGATGTAACGGCATCCTCGCCAAGCTCCTCGTCCGGTGTGGCTCATCGTTGATGGCTTCGTCGAGACCGGTATCCTGTAGCGGAGGAAAATAAGCACGTAAGTCTTTGCCAGCCACGATATGGATTTTTCTCGACTGGGGGTCTTCGATCTCGTAGACCCCCGGCGAGAGAACAGTACGGACTCGGAAGGGTCCTTCAAATCGCTTAAATAACTTGGCGATGTCACGTTCTGCGCAGCGTTAATTTTTATTTCAAATTTTCTCGCGCGAATCGTGACTGCGACTCGCGACATGGCACGTTCGGGCTCGTCAGCAACGGCGATTATTTGTTAAGGCATCAGGATGCACCGGATGTATCCTGTTGCCTTCACGAATATTTAATTACATTCAGTCTTCGGAATATCGCGTTGGCCGCTAAGCGAAATTCTACGCGACACGGATCGCGCGATATCTTTCTCGAGAACCGCGAGCGAGGGCTTGAGGGAGCATGCGAATGCCTCCTCTCGCCTCCCCTCGGCGGGTTTAAAATTTCGCGGGACGTGCAAAAATCCTCCCCGGCCTGCCGTCCAACGGTCAAGAGATCGGCGGATGAGCAGGCCGGGAAAGTCAGTCCCGATGAGACATCGAAAGCGCGAGCTTGAACTTCGGATCAACTCCTCGTTTCAGCTCCCGCAGAGCAATCTTAAAATCTAGAAGGAGTTCCGCGGTTCGGTACAAATCGCGAAAGCCGATAGAGCCGTAGGAGCCGGATAGTGTATTGCGTCGCGGTGATAAGCCTGAACGTGCTATCATAAGTATAACTATTCGAGCCACGAACTAAAAGTCGTGTAGATTTAATTGTGTGTTCGCGGTGTGGAGAGAGAGAGAGAGAGAAGGAGCGGAGAGTGAAGAGAGAGAGAGAGAGTGAGAGGGAGTGAAGGAGCTGGACCGCTACCACACGTAAGAGTAAGAACCTATTGTAAGAACGAGTGTGAGTGTGTGTGAGCGAATGTGCGTGGGAGCTTGCCGGCTTACCTACCGTGTCAAGAACCACATTTCACTAACTAATCATTAAACTCAACTTATTCGAAATTACCGCATTAATTATTTATCGACCGGCGCGAAACATCGGGAACGCCCTGTATAGGACGAACCGGAGACGATCCCGAAAAATAAATATAAACTCGTCGCGCTTCTCGCGACGTGGTTAATTTGACGTAGCAACGCCCGTACGTCACAAATTAACTGGTGTCAGAAGTGGGATACTGGTTTCTTCCCGAACTCGCTTCCGTCGGTGGTAACTTTCTTTTCAAAATTCAATTTCAAAATTTACAAATCTTTGACTAACTAATTTTCCGTGATCTTGACAATCGAATTATTAAAAAAATGACCGCTCCAAATCCGGAAGTCCTTCGGGCACTCGATGTGTCTGCACAATCAGTGCAGAATATGACGAGTATGATGCAGGGCATGACCCTGCAAAACCGTTTTAATAGCCTGCCCGTGTGTGACGGCCAGGGAATCTCCTTACGAGATTTCCTGCAAGATGTTCAGAATCTGGCAGTAACCGTGCCGGACGAGGACGAAAGCAACTACGTCGCAATAGTCATTAGCAAATTGCGCGGAGCTTTGCGTAATTGCCTCCATGGCCTGCAGATAAATACTGTTACGGCCGGGCGAATGAATAACGCGCGTATTTAGTTTGGGGGCAGATATTATTAGTACAATTCCATCTAAATATCCCGAGCATGAACTGTCACACGTCTGTTCGGTCAGACGTCTCAGTCCAGACTATCTAATATGACGATCGATCTTGCATCGATCGTCCGTTCGTTCGTCTCTTGTCAAACCTAACTAATATCGTGTGTCTCCACGAATAGTCAGCTACATATTCGTAACACTACTCCCCTCCTCCTAAGTTGCCGCCCCGGCAACTCCTAGTCCACCTTATGATGTGCCACGGTCCATCATTCTAAAATCTGTCCAATATTCGTTAACCTACACCGTTCCGACATTCGTCCACGTCCACAAGGAAAACCATGGCCGAAAAACCTTGGGAAGAACGGTGTTCACAATGCTAAATAATCACATTTTTTCCTATACTCATTGTTCTTCAAATCCGATCTGAATAATGCCATTTTGTCTTATGTCGGTTTGTGTCAAGTCTATTTCTAATCATCTCTTAAATACTTCATTCAGTACATAATTCTTTTTCTTTCTTTTTATTCAT
Source organism: Stenichneumon culpator (assembly GCA_964017025.1). Lineage (NCBI taxonomy): Eukaryota > Metazoa > Arthropoda > Insecta > Hymenoptera > Ichneumonidae > Stenichneumon > Stenichneumon culpator. The sequence continues at coordinate 18,531,050 of OZ024771.1, forward strand.
TCTTCTCCAATTTGATCTTTTTGGTTATTCGGAAGGATTCGAGCAGGAAGGATTCTCATCATGTCACAGCATCTTCAAATTCGATCTGTGACACACAAATAAATCGCGTAGCATTCTGCAAATACTAGTTGCACATAGGAGAATATCATCTTAATGATTATTCTCTCTCTCTCATCTCACTCTCATTATCGACTTTGAAATTCAATCAATGTACCATCGATTCTACAATAACACGACACATCGTCCTAAATATTCATCTGGAAAGATTTTTATACGTTAAATCATCGGTCACTGTTCGAAACCTCTCATCGGCCAACAGTGCCCCGATCTGTAACTCTGTCACTCAGGCCCAGTAGTTACCCCCTAAAAAGAATTCTCCGGAAACTTACCAGGACTCTTTTCACCCAACGGGAATCCAAAAAGACGTCCAAAAGCTCCAGCCAAGCCATTCTCAACACTTTCCAGACTTTATCAATGCTAATATACTCATAGGAATACTTCGATCTAACCGAACAACGACTCGACAAATCGACACCCTGGTCGCTAACACGAGAGAGAAGAATCACACATTTTCCGTATAATAGTCATTACTATCCCGATAACACGAAAATACATAACTTTTATTTGCCTGTGTCAATCCTTCGTAGATCTATCCAACCGCCTTTCATCGATTTGGAGTTCTTCTCCAATTTTACACTGTGTCATCGAGATCACAATTTTCCTTTCTTCTTCCATTTTCATTTCACCAGAAGTCATCGAGACTTCAATTTTCAGTTCAATCCGTCCCCGCGAGAGTCATCTAGACTCTAATTTCGTACCGACCGTTCACAGGGAGAGTCATCTAGACTCTCAATTTTGTCTTCGTTTCCTCGCGAATAAATATCCTTTGTAGGTTCGTCAAACACTTCTGACACCAATGTTACGGCCGGGCGAATGAATAACGCGCGTATTTAGTTTGGGGGCGGATATTATTAGTACAATTCCATCTAAATATCCCGAGCATGAACTGTCACACATCTGTTCGGTCAGACGTCTCAGTCCAGACTATCTAATATGACAATCGATCTTGCATCGATCGTCCGTTCGTTCGTCTCTTGTCAAACCTAACTAATATCGTGTGTCTCCACGAATAGTCAGCTACATATTCGTAACAATACTATCAGAGATCTTGTTAAAATTCTGAAGAAGCGTCATACTACCGGTAAAACGTATGACTATTACAACAACAAATTGTCCTCAATGCGCATGTCAAAGGGGGAATCGGTTGGCGATTTCTACGACAGGGTTCGGACTGTCATTGCCTGCGGTAGGAACGCGTATCGAACTGAATACGGCGCCGAACCGCCGGCGGAGGACAAAGACCCGCTGTACGGTATAGGTCGTGGCACCTTCATCAGGGGTTTGCCATCACAGATGAGCGCGGGAGTGCTCCTCCAAAAGCCCAAAACCCTCGAGGAGGCGTATGAGCTCGCGGAATATTTAGACGCGAATCTTCCTTCGCAACGGCAGGAAGAACGTACGGAGGCGTTAGTATTTTATTCGCGCGACGGAGAAAGCCGTGAATTTGTGCCGCGTACGAATCAGTCGGAAACCCGTGCGAATTCCCCGCGACCAGAGGGATATAGAAATTTCGGCTCGAATCAGCCTGCGAGACGAGATGCGTCTCTGTCTCCTCGGATGAACCGTTCGAATTCGATCCCCGGACGGAGGGCTGCGGCGACCGTTATTGCTGGTACGGCCGGGGTTGCCCTTGCTGCCCGTGGAACCGGGCGTACGTGCAGCCGCGGCCGAGCAATGATGCTCATTTAAACTCGCGGGAGGCTCGCCCCGGTGCTCCGTCGGCGAGCCTAAACAGAGCGCCTTCACCGAGGCCGGCGACTAGATCTCCCGAGCGCCGACCATCAGTGCAGTTCCTGGAGAAAGATGCCTCGTCCTCTGGACCCCAAACCCCGTCGAGGACCCAGCAGTAGAGCTGTCAGCTCCGGAGCTGCGTTATAAGACGGGTAAATTTTTCTTGGATACGGGCTCCGCAACCAGTCTAATCAAATTGAGCGCCCTTCGCGAAGATCTAAGGGTCGATACCGATGACGTTATTTGGGTAACCGGCTTAGAGGAAACCCAGATTCCTACGCTAGGGTCGGTTTTCCTGCATTTTACGGACAGACCGACGAAGTTTTATGTCTTGCGACGGTTGCCGTTAAAAAGCGATGCGCTTATCGGTAAACCGTATTTTTATGAAGAAGGAGCCGAAATATCCTTCCACCATAAAGCTCTAGTCACACGGAATGACCCGATTCGGCCTAAGCCATTTCTCGAGAATCCTTCGGTTAAAACCGGGAATGCGGGAAAGGTATTAATTACCCAGGTAAAACCCGCGAGTAGGAAATTCAAATTACGCGCGCGCATGCGTGAACAGATCGCACTGCCCGTTGCGAACAATGCCTTGAACGAGGGGTACTTGCCGCGGATAGCTACACTCGCGGGGGTCTACATCGGTAACGCGATCGTGAAGAATCAAGAGGGGACGTGCCACGTCTTAGCAATTAATACGCGATTCGAAGACGTGGAAATCGAACTGCCTCCCCAAGAACTCGAGCCATTCGAATATGGCCATCCAGACGAGCACGATTCGTTATCGGACCCGTCAGATACCGATCAGGACGTAGCTCCTCCCACCGATAGAGTAGGCGCGATAATGAAAATATTACGACTGGATCACCTCAGCGGTACTGAACGTACACACGTTTGTAGACTGATTGAGGAGTTTCCGTATAGATTCAAACTTCCGGTAGACAAACTGCAACGAACCGATCTCGTCTATCATCGAATCCCGACAATCGACGATCTACCGGTAAACGCGAAGCAGTGTCGATTTCCCGTAGTTTACCGTAGCGAGCTCGAAAGTCAAGTACAAAAGAAACTTGGCGACGGAGTAATCACGCACTCGCGATCTCCGTACAATTCACCGGTGTGGATTGTGCCGAAGAAACCTGACTCGCAAGGACGACCTCGGATGCGCATGGTCATCGATTTCAGAAAATTGAATGAGAAAACGATCTCAGGCGCGTATCCGTTACCAAATATGATTGAGATCTTGGAACAGCTCGGCCAGGCCAAATACTTCTCTACATTTGACTTGGCTAGCGGATTTCAACAAATCCCGATGCATGCTAGAGATGCTTGTAAGAACGCGATTTCCACGCCAAACGGCCACTACGAGTATTGTAGAATGCCGGAAGGTCTGAAAAACGCTCCCGCGACGTTCCAGCGTCTGATGGATCGCGTGCTGGTAGGACTTCAGGGGACAGAATTATTCGTCTACCTGGATGACGTCGTAGTATTCGCGAAATCCCTTGAAGAACATGAAATCAAGGTTCGCCGACTGATGATGCGTCTAGAGGAAGCGAACCTGAGCTTGGAGCCCGACAAGTGTGAGTTTTTGCGCAGAGAGGTGGCTTATCTTGGCCACATCGTGAGCTGCGAGGGTCTACGGATGGATCCGAAAAAGCTCGAGTCCGTCCGAGATTTTCCGGCCCCGAAAAACCAGAAAAACATTCGAGAGTTCCTCGGTTTAACCGGTTATTATCGTCGTTTCATTAAGGAGTTTGCTGCGCGATCTAAGCCACTGTCGGATCTATTGAAAAAGGGGCAAGCCTTCCGCTGGGGAAGAGAAGAAAAGAGAAGTTTTCGGAGTCTGCGAAAAGCCCTTTGCAGAGAACCGATATTACAGTATCCTGACGTGACGAAACCGTTCACGCTGACAACGGACGCGTCGGATCTCGCACTCGGCTCCGTATTATCGCAGGAGCACGATGGCTTCGACCTTCCCGTACCACTCGCGTGTATTTTCTTCGGCCGAGGCCAATTATTCAACCACTGAGAAGGAATGTCTCGCGATTATTGATTCAATCGAACAATTCGCGACATATTTGTACGGAAAGAAATTCACTCTCGTGAGCGACCATGAGCCTCTCAAATGGATGCGAACGACTCTCGATCCAGGCAAGAGGCTCGCGCGGTGGAAAATGCGGTTACGAAAATATGATTTCGATTTCGTTTATAAACCGGGTCGGTTGAACGCGAATGCCGATGCACTCTCGCGTAATCCAGTAAATCCGGAAAAATCTAGTTCCAGCGATAGTAGCGACTCGGACGCAGAGAGGGAAACGCGCGAGGTTCGCACGGTGTTGCCGATTGCATCTTCTTGCGCTGGTAAGGGCGCGGTTCCGAGGCGTCAAGTTTTTAAACCGAAATCGATACTAAAGCCAGCGTTGTCCGCGAGCCGGGAGAGAGCTTCGTCCACGTCGAAATCTGGGCAAGACGCGGTGGCTGCACGCACGCGTGCGAAATTACGACCCGTGCCTGTTCCACCACCGAATTACAGAGAGGTGGACTCGAGCGCGGACGTTTCGGACGTCCCCGCGGAGCGTGTGCATCGTAACACGTTGCCGGTGCCTCTTCTTCCACCGAAACGGCCGATCACACCCGCCGAACCTGCTACCGTTACGGAGAATGTGGATCCCGAGACGGTGCCTGGCCCTTTTGTTGCCGCCAAGGCAACAGGCGCAGATATCGTGGTAGCGCTAAATCCTCCAGCGATAGATACCGAGGATGACGAAGAATTCCAGCCAGTCGCGGAAATTTTACCGTCCGGAAGCACGGAATTCTCGCCACAATCGATCCGGGAATCGATAACAAAACTTGATAAATCCCTGCGCTCGTTGGAGGAACGGCATGCTAAGACAGACGGCATGGAGATTCGGGACGAAACAGGTCGAATAAGAGAGTCGATAAATAAATTCGACGAAACGATACGATTGTTGGAGGAACGTTTTGCTAAGGGGAAGCAAACGGCCGCCGAGATCGCGTCGGAAAAAGATAAATTCGAATGGCCAGATTTTGTTCCTGAAGGAGACGAGATCGACCCGGAAGCCCAGCAGATTCTCGATGAAATCGATCCTTTCGGGGCATCCGGGGATGATCACGAACTAGTCCGAAGACTAGAAAAATTATCAGAAAAAGAGTCTGGCGTGACCGAGAGCGAGTTGCTTCGGCGCGTAAGCCTGAAGGGATCGAGGCCTGTCGGCGACGTGGAGGATGGCACAGAGGCCGATGACGAAAGCGAGGCTGGAAGAAACAGCGCGCCTGACGTCACGACTGATGCGTCAAATATTCTTAACAAGCCGCGTCGTACGGTCAGATGGTCGTTGCCCCCTTCGGGTATCATTCCCGATGCGAGATCGACCCCCCATAGTACTCGGACAATTGCCCGGGAAAAATCTAGGGGGAGGTGACCGAGAGAACCGTGAATTCATCCACGACTCCGACATCCGTTGTTAAAAATTCGGTAACGGGGGGAAGTGATTTCCAAGTCATCGAACTGTCTTCCTCCGATCCTGAGACGGACAGCTCAGGCGGAAAATCCGACAGGGAAATTTTAGAAAAATCTATTCGTCCGGTGGTCGGCACGCGAGAGTGTTTAACCTACCAGGCGGATAATTATGTACATTTTATTTCAGCGGACGGCGAGTTGACGACAATAATCGGAAGATTATTGGCCGACCTCGGAAAAATCGATGCGACCGAAATAAAAACCAAAGGTCTACAACTCGGACAAATAGCTGTGACACCGATCGGGGGACGGAAGGTTTATAGCGTGGTCGTAAAATCCCGTTACTTCGACCGTACTGCCGAGGATAACATAATAAAGGGATTAAGGAACTTGGAAAAAATCCTCGAGCGCACAAATGTCGAATCTTTTCGAATTTCGCGTTCGGGCGATTTTTCGGACGATTTACCGAGTGGACGGATTGTCCATATTTTGGAGGAAATATTCGGGAAATCCGGGATCGGCGTGACCGTCTGTTACGGCGGCTTACAACTGCCGACGGAGGAGCACCGCCCTCGGATAATCGAAGAATTTCACTCGAGCCTAGTAGGAGGACATCGAGGGGTGACAAAAACCTACCGAAGAATTCGGGAACGTTTTTATTGGCCCTCACTCCGAAACGAAATTCAAAATTTCATTAGACGATGTAAGGGATGTCAAGAGCAAAAGCTCGTCCGAGCGAAAACTCGCGAGCCGATGCTACTGACAGATACAGCGGCCAATACATTCGATAAGGTATCGCTCGATACCGTAGGGCCGTTGCCGACTACGCCGCATGGGAATAAACATATTCTTACCATGCAGGATAATCTGTCAAAATATTGTCTCGCCGAAGCAATACCAGACCTCAAGGCCACGACTATCGCCGAGGCCATGGCGCGACGATTAATCGCGCAATTCGGTGCGCCGCGCGCGATTCTCACGGATCGAGGCTCAGCCTTCACCAGCAGCCTCTTCCAAGAAATCGCGAAGATATTTCGAATAAAACATTTGACTACTTCCGGGTATCGTCCGCAAACAAATGGGGCACTCGAAAGAAGCTATATAATGTTAGTCGAGTATATAAAAAATTATGCTACGACATATGAACTCGTCTACGGAAAGCTACCTCGGTTACCGAGCGAATTTCCAGTGGATAATAAATTAGAGACGTATAATTCTTTTACCATCGCGCTAATTAAACGATTGACGGAATTACGCGCGATCGCTGGAGAGAATCTCAACAAGGCAAAAGAACGAACGAAATTTTATTACGATCAACGGGTTCGTCCCTTTGAAGGCAGGGTGGGCGACAGTGTCTACGTATTAAAAGAGTCGCGAAAGGGTAAATTCGACTGTCAGTACCACGGACCGTATAAAATAATAGAAATTTCGGAACAAAGTAACGTCATATTAGAAGCCCCTAACGGAGTTAGAATTCGTAAACATTTTGACAAGGTTAAGCTGGCATATGAATGACGTGTGAATGAAAAAGATTGTAAGCCGTAGAGATTCGGACGTCGTGCGGCGTGCGAAGGCACGACGCGCAGCGCGAAGCCTACGACAGAGTGAGACAGAAAACAGCCGTCTCAGAGTCACAGTCGAGTAGACGTTTAATTGTAAATTTCTTACTTGTGTCGAATCTCTACGGCAAGAATAATAAAATGTTCAGTGCGATGAGCGTATTCGGATAATAACGAAATTGTGTCAACTGCGAATAAATAGACTAAGAACTGTGTTCACAGACGCGCAATAGTGACGACGACGGGCTCGCCAAGGAACAATGAAGCTCCTAATCGCGATCATGGGCGTGATAATCATCGTACGGGGTAATTTGAGCCCCGAAAATGCTTATCATGTCACGCCCGTAACTAACCAACCGGGACTTTACTTCGAGCGTGTGGTTACGCTCCGACTGCAGCATGTGGACTGGAGAGTGACTACGTTCATCGACGTGGAAAAATTCCTGAGCGATTCTCCGAAAGAAGAAGAACAAATAATAAATCTTCTCGAACGGTGCCGCGAAGTGACGTACAATCTTTTCCTCGGGACGAACTTCCCGCGCGGGAAGTGTCAAGAATTAGTAAATTCAGAACATCTCCTCAGCCGGATCGGGCACGCGAAAATGTGCGCGACGGAATTGTCAAAAATTTCGCACGATTCTTTACCGGTCAAACCCGTCGTCGATCCAATGATAAGATCGATGAAGAGGCGATCGGTGCCCCTGGGATTTATCGGGTCTCTGAGTAAATCGCTTTTTGGGACGATGAATGAAGAGGACGCTGAATATATCAACGGACAAATCGACAGGCTGTTTGCCGATCAAGCGAATCTTACTCACTTGATGGGCAAACAGATGCATATCACTCGTTCAAAACTACAAGAACTGCACGAGGAGCATTTGTCGGAAACGAAGAGGGTCAACGAGATGTCGAAACGCATCCACGCGCTATATAAAGCTCTCGGGGGTGTCACGAAGGACACCGCTGAAGTAATATTCCGGATCGAGCTCGTCAATTATGCTCGTCGCGTGGAGTTGAAAGTCGACCGCTACATCGAGGCGTGTGGACAGTACCTGCGCGTGATAACGGCTGCCAGAGATGGTCGCTACGACCCAGCCGTGCTCTCAGCGGCACAGCTATTGGCCGTCTCACACGAAATACAGGCGCGAACGCTGGAGTTTGAATTTCCTCTCTCCGCCGAGTTTCTACGCGGCGAACTCCTCGCTCGTGTGGCACGTGCTGATTTGGTTTTCCACGGCGGAAGAATGCTATTCGTGACTCATATACCGCTCTTGGATCGCATGAATTATATTCTGTACCGAATGCACCTATGGCCGGTGTTACATCTCGACGTAATTTACTGCCTAGAAAGCAATTCATTTCTTTTTATATATACAGCTTCTTGTCACGGGTCCACACACTCCATAGAGTTGGGCACGCTTACGTGGAACTGTATATCCCTCGGCACTTTGCCGGTTCAAATAAACATAGGGGAACTGTCGCATCAATGCGGGAGTTCTATTTTTCTATTTCCTATGGGCTAAGCCCGTGCCAATTGTATATCGGTGCTTTCGTACCGCAATGACACCCGAAAATCGCAGTATACGCACTTCGTCTCCCGCAAAGCTAGTTTTCCAAGAAAGATTGTCTTAAAAATATCTCCATATGTAGCAAAGGAGCGATCTAGTATAAAAAGCGTACGCGCTACGCTCAAATCAGTTATTCCTACCGACACCGCCGTGCTGCTACATAATCTACGAGACTCCGAAGAGCGAGCAAAGCTCTCTACGACGAAACTCTGTTCGATAGCCCTGCGAGGCTAAGTCTTCGGTAATCGACATAGTCTGGTCGATTGTAGTACGAGAACCTGTACACCTAGCTACGAGAAAATAAAATACAATTTCCGTGAGTACTAAATAGTATCAACGAGTCTACATTTGTTCTGCATGCTCTACTACATGCGAGGGGCTAAGAAGTCTCAAGTATCCTCTCAACGCATCGTGCATATCCAAGGCAGTGTTAGGCGAGGTCTCCGTCCCTGATGTAAAGGGCTAACGCCTTGACTCGAAAGAGAGACCGCCGTTGCGTTTCCCTCAGCGCGAACTCGCCGAGAGCTCGTCGGGACGTAACACAATATAAAAATTTGGTGTCAGAAGTGGGATATTGAACGCCCTCACTGCCATGAGGAATAAAGCATGACGCTTGATAGAACGCCACAGAAAGGCACCGGAGAAGAGACACCTGACCCATCTAATAATCCACGCATGAGCACTGCTCAATTACCTCGAAGTAATACTAGTACAGGTAACGCGGCAGGTACAAGTCGCAGGGATAACTCAAATCAAGAACAGGCACACGATCAACCACTACTGGATTTAGATAATTCAATTTTGAACGATCTGAACAATCTGAACAATCAAGGAAATCTTGGTCACCAAGCGTTACAAGAAGTTCAAGCATTACAAGTAGGTATCAACAACCTAGCTGCTAACATGGCTGCACCCATACCGCCAGTCTCCGTCAAATACGCACTCGAAGCAGTACCCATCTTTGACGGACGCAACATTCCGTTGTCACACTTTATTGAGGGATGCGAGGAGGCCCAACAGATGTTGCCTCAAGAAGCACAGGCGAACCTCGCACTCATACTAAGGAACAAGCTAAGGGGAGAAGCACGCCGAGCAGTACACGGAGTAACGTTAAACACGGTCCCAGCATTCATGGAGTTCTTGAAAACACTCTATCTACCCGCAAAGTCCGTATACCAGCTACAGGGGGAATTGGGAAGAATATTCCAGTACGATGACGAAGCAGTTCTCACCTATTCCAACCGAGTAAAGGACATCGGAAATAGAATATGTGATGCTTATAAGCAAAGCCACAATGGCGTAATTGATGACGCTTTCAAGCGAAGCCTTGATGCTGATCTAGTCGAATGCTTTAACAGAGGACTCAGACCAGAGATTGAAAACAAAATAACTAGAGATCAATCATTCAGCAACACGATGAAAGAGGCAATAGATATTGAAAGAAAGGAGCAAGCAAAAAGCGTTTTGCGAAATTCTCGATCTTCAAAATTTAATAATTACAATCAATTTTCACCTCGCAAAGATAAAATTCACCATATTCAAGAAAGTAAAAATTGCTCAAGCTGTGGTAAATATGGGCACAAGAGCGAGAACTGTCGATCCAATTCGCGAAGATCGCAATCACCAGAAAGAGGTGGCAACCGCGTTCCACGCTCAGACTTTAACCACTTTCAAAGACAGCAAAATAATAATAATAATTATCGTCGTTACCAGGACTTCAGAGGTACAGAAAGAAATGAAGGTTCTGCTTACAATTCACTCTCGAGACAAAGAATTAAATGCCATTTTTGCAAAAATATCGGACACAGTGTTAACGAGTGTCGCAAATTAGAGTACTGGACCAACCAGAAAAATCGGCAACACACTTCGTCAAATAATCAAGTAAGTGAACCACGAGAGAATTCACAACAACGCTCTGTAAAGCACCCGCGATCTGAAGAAGGTGCTAACCAAGCAACAAGGGTAGCTACCGCGCTACTAAACCGCGGAAGTAATGTACCAGTCGTAAAAGTAGACTCAAAAGACTTTCTGGAACCAACATTGCTAATGATTGACACAGGATCCTCTCTGAATTTAATTAAAAGCAAACACATTGCGCCTCACGTACAAGTAGATACGTCAGAAATTGTTCAAATCAGTGGTATAACGAAGGACTACGTCAGCACACTGGGAAGAACGGAGATACACATACTCGATTCCGAAGTCACATTCCATCTGGTAAAGGATGATTTTCCTATCGAGGACGATGGACTCATCGGCTCAGAGTTCTTCCGTACCTACCACGCTGACGTGTCATATTCCGATCGATGCCTGAGATGGGGTATTAATTCCATCCCCTTTATGAAGCTCGAAACAATTATAGTTCCAGCGCGAACTAAAGGGCACTTCTACGTTCGGGTGGCTAACCCAGAAGTAAAGGTTGGCTACGTACCCCGACAATTCATTTCCGAGGGAGTCTTCCTTGGCGAAGCCCTCGTCACAAACAGCGATGGCAAAGCCCATCTATATTTAATAAATACCACGGACGAAGAAATCGAAGTCGCCGTACCGGTATTAAATATTGAACCTTACGAGGAATATACAAATGAAAACGATGCTACTACAAACGAAAACGATGCTACTACAAAAGATACAGATGCTACTGTAAACAAACCAGGGGCCACGCCAGCTCTACTTCACGCAGCAGCAGGGTCCAACCAGCTGTCGCCTGAAGCCAAGGAGACACAAGCGCCTCAAGAAAAGGACAAGGCCAAAATATCGTGCGAAGATCACGAAGAGCCTACATATAAATCATTTAAAGATTCGGAATTATATGCGATTCCAGATAACTCAAGCTCAAACGAAGCACAAAATGAACTCCACAACGGGGAAGAAATACATAAAGGCAACGCAAAAACGGCATACGTCGTACAGCAAAATGATCGAGTATCGCAAATCAAAAGCCTTCTACGCCTGGATCATCTGAATCCAGAAGAAAAAGAAAGTATACAAATGCACCTTGAAGAATTTCAAGACAGGTACTACCTACCTGGCGAAAAACTAAAATCTACAAATGTCCTTAAGCATCGCATAATTACGACCGACGAGGTCCCGATTAATTTTCGGCAATACAGATACCCTCCAACTCTAAAGGAGGAGATAAATCGTCAAGTCAACGATCTTTTAGACGGAGGAATAATACAACCGTCGACATCTCCATATAACTCGCCCGTATGGATCGTCCCCAAGAAGGCCGACTCCAAAGGCAACAAGCGGTGGCGAATGGTACTTGACTACCGCTCCCTTAACGAAAAAACTATAAGTGATGCATACCCATTGCCACTCATAAACGAGATACTAGACCAGCTAGGAGGAGCAGTCTATTTCTCGACTTTTGACCTCGCATCTGGTTTTCACCAGATCGAGATGCATCCGGAGGACAGGCACAAGACTGCCTTCTCCACACCGTACGGCCACTACGAATTTGTTCGAATGCCGTTCGGATTGAAAAACGCTCCAGCTACGTTCCAACGACTTATGAACCAGGTACTTATGGGAATTCAAGGCTCCGATGCATTCGTCTACCTGGACGATATCGTGATTTACGCTTCCACCCTGGAGGAACACGAATTAAAGTTGGAAAGGCTAATGAAGCGATTGAGAGGAGCACACCTTAAGCTCCAGCCTGATAAGTGCGAATTTTTGCGCCGAGAAGTTGCCTACCTAGGGCACATTATAGGAAAGGACGGAGTTAAACCCGATCCAGCAAAACTATCGGCGGTGAAAAATTTTCCGCGTCCTAAGAATGCGAAAAATATACGTCAATTTCTGGGACTCGCCGGCTACTACAGACGTTTCATAGATAACTTCTCTCAGATAGCTAGGCCGCTGACGATCCTCTTAAAAAAGGATGCCCCATTCAAGTGGCAAGAACAGCAGCAGGCCGCCTTCGAGACGCTACGGGACAAACTATGCGAGGAACCAGTACTACAGTACCCCGACTTTACCCAACCGTTCATAGTGACAACGGACGCATCAGGTACAGCAGTCGGAGGAATATTGAGTCAAGGACCTCTGGGTAAGGACCGCCCTATAGCATATACCTCGCGTGTATTAAACGACACGGAGCAGAAGTATAGTACATACGAAAAGGAGGCTGTGGCAATATTACATTCGATCTCTCAGTTCCGACCGTACCTCTACGGTAAACAATTTAAATTAGTAACAGACCACAAGCCTCTAGTTTGGATACATACGTCGAAGGATCCGACGTCACGCCTAACGCGCTGGCGCCTACGTCTCGAAGAATATGATTACGAAGTCGTCCACAAGGCTGGGAAAATGAACGTAAACGCCGACGCACTGTCACGCAACCCTTGCGAGGAGGTCTCAAGTGGAGACGAGCCGGAGTCTCGGCCGCAGCACGTGTACCCCATAAAGAAACGTGCAAGGATAGTCGCAGACACAGCGGAGCCCGACGAGGACGATGAACCGCTAGCCACGCGACTGCGGAAAAGGGCTCAAGCATCTGCTTCACAGGCACCTGCTGAGCAATCTACTAAACCCGCTAGTAATAAGCGGCCTGACGAGCAATCTCAGGAACCAGCATTCGACATGCTGATTACAGATGATGCACCAATAGCATCACGACTTCGGAGCCGTGGAAACAAAAGCGCTCCAAGTAACTCCAAACAGGAGAAGCCTAGAGCAAAGGCAGTCCGACGGAGGACCAACAGACAGGAATCACCTGTCGCGATTAGGGCGGAAAACGAAATTCCCTCACAAGGAAACGCGCTCTGTCAAAATTCAGTACTCGCTAACTTTGGCGACGACGAAACATTCAGTATATCCGGAGAATCGGAGGAATATATATTCGATCGATCCGACTCCGATTCCGAAAACAGTTATGTGCAGTATGAAGCTGTAGAGAAACCAGCAGAAATTTCAAGCAGCTTGCATATAACAAGCAACGAGCAGCTTTTTATGAGAAAGGATAATTATTTGTACTTCCTTTCGGAAGCCGGAGAACCATGCGACGAAGGATCAAAAAAGTTAGCAGATCGACGATCACTCCAAAAGTTTCGCAATCTCAGCTTCGGTAGTATCAGCGTAACCAAACATAATTCAAAGTATCATATTGCTATGGTTATAAAGAAGAAGAACGGGCCATTCATTGACCACCACGAATTTTCCGCTATGCAGAAAGAACTAAAAAGGATTGTCAAAGGATTAGAATTGCGCTCCGTCAGTGTAGCAAAAACTAAGGAAATCGATAACATGAAATGGGAATATATACTGACTACACTAAAAAGAGCATTCGCTGGCACAACAACAAAACTAATCGTCTGTTTGGGAATAATAAAATACCCAGAACCAGCGGAACGAAAAGAAATTATTTGCGAGGCTCACGCTTCAGCAATGGGAGGTCACAAAGGCGTAACAAAGACCTACAACCGAATACGTCAGCGATACTACTGGGAGGACATGAAAAATAATATTAGCGAATATATCCAACACTGTCTACCATGTCACTTGAAGAAACTTGTGCGCGTGAAAACTCGGCAGCCGATGATTATCACTGACACACCGGATTCGGCGTTCGACAAAATTTCAATGGATATTGTCGGACCCCTGCCACGCACAGTCAACGGGAACGAATACATCCTCACCATGCAGGATCTCCTCACCAAGTATTCTCTCGCAGTGGCACTGCCAAGGGCCACTTCAGCAAACATCGCCGACGCTTTAATCAAGCATTGTATATGCATATTCGGAGCACCTAAGACCATTCTCACCGATCAGGGAGCTAATTTCTTGAGCTCACTAATGAAAGACGTCGCAAAGAAATTCAAAATAAAGCAATGCCGAACCACGGCATTTCATCCGCAATCCAACGGATCGTTAGAACGATCTCACCATTCCCTGGTAGAATATCTCAAGCAGTATGTAAACAGGGATGATGAGTGGGACGAGTGGCTGGAGCTCGCCACTTTCTCCTACAACACAAGTGTGCATGAAGGGACAAAGCACACGCCGTTCGAGCTCGTTTTTGGAAACCTCGCTCGTCAACCGTCTTACGACCCCCCGGCCGACAACGAACCGAGCCGGACATATGGAGGCTATTTAGTCGAGCTAGCTACTAAACTCCACGATACACAAGAGATAGCAAGGAACCAGCTCGTAGCGGCTAAAGAACGCTCAAAAAAATATTATGATCGTAAAATAAACGCGCACGAATTTAATCTCGGCGACTGCGTGTATTTACAGCGCGGTAAGAAGCAGGGAAAATTCGGCGACCACTACACAGGCCCTCACGAAATAATAGAAGTCATGAGGGATGGAAATATAAAAATAAAAATCGGGCGCGAGTCCCGGATAGTGCATCCCAACCGCCTACGCTACTCCCACTTAAAGCTTGGGGAGAGTAGTGAAGAGGATTAGACGGAGTTTCAAGACCTACATACGATCAAAACGCGGACAGCCGTAATGCTACAGAAGGGGCAAGAAGAGGGCCGCAGTATCCATCTGCCTAAGACACCCGAAGAACCCGGCGCCTCGATGAACGTAGCACGCTAGACCGCTACCACCAGCTCTGCTCAGCAAACACCGCAGCTGATCGCTAGCACCAACCAGCAATCAACCGACAACGAATTAACGCGTCAGGAAACCAACCCATCCACGGACGCATGGCTGGACAAAATACTAGAGGCCAATATAAAGTTACGTGCCAAAGACTAACTAAGGACCATAAGTGCAATAGTATAAGAATAGTGCAGGAACAAATATCCCACCAAACGTGAGTAATTAGAACATAGATTCACCTATAAAAAAAAACCCTCTGCCTATTAACTAATATTTTTCAAAGAGGAAACTTGTATTTGGATACGAAAATAATTGAGTATATAATCAAGCATATAATCAAACATATAATCAAGTATATAAACAAGTACATAACGAAACATGTAATCTCAAAGGCAAGAATATAGCCGTTTACTAAACTAAAAAAAAAAAAAAAAAAAAAAAAATGCGTGTGTTTTTAAATTACGTCTTCAATGATACGTATATTATTCTCGTGTTAAATCATTTCATATCTGTAACACTCGTTTTAATGAGGGAGGTGTTACATCTCGACGTAATTTACTGCCTAGAAAGCAATTCATTTCTTTTTATATATACAGCTTCTTGTCACGGGTCCACACACTCCATAGAGTTGGGCACGCTTACGTGGAACTGTATATCCCTCGGCACTTTGCCGGTTCAAATAAACATAGGGGAACTGTCGCATCAATGCGGGAGTTCTATTTTTCTTTTTCCTATGGGCTAAGCCCGTGCCAATTGTATATCGGTGCTTTCGTACCGCAATGACACCCGAAAATCGCAGTATACGCACTTCGTCTCCCGCAAAGCTAGTTTTCCAAGAAAGATTGTCTTAAAAATATCTCCATATGTAGCAAAGGAGCGATCTAGTATAAAAAGCGTACGCGCTACGCTCAAATCAGTTATTCCTACCGACACCACCGAGCTGCTACATAATCTACGAGACTCCGAAGAGCGAGCAAAGCTCTCTACGACGAAACTCTGTTCGATAGCCCTGCGAGGCTAAGTCTTCGGTAATCGACATAGTCTGGTCGATTGTAGTACGAGAACCTGTACACCTAGCTACGAGAAAATAAAATACAATTTCCGTGAGTACTAAATAGTATCAACGAGTCTACATTTGTTCTGCATGCTCTACTACGTGCGAGGGGCTAAGAAGTCTCAAGTATCCTCTCAACGCATCGTGCACATCCAAGGCAGGGTTAGGCGAGGTCTCCGTCCCTGATGTAAAGGGCCAACGCCTTGACTCGAAAGAGAGACCGCCGTTGCGTTTCCCTCAGCGCGAACTCGCCGAGAGCTCGTCGGGACGTAACAGCCGGTACCTCAAAATGACGTCAATCAAACGGGATCCGCTCATATCACACCGGCGACGGACTACATCGCAGTGTCGGCGGATCGTCGGTCGTATTTCCTGGCCGATTCAATCTATATCGGAAGCTGCAAGCACCTCGAGCAAAAATATATTTGCTCCATGGAAACACCGCTGCACGAGGTCTCGACATCAGAGCAGTGCGAGGCAATTATGCTGAATCATCCATCGCCGGCGGCTTATCGCAAATGTAATATAAGAATAAGACCGCAGCATGGAGCTTTCTGAGCGCATTTACCGTCCCAAGGGGGGTGGTTATTCTCCCTCAACGAACGGGAAATAATACATATCCTGTGTATGGGAAACGTTGAAACCACAACAACATTGGACGGCGCGGGAATATTGCACTTGAGCCCTAATTGCGTCGGACGAACGCGTACGACCGCGTTGACGGGCATACGAACGTATGAAGGTCACGAGCAATATTTTTATCTGCCCGATGTGACATTAAATATCTCGATAATGGTGCCAGAGTTGTTGAACCTATCCACGACCATGGGATTATTTACAGAAACCCGAATCCCCGAAAAATATTCAAAGGGAACGAGCTCTTGGAAAATTCAGGAGGATGGAGAATCACTCTTCGAAATTGAGAACCGGGTCCGTGAAATCGGAACTCATCAACGTGACCGGCAACAACAGCATAGCTTGTTCCTCGTTGGATTTTCGGTGCAGGCTTTTCTTGCGGGAACATTCGTGCTATATTTATTCCGTGCGAGGGCCAGGAGTCTGGCCACGGGTCTTTGTGTAGCTTGTAGAAAGAAACCAAAGACCGAAGTCATAAATCTAAAGCGTAGAGCAAGTATCGACTGCGAGCGAGGAACTCAGCCATCGTCACCGTCGAGGCGAAGTTATCGCTTTCCCGGTACTTCGATTCGGGGTGAGGACTCGGCAGTCTCCGACGATTCGAAGAAAGACGCCGTTATCTCAAGTGGAGTCGAGCGCCGAGACAAAACATCGTCGCGCTCGCTTCCTCCGCAAGACCCGGTGCAGGATTAGGTGACCGACGGCCCTCCTAGGGCCCCTGTACCTCCCACCACGCCACATCGGTGATGGTGCGAGACTCACCACCGAAGAAAAATTATAGAGCAGCTTAGCTCCGAGCTCTCGCGCGTGCACTTCATTACGTCCTCGTCTCGTTCTCCGGATTACCTATAGTGAGTTGTTTAATCGTCCAATTGCCCATCATACCGGCGAATAAAAGTGTACGGACACGCGTTCAGCTACGAGTTGACAATAAAAAAAAAAAACATGGACGATAAAATTATTAACTTCACCCTCCGGGGCCGGTGCGTGTGCTGCGGCAGGTGTGCGCCGGCCTGCAAGAATTGGGAGCAGTGCTACGAACGCCGGGTAATGGGAAGCCGTGGCATCCATCTGTGCGCGTTGTGCGGCGGAGTTTTTAGAGAGTCGGAGCGACAGCAGCATGCCGGGGCTTGTTTGGCGCGGTATCTTCGCCGTGTCGACGAGCTCCGGGAGTCACAGGCGGGTGACCGGCTGACCACGCCGAGTGTAACCGCTGCTGCAGGGACGGCCAAATCTCAAGCAGGGCCGCCGCCGCCCTGTGCCGCGCGGATTGAGCTGGCCGGAATGGAGGGATTACCGAGATCATTGGCGTGGATGTATCCGGGAGCTGGTGCCCCGCCGCCGGTGGTTCGGAGGACCGCGACGTACGTCTCTCGACGCCCGAAACCGGTGACCATCACCGTCAAGGACAAGGGTGTCCAGGCGGAGGCGAAGACGAGGGACAAGTCGACTCAAACCTCGGTTATTGAGCTCCAGCCCGGCGAAGACCTTCACTTCATCCGTTGGACGGGGGTAGTCCAACCAAAGCGGCCCCTCCTGGAGTCGGATCGGGCGAGAATTGTTGCGTTGATGGAAAATTTGCGTCGAGCCGTCGCCGACGTGCTCGGAGGCGAAGAGCTCGACGCAACGGTCGACGTTCCGGGGCTCGCCGCCGCGGGGATGGACGGCGCGTTCGCTACTGCCGAGAGACAGATCGGCGAGATCGAGGAGATTCCCCGAGCTCGGACAATCGCGCTGGAGCGGGCTCTGCGACCGACTTCGGCTGAGGACGACTCGAGTGACGGCGAGGATGCCGACGGATCGGTAGCCGTTACCGAAGGTTCGCCGCGGGAGACGCCGTCCGTCTCTGGCGGCGAATCCGAGGCACCGGAGGAATTGGCGGTTTCGGAGACGGAAGGCACCATCTCATTCGCCTCGGCCCGGTCTGGCGGAGATTCGGAAAACGACAAGTCCGAGGGTGCCCCGGGGTCATCGGTCGATGACACCGACGCTGACACCGATGCAGACTCGGAGATCCTCGACAGTGACGAGAAGTAAGCATGTCGACGGCAAGGGAGCCGACCACCGCAACAGCCCAGGAGTCGACGGCGAGGGAACCCGGCCTTCGCTTCAGCCCAGCTGTTGACGGCGAGGGAACACGGCCGTCGCTTCATAGCCGCGCCGACGGCGAGAGAGCCCGGCCGTCGCTTCATCGTTCGTGCCGACGGCAAGGAGCACGGCCATCGCCTGTGCCTAGCCGACGGTACTGTGCACCGCCGTGACCATCGGTAGAGACAAAAAGTGTAGTGAACCTTTTTTTTTTTTTTTTATTCACTTTATTTTGTGTCGCATCAACTACTAGGTCATTAGCGACAATATATATAAAAAAAAATCGAAAAAAAGGATAAAACGTAAGTAATGTATAGTACAGAGGGTTTTACATTAGAGGTCGCTTCGGGTTCGTTAAGGGGTGTTCATAATTTTTCCATTATATTGATTTGATCACAAAATTTGAACACTTTTTTAATGCCTTTGGCATCACTGAGGCATTCTTTGAGCGTGGAGGGTAGTCCTATTGATGAGCGAATTTCTTCATAGATTGGGCACCAGATGATCCGGTGCTCAAGCGAATCCGGTATATCGCATGCTGAACAGTAGGGTTTCTGTGTACGTTCCAAGAGGAAGCAGTGTGTCATGTTTGAGTGGCCAATTCTTAAACGAGATAGGATAGCTTGTTTTTTCCTATTTTCCACGTCCGGAGTTTTTTGAAAAATATCGTCTCTCACATTATGTAGCTTAGAAATGACACCGGTCGTCCAAACCTCGTTCCAGTGTATCCGGACTGCGTGGGATATCGCCTTTTTAAATTCAGCGGAGTTGATCGGGGTTACGGTCGAAATATCAATTCCATTGGACGGGGCTCGTTTGGCTGATTGGTCCGCCTTTTCGTTGCCTGCGATTCCTTGATGTGACGGCACCCAAACGAACGTTATCTCTTGACCATTTGTGTGGATAAATTTTACTCGTTCTTGAATCGATTGAATTAAAGCATTTGTCGAGCTATTATTTTGGAGAGCTTGAAGCGTCGATAGTGAGTCCGTAAAGATTGCCGTTTTTGGCATGTTGCCCCTCTCAATGATGGACAGAGCTTCCTTTAGTGCGAACGCTTCGCACGAAAGAATAGAAAAGGTCGTTGGTAATTTATACAACATTTCTTCGTTTTCTAGAATTACTGAACATCCACTTACACCGTCGCAGATTGAGCCGTCGGTGTATATTTCAGTAAAGTTTGTATATTTTTGGCTCACCATGCTGTTAAAGCGTTTTAAAGAATCTTCTGTCTTCCTATTGGCTTTGTTAATGTTCTGGTCCAGCATTTCAAGGTCGATGTTTATGCACGCCTTTTCCCAAGGGGGAAAAGGGCTAATGCGCTTGCTTTGTGTTGGAATGGTCTTAAAGTTTATCTCTTCTGCGTAAAGTTTCACGCGCACAGTGTACGGTCGTGGGAGGTATGGTTGGTCCAGATATTTCTCCATGGTTTCCGGAGCCGCCGAGGCGTCGATCTCTCCAGTGTTTAGTAGGCCAAGGGAAGATGCAAGGTACGCCAAGGAGAGTTCCATTCTTCGTAGGCGTAATGGTACTTCCCCCGATTCGGCTAGGACGCTGGCATTCGGGCTTGTCCTAAAAGCTCCTATTGCCAGTCGAAGAGCACCGGTTTGGATTGGGTCGAGAGTTTTTAAAATGTTGTCGCTGGCACTACCGTAGACAATCGCGCCGTAGTCTAGTTTTGCTCTGACTGTTGCTTTAAAGGTATTTAGGAGGGTCGAACGGTCAGCACCCCAGTTCTTCGAGGCCAGTACTTTTATTAAGTTAACTCTGCGCAGGCATTGTGCTTTTAATATTTTTGTATGGTTTTTCCACGATAGTGATGGGTCGAAAGTGAGACCGAGGATTTTCAGCGAGAAAGAACGTCGTAGCTTGTAATTATCCAGCGTGAGAGAAGGTTGTCGTATCTGAGATGCTAGTGATCGCGAGAAAATCATGTACTCCGTTTTCGTCTGAGAGAACTTGAATCCGGTCTGCTCCGTCCAATTCAGAAGCTTATTAAGAGCCTGTTGCAGTAAATTTTTGGTGGTAATTACGTTTTTTCCTGAGCAGTATATCGTTAGATCGTCGGCGAATAAAAGTCCTTTGACCGGGGCCTCCAAGGGTGATAAAATTTCATTGATTGCAATCAGAAATAGCGTGACGCTAATTACGGACCCTTGAGGGACGCCATTTGCAATTTTCGTAATTTCTGAGTAGGTGTTTCTTAGTTTAACTTGAATACAGCGTTCCATAAGAAAGTTTTTTATAAAGGCAATAATATGGCCCTTAAAGGCCCTTTCCTTTAGTATCTTGATAATTCTGGCTTTCCACACCATCTCGTAAGCTTTCTCGATATCCATGGAGATTGCGATTACGTGAAGTTTATTCGCTAGGGCGTTGCAGATTGAGGCTTCAAATTGGACTAGATGGTCCGTAGTTGACCGGAATTGACGGAAACCGCTTTGGTAGGGGGATAACAAACTCTTTCTTTCTAGGACCCACCGTAACCGCTTATTTACCATCTTTTCTAATACCTTACACAAGTTGCACGTTAATGCAATCGGACGATAATTAGATGGTACTGTAAGATCTTTACCAGGTTTTGGGACAGGTATGATCGTTGCCAATCTCCATTTTACTGGAAACGAGTCAGCTTCCCATAAGTAATTGTAGAATTCTAGTAGGTGATTTAGTCCACTAATCGGAAGGTTTTTGAGAAATACCGATGGGATCCCATCGGGCCCAGGGCTCGAGTTTTTGCACGATGACAGACTACTTTTCAGCTCTTGCCAGGTAAATTTGGCGTTGATCGGTCCATTTTCCGGCTCTTCGGCGCTCGGCGAAGGATTTTCAGTGCTCATGGAAGCCTCTGTAATATTTTTATGTTGTAGGAATTTGGGGGAGTAATTTGTGTCACTTGAGTTCTCTGCGAAGGTGGTGGCCAGAAGTTCAGCCATTTCGTCGTGGCTTCTCGTGGTCTCTCCATCGCTTTTCACAAGGAAAGGAGCAACGCTGGACGATTTTTTGCCTTGGATGCGTTTTATCGCTTTCCACACTTTATCGGTCGGAGTGTTTTTATTTAGCGAATTGACGAAGTTTCTCCAAGCTTCACGTTTTTGTTTTTTTATAATTCTCCTCGCTTCAGCTCGTGATCTTTTGTATGCTATTTTGTTTTCCGTAGTTTTGTGTTTCTTGTAGATATTGAAAGATTTTTTTGCGGCGCGGTTTGCGATTTCACATTCATCGCTCCACCACGGTACACCTACTTTGTGTCGTTTACCAGAGGTTTTTGGGATAGCAAGGTCGGCTGCTTTACGAATAACTGTTTCGATTATTTCCAATCGTGTATCGGCGTCCAATTCTTGGTTGAAGGCTGAGAGAGAAAGATCCGAGAAGGCTTTGTCAGTTAATTCCGCATAGCGTTCCCAGTCGGCTTTATGTAATTTCCACTTGGGAATAAGTGGAGAATTGTTTATGTCGTTGGCCGTCGAAACTTTGAGCTGCTTGATATATATAGGGAAATGGTCGCTGTCGTAAAGGTCCTCATCGACGGACCATTCTAGTTGATCCGCCACCGTAGCTGAACATAAACTGAGGTCAATCGAGCTGAGCGTACCGGAGGAACAGTTAAAGTGCGTAGGTTCGTCTGTGTTGAGGATAACCATTGTATCATCGAGAATCCATCGTTCTATTATTCTTCCTCTAGTGTCCGATCTCGAAGAACCCCATAGTTGGTTGTGGCTGTTGAAATCGCCTACTATCAAAAAAGGTTTCGGAAGCTGTCGGAGGAGATTGAGTAGATCCTCTATTCTGAAGTTATAACTATTTGGGAGGTAGATATTGCAAATAGTTAATTTCGATGGAATTGAGATTGTGACTACAATGGCTTCAAGTGGCGTGTTTATGAGGATTTCTTCATGTGGGATGTTTGCCCGTATGTATGTCGCTACACCCCCGCTGGCATACAAAGGATTGTCTCGATTCTTATATATTACGTCATACCCTCTCAACTGACCAAATTCGTTGCTTTTAAAATTCGTTTCCTGAAGACACATGATAGTCGGTGACTGATTTTTCAGGAGCAGTTGTATGTAAGGTAGACGTGCGAAGAATCCGTTGACGTTCCATTGCACTAAATGCATGACTCTATGTTTTGTCGTTCTTGCTGAGTGAGCCCCGCCTAGCGTTTCGGGTCGAGGGGACTTTTTTGTTCTTGTCTTCTTCCGTTCCCGACGTTTCCGCCAGCGAGGAATCTATTGCCGGCGGGGCCTTTGTCATTTTATTGATGATTCTAGTGAATCTGGATTTTAGTCCACGGTCGGGCGTTACTTTGTGGAGGTTTCGGAGCATGGTGATGATGCTATCTATGTCGATTTTAAATTCCTCTACGATAGCCTGTGGGTTGCTGTTCCCACGAGCTTTTTCCAGAAAGTTTGCGAATTGTAGGTATGAGAGAGGGTAATTTGTTGCATTTGTCTCGATTTCACTTTCGATGGTTGTCATCGGCGGGGTTAGCTCCTCAGGTGTCTCCTCCGAACGGGCTTTCTTCCTAGAGAACTTCTTCCTGACAGGTGTGAGTTCAGGGAATTCCTCGTTACCGTAATTTACGATCATCGCGTCAGAATTAATCGGTGAGTCAGGCGTCCCGAGGAGGCCAGGAGAACTTGATAGCGGACGCTTTAGAGGTGAATTAACGTCTGAGTCCTCAAGCATTTGTTCAGACTGCCCGTTCTCACCGACTGGGTTGTTATTGTCGGGGGGAGTCAGAGACTGTCGGTTGGCTTCGGACAGAACATTGTTTATTTCGTTGGCCTCGGCGAATTTTTCGGCATTTTCAGGGCATTTTTTTGCTACGTGGCCGTCCTTTTTACAGAGAAAGCAAGTGGGAGTGTCTAATGATAGATATATCACGTATGTTGTCTCGTCGTGCGTGATTTTGAGCGAGTCAGGAATCTTCGTAACGTCATCGGGGTGGACGTACACTTGTCTCCGAAAACTCATGACGTGGGCGTAAGCCGGGTCATTGTGGCCCACTCTGACGAACGTGATTTCTGAGGAGATGTCGATTTCGAGAGCCAGGAATTTCTGTTTTAATACCTCGTGTGGAATGATCGGTGGTACATTTGAGAGGATAACTCGCTTATTTTTTGCTATTAGCGGCCTGATCGGTAGCACGTTGGTACGAACGATTACAGCCTTGTGTTTGTTTACGAGATCGTCGGCGATTGATTTTGAGGCGAGGTAGATACAGATCCGGTTGTTGGAAATACGTGAAGCAAACCTAACTTGAGCTGGCGTAACTTTGTTTCCTACGGCCGATATGTAATCCTTCAGGTCGATTCCATCTAGCGCATCTATCAAGATGGCTTGGTCCTTGGTGGGAAACGTTTGAGATTTGGCTGCACCAGCATAGCTGGACGACGGCTGGGTATTCATCGTTGAAGGCGAGATTTCGTGAGACGGTATTAGTGAGTGTTTCTGCTCGGGGCTAGGCCCGGCAGTCGAGCTGTTTTTGTTTTGGATTTCTACACCTATTACGCTTACACTCGCACACACTAGTGTATCCCAATATATCGCGTTCGCACGGTATCACGGCTGGAGAACACGGCATAAACACGTCCTCACCGTACAAGCGCTGTAGACGAACTGGTAGTGAACCTTGTTGCGTACCCGGTTATTGAAACACCTATCGGTATCGTAGAAATGTCATTTTACTTTATATCTTCTATTCTCTAATTTTCTTAATCATTTTCGACTCTACATGTGTAAAGCATTGCCGGCAAGTTTATTTTATTGTTATTTTATTTTTATTTTATTTTTATTTTATTTTTATTTTATTTTTATTTTATTTTTATTTTATTTTTATTTTATTTTTATTTTATTTTTATTTTATTTTTATTTTATTTTTATTTTATTTTTATTTTATTTTTATTTTATTTTTATTTTATTTTTATTTTATTTTTATTTTATTTTTATTTTATTTTTATTTTATTTTTATTTTATTTTTATTTTATTTTTATTTTATTTTTATTTTATTTTTATTTTATTTTTATTTTATTTTTATTTTATTTTTATTTTATTTTTATTTTATTTTTATTTTATTTTTATTTTATTTTTATTTTATTTTTATTTTATTTTTATTTTATTTTTATTTTATTTTTATTTTATTTTTATTTTATTTTTATTTTATTTTTATTTTATTTTTATTTTATTTTTATTTTATTTTTATTTTATTTTTATTTTATTTTTATTTTATTTTTATTTTATTTTTATTTTATTTTTATTTTATTTTTATTTTATTTTTATTTTATTTTTATTTTATTTTTATTTTATTTTTATTTTATTTTTATTTTATTTTTATTTTATTTTTATTTTATTTTTATTTTATTTTTATTTTATTTTTATCCTATTTTTATTTTATTTTTATCCTATTTTTATTTTATTTTTATCCTATTTTTTATTCTATTTTTTATTTTTATTGTCCGCGACCCGCCGAGCTCGGCGCGCTCGCCGGTTCGATCATCCCGATGGTCGGGTCGACGAGGGCGTCGACTCTTAAGGGGGGAGGGTTGTCACGTTCTGCGCAGCGTTAATTTTTATTTCAAATTTTCTCGCGCGAATCGTGACTGCGACTCGCGACATGGCACGTTCGGGCTCGTCAGCAACGTCGATTATTTGTTAAGGCATCAGGATGCACCGGATGTATCCTGTTGCCTTCACGAATATTTAATTACATTCAGTATCGGAATATCGCGTTGGCCGCTAAGCGAAATTCTACGCGACACGGATCGCGCGATATCTTTCTCGGGAACCGCGAGCGAGGGCTTGAGGGAGCATGCGAATGCCTCCTCTCGCCTCCCCTCGGCGGGTTTAAAATTTCGCGGGACGTGCAAAAATCCTCCCCGGCCTGCCGTCCAACGGTCAAGAGATCGGCGGATGAGCAGGCCGGGAAAGTCAGTCCCGAAGAGACATCGAAAGCGCGAGCTTGAACTTCGGATCAACTCCTCGTTTCAGCTCCCGCAGAGCAATCTTAAAATCTAGAAGGAGTTCCGCGGTTCGGTACAAATCGCGAAAGCCGATAGAGCCGTAGGAGCCGGATAGTGTATTGCGTCGCGGTGATAAGCCTGAACGTGCTATCGTAAGTATAACTATTCGAGCCACGAACTAAAAGTCGTGTAGATTTAATTGTGTGTTCGCGGTGTGGAGAGAGAGAGAGAGAAGGAGCGGAGAGTGAAGAGAGAGAGAGAGTGGAGGGAGTGAAGGAGCTGGACCGCTACCACACGTAAGAGTAAGAACCTATTGTAAGAACGAGTGTGAGTGTGTGTGAGCGAATGTGCGTGGGAGCTTGCCGGCTTACCTACAGTGTCAAGAACCACATTTCACTAACTAATCATTAAACTCAACTTATTCGAAATTACCGCATTAATTATTTATCGACCGGCGCGAAACATCGGGAACGCCCTGTATAGGACGAACCGGAGACGATCCCGAAAAATAAATATAAACTCGTCGCGCTTCTCGCGACGGGGTTAATTTGACGTAGTATATAATTTAACGCCCGTACGTCACAGCGGCTTGATTTTGGGCCGCCGAGGACAGGATCCGTTGCCTTCGGCGTACGAGATCTCCTGCATCGAAAGTTTGGTCGCGATGATGTTTATTGTACTGGGCCGCTTGCCGTTGGTACGCCTCCTCGAGGTCGTGTGAGACTTTGACCCGAACGTTCTCGAGATCTCGCATACGTTCGGACCATTCGTCGAGCGGTAACGGGAGGATTTCAACGTCTCCTTCCTCGCGACGACGATAAAAGTTGTTCGGCTTTGGTTCACGACCGAAATTAAGGTACGCAGGCGTGTTGTTTATTGACGAGTGGGCGGCGGTGTTAAACGCGAACCGGAACTCGGGAAGGTGTTCATCCCACGCGCGGTGATCGTTTTCGATGAACGACACAATCATTGTCTTTAATACGCGATTAACTCGTTCGACCGGATTCGCCTGCGGGTGATACGGTGGCGTTCGCGAGATGTGAATTCCCCGGTCGGTAACTAACGCGTTCAGGTGATTATTCGCGAATTCGGTACCGTTGTCCGTCAACAAAACCTGAGGGGTTCCCCATCGAGAGAATATCAACTCTTCGAGACCTTCGCCGATTTTCTTTCCGTTGGCCTTGCGTAGCGGACAACACTCGACCCATATCGTGAACATATCTTGTATCACGAGAACGTACGCGCAACCCGAATGGCTTTTCGGGAGCAGTCCCATTATATCGGCCGCGACGACTGTCCAGGGTTCGTCGACGATTCGACGACCCATTAATCCGATGGCCGGTAGCTGTTCCACCTTCGTGCGTTGACACACGCCGCAGTGACGTACGTGGCGGATCACGTCGCGAATCATTCCCGGCCAGAAGTACGAATTAAAAATTCGGGCGTAAGTCTTATCGACGCCTAGGTGTCCGGCCTGCGGGGCGTCGTGATTTTCCCGGAGTACTTCCGAACGGGATCCTTGGGGAACGACGAGTTTCCACTCGGAATAGTCACCTTTCGGTAACACTCGGCGTTTTGTACGACGGTGAACATAGAGCCGATTCTCGATTATTTTCCAGTTGGGAAATCGGTTAGGCGCGGTCGCGACAGCGTGGAGTTTCCTCGAGTACCAGCGATCGGCGAGAGCGTCGATCGGTTCGCGTTCTACTAATTCTCCCCCCGTAATGCCTGATACGAGAGCGAGTGACGCGAGATCGACGGTATCGGGAACGTTTTCGGCCGAGGGTGGTTGTCCTTCGAACATCCGAGAGAGGGCATCGGGTACGTGATTGAGCGCACCCTTTCGATGCACAACCTCGAAATCGTATTGGGCGAGCTGTAAGGCCCAACGTGCTAATCTCCCAGCGGGATCTTTTAACGTTTGTAACCACCGAAGGCTGTGATGATCGGTTATCACTGTGAAGCGGTATCCCTCGAGATAAGCTCGGCATTTTCGTATTGACCAAAGGATGGCTAAGCATTTCTGTTCCGTCGTAGAATAATTTCGTTCGGCCGCGGAAAGGGCTCGGCTCGCGTACGCGATCGGGTGTTCGACGCCCTCGATTGATTGTGTGAGCACGGCGCCTAACCCGCTCATACTCGCGTCCGTCTGGAGCGTGAACTTCGCGTTAAAGTCGGGACACGAAAGAGTTGGAGGGTTCACGAGAGCTTCACGTAGTTTCTCGAACGCCGATTGTTGGTCTGGTCCCCATACCCATCGCGGGCTCTTTTTCGTGAGCTTCGTAAGGGGTGCGGCGATTTCCGCGAAATGGGGAACAAATCGACGGTACCACGAGGCCATACCGATGAATCGTCTCAACGGCTTTATGCTCGTGGGCGCGGGAAAATTTCGTATAGGCTCGGTCTTTTCCGCGTCGACCTGTAGACCGTGGCGGTTTGCGCGGAAGCCGAGGTATCGCACTTCCGGACAGCAAAACTCGCACTTGTCAGGGTTTAAACGCGTTTAAGCCACGCGAGATGTTCCTCGAAGGTCTCGGTTACGATATTAATATTTTCGAGGTATGCGATCGCGTGTGGCTCCATGTCCGGCCCGATCAAACGGTCTAAGAGGCGTTGGAAGGTCGCGGGAGCATTCGTTAAACCGTAAGGCATACGCGTGAACTGGAAAAGACCACGCTGTGGTACGGTAAACGCCGTGATCTCTCGCGACTCCGGGCTTAACGGGATCTGATGGTAAGCCCGGCTAGCTCAGTCGTTAGAGCATGAGACTAGTAGCAGCCTGGGCTCGGAAGCGTGCGCATCGCTTCCGTGTCGCTCCGTAAAGGAGAGTCATTCTGACTGTGGTGTCGCAATTACGAAGCAAAAAATTTATTATAATAGTGAGTTGGCCTCCCAGCAGTGCTGGAGAAGGCATTATTTAAGTTCAAAGTCTTCTTATATAGTCGCAAAACGTGGTTCAGTACCGGGTAGTGTGCCGGGCTTGTCCCGTGCGCGACAGCGAAAATGGCCGATAATAACGGTGATAAGACCGCCGCGAGCGTGAGTGCGGGCCCAAGCAAAGAGACTAATGTCATTAAGACGCTTCCGATGCCTAGTGCGAAAGAATTAGCGAGCCAAAATATAAGCTCAGTCCATCTTGACCGATTGTTTCGGCAAAAACTTAAAGATTTCGAGAATCCTTCGAAAAAAACTTTTGCGCCGAAGTTGAGTGCCGCGCGCAAGAGCAAGACCGAGGCAGTATCGCCGCCAGCGTCAGCTACACCTCGCGGGCCGGGTATGTCAACTGAAGCGGGGACATGGGTACGTCCGAAAAAGCCGTTTAAGCGGAATAATATTGACCCGATTAATCGGATTCAACAGGACTTTAATAAGTTCAGCCCCCTGAGGCCCGATGGCGAGGCAGGGGATATGGAGCTGGAAGACAGCGATGACGCTGTATCCGAGGACAACACCGAGGTGCCAGATTCAGCTCGAGAAAAAGAGAAAAAACATGACAGGCCTCCACCAATTTTCCTTGAGGGCTCCGATATACCAGCGATCCGAGCACTTTTCACGTCGCTACAATACACGAAGAAGGATGTTACGTACAAAGAGTTTACCGATGAAGAGTCAGGGAAGAAGAGCTACACGATCAGAGCTAAAGGATCGTTACAATATGACAAAATCAAAAAAGCTCCCGTCGATCAGAGCGCAAGATTTTATTCCTTCACTCCGAAGGATAAGAAGCCTAAATCGTTCATCATTAAAGGTATTTGAGGATTCTCGGAAGACGAGATAAAGCAAGAGTTAGAAGAAATGAAACTCAACGGTGTTACTATTATTAGCCTAACAAAATATATCTTTGATAAAAGGCGCCCTGCGAGGCACCATCACCTTATTCAGGTATCGAGTGACAGTCCGACGACAGATCTTTTGCGGGTCTCGGTACTTGCATATCAAAAAGTAACCTGGGAGCGACTGAGAACACCTCTTGTGTATCAATGCCGTAAGTGTCAACGCACAGGCCATGCTAGCTCAAACTGTAATCTCGAGTTTCGGTGCGTTAAATGCGCGAAAAATCACGGCCCGGGCAATTGTGATGTTAAAACAGACTCCGGTAAAGATAAATTGTTGTGCGCCAACTGTGGCCAAGTGGGGCATCCAGCCTCCTACAAAGGTTGTCCATACCTGAAATTCGCTATGGCAGTTAAAAAAGGACAAAAAAACCATAAGCGATCAGTTATCCGCAACAAAGTCAGTAAAATCTCATCATTTGTCAATGAGAGCGTCTCATTCGCTCAAGCTACGAAGAGGACTCCGCTGCAGCGACAGATAACACCGAATCAGCCCCAGCCTCCAGCACCGCCGAGACTGCCTGCATTAACGCAGAATAGATCTTTGACTTCGAGATACAACGAGACAACTTCGTCCAAGGATCAACGCCAAGGGCCTTCGTGGAACGGGTACGAACAGAACACGAGTCAACAACCGAGATGGGTGGAAGATTTTAAAAAAGATATCGTGTCCATGCTCACTGAGCAACTTAGAGGTATTTCGAGCAAGGTCAAAGAGAATTCGAGAAAATCGAGTATATTCTTGACACTATTACCAGCACATAATGGCTAACATGCAGCTAAACTTATCGCAACTCAAAATTGCTGCTATAAATGTCAATTCGATTATTGCCAACTATCGCCGTCTAGAACTGTCTGAATTTGCTGCTAAGTACAATCATGATATAATTTTGTTATCGGAAACAAAGCTGAATCCGAAACATAAATTGGCATTTAAAGATTTTAATTTCATACGTAAAGACCGACCTAACGCAATACAAGGAGGCGGGACTGCGATACTTATTAGAAAAGAAATCCAATATGAAGTAATCAACTACCCTTCCTCTACAAATAATCATATTTTAGAATATTGTATAATTAAGCTTGAAACCACGGGACCTGAAAAAATGTTTATAATAAGCATCTATGCAAAAAATGACAATCGAAGCCTCTTTTTGGACGAACTGAGTGGTTTATTTGAAAATCTTCATTTATACCAAGATAATAATTTTTATATTATGGCTGGCGATTTTAACGCACGTCGTAAAGACTGGGGCGATCTTGTATATAACCAGAGAGGTTATTATATATCCCAATGGGATAATAATTTTGGCTTAAGATTTAAGGCAAAAATAGTCACGCCGGCTAAACCAACTTTCAAACCGGCACAATCGTACCTGGACATCTGTTTATTAGACACTAGATTGACAATATTAGATACAGTCAATGATAAACTTATCACGTTACCGTATGATAGTGATCATGCTGCAATTTCGTTCACGGTTAAGACCTCTGCCGACCCCGAATTTAGTTATATTTCTGTCGCTTCAAATCCGCGCCGGAATTTTAAAGCCACTAAATGGGTGAATTTTACAAAAAAAACTTGAAGAGTCGGTTGATTGGCAAATATCCGACGAGCGTAACATGTCGATCGCAGAAATTGATGAGAATCTGGGTAGAATTAATGCACTTTTAATCAAAACTATCGAGAGTAATGTGCCTTTCTTTAAAGTTCAAAATAGTACCTTTAAATATTTAAGTAAAGAAATCATTAAATTGCAAAAAATGGAAACGACATTAGTGTCCATTTTACATGACCTTCACCATCAAGATCCGCTTGCTAGACGAAGTGTTACGCGAGTTGCGAAATCAACTTTAAAAACGTTAAAAAGGCTCATACACGAAGAATTCAAAAAAGCATCTGATAGATATTGGACCAAGCAAATCAAGCAAATTGACCATCGTAACGCTGACTCATTTTTTCCTAAGATTAATAGAATTCTAAGATCCAGAACTCAGATACAAATTGATGACATGCATATCGATCGGGATAGCCACGAGCTGCTCCGTAGGAGCTCTTGTATTCTGGACAATGCTCAAGTAGAGAATGATAAATATATTTTTGGCTCGACGGTTGATAAGTTGAATATTATCGATGCGTTTTATGAGTCTATCAATTCACCCAGATATTTAAATGAAGGTACGCCTATAAAAGCGACAGTGGACGCAGTATCGGAGCAAATAAAAAATGATTTCTTGCAAATACGAATTAATAAGGAGTCCTTTACGAATTTTACAGAAAACAACCGTGCTTCGAATCCTTATCAAGAACCTAATACTATGAACCCTTTCTGTAGTTTTTTTACGACAAAGAAAATATTAAGTTTTTTACCTAATAAAACTTCCTTTGGTCTTGACGAAATCCCATCGATTGTCTTGAAGCATCTGCCTGATAACTTGATTAAACTTATTGTAATCATTTTTAATAACGCCTTTAATCTATATTATTTTCCTGTAATTTGGAAGCGAGCAAAGGTTCTTCCAATCATTAAAAAAAATAAAAATCCCAATGACCCATCAAGTTACAGGCCAATTAGTCTGACAGCTTGTTTGAGTAAAGTGTTCGAAGCAATTGTCAATACGAAAATTAATACTCTTTGCTCACAGAATAGGATTATTCCTGACACTCAGTTTGGGTTCAGAAATAACCACTCTACAACTCATGCCATCCACAAACTCCTGGCAGATACTAATTTCCAGGTTGGGAGGAGCCAATTGGTTGGAGCGGCTTTGCTCGACCTTGAGAAAGCGTTCGACTCTGTCTGGTTAAATGGCCTACATTTTAAACTTAAAGAAAAAAACTTTCCAGCCTGGCTAATCCACACGATCTGGGATATGATATCATCTAAGGAGTTTGTCACCTGTGATGGCATGAAATTTTCGTCTGAGATTTTTCGTATCCGTGAGGGATTGCAGCAGGGCACAGTAAATTCTCCACTACTTTTCAATATATTCACGAGTGATATATTAACGCTAAATAATATTAATAGTATTAATAGTAATACGAGAGCTATCGTCTTTGCGGACGATATAATTGTCTACACAGCGAACCATAGAGTAAAGAAAGTCAGAGATGAGCTCGAGGAGAAGGTCGAGAAAATCAATCAATACTATATTTCGTGGAATTTAAGAGTGAATCCTACTAAATCCGAAACAATATTATTCAGAAAACCTTTGCACGATATAAATTCTTTAAATAAAGCCGGACATAAACAATTTCAAATAAATATTACTGGCCCCAATACGAACGTCTTGACACCTGTGCCACACAAAAACATTGTTAAATACTTAGGAGTGCACATTGACCATCTCCTCAGAGGGAATAAACATATAGAGATACAGTCAGCAAAAGCAAAAAAAGCTGTGCAAGCAAATAGTTCCGTATTTGATAATAAACATCTTTCGAGCAAAACAAAAGTAATCCTGTACTTGTTGCTAATTCGCCCAATAATAACTTATGCGGCGCTAATCTGGTGGAATGTCAGCCAGACAGTTATGGAAAAACTCCGAATGTTTGAGAGAAAATGTCTTAGGACATGCCTATATATTCACCGCTCAGAGCATTCTGATTTCAGACATTTTGTAGCAAATCGAGTTATCTATGACTTGGCTGACATTCCCCGGATTGATCATTTCACTCTAAGACTCACTAGAGATTATTTTAGTAATCTTGACGGGATTGCGAATGAGGTGATTCAAGCGATCAAGGCCCAGAGCGAAAGAGATTCTGCGTACCAAATAAAAACGAACTATATTACGCCTCAAACTTTCGTGTTTTGCGATAGGCGGGGATTGCTGCAAAATGCCGAAAACGTTCCAATACTCTACCATTGGAAAAGAAACAAGGCGAACAAAAGAATTTCGTTAAGATTCGATGATTTTGTGATCAATGGCGAAAGTTTTTATGGCTCTACAGTAATCCCAAAACGCGATTTACTGGACTTTCATCGCTTGAATTTCCAGAAATACCGATGGCTAGATATTGACTGCCCTCACATTGACAGACTGTATGTGAGAAAACAACAACACCTTAGACATATAAGACAGCGGAATCTGTGATTTAGGTTATACCTAGTGTACGTAACTGCAAAGGCGATCTTAGGGTCTTTTGACCTTGTATATAATGTATATATTTTGTCTAGTCTTAGTGTTAGTCTTATTTTTAAGGGTAATTGTCTGTTGACATATGAGACTTTTTTTGAAAGGTTTTTTTTTAGCCACCTTTTTTCCTTTCATTGATGCGCATACGCTATTTATCCTTCATGACTTGCAGTCATTTGAAAAGAAAAATCAGAGAGTTATTAAGATTAATTTATAGAAATAAAGAGTTTATGTAACGAAGAACTGTATGTGACAGTCAAATTTACACTTACATAGCGACTTGTAGGCTTTTGTTTTTTTATGTATGTTGTAGCCTGAAACTTTCTGTTATATGTACGAATTAAACAATAAACAATAAAAAAAAAAAAAAAAATTAGAGCATGAGACTCTTAATCTCAGGGTCGTGGGTTCGAGCCCCACGTTGGGCGCCAAATTTGTAACCGTTGTTCGCCCAACACCAGAATTTACCCAATCGAGACGGCTACAAAACCCGTCTCACTCGACCTTAAGGGCGCCAGCCGCGAGAGCGAGAGCTCTCACGACAAAATTTTTATTTTAAAGCCGAACGAGAGACGAGAGCGACCCGGTGTCGCTCAGCCTTGGGAAATTGGTAGAGGGGGTGGTTCGGTCACCTCCGCGAGGAGGAAACAGAGACTGAGACGAAATTACGAGAACTCAAAAAGATATTTTATTTTAGAGAATATCGGGAGCGTGGTCGAGAAGCGACTAGCATGCACGCTCGTTCCCTCGGTAACCCAAAAATCTTTACAATAAAACGATGACAATAATTCTTAACAAAGCTCGGTATGACCCAAATCGGTAACAGATAATCGGCGATCGACAATGCTCGGTTTTTCACCGCTCGCGAACACGACAAACGGGGATCGCAGCCACGGTACCTTTCACGACAGATCTTTCTTAAATTAGCCCGATCGCAGCGGGAGTACGCGGAATCTCATAAAGTCGAAACGGAATATATAATACGAAAATGGAAAAAGAAACAAATCGGAAAAAGAAATATAGAATAATAAATTGGAAAAAGAGATAAGTCGGAAAAAAAGAAATATAAACTCTGAAACGTCTCAACCCCCCCCCCGTCTAACCCCGCACACCCGCCGAGGCGAAGCGCCAGACGAAAACAGCGCGCGCGACACCGCCAAGGCACGCAAAGAGGCCAAGTGGCGCCATCGGGCGGGATCCAGGACGACCCGATCGATAGGGAAGCCACGCACGCGCGGAGAACACAAACACACCCCGCGAGCGCCACACAGCGCCGCGGAAAGGAAACAAGAGGCCATATCGATCAAGGCCAACCGGAGCGACAAAGCGAGGGAAAAAGAGATCGGATGATTGGACAAAAAAGACGCCACCGCTACCAAGAAAGGCATCCGATTAGAGATAAGCCGAAAAGGGCAATGACGTCACTGGAGAACCTACCGGTAATTGGAGAACAAGGGAGAAGAACCTTGAAGGACCAATAGAAAAATTAAACACCAAGAACGAAATACGCGTGCGCGAGTCCGCCAAAAAGATGCAATTTTCGCGAGTGGGAGGCAAAAATTAGCATATAAAAAGGCACGAAATCGACCGGAAATCAGTGAATCATCTCACCGGGTCTACACCAGCTCTCCAAGGACTTAAAGTTAAAAGTGAAAAGTGACAGTCAAAGTGAGTAAAAGTGAATAAAAGTGACTAAAGTAAAACCGTGCCAAAAAGAACTTATAAATTTTCGGTGACGGTGGACTTATAAATTTCGGTGCCGAATTGGACTTATAAAATTCGTGCAAGAATGGGACTTATAAAATTCGTGCAAAAATTGGACTTATAAAATCCGTGTAAAAATCGGACTTATAAAAATATTCGGACTTATAAGTTTTTTGTGCCGAGTGAACTTAAGAAATTCGTGCCGACAACGGACTTGTCCATCTTCGGGTAAATTTCGAACTCAGAAAAAGTGTTAAACGTGGGACTTATAAAAATTAGCCACGCTGGACTGGTGACATTCGTGTCGAGAACTCATTAAAAATTTGTAACACGGACTCGCAAAATTCGTGACACGTCGAAATCGCGTGCCAAGTTCGAAATTATACTTTGGTGTAACGATTGGCGCGAAGCGGTCAAGTGACCGAGGTGACCGGTCAGAAGAGCCGAAGTGACGAGTGAGCAAAATTTACAACACCGAGGACCCGAAAAAACCACTCACAGGGCTTCCTTCACGTCCCCTGCATTTACCTA
This sequence comes from Stenichneumon culpator, assembly GCA_964017025.1. Taxonomy (NCBI): domain Eukaryota; kingdom Metazoa; phylum Arthropoda; class Insecta; order Hymenoptera; family Ichneumonidae; genus Stenichneumon; species Stenichneumon culpator. The sequence continues at coordinate 18,567,021 of OZ024771.1, forward strand.
TATCGACAAAACCAGGTAAAAACAGTCCGTGGTCGCAGAAACACCAATAGCAATTCGCGAGGTGAGCGAGCTGTCACTGCCGACGCGGCCCCGTGACGTCACAGCGCGGCCAGCCGCGAGCGGCGGCCATCTTGGGAACACGAGCTATCGAGCCGCCGACCCGAAATCATAGGGCGTTCGCATGTGGCGACGGTAATATAACCGGAAAACGGTCAACGCGCGATAATAAAGTCGATCGATAACGATAGTAAAAGGGGAAACAAGATAAGAATATAAGAATAAGCGTTTTGTCAATCCAATGGGTTAACAATTAAATAACTATTGCACCAAGAATAAATAAAAAGAAGTAATTCAAGAAATGGAAAAACCGTAAATACATGAAAACTTGTCTCGTTACGAATAAAATCAGTGTTTCCACATAAAAACCGTCTCTGATACGCCAACCCATAATTCCTGGACGCTCGAGCACACGAATCCCTCCGTTTGAGCGCCCAGTCCTCTACAGGTGGTGCACGAATTCGGAGACAATATTGTGAGGAGGCTTGCTCCTGTTACATTTGGCGCCCGACGTGGGGCTCGACAAAAAAGGAATTGGCCGCGTCAGAGCGGAAAAATCAAACGAAGAATGCCCGGAAAATCCCTTGCCCAGGAACAGCGGGAGCTGGAACTGATGGAGAGCGAGGAACAGGCCCACCGAGCCGAGCGAGAGCGCCGGGATCGGCTAAGGGCACAACACGCCGTCGAGGACGCACAGGGAAGAACACCGGAAGAGGTCGCGCTGGATGAGGGAAATTCCAGAGAGGCAGAAGAATCGGGGGAGGGAAGCATCATAGATGCGAACCTCCCGAATCTTACCCTCGCCTGGGAGTCGACCACAGCAGATGGGATGATCGGCCAAGGGGGCATCAGACGGCAAGGAGAGATGAACCGACTGTCGATCGTTCCACCAGCAAACCCCCAGGACACGACAGCCGATAATGTGGGGAATGAGCGACCCAGTCGGCCACAGAAAACTGTCGAAATCGGGGATGACCGCAACCGGGCCATTCTGATGACCCTCATGCAGATGAAAGCGGAGCATCAGGAACGATTCGACAGCCTCGAAAGGTCGCAGGAGAAGCTGTCAGCCGCATGCGCCGCGAGGACCAGGGAAATCCAGGGTCAAATGCTGACAGCGTTATCGCGAGCGGTGACCGAGAGCGAGGCCGAGACCGATCGGAAGATCGCAACTGTGCGGAAGAGCATTAGAGACGAGCAGGGTGCGATCAATACACACACGCGAGAACGATTGGCAGCACAGGACGTGACCGTGGGGGAACTGATTGACCGCGTGGAGGGCGTCACGGAGACCTCCATAAGGGCGTTAAAAGCGGCCGAAACCAACGCGAAAAAAATTCGCGAATATGCCGCACAGGCAAGAAACGCCGTGTCACAGACGATATTGGGAACGACGATGTGTGGAAGCCTGAATGCGAGTAAGGCGTACGTCGCGTCAAGAAAGCCACCCACATTTCGAGGCGACGGTGTCGAAAGACCGATGCGCTATTTAAATACCCTGAAGGATCATTTCAACGCCATCGAACCTGAAGGCCTGGAGTTTCGGTGCATAATGGGCGATGCGATGGTCGGAAAGGCACTAGACTGGTGGCCTCCAGGGGCGGCGCTAACTCCAAATTTCTCGATGCCGCCGCCATTCTTTCCCGTAACGCCGCCTTCGACACCAGCGCCGGCGATGCAGCAGGTGCAAGGAGCGATGGCGGGCTCGCAAGGCGTGAGCCAGGGAAACGCGTAAACGTTGCGTCCGCAAGGTACGAAGAAAGGCCACGAGACGCAACGGCGGCTAAATCGGAGATAGAAGAGAAGAAACGACGAAAAAAGAAAGAGATGCAAGAAAAGAAGAAAAAGGAGGAGAAACAGAGAAAAGAAGAAGAAAGGAAGAAAAAGGAGGAGAAACAGAGAAAAGAAGAAGAAAAGAAGGAACAGGAGGAGAAGAGAAGAGAAGAAGAACAACAAAAAACGAAGACCAAAGAATTACTGACAAGAGAGAGAGACAAGAAATGGAACGGAAGAAGCGAAGGGACGAGTGTTGGAGAGTCAGGCGAGAGAAGAGAGAAAGAGAGAGAGAAACGGCGAGGAACTCGGGGGAAGAAGCGGCCAATGTCGAAGAAAAACTGACAACTGTCCAGTCGGCCGAACCGTTGGAAGAACGGAAAGGGTTAGCGAGAAATGGGGGAGAGACGAATCCGAAGAAGGAAACGGAGAAGGAGGAAGGGGACCAGGAGAAGGTCGGGCCCAAGGAGGGCGGGGGGAAGGATCGTCAACCCCATCTCGAACCTGGACCGGTTTCGATGCCAACGACGGCCGGAAATACGGGAGTCAGCGCTTTCGGACAAGGAGCAATCCCGAAAGCAACCGGAAAAAAAATTCGAACGATCTTCGAGAGTCCACAGGATTATCTCCTCGACACGGAAAGCCCGGAATGTAGCGTTACTTACGACGAAGCGCGACCCATGTGCCCTGAGGTGCCGATCGGTCTCGATTCTATGATCGAGTGAGTGTCGTTCTCGAGTGACTCGATTCGTTCACTATAGAATGCTGCGTCTTCGGCGTCTAACGTGCCAAAGAGGGCTTGGCTTATGGTGCCGATGAACCCCAGTGGTGCACGTTTTCGACGGTAATTTTCTGGTTCCTGATAATCTTGTGTGAGGTCTTCTATATCCCTTTGTTCCTCCGCTAAGGTCTGAATGGTGTCGAGCATTGCAGTTAGTTGGTTTCTAACAGTGCAATAATCGCCTAGGAAGTGACATTCACGGGATAGTTTCGACCATTCGGTGTCGAGGAAATTTCTTCGTCGAAGGAATTCGGACAAATTAATATGCGTAACGAGGTTCCAGACCGTTTGGTGGGACCTCAGTGATCCCCATAGGTCGGAATAGATGCCCGGGTTGTTGGTTAACTGTGTTATCGCGTAGCCGTCGTCCACCTGTGCCGACCTGTAATCAGCATTTTTGCATGAGAACATGAGTTAGGCGAGCGGGTACAGTTTAGCCGACGAGGTTCCGTCGAGATTCGCTCTGCTGGACCGTCGACGGGACCCGTCATTAATTGTTCTGAGTTGGAAGAGTGAGCATCGCAAACTTCATCCATGGAGGATAACAGGACGCGTTTTGCCTTCGCGATTTTTTCCGTAAGTGTATTTATATTGTGTATTTATTTTCGTATGTATATTTATAAAGTTTTTCTTTTTTTTTTCTTTTTGTTCTTATTTGCTTATTTATTTCTTTGTTTTTTTTTGTTTCCTTTTCCTTGACAGGAATGGCTGGGTGTGCGTCAACGGGCGCGACTCCGCGCGCAGCGTCTTTACCGGCAGTCCCTCATTCAGTCCCGTCGCAAGTTTGTGCGGGAGATTGAACAGGTTGTGCGGGATGTCTGGTACACCGGCTGGGGTTTAGGGGTGGCGGAGATGTTTCGCCGGGCCCAATTCCCTCCCGGTTGGCGCACCGAGGGTTACTTGCTGGGATCGGGGCGATGGTTGCCGCCAGGTCCAAATCCGCGCCCGGCGGGGGAGAGCGATTCAGACTCCGAGGACGAAGTCTGGGACTACGTCGTCCCCCATCGTCCCGCGAAGCCGTTCCCGGGGTACCGGGCGTTGCCGTAGGATGGGCACCGAGCCGTCAAAAATTTGTTCGTCGCCCCTAAACTGTGGCTTTACTGAAATTATTATTATTGTCCTGACTTTACTATTCCAAAATTATTGTTATTTGAATTATTATCTCGGAATGTTTTTAACTGCGTTTATTATATTAGAATTTTTGTTATTAGCTCTTAAAGTTGCGCTTGTTCTGTTTGGCAGAAATTAAAACTATCTTGTGTTGCGTAAATATCCGGTGTTCCAACCCTTTACTACCTCTTAATTGTTAAGTTGAATATTTAGGGTAAGCGTGGAGGTGTGTCGGAGAGCCGCTGTCTCCCCCCTCCCCCCTACGTCGGGGTTTTACTTTGCAGCGGATTGCCCGGCGTAGGTGCATAGCGGCTGAGATTGCGCGCACGTGTCGAATTAGACGCGTGTGGCGTGTGTGTGGGCTGGCTCGTTGGGTGCCGTGCCGTGCCGGTGTGGCGGATATTGGTCAGCATCTTAACTGATAAGGGGGTTCGGGTCTTGTCTTCTGAGTTACCCGGGGCGAGGAATCCTCGTCAGTTAACTCGCGGGTCTGCACCATGGATTATCTTGAGCGTATGCCGGTGGTTTTTCGGGAGTATTTGTTCCGAGGGTTATGCCCTTTGTGTCGGGTCCCTGATGGAACCGGCAAGTGTCGCGGCTGGGCAGGTTGCTACCGGTGGTGGGTCGGCGCGAGTACCGAATTCGAGAACGATTGTTCTGTGGTGTGCTACCTGTGCGAGGAGGAAATGCACCAAATTGCTTTGGAGTGGCACGCTGAGCGCTGTCTTCAGCGTTTCCAGGCCTTGCTTCCCCTCCGCCTTCGCGTTTGTGGTGCGGGGGGGGGAGGCTGGGGCAGCCTAAATACCCTCTCGTAATGGCAGTGATAAAAAAATAATAATAATACTAATAATAATAATAATAATAATAATAATAATAATAATAATAATAATAATAATAATAATAATAATAGTAATCATAATAATAATAATAATAACGCTAAATAGTAATAATGATAATAATAATAATAGTGGTAGCGTTGGTGATAGTAGTGGTGACAGTACGGTGTAGTGTCGCGCCTATTGAGATTAGCTGCTCGGTCGATTACGTCAATGGTAAGCGGGGACGACATATGTGTGTGTATCGGGGTTTTTTTTTTTATATAGTTTTTTTTGAAAATTCTTTTGATTTTTCTTCATCCCGAGGCGAGTATTCGCCTCCCCAGTCTCCGCTGGGTTTCCTTTGCGGAAATATACATATATTGTAACTTTACGATTTACGGCTTTCGCGTGTTCCTTATCGCGAACGCTGACAATCGGATTTCAACAAAAAGAAAATTTTGTCTCGCGCGAAAAGGGTCGCGGACAGGATTCGTGTACTGGACGGGCTCTAGTCTTTTTCCGGGTGTCTTTCTTAATATTCTCTTTTTTTTCCCATTTTTTTTTTTTTGATGATTAATGTCTCAGTCCGAGCTGCTCGCGGGCTGTGTCGGCCAGCACGGCATTCAGTTCATCATCGACATTTATTCTGTTTGAATGACTCGACTTGGAAAATGGGAGAATCTAGCTGACGATACAACGCGACAGACTTCGGGGGTTACGGCCACCCAAAGGCCCTCGCGTGGCCTGTCGATTTCCTCTACTTTCTTGAATTCTATTTTTATGTTTCAAAAACCGTATTTCAATATCTTCGGCAGTGTGTATTATAAAACAAAATGACTCGAAATTCACGCGAGAGGGTTGACACCGTCGCGTGGAGCCGCTTATGCTCAGGACAAGATAAGAATTTATTTAATTATTAATTTTATTTTGAGAAATTACCTATCGCCTTGTAAGTAACGAGTTCCTCAGAGCAGGGTACTGATCATGCGGAATCGTTCCTATAGTTTAACTCGAGAATCTAATGTACGTCGTTCACAGCACGGCTACCACGTGGACTTGGTGCGTAGCGATGCTGTGCCCACTATTCAGGCCTTTTAATGCGGTTTTAGCACTTTCTGAGACCCCTACGTGGATGGTCGTATAGCCAACACTATGTTGGGTGTATGACCGGGATTTTGGAAGGTTTTCCATCTAGAGTTGGCGACCTGGTAACTGACGTAGGAGCTCGTCAGTTAGCAGCACTTCGGTGTTGTTGGATAGCAGGAATTCGGTGGTTAGGATCGCTGTCGGTCGACTCGATGTCGAGGTTCGAGCCAAGGATGCTTTCCGCCTTAGAGGTGGCACAATGCCGCGGAATAATGCGAGAAGCACTGAAAGGTGAGATTCTCTACCTCGTGAATCTAATCGAACGAGACCGGTGAATATCTTCCAATCGCGAATTTAATCGAGCGAACAACAAAAAAATAAATAATATCGATTTCGTGAATTTAATCGAACGAGACCGGATGAAAAATATTTGGATCGTGAATTTAATCGAACGAAGCCGAATGAAAAATATTTGGATCGTGAATTTAATCGAACGAAACCGGAAGAAAATTTACTTGACTCGCGAATTTAATGCAACGATGTCAGGTAAAGTAGTTGAGCCGTGAATTTAATCGAACGACAAACACGTGTAGTCAATGAAAATTTGGTAGGCAGAAAATGAGAGCGAGCGGGCCCGCGTGCGCGGTTTTATAGCCTGGTCCCCTCTCTCTCCTTCGTTTAGGCCTAGAACTTTCGAGAAGATTCTCGAGCCTTGATAATACTGGCTCATTATCGTCATGTCCTGTTGTGCGCGGACGCTTCCCGTCGTCCTCCGCGCACCGCCTCTCGACGGTCGGTCATGTTCGAAATTAACGTGAGGCGATCTAAAGGTACGCGAATTTATCGATTTATAGATTTTTCGGACGGTGGGTCGCTAGATGGTGCACGGAGCACCACTTCTGGGCGAAATGCCTCAGGGGGTAAGGTCGTTCCGTCACAATATATGTTATCGTTATGTATATGTATATATACATAATGTTTTTATTTATTTATTTATTTATTTATTTATTTATTTATTTATTTATTTATTTATTTATTTATTTATTTATTTATTTATTTATTTATTTATTTATTTATTTATTTATTTATTTTGTTTTGTGATTTTTATTTTGTCCCGAGGCGAGTATTCGCCTCCCCAGTCTCCGCTAGAGTATAGCAAAATCGTTCGGTATATACTCTCTGCTACGCGAGCGTCTTACCTCGACCGGCCATGCTAGTCGGCACGCCGGAGAGTCGGACGGCCGCACAAGGCGCGAGCGAGGACCGGGACGAGGAGCTCGGGGGGTCCATTCGCCGGTAGTTGGAGCGAGTCGGTGGAGCTAGGGCTAGCGTTAGCGACGAGGACGGCTGCAGCATAGGCGCAACCTATTTCGCTGGAGCGCGGCATAGGCCTTCGCCGTGTTGTGTCCCTCGGTGTGGGCGCCACGTTTGTCGACGGTGTTTCCGATGCACACATGCAACCGGCCTGCGATGCAAGCGTGTGCGTGGCTCGAGCCGCGCTCCGAGCACTAAGTATAGCCAAAGTGGTTAATCTATACTCCGTGCCGCGGTCGCCTGTTCGTAGCGATATAGCCTGTATTGCCGGGAATGCTGTAGCGCTTCCCGCTGGTCTTATTTTATGGGTTTTTTTTTTTTTTTGGTTGAAATTTTTTCAGATTTTGCATCCCCCTTTTCCTATTCGTCCTATTTATTCTACTTACTCTATTTATTCTACCTATTCTACTTATTCTACTTATCCTACCTTGCGAAATAGTTAGATATATATTTTTTTTCGCACGTTTAACGTCGCGACTCGGCTCGGAGGCCGATGTCGACGTGACGAGGCGTTGTAACCTGGTAGCGACTGCTGGAGAGCATTCGCCTCCCCGGTCATCAGCTGGGGTTTATTTTAATCGTAATACGGTTTCACCTTATCGACGTGTACCGTTCTTTTTCTGCCAGGCTCAATTCTTAGCCGAATATTATCTCGAGGCAGTATCTCCAAAACAAGGTAGGGTCCTACGTATTCGTCGTCGAATTTTCCGGTTTTTACCGTTTTTTCGAGCCATACATAGTCATCGACGCGATAAGAGTGGCGTTTGGCCTTACGGTCATAATATTTTTTCGATCGATGTTTAGCAGCGATAAGGTTGTTTCTCGCTGAATCGTTCCAAGCCCTCAGTTTCTTGGTCAAGTCGAAAAAATAGTCGTCGTAGGTACGATCCTTAGGTTCGTAATTAAATTGTGATGGTATTCGAGCGGTTTTCCCGAATACGAGTTGGAAGGGAGAGAACTTGGTACCCTCGTGTGTGCTGGTATTGTATGACAGCATCGCAGATGGCACCCAGTAATCCCATTCACGATGGAGACCGATGTATTGTTTCATATATTCGGTGAGCACGTGGTGGCTACGCTCCAACGATCCGTTGGACTGTGGGTGGTAGGCAGTGGTAGCGTAATGCTTAATTCGGAATATTTTAGCGAATTCTTTGAAGATTTCGCTAACGAAATTCCTACCTTGGTCGGAGACAATAACTTTGGGTGCTCCATATATACAAATATACTTGGTAGCGAGCGCTGACGCAACGTGTTTCGACGTTGTTTCGGCTAGAGGTATTGCTACCGAATATTTTGTGAGATTGTCTTGGATCGTGAGAATATTCCTGTGACCCGATCGGGTGACTGGCAGTGGGCCATAGATGTCGATGGATATTTTCTCGAATGAGTCCGTCGGGGTGTCAGTGATCACCATTGGTTCGCGGTGTTTAACGCGTACCAATTTCCGACGCTGGCAATGAACGCAATGTTTGACGAAGCGTTCAACGTCCTTTTTCATTCGCTTCCAATAATATGATTGGAAAATGCGCTGGTATGTCTTTGTCACTCCCTTGTGTCCTCCTATGGTAGAACTATGGTTCTCCAGGAGTATTTCGTCTCGTTCTAAGGGGCCGGGCACTATTAGTGAGCCCGTACAGACAAGGATTTTAATATCTGTCCCCTTAAATGTCGATGTCAACGTCTCGAGGATGGCTCTACGATCCGTTGGATCGAACGAGTCGTTGTCCAGAGAGATGCGGAGAATATTGACGTCATGTTTCCTCATGAGTTCGCGCAGGGTGGATAGGCTAGACCGAATGGTGTCATCGTCCAGCCTTGAGGCGAATTGTTCCCCGTATACCAGGCCGTAAGAGTACAGATCTCCCTTCCTCTGTACCACCACTTCGCTCGTTGAGGCGTTTTGACTCGCCACTTTCTCCCAGTTTATTCTGTCCTTTTCGACGAGTAGTCTGGTAGCACGAGACGTGAAGGTTAGATCTCGGGGGTACCAATATGCAAGATTTTTGTAGTAGGTGTTCACTGATTACTTGTACCGGGTTTTCCTCCAGGGGCCCGTCTTCTGTATCCATAAGGTCGGACACGTCCGGGTCGTTGGGCGGTTCGGGGCCTCGTTGAGAATTTGTAGACCCGGGATCCGTTGCGTCGACTTCCATGGCGTCGGATGGACGAGGCTCCTGGATTGGTTCGGGAGTTTGGGGTACCCTTGTAGACCCTGAGTTTCCTGCGGCATCGGGTGGGCGAGGACTCTGCGCTGGTTCGGGGGTACCTTTGATTGTAGACCCCGTGCTACCCACAGGTGAGTTCTCCACCTCAGCTTGTAGACCCTCCTGGTCTGGGGTGTCTGAAGAGGTCGTCTCCGGCGACGATACATCGGTTGAAGGCTCATATAATGATCCAGGGATTTCCGAGGCTGTCATACCCTCGGCGGAAGACTGCGTACAGTTGTTCGAGTCCGCCGGAAGGAGTGGGACTCGAGGTCTAAGTCTCGGGTGTTGGTCCTTTGGTGTCGATGTGATGGGTGGAGGGGCGAGTCCCTCGCTGGTGTCCTTCATCCTTTCGTTTTCATCCTCCGATGAGTCGAACATACTGCTGAGTTCGTCAGGAACCGGCAGCGTTCTGCGACCCGTGTTTTTCTTTTTAATTCTTTGTTTGACTGGAGGAGAGGTAAGGTCTTCGGCGACGTCTCTCATCCGTTCATCTTCATCTTCGGACGAATCGAGGATGCTGTTGAGTTCGTCAGGAACCGGCAGCACTCGGCGTTTATCAGTATCCGTGGATTGGTCGAGTGTACTCCAAAGGTCGTCGTATGGATCATCCCAACTCGTGCCGTCGTCGTCCCACCAAAGTTCTGGTTCCTGGTCGAGTTCGAACGTTCGTTTTTTCGGTTGGGGTCGTCTTTGACGGTCGGAGTCATCCGACGGTGGACGATTTCGCTTCTTCCTTCTTCCGGGTGCTCTATTTTCCACGCAATTTTCCGAGCTAGACGATGTGCCGGCCTCGCGCCTGCAGGCCCTTTTGGGGGTCTACGAGACTTCGAGGGAGCGTAATTTGAATCGAGCGAGCCCGAAGACGAGTCGGTTTTCCGGCTTCGTTTTGTTCTCAAGGGCCGTATGGATAGAGCGCGGACCTCCGTTGTCTCGAGCGGAGGATTCCGCGAAAGCGCGTCGGCGTTGGTGTTAGCCCGACCCGGTTTATATTTTATTTCATAATCGCAGCCGTCTAGGATTTCTGCCCAGCGGCGCAGCTGCGAGTTTGGTGGTTTTAGGCCCTTAATCCACGTCAGGGGTTTGTTGTCTGTGACGAGAATAAATTTCCTACCATATATATACGATCGGAAATTTTCCAAGGCGTATATTATTCCCAACATCTCTTTTTTTGTCGCATCGTACCTCGTTTCGGGGTCAGTGAGCGTTCTCGAGAGATAGGCGACAGGGAGGTCCTTGCCTACCTCGCCCTGACTCAACACCGCGCCGAGCGCGTAATCTGAAGCGTCGGTCGTGATGATAAACGGTTCGCTGTAGTCAGGGTACTGGAGTATAGGCTCCTCGCATAATTTATCTCGCAGTGTTTCGAAGGCTTGTTGTTGTTCGTCCTTCCATTCGAAGGGCGTGTTCTTTTTCAGCAAGGTTGTCAGCGGTTTCGCGATGAGAGCGAAATTTTCTATGAAGCGGCGGTAATATCCGACAAGTCCCAAAAATTGCTTGATGTTTTTGACGTTTTTCGGTATCGGAAAATTTTTTACCGCAACTAGCTTCTGAGGATTGGGTCTAACCCCTTCACGACTAATTATGTGACCAAGGTAGACCACCTCCGGTCGAAGAAACTCGCATTTTTCAGGTTGGAGGGACAGTTGAGCCTTTGATAGGCGCCCGGCGAGGCGTCTGAATTTTTTGGTGTGTTCCTTCAAGGAATCAGCATAAATAACGATTTCATCTAGGTACACGAACATCTCGATGCCCTGTAGACCGGTCAGGACTTGGTCCATAAGCCGCTGAAAAGTGGCCGGAGCATTTTTTAGACCGAAGGGCATACGGTTAAATTCGTAATGTCCGTGTGGTGTGGAGAATGGCGTTTTTGGTCGATCGTCCGGGTCCATTGGTATCTGGTGGAACCCTGAAGCGAGATCGAAAATCGAAAAATACCGGGCTTTGCCTAATTGGTCTAAGATGTCAGTGATGTTCGGCAACGGATACGCATCGCCGACTGTTTTTTCGTTTAGTTTACGAAAATCGATGACCATTCGCCATTTTTTCGCCCCGTGGGAATCGGCCTTTTTCGGAACGATCCAGTTCGGTGAATTGAAAGGCGATGTCGATTCCTGTATAATGTCTTTCTCCAAGAGGTCATTGACCTGCTTGTTAATTTCTCCCTTCATGTTTTGCGAGAATCGGTATTGTTTGGTATTAATCGGTAGGTCATCCGTGGTGTATATTTTGTGAGACACCACGTTTGTTTTTCCGAGCGGCTGACCGGGTATATGGAACAAGTATGGCCGCTCGCTTATCAGGGAGATAACGCGCTCTCGCTCCGGCGATGTAAGGTGACCCAGGCGCAGCAGAGGCAGCAGGTCGGCCATCATGCCGCTGTGGCTGCCTTCTCTCTCAGCGCGTGCCGCGCGACACCCGACACCGTCGCGCTCGGACTCGAGGTGTTCGTCGAATATCTTGGAGGATTCTCCGAACTGCTCGACGTTTTCTACGGATTTCTCTACGTACTCCTCGAACGGCTCGAGCTCGACGCGAGGTACCACGAGAGTAATCTCGGTGTCCATAGTGTTGATGACATACAGGTATGCACAGCCGTTGCGATTCTCGACTAGTGCATTGCCACAGTAGATTCCTTCGGCGAAGTCGATCTTCTCGACGTAGCCGACAGGAAGGTCGTTAGTGATTTTGACTTTCATTAATTTTTTTGTCCTGGCTGGGACGTCGATAGTCTCGGTATCTATGACCGGAATGATTCGGAATGGTTCCGGGACAATTATCCATCCGTTCGAATAGCTGATGTCTGCCTTGTAGGGTCGGAAGAAATCACGTCCGAGTAACCCATCCTGCGTTATACGGAAGCGGTCAGAAACGACATGAAACTCGACCGGCAGATCGTTTACTTCCAGCATAACTGATCCGAGAGAAAAATCTCGGCCATCTGTCACGCCGAAAATTCCGTAAATGGTGTTTTTATTAATCTTGACATCCGGTGATAGGAACTTCTTTTTTATGATCGATATGTCTGAACCGTTATCAACGTAAAACATCGCGAAATCGGTTTGAAGATCCGGGGACGAGAGTTTTACAACGCTGTCCTCACGGAACGGACATTCGCGAATATTGGCTTTACGGATTTCGACTCTGTTTTCTGCGCTTTTGTTTTGTCGCCCGACGTCGCGCTCCGCCGAGCCCTTTCGGAGTTTAAAGTCTCCGAAGGCTTGGCTTCCCTTTTAGAGGGTCGAGAATTGCTGCGGTCGCGGCTGCTTGCCGATCGATCTCGCGAGCCGAGTGAGGTTCGAGAAGCCTTAGAGTCGTCTCTATTACCGCAGAATGGCTTTTTCTTATTCCGGGCGTGATGTTTTGACTTCGGATTTTGACCGTCATCGCTCGAATTGGAGGACGATGAGCGCGACGATCGGGTGGGTTTTTTATTCTTACCTTTGGAGCCTGAGTCCCTACGATCGTAATCCCGGCTACGGCGATGAGGCGAACGATGATCCCTGTCTGTGTCGGAGCTGTGCTCGTGACGATCGGACCGAGATCGGTAGTTTTTGTTCGTCTTTCCTTGCCGATTGCGATTGTTATTCTTGTTTTTCGACTCGGTGTCGGACTCTACGGTTTTCTTTTCGTCATCGCGTTCGCGAGGGCGATTGTTTTCGCGCCGAGTTTTGTAATTCTCTCGGGAATAATCGCGCGAGAAATTTCGGAAACGATTATTTGAATCGGAGCGACGATCGTTACTAGAGTCGCGACTGTCGTCTCTGGGTCGAGGATTTTCGGCATCTTTTTCTCGTTGCCGATCGCGTTCTTCGTATTTTTTCCGATTTTGTAATTTCCAACAGTCTTCGATGGTGTGACTGGGGTGTTTACAATATCGACAAAATTGGTCTTTCTTCGCATCCGCGTAGTGTACGCGTGCGGTCGGGCTACGGGATCGCGAGTGGTGATGAGATCGGGATGTTTCGCGCTCGCGGTCTCGGCTGAGGCGGATCGCGGGTTTTAGTGAGCCGTCACGACTTCTGGATCGATCGCGTTCCGCTTCGGAGTCGCGTTCTCGCGATCTCTTTCTAGAGAAGTACAGGTCGAAATTTTCGCGGTTTCTCCGGACACGTTCGCGATCTTTGAAGATTTCTTCGGCCTCTTTCGCGTATGCCATTGCTTCATCGAGGGTGGAAGGTTCTTTTTGCCAAACAATGTCGGCCAAACTCTCCCTGAGGCCTTTATTAAATCGTTCGAGAGCGTTTCTGCGATTTTCGGCCTGTAATTCAGCTATCACTTCTCGGGATCTGTGTTCACTGATTACGCTCTGGTTTAGTAATTCGGTAATACGCTTAATACGCGCGGCGTAGTCCGATATTGACTCGCGAGTGCCCTGAGCCATGTCGGCAAGCTCCACCTTCAGGGCTAGAGTGCCCTTTTTCTGGGAGTAGAGCGAGGTCAGGTCGTCCAGGATTTCCTGAACGGAAGTGTATTCGCTCCGCCGAGAGTGTATTTGGCTGCGCGCGTCGCCCTTGAATTTATTAAATAGTAGGTACCGGAATTTCGCGAAATCTGTCACCTCCAAGGTCGACATAGCGTATTTGACGTCCGAAACGAATTCCTCGACGGGCATGTTTCGACCGTCGAAGATCGGGATAGGAATTAGCGACTTCATGAGCCAGTCGTTATCGCTCCGGAGGTTTAGCCTACGGAAATCCGACATCATGGCAACATCGGCGTTTGGCACAATGGGTGGAGGAGGTGGTGGACGTCGTGAACCGAGGTAGCTCCTTGTATTATCGGAATTCGCAAAATTTTGGAATTGAGAGGGGTTTTGACCGAAAGATGATTGGTTTGACTGAAGGTCGTGTTCGAAACTGGAACCGTGGGTCGCGAGACTAGGCGTTACCTGTGAATCCAGTGGCAGATTTTGTTGCAAATGGAGCTGGTTCATGTGGAGGTTCGAGTGTGGGTTAAGCGGCAGGTTTGTGCTGGCGCCTGCTTGCGAGCTAACGTTGTCCATGATTCCACTCTCGTTATGTGACAGGGGGTCAGGGGTGTTCGAGCGGGAGCGGGGCATTTTGCTTAGATCTAATTATAACTAATTCAAGGTTCAGGATATGTATGGAGAAATTCGAGATTTTTATTTAGAATTAAAAAATTTGAATTTCTCGAAAATTCGAGATTATTATTTAAAATTTAAAATTTTGAATTTCTCGAAAAAATTCGAGATTTTTATTTAAAATTTAAAAATTGGAATTTCTCGAAAAAGTTCGAGATTTTATTTAAAATTTAGAAATTTGAATTCCTCGAAAAATTCGAGATTTTTATTTAATATTTAAAAATTGGAATTTCTCGAAAAAAGTTCGAGATTTTATTTAAAATTTAGAAATTTGAATTTCTCGAAAAATTCGAGATTTTTATTTAATATTTTTAAAATTTGAATTTCTCGAAAGAATTCGAGATTTTTATTTAAAATTTAAAAATTTGAATTTCTCGAAAAAATTCGAGATTTTTATTTAAAATTTAAAAATTGGAATTTCTCGAAAAAGTTCGAGATTTTATTTAAAATTTAGAAATTTGAATTTCTCGAAAAATTCGAGATTTTTATTTAAAATTAAAAAATTGGAATTTCTCGAAAAAAGTTCGAGATTTTATTTAAAATTTAGAAATTTGAATTTCTCGAAAATTCGAGATTTTTATATAATGTTTTAAAAATTTGAATTTCTGGAAAGAATTCGAGTTTTTTGTTGAAAATTTGAATTTTTCTCGAAAAATTCGAGATTATATTTTAAACTTGAATTTTGAGGAAATTATATTCCGAAAGGGTGAGTCTTAGGATAGGATGGATTATCGAGAGCGAACGGAAAACCAATTTTTCGATAATAAATCGTACTTACACGATGGTGACGAGGAATACCACGAGTCCGACGATCATCTCGTTGATTGGAGTCGGCTGGTGGACCGATGACTTATTTTCTTTTCTTCTTTGAATTCACTTGTCGAAGCACTGGTAGACTGTCAATAATGTCCGCGTTACTGCACTTTTAAAAACGGAACACGGAGAAGCATCCCACTTCTGACACAAAAAAAAAATCTGTTACGTCTCAGCGGCCTATTTAAATGTACGAGACTTGTGCTCGTCGAGTCGCGGCGAAAGAGATACTTGTCTGCAGCGATAAGCTGTGACGTACGGGCGTTGCTACGTCAAATTAACCCCGTCGCGAGAAGCGCGACGAGTTTATATTTATTTTTCGGGATCGTCTCCGGTTCGTCCTATACAGGGCGTTCCCGATGTTTCGCGCCGGTCGATAAATAATTAATGCGGTAATTTCGAATAACTTGAGTTTAATGATTTGTTAGAGAAATGTGGTTCTTGACACTGTAGGTTAGCCGGCAAGCTCCCACACACATTCGCTCACACACACTCACACTCGTTCTTACAATAGGTACTTATTCTTATGTGTGGTAGCGGTCCAGCTCCTTCACTCCCTCTCACTCTGAGAGAAGGAGCGGAGAGTGACTCCGCTCCTTCTCTCTCTCTCTCTCTCCACACCGCGAACACACACTTAAATCTACACGACCTTTTAGTTCGTGGCTCGTATAGTTATACTTATGATAGCACGTTCAGGCTTATCACCGCGACGCAATACACTATCCGGCTCCTACGGCTCTATCGGCTTTCGCGATTTGTACCGAACCGCGGAACTCCTTCTAGATTTTAAGATTGCTCTGCGGGAGCTGAAACGAGGAGTTGATCCGAGGTTCAAGCTCGCGCTTTCGATGTCTCTTCGGGACTGCCTTTCCCGGCCTGCTCATCCGCCGATCTCTTGACCGTTGGACGGCAGGCCGGGGAGGATTTTTGCACGTCCCGCGAAATTTTAAACCCGCCGAGGGGAGGCGAGAGGAGGCATTCGCATGCTCCCTCAAGCCCTCGCTCGCGGTCCCCGAGAAAGATATCGCGCGATCCGTGTCGCGTAGAATTTCGCTTAGCGGCCAACGCGATATTCCGAAGACTGAATATAATTAAATATTCGTGAAGGCAACAGGATACATCCGGTGCATCCTGATGCCTTAACAAATAATCGCCGTTGCTGACGAGCCCGAACGTGCCATGTCGCGAGTCGCAGTCACGATTCGCGCGAGAAAATTTGAAATAAAAATTAACGCTGCGCAGAACGTGACAAAGCGTCCCTTTAAACGTTATCGCATGCAGCTCAGAGGTGAGAGCCGGATCGCGAGCCTCAGAGGTCGAGGAACGGGAAAGACATGTATGTAACGAGATATATGACGGGTCCGTTCTCCGTACGGAATAATTATTCTGTTCCGGTTAAGATTAAAATGGTTTGCAGATTTATTGAAAGAAATGCGGATTTAACAAATGGTGACTCGAGTTACCGTGCCAAAACAATAAACAATAATACTCATTGAAATCGAGCTTATCTCGATGGTAAAAGCGTTCGCGATTAACAAAATTCGTCGGTTATAAGGTATTTTTATGGTTATAAATTATCTGACTATCGGTCGATGCCGATCAGTCCCAAAGTATAAGTTTAAGTAAGTTTTATTTTCTGGAGCAGACTGGTGGAAGACCAGTTCGACTGTTCCGTTCGAAGTTCCGATTAAGACTGCCTGATTCCTATGAGGCTAATTGCCGTGAAGCGGCCGAAAAGTGCTGAGCTCGCGCGCCACGCGCGAGCACAGAAAAATTAAAAAGTGGGAAACGGAAAAGCGGACGCTAGCGTCTGGCGCGAGCGGACGCGGGTTTGAAGAAATTCGATTCCGCGTCCGTTGGCGTGGTTTCGAGCCCCTCTTTATACCGTGGGATACTTAGATCCAGAGGTTTTAAAAAGTCAAACGCTCGCGTCTGGCGCGAGCGGACATGAATTTGCGAAATTGAATATCAACGTCCGGTTTCTCGAAATCCCAAGGAATTAAAGTAGAGAGATGGCTCGATCGTGTGAACGATCGAGCGCAAAACTGAATTTGATTAAAGCTATTATAATCGAAATTTTTCCTACTCCGGATTTATATGGTTTATCGAGGAGGAGAGGCAGGACGTAACAATATATATATATAAATTCAATTTCAATATAAAATTGTAAATTTCATCACTTACTGCGTCTTGTAAAAAGGCCTCTGAAAATTGGCAAGTTGTGCCAATTCCGAAGTCTGAGTACTCGCACTACAGAATCAAGCAAATCGATATTCCAGAACAGTCCTTCGATGTATGCGGCGATAATGTCTTTTTTCGTTGCCGAGCACAATACTTCTCGAAGTTTCCACACAACCACGTTGCGAGACATTGATCGCACCTGATCTATTTTGGATCTTGGCCAACGACGACTGAGGGATGGATTCCGTCTCAGCAGAAAAACCAAAAGCACGTATACACTAACATAGTTAAAACACGGCATTTCAAATTTTGACTGAACTTGACACACGAACTGAGCTCGTTCACTCCTCAAACACTAATGACATTTTTCAGCTCCTTTTTCTTTGAAAAAAAGAGTGGGAGGAGGGCATGAGTTTCTGCAGTTTTTGCCAGGGCTTCGAATTTTAACTCTGTAAAGGATGGCAAGGGACAAGGGAAATCTGTTAGGCCATTCGAAATGCCTCTGGTAAAGTGGACGACTCGAGGACATTTGGTTGTTTTCCTACATAGCCCGTCGATGCATCCATACCGAGTTAATACAATAGACCATGAGCGCAACGTTGGTTTCTGTTGAAAATGACCAGGCTCGCTTTCTCTCGTCTGTCTCCCTTACTCCCTCTTTCCTTTTTTCGCACTCCAACCCAGGACTGATTTATTGGGAAAGTCAGAGGTAAAACTTCTCAAAAACTCTATATAAGGAACAATAGTTTATTTACAGTTTTTACCTCGTTATACCGAAGCTTTATACATCTTTATAATCGAGTCACTTATAATATATATAAATAAATTTAAAAAATAAATGTTTTAACATTAAAAAATGCAATCTCTTTAATTCCTCTAAGATACTATGTCCGGTTGGCCGGGCGGTCTAAGGCGCCGGATTTAAGCTCCGGTTTCCCAATGAGGAATCGTGGGTTCGAATCCCACACAGGGCAGAATAATTTTTATTATCATAACTACGGATATCCCGGTGTAAATTATAAATCGGACTCATTGATCCAAGTATTGTGAGAGTTGTCAAATCCCAACCATTTTACATAAAGTTTATTGGATTTTTTCTTCAATATTTTTTCAACTAAATAAATATCTGGATATTTGACCGCGAGAAGCTCTTGCTCGTAAAAGCCACCGGAGATTGGTCGATCCTGATAATCTTTTAGCTTGTACGTTACAGGTGTAGTTTTGGCGACTCGAGATATCGTAAAAATTTCGGTTGTCCAATTGGGAGTATAACCTTTGGCAAAACCATTTTTATATTTGCTAATTCGAACTTTCTCTCCAACTTTAAATTTAGATTTGCTCGCATAATTAATTTGTGCTTTGTTGAATATACGATTTAGTAAAGTCTTTTCATTCTTTTCGCTAACATCTTTTGGTTTCATCTTAATTGTACGATGTATCGTGCTGTTGTACGATGAAACCAAATCATTTAGAATATCCGTCCACTTATAACTTCCACGAAGACTAAATTGTTTCCACATTTTATTTTTTAATGTGCGATTAAATCGTTCACAAATTGAAGCTTTTAAATTGCTAAATGTAGAGTATAAATGAATATTGTATTTCTTCATGAGAGATTGGAAATTTTAATTGTAAAACTCGCCACCGCTATCCACTTGTAATTTCGATGGAACACGACCTTGAATTAGTACTGATTTCATTGCATCAGTTGTATCTTTACCTGTCTTACTCTTCATTGGTACAACCCAACCGAATTTTGAGAATATATCAATTATGGAAAGCAGATACTTGTAATTATTATTTTTACTCGCGTAAGCTGACATATCAATAAGATCAGCTTGCAAAGTTTCATCGAGACCACGAATATCGACATGACGACGAGGATAATTACGCCGAGCTGATTTGTGCAATTCCTCTACGAGCGCTTTCTTGTGCACGCTCATTTTTTAAAACGTTTAGTCTAGAATCCAAATCGGCAATGGCTTTAGAATTTCGAGTTGCCAAGTTTTGTACTGTTTCAAGGTTGGTATTTAGAGTTTTAATAATATTCTGTATCGTCGCTTCAAGGCCTTGAACCAATAGTAGACTACTATCATTCATTTCTTTTCGCAAAAGTTTGACTGTGTTATGTACTTTGCGGTGTACGATGTTTAGCGTTGCAGCATCACTCTGTTGTTCCGGATTGGCAACGTTGCAGAGTCGTTTGTTCTTCAAATCATAATGACCATCCGTAGTTAGTTTAAATCCTGGATTGCCTGGCGGGCCACGATATTTTACAACCGCACTCTTATCCAATTGCCGTCCAAACACATCGACACTCATCTTGCGAATGATTGAAATCGCGATAATCGATGGATTAATATATGATTTGAGCCTCTCGTAATTCCTCAATAATAGATATAATTTCATTTCTGTGAGATGAGTTGCCGGCTGCTTGCGATGCTAGGAGCAGACGAAGGCGATTCACCAATTCATTGGGATCATCCCAGTAAACATAATCCATCTGAATATCTTTTTTTGCCACCTTGTACTTCGGCATACCTTTTCCAGTGCGCTTGAGATTGATAAACGATTTTGGAATATAATAATTGAACTTGAGACTCTTACTCTCACGGATCGCTTCATCAGCTTTATAAAACTTTTTATGAGCATTTGTTTGAAGTACAATGGCTTTATAATTCTCCAAATCAGTGTTGCTCATATTAGCCTCATCGGGCTCCTTTTTGAACAATAATTCAATGAGTCCAATAGTTTTATCATACCTTGCATTGCCTACATTTATAGAAGTCTTTTTAAATTCTATCGGTGTGTCACCAATCATAAACTTGTCGTTGGCAAGCCTTCGTACGCCATACGAACAATCTAGGGTAGTTTTGTTATCCGATCGTAACAATGCAAGATACTCGTTTATCAAATCATCTTCCTCAACACTCGACTTCACCATAGTTTCATCAGCGATATTATTATCATTAGCACTATCATCAAAATCGCTATCGTCTTCAACTGTCGTCTTAAAAGAAGAATTGATGCCCGCGTCGTCCTCGTCGTGATCGCCGTCGTCGTCGTCGTCTTTTTTTTTTTTTACTTTACTATTACTCGATTCGCCCAAATATTCTCGGTTATTTTTTTCAATTTCATCTTCAATTTCATCTTTCATTTCCTCCTTGACCTCATTCTTCACTGATTTTTTATCATGATTGTTGGTTATATCCGAAGAACGCACTAATTTTTCTAACGGCTCCACTATTGGTTTAAAGGCAACTTGCATTGCCTGTTCATTGGCCTCTCGACCTGACTTTAACATTTTATGTTTCCTACGAATTGCATCGCTGGCTTTGACGATTTGACGCAAAACGTCTTGATCTTTAGACATTTTTTCGCTCTTCATGCTGTCGGAACTGAGTTACGAATGCTACTGCTTCTCATTCGCCTAGCTAAGGAATATTTATTTCTTGTGGATGCATGCAAAACAGTCAAACCCTTTCCGATATCTCCCCTTCTCAAGATCGCTATCCTTATCAATTACAATAAATCCATACTTTTCGACCCAACAGACTGAACATAAGTTTTTGAATTCGGTGTAAGTCATATCGGTGTTCACATGATCGTTGTATACGTGCTTGAGATTCATATCATCCTGCTTGAATAGTACTAGCAGATTGGCATTGTCACGCACGAGATGTTTAGGAATACGCGCATATGTCTGACAGAGATAGAATGAATCAACATGTTCGTGCCTTCCCATTCAGAAATATGCTCGAATATTATTCTGTTTCTCACAGGCTACATCATCGAAAATGAATATCGAGTTTGGTCTAGCTTCGCTTGGTGGCACCACTTGTTCATTCTCATTGAATGGAAAATATTCAACACCGTTTACAGAGTCGAGTAATTTCTCTAGTAACTTATATTTTGGTTGCTTGAGAGATTTAGAGTATATGTAAATGTTTTCGAATCGCAATCCATGGGGATGTGTTATGAGTGTAAGCAGCGCGTTAGTTTTACCGCAGTTCGACGGTCCGCAGAACACGGCTCGAACTGTATTTAGTAATAAATTACCATGACGTTTCTCAATCCTCTCCTTCTGCGCAAACTGATCGAAATTTATCACGGGTAAATCCGAGGATTGTGTCTTGAACCTCATCTTGACGAAGACTAAGGAAACATCGTATAAATAGGGGATTTATAAGTAATTTTTTTCAGTAGCGCATGAGTCTTCTTGTGGATATGAGTGTGCAGAGTCGCGCTAAAAAGCGCGGTAGAGACTTGGTTAATAGCATCATTAACAATCTCCCCGTTGAGTTGCATCTGCCCGGTTATCAGTACTGTGGACCTGGTACAAATCTGACGAAGCGTCTCGCGCGCGGCGATCCAGGTATTAATCCACTCGACGCAGCCTGTAAGGAGCACGATATTGCTTACTCGAGAAATCGAGAGGACATTTTCGCTCGGAACGCAGCTGACAAAGTTTTGGCTGAGAAAGCTTGGAAGCGCGTATCAGCTAACGACGCTAAAATTGGTGAAAAGGCCGCGGCGCTGAATGTAACAGCCATAATGAAAGCTAAAAGAAAATTCGGTATGGGAGTCAAGAGACCGAGTACCGCAGGGCTCAAAAAGATAATTGGCGCCGCTAAGAAAGCGATGGTTCAAAGTAATGATTCGAGTATAGCCATAAAGACAGCTCTTAAAGGTGCGCGACAAGCAGTCAAAAAGGTGGGCGGCAAGAGCAAGCTGCGTACACCTCGCATTCTCCCTATACCGCGCAAGATCGTCGGTTTCCTACCATTTCTTGTACCTATATTTGCAGGCCTCAGCGCTGCCGGCGCACTGTCAGGCGGTGCAGCAAGTATAGCTAAGGCCGTTACGGCTGCTCAAGCAGCTAAGCGTGATTTGGAGGAAAGTAAGCGGCATAATAAAACGATGGAGGCAATTACTTTGGGCAAAGGTTTGCATTTAAAGCCCTACAAAAGAGGATTCGGACTTCATATCACATCAAAAAACGGAAAGTGACGCTACCCCATAGACCGCTAACTGATACTGATTTATTTAAATATGCTAAAATTATGAAAATTCCCCATTTTCGCGGAGTTTTTATGCGAAATGGTTTACCAAAGAGTGGTACATTCAAGCATGAGTCGGGAATTATCAATCTTGACGATAATAATGGATCCGGTACGCACTGGGTAGCGTACAAGAAATCTAATAACAATGTCATTTACTTTGATAGTTTCGGTGATCTTCAACCACCGATCGAATTTATCAGTTATGTGGGTGTTGGTAGCGTTAACTATAACTATAAACAATATCAGACCTATAATACCGTAGAGTGCGGACATTTATGTCTCAAATTTCTTTGTAATCAGCTTGATCGTAAAGAAAAATATTTTCTATATAAATAGATGTCATGATGCCATACGCTCAGTTATGTATACGTCAGCATCATGAGCGATACATTTACATTAACTATATCAGGAACCTCGTCCGTTCTCGAAGCACAATATTTTCCGCCTATCGAACTTTCCCCAGATAAAAACTATACTCTTGGCCTTGTTGAATTATAAACCTTCAATTCAATTCCAAACATAGATGTTGGTAATAATAAACTTTACATTGGCGATGACGTAATAACCATTCCTACTGGTAGTTATGAAATTGAGGATATTGAAAATTATGTGAAGCAAGTTTTAATTGGTAAAAATATTGTTATCGATATCAAGCCAAATAATAATACTCTTCGCAGTGAAATTAGGTGTAATCGCGACATAGACTTTAGACCGGAAGATTCTATTGGTCGGCTACTGGGATTCACTCAGCGTATTTTACCTGCGAATAAAAGCTACGAGTCTGACCTCCCCGTAGCCATTCTCAAAGTAAACGATTTAAGAGTTGAATGCAGTCTTACGACTGGTGCTTATATAAACGAGCGAAAAGTACATACGATTCATGAATTTTTTCCATTCGTTCCACCGGGTTATAAAATAATTGAAGTACCATCGCATGTCATTTATCTACCAATCATTAGTAAGATAATTGACCATATTCAGCTACGAATAGTAGATCAGGACGGGATTTTGGTTAATTTCCGCGGTGAAGTCTGTAACAGGAGCAACTGCTCGTACAATAATTTCCCGTATTTGCGCACCTCCTTAAGAGGACGGGCGCTCAAACGGAAGGATTCGTGGACTCGAGCGGCTAGGAATTATGGGCTGGTGTGTCAGAGACGTTTTTTTATGTGAACGAAAATACTTTTTATTGGTAACGTGACAGGCTCTTGTGTGATTACAAGTATTTCGATTCCCGTAATTAATTCGTGTTCTTTATTCTTGTTCCAAATAATTTATTCTACTCGGTAACAAAATTGTATAACCCAATCTCAGCTCTTATGTTACTAAATAAATTAATTTCTTGACGTGCGAGTATTTTAATCGAAAGGGTTTATTCGCGAGTGGACCGAACTGCGCATGCGTGGGCAGCTCCTCGGTCGACGCTGAATCCAGCTGGCCGCCGCGCTCGGCTGTACTTGCGATGACGTCACGACTCGGCGATCGCCGGTGACAGCTCGCTCACCTCGCGATTTGCAATTGGGTTTATTTTGATAATTCGCCGGTTTTACCTTGGTTCGACGGTATCGTTCCCTTCAGGGAAAGTGAATGAAGCCCTGGGGGTGCGTTCTTCACGTCCTGGTGGTGTGACTTTATTTATTCCGTTACGTGCCCTCTATCTGACCGGTCACTTTGGTCACTTTCCCGATTAGCTCCAATCGTTCCACAGATGTATAAATTCGAAATTGGTACGGGATGTCAGCGCGGCACGAGTTCTACGAGACCTCGGTCCGAATTTCACAAGTTCACCGTGGCCAATTTTTATACGTCCCACGTTTCACACTTTTTACGTGTTCGCCATTCGCACGAGAATTTCGAAGTTCTTTTTCGGCACGACTTTCACAGGTCCGAGTCGGCACAAAACTTATAAGTCCTTCTTCGGCACGAGGTTTATACGTTCACTTGGCACAGAAAATTCATAAGTCCGAATCGCACGAATTTTATCCGCTCAAACCGGCCCAAGTTTTTATAAGTCCGAACGGCACAAATTTTATAAGTCCGCACGGCACAAAGTTTATCAGTCCGAACGGTCCCAAATTTATAAGTCCTCACGGTCCAAAATCTATAAGTCCTTTTTGGCACGGTTCACTTTACTCACTTTTCACTTTTATTTACTTTTCACTTTTATTCACTTTTCACTTTTTCCTTTGGAGTTGGCCGATGATAAGGTAGATCGTTCACTGATTTACTGATACTCGACTGTCGAAATCGCTGTCTTTTATACCCCGATTTTGCTCCCCTTCTCCGTCGGTTCTGCAGGGTTTTGGCGGACTCGCGTCTGCGTGCGATCGGCCGATTATTAATTTTCTTATTGGTTGAGAGCATCCTCGCCTTCTACCCTCCAATCCCGGGTCGGTATCGTAGTGACGATCGTCCGGTGTTACCCGCCGAGCGAATAGTGTGCTCGGTCGGTGCCGTGTGCAAATTTTATGTCGTGATTTGCGTCCAATCGGTGTGGCCGACTTTCCCTCGCTTTCGCCTTTCTCCGACCTTGCGCGAGCTTTCGGTGTGATTCCGCGGCATCGATCGAACCGCCGTTCGATCCCGTCGGATGGCGCCACTTGGCTCTCCGCGGGCTTGTCCGACGGCTGCTCGGCATCTCGCGGGTTTGATCGCGTCTCCCGGGCTCTCGCGGTGTGACGTCACCGGTGCCACACGGGAGATCTTAATATGTAGGGGAGTTACATTCTCCCCCACATTACTGTTGGGACTCGTCTCGGGTCCCAACAGTCATGTTCTTTTTATCTGATTTGATATATATATCTCTTTTTATTTTTATTTTTATTTTTATTTTTATTTTTATTTTTATTTTTATTTATTTATTTATTTATTTATTTTTTTTTTTTTTTTTTGTTTTCTGTTTTCGTTAGTTTTTCTCGCTTGCTACTCCTTTTTATTACTTATTATCTATCGATTTTATTACTTAACTATCTATCGATTTTATTACTTAACTATCTATCGAGCTAGATTCCTACTCACTACATAAAAGGTGCGCTTCTTGACTATTCTTTGTCTTTATTTGTTGATACAATTGTTTGTTCTTGTTTTTGTGTTTTTGTGTTTTTGGTGTTTTTTTTTTTTGTGTGTTTTTTTTTTTTTTTTTTTTTTTTTATTCTTCTTCATTGTCGTCGTCCGTCCTGTCGTCGCTGCCGTATCCTTCGTCGCTGTTATATTCGTCCTCCCATTCCTCCCATTCGTCGTCGTCTAGATCGTTCTCCTCGTCCTCTACCTCCACGTCCATCTCCTCGTTCTCGTTCTCCTCCTCGGCTCTCTCTGCTCGCACGCAGAGTCGGCCGCCGTCCTCTCCCCAATCGAACGCTCTGGGGTTCGGTCCCCATTGCCCGTGCCCCTGTCGGATGAGTCGGTCTCTGATTGGTTCTTCGTCGTTTCCCGGCGCCTCCAACGCCACCCAGACCGCGTCGGTTCCGGTTTCCCGGTCCATTATATGAATGTTCCAATATTGGTCCTCCAGGTGTTCCCTGACGTATTGGCATGCGGCGGGGGACCACTGGTCGTCTCCCGTTGGGCGGGTGGCGTGGAGGCCGCAGGCGATTGCCTGGAACCCGACGCTCCGGTGTTCCCAGGGGACGGTGAACATTTCCCCTGGTCTGGCGTTAAGCTCCAGAGCCCAATCGCCCAGCCAGACCATGGTGTCACCGTCCTGGTCCCGTCTTCTCGTTACTACCCCTCGGTAGAACCGGCGGACGTGGCGGACGTAGACCGGAGCGCCAGGGAAGATTTCGTCCTCGCGTATGGGCCGCACTTCCGGGTGATCGGTTGTCGTACTTGCGTAGTACGCGAGGAGCCTCGCCCTTTTCCCCTCCGGGTCCGGCAGGTGGATATAAAACCTGCTGGGGTTTTGGACGGTCAGTACCTCCACTCCATGATGGCTCCCCTCCAGGTTTCTGGCCGGGAAATTGCGGAACGACGCCATGCTTCCTCTTTTCTTGGTCTGTTTAGGCGGGTGTCAATTTTATTTTATTTTATCTCATTTTTATTTTATTCCCTTTTATTTTATCCTATTCTAATTTATTTTATTCGTTTTTCGTTGATTTATTTTATTTTCCTCACCTCCTCTTTTTGTTACTCTGTCTCTTCTTTCCTTCCTTCTTCTCGCTTTTTTTTCTTCTCCTTTCGCTTTTCTCTTCTGTGCTCTATCGTCCGTCACTTTTCACTTTCTCTCTCGGCTTTCGCTCTCGTACTATTTGAGATCGCGATAAGATTTGCTCGATAGCCCATAGAATTTGAAATTTAGATCCCCACCTCTCCGCATTGCCGACACGGGTCTCGATACCTCAGCCACAGATAATTGTCCTGGGGTATCCCTCATGGTTATCATTATGTCTTCCTCGAGATTATTGTCGTTTCCTCGGATAATGCTTCGATTTCTTGAAATTCGGCGAGTCATCTCTATTCGGGAGTCGATCGTGGCGAGCTTCTCTGTTCCCCGAATTAATCCTTTGTTTTGATTCGGGGACTTCGCCGCGCTCGACTCCTTCGCCGTCCGTGGTCACGCTCGGGGAGAGCACCGCCGTTAGCCGGCCCGATGCTTGGCCCGGCGCCGCGCTGTCTCGGCGTGTGTTGTGGGCAGGAGTGCTAATCTTATTGTTCTCGCGATCTATTCCGAGATCGATGTCATAATGTCTCTTCTTCCACCTATTCTTCTTGATCTCGCGACGGATTCCCGATACTCTCCCGGATGCTGAATTTTCTTTTCGTTTTCATTCATTCTTTTGTTTATTTTCTTTATTTTATGTATTTTATTTATTTTATTTATCTTGTTTACTTATTTATTTATTTATTTTTATCTTGTATTATCCTTCCTATTCTTAATTATATCTTAATCTATCTTTGATTCTTTCTTATTCTATCTTAATCTATTCTTACTTCTTTCTTAATTCTTCTTCTGATTTTACTTCTTTTTACTTAGGTTCTTATTTTCTATTTCTCATTTTTTTTTTTTTTTTTTTTTTTTTTTCTAAACTTCATTCCTGAATCTTTCTTTTTCTTATCTATTTCTTAGTCTACTTACTCTAGTCTGAGCTCTCTCCGATCTATACTTAATTCTATCTTATTCTATTCCTGTCCTATTCTTAATTCTTTTTTAATTTTATTTGGTTCTATTCTTCACCCTTCCTCATTTATTCTTCACTCTATTTTATACGATTCTGAGTTCTTCTTTTACTTCTATCTTTACTTTTTTTTTTTTTTTTTTTTTATACTCTTAATTATTTCTTATTCTATCTGTGCTTATCTTTTTATCCTGTTCTTAATCTTATCTTAATTCTATATTTGCTCCTTTTCTTAATTTTCTTGTACTCTTCCTAATTGTTTCCTATTCTTAGTCCTATTTATTTTTCCTACTTTCCTACCTGTATCTGATTCTGCTCTTAAATTTTTTTTTTTTTTTTTTTTTATACTCTTAATTCTATCTTATTCTAGTCTTATTTCTATTCTTCCCCCCTTCGTTCTCGAGCTATTCGGAGTTCTCGGCATTTTCAGTGATCTTCGCACTCGACCTTTGATGATAGCGTTTCATCAGGCTCGAGTGAAATCTTCCGCGCGGTTCTTTCGATTTAGGATCCTCGATGATGTATGTCGCGAGTCCAACGCATCTTCCGATTCTATATGGTCCCTCGTATAACGGCATAAACTTGGCGGTGACTTGGTCGTTTTGGTTTGAGAAGTTTAGTGCCTTTACCAGCACCATATCGCCTTCCTCGTAGGTGGTCAATCGGTGGCACTCGTCGAACTTTTCGGCTCTTCTCCTGCCTTTTCGCAGTATTCGTTGCTGGACTAGCTCGAGTTTTTTCGCGTATTCGATCATTTCCTCGGCCTTATCTCTCAGTGCCGGTATCCAATTTTTCCACGGACGATGCGGTGGTTTCTTCGTCTGCAGTTCTCTCGGCGTGTATTCCGTGGTATCATGAGGCGAGTCGTTAATACAATCTTGTATAATCGACACCCATCTTGCCCATGCCGTATGTCGGTCGGTTAGCAAGGTGCGGAAAAATCGTCCGAGCTCTCTATTTACTTGTTCAACGATATTTCCTTGCGGGTGTCGTATCGACGAAAATACTCCTTGTATCTCTTCGTCCTCCAGCCATTTTTTCCACGCCTTGGCCGTGAACTGTGTTCCGTGGTCGAATTGGATCCTCTGCGGTTTGCCGTACTTAGGAATATAGTCCGTGCTGAGCTTCTTGATTACCGTTTTGGTGTTCGCCTTTCGCATTGGATACAACGTGACGAACTTCGTAAACGCGTCCAGCGTTACTAAAATGTGGCGCACTCCCCCGGTTGACACCGGTAATGGGCCGTAAAAATCGATGGAGAGTAAATCTCCCGGTCCTTCGGGTACGATAGTTTGCATATTTGCATAACTATTCTGCACCGCACATTTCGTTCGCTGGCACGTGTCACACGTAGCGAGCTGGTGCCTGATGCTTTTCGCAAACCGAGGATAAGCGAAATCCTCGTTTAACATCTGAAATACTTTTGTGGCGCCAACGTGTCCGTACATGACGTGGCACTCCTCGACAAGGATTTCTTTTATTTCCTCCGGCAACGCCACTTTCCATTGTCCCGTCTTCGCAGCTCTCTGCAGAATTCCTTCGCTGAGTCGGTAATTTTTCGGATGGTTCTCCGTGTCTTTTTCGTCTTCTAACCGAGTAATAATGGCGTTCAAATCCTCTTGCTTTCTCTGTAGACTCCCGATCGTCCTCATCTTTTGCGATAGGGACTTCGAAGGTTTTTGTGCGAGAGCTGCGATTATAATTTTTCCAGGTGTCGTCCCGTCCGGCTCGTAAGTGTGATCTCGAAGCCTACTGAGCGTATCGGCGACCTGATTGGATTTTCCCGGCCGATGTTCCACCGTTAGATCATATCCTTGCAACAAGAGCGCCCATCTCAATAGCCTGTCACTCGTAAATCGGCACGTTTTCAGAAACACCAGCGCTTTATGGTCGGTGATTATCGTTATCTTTGCTCCCTTAAGGTAACTCTGGAATTTTTGGAGAGCCCACACGATAGCGAGTAATTCCTTTTCCGACGTGGTGTATCCAACTTCCGCCCCCTTGAGTGATCGACTGGCGAATGAGATCACTCCGACTTCGCCATTTTCGTTGGTTTGTGACAAGGTCGCGCCGAGCGCATAGTCACTTGCGTCCGTCGTCAAGGTATACGGCTTCGTTGCATCGGGATGTTCTAGTACCACCGACTCGCAAAACAGCTGTTTCACTCTTCCGAATGCGGTTTCGTGGATATCTGTCCATTTCCAGCTCGTTCCCTTTTTCAACAGCTCTAACAAGGGGACAGTTTCTTCAGCGTGTTTACTCGTAAATTTTGTATAGAAATTTACTAGCCCGAGAAAACCCCTCAGCTGTTTTATATTTCGTGGCCGGGGAAATTCTTTAATCGATTTCACCTTGTCTGGTTGCGGCAGTATCCCCTTCGTCGTCACCCTGTGTCCGAGAAAGTTCACTTCATTTCTGAAGAAATGAGATTTTTCCATTTTTAGCGTCATTCCATGCTCGCGGATTCTCGAAAATAATTGTCGGAGATGTTGCAGGTGTTGTCGAGTATCTCCCGACACCACTAGCAGATCGTCCACGAAATTTACTATAAAATCTCCGGTGTTTCGAAGGACGATGTCCAGTCCCCGAACCAGCGCCGCGGTACTTGTTTTTAAACCGAACGGCGTAACCGTGAATTCATAGCATTTATTTTCGTGTCGAAATGCCGTGTATTTACGCGAATCCGGATGTAAAGGAATCTGCCAGAAGCTGCTGGTCAGATCCAAGGTCGACATGACCTTCGCGCCTCCACATTTCTGGAAAATCTCTTCCGTCGGTAGTGCCGAGTCGTAATCCCCTTCGAGATGCTCATTCAGTAGTCGTGCATCGAGACATAACCTGACGTCTCCGTTTGTCTTGATCACCGTCACCAAAGGGTTAATATAGGTACTTGTTGACCTTTGGATAACCCCTTGGGCGAGCATTTTATTTATTTCGTCCGTGACCTTTCCTCGGTACGCCATTGGCACCGGGTATGAGCGAGATACGAATGGTTTCTCATCCTTCAGGACAAGCCGATGTTCGTATGCTTGCATCCGCCCAGGTCGTTTCCGAAATATGTCTCGATACTCGTAGACCAATTCCTTGAAGTTTTTCTGAATCTCGAGGTCGACGTCGCCGCACTCTCGAAGCTTTTCATCAACTTCGGCTTCACAAAGATACTCCGATTCGGGATCTCGTATCTCTCCGCTCATAACGTGTCTCGTGACTTGGTCTTCCGGTTCTACTTCTTCATCGATGCCTTCGGCTCGAGCGAGCATCGCTCTACTCTCCCCCATTTTCTTGTTCCCTTCGGGTATACTGCATGGGCTTTCCTCCATCTGCCAGTATCCCCCTACGAGGCGTCCGACGATTTTCTCTCTTACTCTTATCACCTTTCTATGCGTATCGACATAGACTCCGAGCCTGTCCATCCCGTCGATACCGAGGAGGACGGATCTTTGCAGCTTAGGGACCACTAACAGCGTTATGTCTCCCTCTGAGTCGTACACTCTCGCTGTGGCCATTACTTGCTGCTTGATCCTCCCTGAACCTCCCCCAAACGCTCCCACGACGTTTATCGACGTTACCGGTAGAGTTGGGCAATTTTTAAAGGCCTCCAAATTCTATGAGTAAAATTCTTCAGAAATGCAGGAGACCTCGCTTCCGCTATCGACTAACGCACTGGCCAACGCCCCTTCGAGGCCGATCGGTACCTCCGGGCACATTGGTCGTGTTTCGTCGTAAATCACGCCCTCTCCTGGATGTGGCATATCGAGGAGGTAATCTTGAGGGCTTTCAAAAATCGTTCGGACTTTTCTTTCGATTCTCTTGGGAATTGCTCCTTGTCCGTTGGCGATGATAATTTTGTCCTTTGTCGTGGTCGGCATCGAAACCGATGAGGGCTCGAATTGGGGTTGACCATCCGTCCTCCTTCCCTTCACGGCACTGATCTTCTCCTGATCTAGTCCGGCCTCCTTCTCTCCTTTCTTCGGATTCGTCTCTCCCCCGTCCTTCGGTTGCCCTTCTCGTTCTTCCGACCATTCGACAGTTCTGGCTGTCATTGCCTCGGAGTTCGTTGCTTCTTCCCTCGAGTTTCTCGCTGCCTCTCTTTCTCTCTCTCTTTTTTCCTGTCGTTTCCGCCAGAGTTCGTCCTTTCGCCTTTTTCTTTCCTCTGTTTTCTTGTCTCTTTCTTCCTTTACTGTCTGGTTCTCCGGTTTCTTCTCTTCTTTCTTCTTTTCTTCTTTCCTCTTTTCTTCTTCTTGTTTCTTCTTTGTCACCGTTGCGCCTCGTGGATTTCCGCTGTTCCTTACGGACGCAACGTTTACGCGTTTCCCTGGCTCGTGCCTGGGAAGTTCGTATTTATTCCGGTTCCCTGTTGCATCGTCGGTGCCGGTGCTGGTGGCGGCGTCACGGGGTAAGATGGTGGCGGAATCGCGAAATTTGGCATTGGTGCAGCCCCTGGTGGTGCTTGCCACTGACTATTTCGCTGTTGTTGCCCTTGGACCTGGCCATGCGGGTTTATCTGTGCGGGTGGAGTTCCCTTGTACTGCCAGGGACGCTGTCCTCCACCATTTCCTCTACCATTTCCCCGGTTCGGACTGTTTCCATACCCGTTTTGTCGATCATTGTTCTGGCTCGCGTTGACCGTGCCGCCGAGGTCACTGCTTTCGAGTAGTTCGAGTAGTTCGTTTACTCGGCCGACGTTTCGGACGAGGATCGCTGTTCTTATGTTTTCGTCGAAATGCTTCGCAAGTCGGCGAATCGTCTCCTGGTCGCTCATTGGTTCGCTCAGATCTCGAACATTTCCGATAACTCGAGTCGCATATTCCGCCTTCGTGAGGCGTTGTCCCTCGACGAAATAGGTGCCATACTCAAGGTGACGCTTCACCTTGTCTTGCAGTTCGCGCCCCCAGTATCGTGCTCGAAAGGCTTCCTCGAATTGTGCGATATTTTCGACTTCCGGTGCGACCAGGTGCCACCAATCCCGTGCTGTTTCCACCATGGCTTCGCCCATCATACACCGAAATTCCGCGCCCTCGGGCTCTATGGCGCTGAAATGGTCCTTTAACGTTTTTAAATATTGCATCGGACGTTCCACTCCATCACCCTTGAATGTCGGGAGCCTTTTCGATGCGACGTAAGCTTTACTGGCATTTAAGCCCCCGCACATCGTCGTGCCGAGCGCCGATTGCGACATTGTGCTTCTTGCCAGCGCAGCATATTCGCGGATCCGTTTCGCATTCTCCTCCGCGGTTTTCAACGCTTGAGCCGAAACTTTCGTGACGTCTTCAAGGCGGTCGATTAACCTAACGACAGTTACATTCTGTGCCGCTAATTGTTCTCGGGTGTGTGTGTTGATTGCACCTTGCTCGTCTCTGATGCTCTTCCGCACCGTCGCGATTTTCCGATCGGTCTCGGCCTCGCTCTCGGTCACCGCTCGCGATAACGCTGTCAGCATTTGACCCTGGATTTCCCTGGTTCTCGCGGCGCATGCGTCTGACAGCTTCTCCTGCGACCTTTCGAGGCTGTCGAATCGTTCCTGATGTTCCGCTTTCATTTGCATGAGGGTCATCAGAATGGCCCGGTTGCTGTCATCCCCGATTTCGACCGTTTTCTGTGGCCGACCGTGTCGCTCATTCCCCACATGATCGTCTGTCGTGTCTTGGGGGGTTGCTGGTGGAACGATCGACAGTCGGTTCATTTCTCCTTGCCGTCGAATGCCCCCTTGGCCGATCATCCCGTCCGCGGTTGTCGACTCCCAGGCGAGAGTGAGATTCGGGAGGTTCGCGTCGATAATGCTGCCTTCCCCCGATTCTTCGGCATCTCTGGAATTTCCCTCATCCAGCGTCACTTCTTCCGGCGTCCTCTCCTGGGCGTCTTCAAGGGCATGCTGTGCCCTTAGCCGATCCCGGCGCTCTCGCTCGGCTCGGTGGGCCTGTTCCTCGCTCTCCATGAGTTCCAGCTCCCGCTGTTCCTGGGCGAGGGATTTTCCAGGCATTCTCGTTTACTTTTTCCGCTCTGACGCGGCCAATTCCTTTTTTCTCGAGCCCCACGTTGGGCGCCAAATGTAACAGGAGCAACTGCTCGTACAATAATTTCCCGTATTTGCGCACCTCCTTAAGAGGACGGGCGCTCAAACGGAAGGATTCGTGGACTCGAGCGGCTAGGAATTATGGGCTGGTGTGTCAGAGACGTTTTTTTATGTGAACGAAAATACTTTTTATTGGTAACGTGACAGGCTCTTGTGTGATTACAAGTATTTCGATTCCCGTAATTAATTCGTGTTCTTTATTCTTGTTCCAAATAATTTATTCTACTCGGTAACAAAATTGTATAACCCTATCTCAGCTCTTATGTTACTAAATAAATTAATTTCTTGACGTGCGAGTATTTTAATCGAAAGGGTTTATTCGCGAGTGGACCGAACTGCGCATGCGTGGGCAGCTCCTCGGTCGACGCTGAATCCAGCTGGCCGCCGCGCTCGGCTGTACTTGCGATGACGTCACGACTCGGCGATCGCCGGTGACAGCTCGCTCACCTCGCGATTTGCAATTGGGTTTATT
Source organism: Stenichneumon culpator (assembly GCA_964017025.1). Classification (NCBI taxonomy): domain Eukaryota; kingdom Metazoa; phylum Arthropoda; class Insecta; order Hymenoptera; family Ichneumonidae; genus Stenichneumon; species Stenichneumon culpator. The sequence goes on from OZ024771.1 coordinate 18,600,984, forward strand.
TTGATAATTCGCCGGTTTTACCTTGGTTCGACGGTATCGTTCCCTTCAGGGAAAGTGAATGAAGCCCTGGGGGTGCGTTCTTCACGTCCTGGTGGTGTGACTTTATTTATTCCGTTACGTGCCCTCTATCTGACCGGTCACTTTGGTCACTTTCCCGATTAGCTCCAATCGTTCCACAGATGTATAAATTCGAAATTGGTACGGGATGTCAGCGCGGCACGAGTTCTACGAGACCTCGGTCCGAATTTCACAAGTTCACCGTGGCCAATTTTTATACGTCCCACGTTTCACACTTTTTACGTGTTCGCCATTCGCACGAGAATTTCGAAGTTCTTTTTCGGCACGACTTTCACAGGTCCGAGTCGGCACAAAACTTATAAGTCCTTCTTCGGCACGAGGTTTATACGTTCACTTGGCACAGAAAATTCATAAGTCCGAATCGCACGAATTTTATCCGCTCAAACCGGCCCAAGTTTTTATAAGTCCGAACGGCACAAATTTTATAAGTCCGCACGGCACAAAGTTTATCAGTCCGAACGGTCCCAAATTTATAAGTCCTCACGGTCCAAAATCTATAAGTCCTTTTTGGCACGGTTCACTTTACTCACTTTTCACTTTTATTTACTTTTCACTTTTATTCACTTTTCACTTTTTCCTTTGGAGTTGGCCGATGATAAGGTAGATCGTTCACTGATTTACTGATACTCGACTGTCGAAATCGCTGTCTTTTATACCCCGATTTTGCTCCCCTTCTCCGTCGGTTCTGCAGGGTTTTGGCGGACTCGCGTCTGCGTGCGATCGGCCGATTATTAATTTTCTTATTGGTTGAGAGCATCCTCGCCTTCTACCCTCCAATCCCGGGTCGGTATCGTAGTGACGATCGTCCGGTGTTACCCGCCGAGCGAATAGTGTGCTCGGTCGGTGCCGTGTGCAAATTTTATGTCGTGATTTTCGTCCAATCGGTGTGGCCGACTTTCCCTCGCTTTCGCCTTTCTCCGACCTTGCGCGAGCTTTCGGTGTGATTCCGCGGCATCGATCGAACCGCCGTTCGATCCCGTCGGATGGCGCCACTTGGCTCTCCGCGGGCTTGTCCGACGGCTGCTCGGCATCTCGCGGGTTTGATCGCGTCTCCCGGGCTCTCGCGGTGTGACGTCACCGGTGCCACACGGGAGATCTTAATATGTAGGGGAGTTACAAGTCATAACAATTCGGCTGCATATTAAATCCCAGTAATAATGGGTATAGTGTTTAACAGAAAAAATATTAATTATAATAAGCCATCATGTGCGAGTCAGATCAGTCGACGGCCAGCTCCCAAGGCGTTAATACATCAGAACATACTGCTGCTAAAGAGTCTAGGACTGAAGGTCAAGCAGGGCAGAAAAAGATTATAAATCGATATTTACTTCGCATATTTTGCATCTGCTGCTGCATACGATGGAGGAAGAAATACTCAATATTCAAAAACCCATCATCTTCGATGAATCCATAATACATTGCGAGGTCCACGCTCATCAACCTTATGCATCATCAACGTTCAACAATAGTGATGAGATACGAATTGCTGTCCAACATCAAGATCTCAGCTTACTACCCAGCAAGAGTTCGATTCACATATGTGGAAGACTGGTAAAGGAAGATGGAGCAGTCGTTGCTACAACGAGCCTCTCCAACAATGCTATTTGTCATTTGTTTGAGGAGGCTCGGTATGAGCTGAACGGTATAGAAATTGATCGTAACAAAAACGTTGGGATTACGACTCTCATGAAGGGATATGTATCTTTAAATCCGGGGAAAAGTTCGTTATTGGAAAATGCTGGTTGGCTGGATGTCGAAGAAAATAAGAGCTTGACCAGTGCAGATTACTTCGATGTATGCATACCACTCAGCTCCATCTTTGGATTTGCTGAAGATTATCATAAGATTGTGATCAATGCTAAACACGAGTTAATTTTATCTCGATCAAAAAGTGATGACAATGCCGTTACACAAACAGCTGCAGAAGCGTTTAAAATTCTTATACATAAAGTAGAATGGCTTATACCGTATGTGACAATCTCAGACCAACGGAAAATACGACTACTCAATTTTATAGCTAAAGATCCTCCAATTCCCATGAGTTTCCGTACTTGGGAATTGTACGAGTATCCGTTACTCCCAACTACTACAAAGCATGTGTGGACCGTCAAAACGTCTTCTCAGCTTGAGAAACCCCGATATGTACTTCTAGGCTTTCAAACGAGCAGGAAGAATAAGCCGCTTAAAAATGTCAACCATTTCGATCATTGTGACATCAGTGATGTGAAATTGTACTTGAATTTGCAATGTTGTCCATATGGAAACTTGAATCTGAATATTGGTCAAAATCAGTATGCTTTGCTATATGAAATGTATACGAATTTCCAATCTAGCTATTACAGTAAAGATTCCGAACCGCTGCTGAACAAAAGTGATTTTAAAGAGTATGCTCCGTTAATCGTAATTGATTGTTCAAAGCAGAATGAATCTCTTAAATCTGGTCCCGTTGATGTTCGCTTGGACTTTGAAGCAAAAAATAATTTCCCCGCTGAAACATCCGCATATTGCCTAATCATACATGATCGAATAGTTGAATATAATCCAATTAGTGGTGGGGTGAAAAAATTGGTACAAAAGCCGACTCTCGATTGTGAATCGGGTTAGTAATATTCAAGATGGATTACATCGTCGACGTTCAAGGCTTCAAGAAGCCTATCGATGAGTTTGTTCTGAATGAATTTTCCGTCATCGAAGTTAAAAGTGACAAAGCGGCACAGCCTCTGACGCTTCTCTTCCAACCGCCCTGCGCATGGTCCGCCCTGCCCGCAAAATATAAGAGTATGAATTCGTGGCTTCAACGTAATTATCATGGAATGGATTGGAGCTCTGGAGATATACCCTACGAAGCAGCAGCGACAATAATTCGATCAATTTTGAAACATGCAAGAACAATCTTCGTGAAAGGCCTCGAGAAGAAGAGATGGATAGCACGCTTCCTGGAAAGATCACCATCAGCCATCGTTGATATGGAATCGTTGGACTGCCCATCGTTGCGGAAATTACCAGCCATCCCATCGGCCATCGGATGCCCCCATCACGCCAATATCTCGAAACATAATTGTGCCGATGCGAATGTGAAATCCTTGAGGAATTGGCTTAAACTATCTCAAACTTCATGTAAGGAGGAGAAGGTTTCGTAAGAAATGAATAAATACGTTGCATATACTATATGAAATATATTTTTATTTTTCCCACCCGCCGCAAAAATTCTTTACAGTATAAAAAATGAAGCAAAATAATATATAATTAAGGGCTTTCACAATTATATAACGAAGCCCCCAACTTGAGATCAAAGTTTGTTCGGTCATCGTCGTCATCACTCTCGAAAATTGTCACAAATCTGGCAGCTTGGAGGTGAGGAATTCAGTGGTGCTGCTTGCATCAGTTCACAGGCTTTTGAACTCGACACTATTATATCTTCCACCATGATAGTGTAACGGCTCCAGCCTCTTCCCATGCATCTTATTTTTCGCGACGGCGTCATTTTCCGCCGCGCAGCATTCGAAGAAGCCCTGCAGCTTATCTGCGTACGCTCTCACGGCTCAGCGCCGTGAGAAAGGGCCTTATCGCGAGCGTCGCGACTGTCCGTCGCGACTTTGTTACGGGGTCCGAGGCCCTCAGCCTCGCACCTCGGATCATCAGTCCAGCTCGAACCACGGAACGGTACACTCTCCCTAATTCATTGCTGCGACTCTAATAAATTACCAAGTATATATTTTACATCTACGACTTTCGTCATTCCTTTACACCTGCACCGGCCATCCATTACATGGTGTCAGAGTGGGCGAATTAGATAAACGCGCTCACACACACAAAAAAAATTAATAACTAAAAATTAAAAAAAAAATGTTCTACTTTTTCAAACTTTGTTTGAAAAACCCCTCGACCGAATCGTCGGTGCTCGAGCCGTGCTCGCACCACAACCCGGAGTGAAAAAAAAAGTTATTGAAAAAAAGTTGAAGGAAGGAAGAGACAGTGACAGTGCATATACAAAAAAAACGACACGAAAAAGTGAAAAACAAACAACAGTGCTGAACAATAAGTGAAAAAAAAACTATAACAATAACAGTGAAAAGACGCTATAATAACAAATAAAAAGCGAAAAGACGCTATAATAAAACAGTGAAAAGACACTATTAATAATTAACCTAGACATAAATAATACATATACATATATATATACAAATATACAGAACAGTGGAAAAAAATTTTTTTTTTAATTATTATTGCGTGTCGAGTGAGAGTGCGCGAGCGACGTCGGATTTACCGACCGCAGAGGAAAACCTCGCGTAATAGCAGCCGCCGACATTACCACCGGCGAGCGTCATCGACCGTCGCATCGACCCGCCGCGGGCGTGATCAGCCGCACCGACGCGACTCATCCGTCAGCAGTCCAACACCCAAAATATACACAAAAAAAAAAATTTGAAGGAAGGAAGCAAAAAAAAAATCAAGGGAAAAAAAAGGAAAAACCCATGAGACTACTATTTACAATCCTCGTGGTAATGTAAGTACCCTTTATTTTGCTTTATTTACTTTAACTATTTTTTCTACTTCATATATATATATATATATATATATATATATATATATAAAAGAGAGAAAAAAAAGGAGAAGAAAAAAATCTTTTCGCTTTCACGACCCCACGGGAACCGAGCGCCGACACGCGACGCGTGTATAAAGCGTACGACCGAGAAAAGGGTACGTGACAACAAAAAATACATACAACTAACAAACAACTTCCCTCCTTTTCTTATACATTTCCTACGAATAAATAAATATATATACAATAATTATAAACTTAAATAAAATACAACAGGGAAAATATATATACACATACATATTTACAAAAAAATAATACTAATAAAAAAATATATATATATAAATAAAAAAAATGTTACGTCTCAGCGGCCTATTTAAATGTACGAGACTTGTGCTCGTCGAGTCGCGGCGAAAGAGATACTTGTCTACAGCGATAAGCGTCCCTTTAAACGTTATCGCATGCAGCTCAGAGGTGAGAGCCGGATCGCGAGCCTCAGAGGTCGAGGAACGGGAAAGACATGTACGTAACGAGATATATGACGGGTCCGTTCTCCGTACGGAATAATTATTCTGTTCCGGTTATGATTAAAATGGTTTGCAGATTTATTGAAAGAAATGCGGATTTAACAAATGGTGACTCGAGTTACCGTGCCAAAACAATAAACAATAATACTTATTGAAATCGAGCTTATCTCGATGGTAACAGCGTTCGCGATTAACAAAATTCATCGGTTATAAGGTAATTTTATGGTTATGAATTATCTGACTGTCGGTCGATGCCGATCAGTCCCCAAGTATAAGTTTAAGTAAGTTTTATTATCTGGAGCAGACTGGTGGTAGACCAGTTCGACTGTTCCGTTCGAAGTTCCGATTAAGACTTATTAATGTTGCACTGCCGATAGAAGACCGGTCAGCCCAAGAGTTCGGAAGAGACTAACTAATTTCTGTAAGACTAATTGCCGTGAAGCGGCCAAAAATGCTGAGCTCGCACGCCACGCGCGAGCATAGAAAAGACTCGAAAAGAGTAAAATAAAATAAAGCGAACGCTCCCGTCTGGCGCGAGTGGATATGGAGTGCAGAAATTTGATATTAGCGTCCGGTCGAGAGAGAGAAAATCGAAAGACCGGACAACAAAATTGAATATGCATAATTCGAGCGTGAGAAAAGAATTTGAAGTAAAATATTTTAATTCTAATTTTATCGGAGACAAGATTCGTGAGAAAATGTTAATTTATAAAAATAAAATTATTGCTAATCAATAAAATAGCGTTATCCGAGGGGCAGAACGTAACAAAAAAAAAAAAAAAAAAAAAATTTGTGGATGCGCTACACAAGTAGCAGCAACAGCATCCAACAGATAATGTCGATAATGGTAGTAATAATAAACAAGTAGTTTGATAGAACAAAAAAAAATATATATACAAAAAATATATAATACATACTCGAAGAGAAAAGAAGAGAAGTACAAAAAAAAAAATTTATTTTTCTTTTTTTTCTCTTTTCACCGTGCCACATACCAGTTGGCAGCAAACATACGCATATATAAAAATATTTTTTTTTTTTTTTTGTCTAATTATCGAATCAATATTCTTTTTTTTCCCTCTTTCAAAAAATAATTTTTTTAATATAATAATTATTAAAAAAAAATAATAATAATAAAGAAATAACGCGCCTCACACCAGATGGCAGCGAAACAATATATATATATATATACAAGCTAATAACCAATACAAATAATAAAATCAGCAAATAAAATAACAATACATATATATATATATACATATATAATAATAATCTATATCCAAAAAAAAGGGGGAGATACTACTGCGCCTCACATTAGACGGCAGCAAAACAAAACCCCAAACAACAAAAAAAAAACAAACTACAAAACAAAAAAAAAAAGAAAAGGAACGAAATATTTACAAAATATACGAAAATATATACATAGATATATATATATCAAATACAAAAATCCCCAATTGCGCCTCATGTTAGACGGCAGCAACACAACGAAAATCTATCTATATTTTTGTTATTTTTTCTTTATTAATTGGGTAGTTTAATAACTACACCAAAATTGATCCACTAGTGCCGCCTCAGCGCCCCGCGCGAACACACGGCGGAAATAATTTTTTCCGCCGTACACTATCTGCCGATCAATTCCCGCTACGACCACCCTACACAATGGCGAGCAGCTCGATAACGCTCCGCGATGTGCAAAACCTTATACCGAATTTTAACGGGAAAAATATCCCCCTCAACGACTTTATACGCGCTTGTAAAAAAGCCGCGAAAATCGTCTCAGAAAACGACCAACCGCAACTCCTTGAAATAATACAACTAAAATTATCAGGAGTTGCCGCCGACATCGCCGACGCGAAAACCGCCGAGAGTCAAGATAACACTTTAGAGCCACTCCTGAGAGATCTCAGGAACGCGCTCGAAAAATCAGTCGAATTATCAGATCTCGAATTAGAACTAAAATCAAATTCTCAAAATTACAACGAGTCGGTACTCGATTACGCAACTCGCACGCGAAAAATCGCAACTAGAATTGAAAACAGACTAAGAGAAGTCTATCGAGCGGAAAATCAGCAACAATACCTGCAAAACCGTACGGATGAAGTACGACAAACCGTCATAAAAGCGTTCATCCGCGGACTTTTCGACCAGATCGCGAACATAATAATGCAAAAAAATTTTCTTACCCTCGACAGCGCAGTCGACGAAGCGCTTAACATCGAGAACGAACTCGTCCGCAGACAAACTGTACATCAGGGACGGCAGCGCGATAAATCGGAGACTAGGGACAAAAGTCCAGAAAAAGCGGAAGTTCGGTTCACGCAATTAACCGACAACAACGGATTAAAATTTTGCGAAGTCCACCGCGAGAACCCTACGCATTCAACGTCGGAATGCTACTCCGTGCAACGATTGCGCGAAAATACGAACACGCGCATCAACAGTCGCCAATATCAAAATAACTCACCGTACCAGAACTACTCTCGTGGAGGTTTTCAAAATAACCCACGGGGGAATTATCAAAACAATTCACCGGGTAATTTCCGAAACAATTCTCGCGGAAATTATAGAAACAACTCACCTGGTAATTATCGAAATAATTCACCCGGCAACTTCCAAAACAACTCACGCGGTACGTACCAAAATAACCCACGTGGGGGTTATCAAAACAATTCGCTCGGAAATTACCGAAACAATCCCCGAAATAATTATCGAGATAATTCACGCGAAAATTATCACGATAACCCGGGCGATTATCAGAGCAATCCACAGCGAAGCTGTTCGCGGGATTACAATTATCAGAATAACCCGCAACAAAACAACTCGTGGGAAAATAATTACAACAATAGAGACAATCGAAGTAATTCGCGAGATCGTAACTATCGCGATAGCTCACGCGACCAAAATAATCGGGACAATTCTCGCGACCGAAACAGCCGAGACAACTCGCGAGACAGACAAAACTCGAGCAACAGTCGAAACTCGCGTAAATCGGATCATCAGTCGAGCCTTGATGCAGCGCAAATCGAACAAATTTTCGAGCGCCTGCTTCAAAAAAACGAGAGATCCGCCTCTCGCGACAGTGCAACGAGAGGTCGGACACCGGAGCGCTCGTCAACGACAAATTAACAAAAGACGCAGATAAAGCGCAAAGCAAGCCGGAACTTGTAAAATACGTAGGATCTAAGCATGTAAAAAGTATAGACGGTAGAGTAACTATTAGAAAGGCGACAATTAAATTAGGATTGTCGCGCCGGCATAGACCACCAACGGTGACACTAGAATCCCCAGATCTATTTACCAAGCGGGCCTTGTTTCTCGCCGATACCGGAGCGGAAATAAACCTGCTGAAAGAATCATTACTTGGCCTGCGTACGGAAGTAGATCCGACGCTAATTTACGAGCTTAGCGGAATCACTGATGGTACAGCAAAAACACTCGGTAGATGCTACCTGAAAATCAAAGAGTTTAAAGTCGAATTCCACTTAGTGGAAGACTTTTTCCCGATCATGCAGGACGCTATTCTCGGCGATGTCTTCTTCAGGGAGACTCCAGCCGACATTCTCTATAGCGAAGCCTGCATCGCATTTGCCAGCTATCGAATCCCGTTCGAGAGCTTCGAACGAGTGACGATACCAAGCAGATCAAAACTCATCATACCTATCAGACTAAAGCCAACCGATCTCGAGGAGGGATATATTCCTAGAATGGACGTGGGCCATCGGCTCTACTTGGGCAACGCTCTTGTCAAAAACACCAACGGAATCGCATATCTTTGCGCGATTAATTCGCATAACTGCGAAATCAATCTGGAAATTCCGACAGTCGAGCTGATACCAGTAGAAGCTATTTCAGAAAAACCGATCGACAACTTCATGTCGGGCGACTCTCACACTTCTCAGCGTGAGAACCGTGCAGAAGTGCACTCGATACAGTTAGACGATCAATCTAGGCTCGAAGCCCTTCGAGCACTCTTACAACTTGACCACCTTAACGAAACGGAAAAAGACCACGTACTCCAACTAGTCTCAGAATACCAACATCTATTTTGTCTACCTGGAGATCGGTTAGGCCACACGACATTAACGAAACACGAAATCTATACAACGGACAACAGACCGATCAACACAAAACAGTATAGGTTTCCACCAGTACACAAAAAGGAGATACAAAACCAGGTCAGCGATATGCTAGACAAGGGAATTATACAACCATCCCTTTCTCCCTATAATTCTCCAGTTTGGGTCGTTCCCAAAAAACCAGATTCAAAAGGTAACAAAAAATGGCGAATCGTTATCGATTTTCGAAAACTTAACGATAAAACCACGCCAGACGCGAACCCACTTCCAAATATCATCGATATATTGGACCAACTGGGTAACGCCCGTTACTTTTCAACATTCGACTTGGCGTCCGGTTTCTATCAAATAGAAATGCACCCAGCGGATCGACACAAAACCGCTTTCTCGACTCCAAACGGGCATTACGAGTACTGTCGAATGCCGTTCGGACTCAAAAACGCGCCAGCAACCTTCCAGAGGTTGATGGACGTCGTGTTATCCGGACTCCAAGGCACAGACCTTTTCGTCTATTTAGACGATATAGTAATATACGCACGGGACATGACAGAACACGAAAATAAATTCAAAGCCCTAGCAAAACGCCTAACATCAGCGGGACTAACGTTACAGACGGAGAAATGCCACTTCCTGAATAGAGAAGTGACCTATTTGGGGCATATTATATCCTCAGATGGCGTTAGACCAAATAGCCACAACATACACGCGGTAGAGAACTTTCCAGAACCCAAAGACAAAAAAGGAATTAAGCAATTCGTCGCACTCGCTGGATACTACCGACGGTTTATCCGCGACTTTGCGAAAATTGCTATTCCTCTAACGGTACAACTAAAAAAGTCCGAGAAATTCACTTGGACAAACGAATGCCAATCAGCATTCGAGTACCTAAAGGCAAGAATCATCGAACGACCGGTTCTAAAATATCCGGATTTCGACAAAACTTGCACTCTCACCACAGACGCATCAGACTACGCCATAGGCGCAGTACTTAGCCAGAAACACGGCGACTTTGACCATCCGATAGCGTTTTACTCGAGAGCATTGAAAAAAACTGAAATCGCGTACGACGCGATGAAAAAAGAATTACTAGCAATAGTAAACGCGATAGAGTACTTCAAAATGTACTTATACGGGAAACGCTTTACGCTCGTTACGGATAACAGAGCGTTAACCTACATCAAAAACAAACCTGATATCCCGCAGCAACTGCAACGATGGCAGATCATACTAAACGGGTATGATTATGACATCGTACACAAACCAGGTAAACTCAACGTCGTCGCCGACGCTTTATCGCGAAACCCCGCAGAAATTATGCCAATCAGGCAACGCGAGGAAAGCTCGTCAGATAATATCGCGAACCAGGAGTCAAAAAAGCAGAAATTAACTCCCAAAGCGTCACCTGAAACCAGGAATCGGTCAACGACTGATACAGGTTCAGGAAATCCAGCGCCGAGGAAGAAGCGAATTATACAGGAAGACAGCGAAGCTGCACCCGACGAATCAACAGAACAGGTAACGAAACAAACCCAGCAAGATACAAACCCACAACCGGAAAAGACAAAAACCAAGCAACAAACGGAGAGTGTACCCACAAAAATCAATCCAGACATAAACAACGAAACATCAACTTCGGAATTATCCGAAAACGAAGGCGAACTCATTCAACCGATCAAGCGAATGATTGAAGAGCTGTACTCAAAGGAGAATACGCAACCACAACGGCGACTCTCCAAACGTCCGGTCGATACAACGGACGACGAAGGAAATAGGCAACGACCACGCAAACAAATCAGGAAACGAGATGATAGAGGAAAACAATATAAATATACGGATATAGAGGATAGCACAACAGAAGATGAAGGAAATAGCCCAACGAGGCAACAAAACGAAAATAGCCCAACGAGGCAACAAAACGAAAATAGCCCAACGAGGCAACAAAACGAAAACAGCCCAACGAGGCCACAAAACGAAAACAGCCCAACGAGGCAGAAAAACAAAAGAAGCTCAACGAAGCAGCAAACCGGAAAAAGCCTAATGAGGCAACAAAAAGTAAAGAGCCCAATGAGGCCAAGTAAAACAAAAAGCTTATCGCAGCACAGCAAAAGCGAGTTTCGCGAAAAAGTCAGCCCTGATGGGAAAGCCGGCAACTTATACGGTGACAAAAGCGAAAAAACAAATGGATCCGAAAACAAAAATGACAACCAAAAGGCGAAAAATAAGGAAAAAGATATGGAACACGAAACGGAATCCGATAACGAGAACGCTGGCGAACCATCTGTTCAGCCGACCTTTAGGTCACCTTCAGTTCCGACACAAAAATCCAATGATCCACAAAAAGACGAAAACAGCGGAAAACGGACGTTTCCACCGCACTTTCGTTCACCACCCGCACCCGTAGAACCTCGGAAGAGTACAACATCAAAGCAACCAGAGAAACGGTTGCCCAAACCAATAAAACAACGAACGAAAAAGACGCCAAATGAACCGACTAGGCGTAGTGAGAGGCTGGCAAATAAAAAACCAAGGGTCCCGGATAATCAACCAAAAAAGCAACCAATAACGAAAAACTTGAATGAAACTGGGAATCTGTCACCCGAGATGACGGACGAATACTGGGATTCCAAAGTTACGCGCAGCACTCGCAAAACCAGAGGCTATCATCACAAAGGCAAGGGAAATTTCAAAAACCCAGTACATGAGTCACAGACTCTCCACATTAGAAACCATACTAAAATATAGTGGAATCTCCCTCGCTTCCATCATGCTGTTAGCAGTAGTCGGATGGAAGTTTTCCCTATTCGGAAAATTATCAAGCATATATAAAATCATATCGTGCGTAACTAAAAACCGAAAAACGATAACGCGACAACAAACCGAACAGGCTCCCGAACCAACCGTTGTCTATCATAGACAACCGATAGAGTTGGTCGAAACTCAGCCACAACCGGTTACCGAGTGTAGGGAGGTCGCCATCATCACAGACCACCCGCCCCAACCAACTCGTAGACCAATCTACGCGCTAACGTACCATGATCGTAACGCGCTACCATAAAACACACAAAAAAAATAAACAATACGCGATAAACTAATAAAATATAATAATCATAATAATAAATAATAACCAAATACATCCTTATCCTACTACATATACCTTCACTAACAAGGGACTCATTATACACTACTCTCTTTACCACAGTACACAGATAAACTTAACCACTATGCATGGCTTAAAAACTATATCTTTATTGCATTACCTTTTCGTATCATTTCAACAAAACACATCTAACAGATAAAAAAAAAGAACACAAAACAACATGGCCAGTACCAGCGGCAACAACACCGTGACCCAGCGGAACCCGGCAGTGGCCGAATGCGTTCTCTGCCGAAAAGGAGTCAGGGTGCACGAAATGATTCGGCACCTCCACCTATGCTACGTCGATCTGACCAAAAAAGTAGCAGACGCGGGGTCCGATAAAGTGATATGCCCGCTGTGCTACTGCGCCTTCCCGACGCGCCGATTCCTGGCCCACGTGGACGAGTGCGCAAAATACATGATCGTATTAAAAACGCAACAACAGCAGCAACAACAACCATGGCAACAAGCCCAGCAGCAACAGCGAGAGCGGCTCCTGGCGCAACAGCGACTGCGTCGACACCAGGAGCAGCTACTCGACGAAATAGAAGGCGAGGAAAAACCAGAAAGGGTGTTTACCCCGCACACACCCGAGGGCTCCCCGCCCGTACTACACCACACAGACACGGAAGACCAGACCGACTCAGACAGCGAAAAAACAGACGAAACAGACAGCGAAAAAACAGACGATACAAACGACAAAACCACCGACAACGCAACAAACAGACTGACCAAAAACGAAACTACTAACGACACGGTAAACAAATTAAACGGAAAAACTGACAAACCAAACGAAAACGGAACGGACTTCGACCCGACAAAACTGACAATGCAGGACGGATTTAAATGGATCGAAAGCCAAGGAATAGAAGCCTTGCGCAAAATTAGAAATAAAGTACAGACAAACATATTCCTTATAGAAATGAAAAAAGAAATGGGACCGAAAACGAACAAAAGACGACGAACGGACACAGAACACTCAGATGAAATCTAACGACTCAAACAAAAAAAAAAGTGACGATAATAAACAGATAACGGAAAACGGACATGACAACCTCCACTAATCACATATACATAACAATAACACAACAATAAAACCAAAACATAAGCGTATACGCGACACGCGTCGCGTAGGCCGAGCGCCGAAATAAAAAAAAAAGGAAGAAAAAAATGAGGACCCTCTTATTATAAAAAAAAAAAGAAAGAAAAGAAAGAAAAACCTTTCTAGTCTATTTTACTTTTGTTTTCATTTTACTTTTGTTTTATTTTATTTCATTTTATTATTTGCCTCACTTTCCTTATATATATATATACCCTGTTTCTCTTTTTTTTTCATTATTAATTAATATACGTTATCTTGTAATATCAATACTTGTGTTCATTATTTTTACCAATTCCAGAAATAACTCCCATCTTCTGCCTATAGAACCAATCCTGACATAACATACCTAACCCACTAACCTACTACTAATCAGATTTTAGACTGTTACAGGTAATATACTACCAAAAAACGGAATTCGAAAAGTTTTAGCCAAAAAAAAGGGGGACAATTAAAAAAAAAAAAAAAAAAAAAAATAAAAGGACAACAAAACAATCAAACGGACAAAAAAAAACCCCAAAACAACAAGGGATCTAAAAGGAATAAATACATAAAGAAAAAAAAGGAGGAAAAACAAATATTGGACTCAAACAAAACAGGACAAAAATTTTATATCTGATTACCATTTTAACACCAAATTTAATCCCATCCAACTTAACCAAAACCACTCCCACTAACACGAATAAATAACAGTTTTTCTTTAGATTGTTACAGATATCAACATTCACCACTATATTCATAACGAGAGTGTACCGGAACAAATACAATACCAAGGAACAAAATACAAGACCAAATTCAGACGACAACAAAAAGGATCAACAATCAACAATCAACAACCAACGAAATAATAATAATAAAAAAAAACACAAAACATAACACGCTTACACAAAAAAAAAATGAAAACATTCAAAAAACAAAAACCCCCAAATTTTTCTTTTGCAATTATATAGAATCACACTGAACAACAATTATTACATGTAAATTTTGTCTAACATCCGATGCGGGGGCATCGTTTTTTCAAGAGGGGGAGTGTAACGGCTCCAGCCTCTTCCCATGCATCTTATTTTTCGCGACGGCGTCATTTTCCGCCGCGCAGCATTCGAAGAAGCCCTGCAGCTTATCTGCGTACGCTCTCACGGCTCAGCGCCGTGAGAAAGGGCCTTAGCCTTGTTACGGGGTCCGAGGCCCTCAGCCTCGCACCTCGGATCATCAGTCCAGCTCGAACCACGGAACGGTACACTCTCCCTAATTCATTGCTGCGACTCTAATAAATTACCAAGTATATATTTTACATCTACGACTTTCGTCATTCCTTTACACCTGCACCGGCCATCCATTACAATAGTTCATATAAAGTTTTCTCGCTTGTGCTGCTTTCACCATTTTTTCGAACATTTCTTTGTCACTGTCGAGAGCTGTCACAAGTCTTGCAGGTAGGAACGTTGCGAATTCATTGCCCACCTCGATGACAATCCTCTTGCCGTATGTCGTTTGTACGAACTTCATACGAGTGATGGGATGATCCAGCTGGACCTCCAAGTCCCTTAGCTTCCTCGTTGGAAGAAAGTCTGCAATCTTGCCCACCTCGTTGATTGCGGCGAAATCCATTTTCTCTTGATATGTGGAACCTTGAAATTTGATGAGATAGGAGAAGCAGACCTGCTCTTGTACGAATGACACTTTGAAGTTCTGCGGAGTCTTTCAAAAGTCGTTGGACTCGTTCTGCGAGCTCTCGACGTTTCTCCTGAAGTTCTTCAGAGTAAAACAATCGTCTGAGTCGTTCCGTGTGTTCTCGACGTTTGTTGTTAAGTTCTTCTCTATCTTTCAAAAGTCTCCTGATTCGGTCTTTGAGTTCACAGCGTCTGCTCTGCATTACGTTCCGGTTTGATCTGAGTCAGACTTGCAGCATCCGATTTTTTCAGGCTTAACCCCCTCCCAAAATCCTCACTGATTTTGGGAGGGGGGTTAAAAAGCGCCGCCTTTTTTTCTTTAACAAACTTTGTTATTTTTCTCGTCATCGACACTTTGACAGCCCCTTATTATCTTCGCATTCATCGCAGCTTTCCATATACACTTCTCACATTCTCGACGACGAAGTGCTGGTCCATCGATATGCGTTCGCATATCAGGAGTATTCCAATGCTCCATACAAGGCAAGTACGATGCTAGTTCAACATCCGCATGGAGATGTGCGGGTAGCCGATCCCACAGATGATGAATTTGCTTGCTCCAATGTTGCAAAAGCTGAGGTTTAGTGATATTTTTCAGCTCAGCCTTTGTCAATTCCCACGGATTTTTAATATTATTAACCACGAGTACACCATCGATTGAATTCATCTTGCCTTCGAGTTAAGAAATGAGCTCCACGTCTCACGGCTGTGGAGTCTTATACACTCGATATTATGAACACACAACGATATAAAGCGTTGAATATTCGATGCGACGATGTTTGTTTACTTAAGAACCCTCCCCTATAAGAAATTTTGAGAAGGGCCTGACTCATCGATGACTGTATCAATTAAAGAAATAAGCTCTGCATCTCACAATGGACAAGGGTCTGACTCACCATGCATTGATTGGGCATAACCGTTCTATTCAACATTTGTTTATAAATGTTTATCGTGGTAATAAATTTCAAGCGTGACAAGTGGTCAAAGATATTTGAAGCGTATGTATATATTGTTGCCTAAACAACCGCTTGATGAAAATTCGAGTTCAACTCGGGTGTATTTATTTATTAATGTTTATATTATAGGTGATAATTGACAGCTGTTGGAGGGTCACCGAGCGGATACATTTCGAGAAAAAGATAAAAATTGAACCGCCCAACCACCCACCTCCCACCACACACCTCCCACCTCCTCACCACCAACTGCACATCGCTCGCCGATTCATGGAAAATAAAAATTGCGCAATATTACCTAGATCGACCTGGAGCATAGCCGCATCATCACGGGTGATGATTGTTCGAAAAACCTTCATGTCGTCGGCGAACAATAGGACATTGGAGTTGGTAATCACGCCAACAATGTCATTGATAAAGATATTGAACAACAAGGGCCCCAAATGAGATCCTTGCGGAACACCCGAGGAGACGGCGATAGCCCTAGACATTGCTGGCCTGATTTGAACGAACTGACAACGACCCGTTAGGTAGCTCTGTAACCATTCCAGAAGGGAGCCCGAGACTCCTAGTGCGCGAAGCTTATCCAGAAGAATGCGATGGTTCACCCTGTCGAACGCTTTCGAAAAATCGGTGTATGCGACGTCAACCTGAGACTTTACCGCAAATGCCTCAACTATATAATTAGTGAAGAATGCTAGGTTTGAAGTTATATATCTGTTCTCCATAAATCCATGCTGCTCTTGCGCTATCACGCTCCTGAGTTCCATTGCCAGTTTACGCGTAACAATACTTTCAAAAAGTTTCGGGATGGCACTCAGGACCGAGATGGGTCTGTAATTATTTACGAGTGACTTGTCACCTGATTTGAAGATGGGAGTGACCGAGCTTCGTTTCCATTCTCCCGGAAAAGTACCTTGTCGCAGAGAATTAGAGAACAGATCGTACAACGGCTTCGCAAGCGTATATTTACAATTCTTCAGCAGTTTCGGTGGTATACCATCCGGGCCTGGTCCTCCGCTAGCATCCAACGAATCTAAAGCTTCGAAGACTTCAATTAAGGAGATGGATAGGCTGTCGATTTGTACTAGAGGGAGCCGAGGTAGCGGAGGATTCGACCCAGCATCGTCGGCAAAAACTGACGAAAAATGATCCGCGAATAGATCCGCGATTGACATAGGATCGGACGCATCTACGCCGTTGCGCGTGACTGGGTTCGGTATAGCGTCTTCAGATCGGCCGGAGTTAGCGAACTTCCAGAAAGCCTTAATATCTACGCAAACATCGTTTTGGGCTTGTTGAATATACGATTGATAACAGCTATCGGCAAGCCTCTTGGAACGCGCCCTTAACACCGAGAAGCGGCTGTGATCCTCTATCGAGTTCGATTTTTTATATTGAGCATGAGCCATCCTCTTCAGGGCAACACACTTCCTTAAATCCCGCGAGAACCATATCGGATACCTCGGTACATACGGAACCTTCCACGGTACATAGCTCTGGATAGCGTGAATTATTGTTTCCGTGACGAAGGTCGCCTTCTCATCAACCGAGTTACACTCATCAAGGCATTCCCAAGGAAACAATGCGAAAAAATAATTAATCGATTCAAAGTCTGCTCTTTTAAAATCGAAGGCACCGCTCAATCCGCGTTCCTCGGCCACTGAGTGCGCTGCGATTATATCTATATCTAGAGGTGGGTGGTAATTATCACAATAAATTAAAGCGTCGACGGACTTCGACACAGAACATAAACAGTTGGAGAAAACAAGATCCAGTAGTCCACCGAGACCATTGGAAATATTATTATATTGCCTAAGACTAACACCGCTAAAATCGGACGCGACTAAGGAAGCCGCCTCGAGAATCGCACGCGCCGCGTTGTGCCCAGTAACAGTAGCCGTGGCGAAATCATCCGAGCTCCACGATATACCAGGGAGATTATAATCACCGAGCACGTGAATGTGTCATGACGGAAAGGCATCGGCAATCTCGCACACACTCTCACAGTGGGCTTGGTAGGCCACTGGAGAGGAGGACGGTGGCAGGTAGAGAGCGCCGATAACGTGACTCCCCACTCTCCCAAAGACCCGAACGAAGAGCTGTTCTACGGTGTCGGACGACGGGACCACACAGCTGTTCAGTAGTGTTGACACCGCGATGAGGACTCCCCCCCCCTCTCGACGCCGAACTCGTACGAAGACTCCGATCCATGCGATAGACATTGTAGCCTGAGAACCCGAGTTCTTCCGATTGGATGGCGCTGTCGAGCCACGTCTCGACAAGCACATAAATGTCGAGCGAACGTCCACGGGTTGACAGCGAGGTTTTTAAATCAATAATTTTTGTTCTTAGACCCCGGACGTTCTGGAAGTAGACTGCTATTGCGGTGGCTTGTTCTAGTTTTTTTTTCACTATTTCTGACTTCTTAACCACCTTCGGCACATTATTCTGGTATTGGATTGTCCACTCATTATCCCCACTTTTCTTTTTTTCGTCAAGTAAAGCTCGCGCCACCGACAGCTGCTCACGTTGTTTAACCGTGTGGTCATATTTCAACTTGACCGGCTGGCCGTCTAGCTTGATAATATTGCGATTTTTGAACACGTGTTGAGCGTCCTCTCTCGAACCAAACATGACGCAGATAGGGCGCGGGCCCCGTTACGCATCAGCCGGAGGAGTGGAGCCGATCCTGGTACAGCGCATGGAGGCCGTTGCTACGTTTAGCTGATCCAAAATATTGACGACCTGCCGCCTGCCATGATCTGGCGCCTCGGGAATACCGAATATGATGACATTTGCCGCACGCCTATTCCTATCTTCCGCTTCCCGGAGAATCTCCTCGTCCGATAGGCCAGTTTGCCGAAGGTCCGCAAGCTCGTTCTGGATGCCGTTAATACCACTCTCCACATTATCGATTCTAGATTCAACTCGTTCCATACGATTTTCAACAAGGTCGATACGATTGTTCGCTGCTGCTGTAGCGGTCTCGAACGATTCTTTTAGTTGGCGTTGGTCGTTTGACAGGACGTCCATTCTCCCTCCAAGATCGTCACATTTCGAGTTAGTTTTATCGAAGTATACCCCCAATACTGCGTGCAAGTCATGAAGGGTGAGGGGTTTGGGTGACGAGGGTGCAACAGGTTCCTCCTGGGGAATTGGTGACGACGTTCTTGACCCGCAGCATTTCTTGAGCCCGCCATTAAGTCCTCCCTGGTACTTGACGGCGCATGACGCGTGATATTGAGCCTTGCAGACGGGGCAAAGCGAGGGTTTATCGCGTAGGGGGCCACTTCCACAGCCTCTGCAGGTCACTTGTGCAGCACTTGGTACCTGGAGATGCGTTTTAGCGGCACTCGTGTCTTTGGACCCCATTGCAATCACCGTGACGTTAAGTCTACTGGAAGTTTACCGGTCACTTGTCCGAGTCCCCAGCGTCGCGCGCCGGTTATCACTACGTCACAGACGAGCTTCGATCGATATAGATCATTGACCAGCCGAAAGTGAGGTTATCGCGTCGTTTATTTTCACAGTAATTCACAGAAAAGCCTTAGGCAACAGGTAAGGAGTTAATACACGGACCAAATCGCGAGACAATAATGAGTACGAGAGTGAGGTATGAAGAAACTTAGAGTAGCCTGACTATAACTAAATCACCCAAAATTACGGAGCGAATACTAGTGCGTCTCAACGGTAGCCATGACCGAGAGGGATAGTGATAATAATATTCGTGACGGTCTCGATTATAAGTTTTGCTTACTCCCCTGTGACCTATGGGTAAGCAATGCATTTCTTGTATTATTTTTTCGTGTTGATCTGCCGGGGTTTCTCTGACCATTCCGTTACAGATAATTATTGTAAAAGAGCTTTCCGCGAATACGCGTTGTATTACTGGCAGGATTCTGTCCCACGGTACATTGCAAATATTTGCAGATTTTTATATGCTTACTGTCTGAACTCCAAGTTTCTCGCCTAAGTATTCACAGTTGTGTAAAACTTCTGTGATATTTTCAAGGATTTTTGTCGGGCCTTCTGTTGCGTCGTCGGAAATTGGAAGGGCTATATTAAATTTATTTCCCCTTTTCACTATTGATTGCGCACGGTTAAGTCGTAAATTCTTTATTTTCGGGAGTTCACCGTGTTCTTGCAACTTTTTAGCACCATCATCCAAGGCTTCACCGGTGGTCGTTACGGAGTATGCTAGACTATCCTTTCGGGTGTGAAATAAGTCTCTTGATTGTTTAATATTCCCAGTGGCTGGGCAGTTTTCTGCCAGTGGCCGTCTGTTTGAGGACGAATATGGCTCCCTTTCGTCTTCATCGTTCCCGTCGCCATAAGGTTCTTCCTCGCTGGAGTCATCTGACTCGCTTGCTGCAATGGGTTTAGGCCTTCGGCGTCTGCGTCTGTCGGCGGGTTCTTCCTCATCGGAATTCGCCGCTTCTGCTTCCCTCTCTTTTGGGAATTCGGTTCTTTCTCCAGAGGTGCTGGGCTCGGGTAGGTCAGTATATGACTCGTGCTGGTCTTCACCGTCCATTGTTGCATAGTGTGTAAAGTCCTCTGCCGGACTTTTATGATAGGGTTCATTCATCTCACTTGCTGCCGTTTCGTTAATGGTTTCTATGGTGCCTAACAGCGGTTTAGGCTCCTCCTCTGGGTGTTCATCGGTGAACGCGGGTCCCTGAGAAGATGTCGGTTCCTCGACTGTAGTGTTAGATAGGGTTATGAGTTGATGAGGGTGATAATTCGAAAAATCCTCAATGGTTTCGGCTGCATCGGGCAATTCGCGTTCCCATTCACATTCCTCGACGGCGTCAAATATTAGTGTATAATCATCTTCGTCCTCGCTTTCCACTATGTCGGCTTCTTCGTCATCCAGATCATGTTCCAATAGGTTGCGTATATCTTCCTGCGTTGAATTACTTTTTTTCTTAATTCTTGTTTCCGTTTCTTGATTTGTGCGAATAATGAAGATATCGTCGGTCGTAGTGGGTTCGATTACTGGATTCCTGGACAATGCATCAGCATTAACATTGGTTTTTCCCGCCTTGCATACTACCTCATATTCGTACTCAGCGAGTTTCAAACGCCAGCACAAGATCTTTGCATTTCCGTCAGTAGCCTTTCGGAACCACAATAAAGGTTTATGATCGGTTACTACCGTAAACCGTCGTCCGTATAGGTATGGGCGGAAGTGTAGTATAGAGTAGACGATCGCGAGAGCTTCTTTTTCATATTTATCATATCTCTCTTCAGTCTTGTTTAATCCCCGTGAAGCGTATGCACAGGGGTGATCGTGATTAATTTCCCCCTGTGATAATATCGAGCCGATAGCAATCCCAGATGCGTCAGTTAATATAAACGGTTTCGTAAAATCTGGGTATCGTAAGACTGGAGCGGTGCATAATTTTGTTTTCAGTGTTTCAAAAGCGTCTTCCTGTTCTGGTTTCCAACAAAAATCGATTTCTTTTCGAAGGAGCGTCGTTAGTGGTTTTGAGATTTGCGCATAACTTTCTATAAATCTTCTATAGTATCCGGTTAATCCCAAAAATTGTCTAATATTTTTAATATTTTTGGGTCTTGGATAATCACGTACCGCTTCGAGTTTCTTCGGATCGGGCCTTACTTCTTGTCTCCCTATTATATGTCCCAAATAGGCAACCTCTTTTTTCAAGAACTCGCATTTGTCAGGTTGCAATTTTAAATTGGCTGCTTCCAATCGTTTCATTAACTCCTTATAGATGTTGTCGTGTTCATCGAGGCTTCTGGCGTAAATAACTATGTCGTCTAGGTAAACAAATACTCCCTTTCCGAGAATATTGCATAACGTGAGGTCCATAGTTCGTTGGAATGTCGGAGGGGCGTTGCTTAATCCGAACGGCATACGGACGAATTCGAAGTGACCGTGCGGTGTGGTAAACGCTGTTTTATGCCTATCTTCGCTACTTATCTCGATTTGGTGGAATCCCGAGGCTAAATCGAATACCGAGAAGTATTGGGCTCCGCCCAATTGATCGAGTATTTCGGTGATATTTGGTATAGGATATGCGTCTGCTATTGTTTTTTCGTTTAAGGACCGGTAGTCGAATACTACTCGCCACCTTTTATTGCCCTTCGAGTCAAGCTTCTTCGGGACTACCCACAACGGACAGTTGTAGGGAGAAGTTGACGGTATTATTATCTCGTTCGTCAACATCTCCTGTACCTGCCTCTCTATTTCTTCCCTTGTGCATTCTGGCCATCTGTATCCCCTGGTGTTAATAGGTAGATCATCTACAGTGGGTATTCTATGTTGTAGAATTGTTGTGCAACTTAACTTCTCACCTGGCAGGTGATATAAGAACGCGCTCTGTCGTAAAAGATTTTCTATGCTTTTCCTTTCTTCACTGTTTAAATCGTTGAGTCTTAATAATTCTTTAATTAGCTTGAACCGATACTCTGTTGTTGATTAATTAATTATAAAGCATCCCTCTTTACGAGGGAAAGGCTGAATGGCGAACGAGATGGGTATTATCCCTAGATTTCTTACTAATGCGATGTCTTTAATTTTATAGGTCTCTACGCTTTTGCTTTTATTGGTAGTCTTTTCCTTCCTTGTTTTAAAGCAATATGCTTTATGTCCTAGATATGCCCTGCACTCTCACTAGATACAGAAATTCCTACCGAATTTGAACAATGTATATTGTCAATGGAGTTTGACCTTTCAATAGGTACAGAAACTCCCGTTAAACTTATTTTTCCGATATCTTGCCCTGGGTTTTCCGAACAAATTTTTGTATTACTGATACGGCCAGTCCCTTCATTGGGTACAGAGGCACTTGCAGTGTTTGAAATTGCCGGATCTTCGAAACATTTACTTTCCTCAAAATTTCCTGATTGCTTTATTTCCTCTAAATTTTCCGAATATCTTAGTTCCTCTGAATTTCTCAGACATTTTATTTCCTTTGAATTTTCCGCATATTTTATTCCCTCTATACTTCCTGGACATTTTATTTCCGTTTCCATGTATTCTCTCGTTAACCTTGAATTTGTGCATGATTCGTTTGTTTCCGAACTTATCGTTTTTCCAGCAGGCATGAGTGCCAATACTGGTACCTGTACTTCTAATGTGTACGGGTTGCTATTAGTTATATAGATGTAGGCCTTTCCGTTATTATTTTTCACGAACCCGCTTTCAACCGTAAGACCTTCGCCTGCGTCTAGAGAAGGCAGGTATCCCTCCGTTATTTCTAAATTTTTGACACGTATAAAACATAATTTCGCCGTTTGACCTGGAAGGATGATCGTCTTCGGAGTTGCAAACGGGATTTTAATATTTTGCATTTTTAATTGTCTTTTCTCATAATCAATTTTAATGCGATTTCCATCGAGATATTCAGATCCCAGTATTCCTCCTTCAGTAATGGGAAAGTCGTTTCCTACTACATGAAGTGTGGCATATCGCCCAAAAGCTTGAATTTTCACATGGCCTAGTGGTAGATTGACGATTCGATGATGACGTTTAATTGTAGAATGTCCTCACGGTTGACAAGTGTTCGAGGATTTAGGCATTTTTCCTTAAGGGGGGATTTTCTTTTCTTTCGACAAAAAAATCGATTTTTCGCTGACCGCTGTTTCATATTCTTCAAAGTGTTGAGAATATGTGTGCAAAATTTCAAATTAAAATTCTCAAAAATGGCAAAGTTATAAGCGATTTTATACCTGCGTGTGGACTCGCGGTGGCCGCGCGCTCGTTGTCGCACGGCAGGGGTCAGCGCGCCCGGCAGCTGCCCGAATCTGTTGCTCGGCGGACCATAAATATAACGGGACAGCATACAATAGCCGTGAAGGACGAGTCCTAACGGTCGTGCGCGATCGAAATATTCGGTGGAGAGTCGCTCAGTCTCGAACGAGAGTTTACTGGTAACAGACGTATATATCATGGATCGAAAACAGGGAAGTGATACTCATAGTCGTGCTGCTAGACCGAAAAAAAGGAAATTTGTTGGGAATATTCACACCCGAGAAACGGAAACGACGTTTGCAAGTACGTCGGCCCAGAAACTGTCGACACCGGAAGACAGAGAAATAATTACGGACCCGGGTCATGGATATCGCATTATCGCGTTTCTATCGGTTTTCTCTGCAATCTCGCAACTCG
Organism: Stenichneumon culpator; assembly: GCA_964017025.1. Lineage (NCBI taxonomy): Eukaryota > Metazoa > Arthropoda > Insecta > Hymenoptera > Ichneumonidae > Stenichneumon > Stenichneumon culpator. The sequence goes on from OZ024771.1 coordinate 18,625,200, forward strand.
TAATATGTCAGGAATGCAAAGGACCGATCAAATTTGGCGAATCCAGTTCTCGCGGCTTGGGTTTTAAAATAGTTGTGCAGTGCAAGTGTCGTGTGCAATATATTAATTCCTGTCCTCTCGTCGATGACAAATCGTGTGAGATAAACAGGAAAATGGTTTTTGTGATGAGACTATTGGGAGTAGGTAGAGAGGGTATAAATTTATTTTGTGGCTTGATGGATATATCCCAAGGTTTCAGCACAACCTTGTACTATGCCTCCTTGGAGAACATTTACAGTGGAGCCAAAGCTGTATGGGAGCTGTGTGCGAAAAAGGCAGTGAAAGAAGAGAAAGCGAAGAATGCTGAGCACGGACATTTCAAGAATCCAGAGACAGATATTTCTGTGTCGGGAGACGGAACATGGAAAAAGCGAGGCTATAGTTCCTTGTTTGGAATCACGACACTCATCGGCAAATATTCAAGCAAAGTGGTTGACCTTGTCGTGAAATCGTCTTACTGTCACGCTTGTAAATGGTGGCAATCAAAATCCGGTACCGAAGAATACGACGATTGGTTCGAAGAACACAGCAGTGAATGCACGGCAAATCACGATGGGTCAGCTGGAAAGATGGAAGTTGACGCGATCAAAGACATGTTCCGACGATCTTGGGAAATGCATAAAGTACGGTACGCGAAATACATCGGCGATGGCGACACGAAAACATTCAGAGCCTTGTTGGAAGGCAAACCTTACGGCGATGATTTGATCGTGAAGAAAAAGGAATGTGTCGGGCACGTTGAGAAGCGTATGGGCTCGCGACTGAGAAATGTGAAAAAAAACGAAAAAACTTGGAGGAAAAGGAAAATTAACCGATAAATTGATAACAGAATTAAAAATTTTCTACGGTTTGGCTATCAGAAGACATCCAGACTCTGTTGATGATATGTACAATGCTGTGTGGGCAACGTTCTACTACAAGATCTCGACGAATGAAAATCCTCAGCATATGTACTGTCCCGCGGGGTCACAAAGCTGGTGCAAATGGCGCATTGCCGAAGCCGAAAAAACTCTGGACGAATTTGATCACGAAGCTCCACTGCATGAAGACGTCGCGAATGCTATTAAGCCGATTTACATTGATTTGTCATCGAGAGACTTGCTAGAAAGGTGTTTAGGCGGCGATACTCAAAACAACAACGAAAGCTTCAACTCAACCGTTTGGCGATTCGCACCTAAACACCTTCACTTTGGCGCGAAAACGATCGACATCGCGGCTTATTTGGCCGCAGGGATTTTTAACGAAGGCTTTACAGCAGTCCTTAAAACAATGACGACGATTGGAATCGTCGTTGGCCAGCAAGCATCAATATTCGTCGATGCGCGAGATAAGCAGCGGATAGAGAGGTCAACGAGACGCAGCCTCGAAGCAACGAAAGAGGATCGAACAAGACGCAGAAGCGAAACTGCTTCACTGAATGAGTTGTTCGAAGCCGAGGAAGGCATCCTGTATGGCCCTGGCAGAGCAGATTAGATTGAAAATACTGTAAGTACTCGATATGTCCCATAAACTGTACTCACAGCTTTAAACGCATTTTTCTCGAAACAGCTTTTTCACAACTGGTGTGCACGATTTCTCAAAAACTATTCAACCGATTGCCTTCAAATTTGGACAGAATGCTCAGCTGACATCCTTTTATCGTTTGATGAAAAAACAATACGTTTAATAGTTTTTTATTTATAACAAAAAATCGATCAATTTTTTTCGAAAAATCGATACTTCAAGTTCAAAACGTCACCAAATCGTCAATTTTTTTTTTTTAATTTTTTTCCCTTCATCAAACGATAGCTATATGTGTCTCAAGTAAAATGCTTTTGGGTTTTTGGTGCAGGATGAACGTGAAGGCTGTAATCATGCACACCATCAAAAAAGGGCCATCGCGCGTCGAGGGGGGTGGGAGGCGGATTTTTTGATAAAATTGTTTAACATTTTTTTTGTATGTAGTAAACAGATCAATAAAACTATATGCCAAGTTTCACAAGTTTTCCGTTGTATACTTTCTTCACAAAAAAATTCCCAAAAAGCGGTAAATTTTGCGTAAAAAAAGACAATCCCCCCTTAATTATATTCGGGCCGGCTCCTGTGTCGACCATTAAAATTATAGGTATCACTAATTCTTTACTGTGCAATTCAACGTTTGGAACCGAACTCTCATTTTGTAACTTGATAGTTACAAAATGATTAATACCTTTACAACTCTGGATTGATGAATTCTGTTGCCTTGATTATACGTACGGGGTGCATATTCTGTGCGGTCTCTCCCAACGCATCCATACTCAGGGGACCATTCTCGTTTCCCGATGTATTGCGCGATGTGGATTCATTCTCTATTCTTTTTGGACATTCCCTTATAAAATGACCCTGAGTTTTACAATAATGACATACAGAGTTACTTGCTACCTCGGCGTATGTTCTACGTGCCTCTGATTGATTCTGGTCCCGGCTTTGCGAGTGATAATTCCGGTAAGGGCATATGTGAGCCCCGTGGCCGTCTTTTTTACAGATTTGACATTTTATAGCGCCTTACGGCTGGTACCGGAGGCCTTGCGGGACCTGTACCTGCGCCGTTCCCGTGGGCGTTTGGGACCCTCGGGGTAGCTGTGAACAATTACCGGCACTATGGCCTGGCTTCTTACATAGCTGGCACGTTTCAGCTGAGCTCGGTGGATTTTTAATTCCGGGTGGAAAAATCCGAAAGCACTTGTCTGCAGTATGTCCTCGTTTGTTGCGCACGTGGCAAACCGTAATCATTGGAGCGGGAATTGTTGCTTGATTTTTATTTTGGGGAGGGTATAATTTAAAGCATTTATCCGCCGAATGTCCTATTTCATTACACACCTGACATACCGTATTACGTGTCTGCTCTGATTTTTGCTCCTGCGTTTCAGAAAACTGTCCGTTATTTTATTTGAGCGCGGGGCAGGTTGGGGCAGTGTGCCCTGTTTTTTTGTAAACCTGATAGGGAGTTTCCTCGCTTATTACTACATTCACGCTGCGCTTGTCCGTTTTATTGCCCCTCGGTTCGGGCGGGCTGATTTTCTCGCCTCGAAGTGCGGCGCGTGCAGCTATTTCCCACTCTATTTTTACAGCTTCCGTAACAGCATCGTCAATTTCGTTGTGGCGACCCATTCGTTGTTCAATTTCAGGTCTTAATCCGTTAATAAAACATGCTGGTAGACTGTCTTCCGTATTTTTCCTAAAGGCCTCATCAGCTTTATCATTTCTCCCGAATTCATACGCGTTTAAAATTTGAAATCCCACGTCCCGTCGGCGATTAGAGTAAACAATGACAGATTCATCTTGTTTCTGATACATCGCACCCAATTCGCCTTGCAGCTGATATATATTCCGCGAGGGGGCATAAATGCTTTTTAAAAAGTCAATCAGTTCTTCGATGGTTTCGAAGGTATTCAGGTGAATTTTTCGGCGCGGTTCACCTTTAATTTTTACTCTAACTGCTTTTACTAGATATTTTTCGCTTTCTGGTTCTAACAGTTCTACTGCCTCCTCGCATCCTTATATAAAGGTCCCTAATGATGACGTTTTTCCATCGTATTCCGGTATTACAGCTAGAGCATCTCTTACGGATACTACTTGATTGTGATTAACCATGGTTGAGCTGTTAAATTTTTTTGGTGTTGGCTTGACTTTATCTCCTTGCGAAGGAAGTTCTATCTTGGTTGCAGGGGGCACGATATTGTCACCATCGTTTTGCTTCCTCATAGAGGAAGCTTTGTTTTGGTGAAAAAAAAATTCGAGATTTTAATGAAAACGTGTTCAGAATGTTCGAAAACATCGAAAAATCACATTTAGAAAAAATGTCTGGATGTGTGTGTGTGTGTGTGTGTATGTGTGTGTGCGTGCGTGCGTACGTGCGTGCGTGCGTGCGTGCGTGCGTGCGTGCGCGTGTGCGCGTGTGCGCGTGTGCGTGTGTATGCGCGTGTATGCGCGCGCGTGTGTGTGCGTGTGTGCGTGTGTGCGTGTGTGCGTGTGTGCGTGTGTGCGTGTGTGCGTGTGTGCGTGTGTGCGTGTGTGCGTGTGTGCGTGTGTGCGTGTGTGCGTGTGTGCGTGTGTGCGTGTGTGCGTGTGTGCGTGTGTGCGTGTGTGCGTGTGTGCGTGTGTGCGTGTGTGCGTGTGTGCGTGTGTGCGTGTGTGCGTGTGTGCGTGTGTGCGTGTGTGCGTGTGTGCGTGTGTGCGTGTGTGCGTGTGTGCGTGTGTGCGTGTGTGCGTGTGTGTGTGTGTGTGTGTGTGCTAGGCCTCCAAAATTCAATCGTCTATAACTCAAGGACGGTTTTATCAATCGGGTTGAAATTTGGCTCACACGTAGAGCAGTTGAGTGCCTCTGTTTGTTACAATTTATGCACTAATTGAAACACTCGTTCAGATTTTATGAGATTTTAAAATTTTTGAAAAAAGTGTGTTCGCGCTCTAGCTTTCGCAAATTTTGAGATTCTGGGCTGAAACTTTCTACAGAAGTAGACCAACATCAAACAATTTTCGCTATTGAATTTGGTACGAATCGGTCGAGGGGTTTCGGTTTTGTGAAATTTTCGATTTTTCAAAAAATATCTATTTCACTCTAGCTTTTACAATTTTCGAGATATTTGCCTACAAATTTGTACATAAATAAGCTGTTATGGACTCGTATTCCCTATTAAATTTGGCAAGAACCGATCGAAACGTTTAAATTTTATAAAATAAACCAAAAAATCAGAAAATTCATACCTCACAAGAGACGATTATTTCTGTTTTAAATACTGAGAATGAAGCTAAATAAGTGGTAGATTCGAGATTAGTGAGAAAAATAGATTAAATATAGTGCCTGAGCGGCAATTCACTTTATTTTTTTTTAATCGCACTTCATAACAGACGTACGTATCTGTTTCAAATATTCATGTAGAAACAAAATAAGTAGAATAAAAATTCGTAGATAGTACCGAAATGATATAATCATGTTCCTTAGAATCTTCGGAAACTATACTTCATGTCCTCTTTTTTTATTATGGTACGCGATGGGCCCACTTTTTCCGTGTGACTGCGTTTTCTTTTCAGGTAAATCCCATTCAAAATCTTTTCAATGATTACACGGCAGAATCTAAAATATTTAATATAAATGTTTTCAAATTGTAATACATATATATATATATATATTGTAACGTGGTGCGTCACAAGCCTTCCCCAACGTGGCTCGACGTCCCACCACTCACCTAGGGAAATAAACTAGAATTAGGACCTACGATTTAAGCAACGACTTTTAATATTGTTAACCCTCCCCCTCGACTTACCCTCAGTCACTGCCACCCTGTCAGTCCTTCGACCCACTCACTCAAGCCATCGCCACCCACCGAAGACTCATCGACAACCCACCGAAGACTCGTCGCAGCGTCACCGAAGACCATCGCAGATCTTCGAAGACCATCGCAGCCCATCGAAGACACTTCTAAAGCCTGGATTGACCTGCTGAAGACCGCCCGACTCCGACTGACCCTGAGGGACACGACAATAGTGTAGTAAAATACACTTGAACGACCTCCAAAAAGTGCCGACACCCCGGTACACGGGCAAAACATCGTCGTCCCGTCCCTTGGAGGCCACAGCGACGAAAACTCCACTCGTCTGACCCCCCCTGGACAGCCCGGAACCCAACGATACACTCTCGGCGCGAAATAACGAGTGTAAACCGACGAGCTGTGTCGTGCAGGCAAACACCGTAAAACTCCACACGAACTGTCAGTGCGACATTTCGCCCGAGCGCCGCGTGGAACCAGCACCTCTCGACGGCAAGAATGATTCGGCAATCGATAAGCCAATCGATGCCGAGGATGCGCGCGCCGAACGTCGCGACAGGCCTTCCGTCGCGACGAAGATTCGCAATCGGCCACAGCCAATTACGACACCCACCGTCAAGCTAGTCCCGAGACTGACCAATCAATTTACGCCAGAAGAATCACAAATTGCAAGACCGACCCTAAGGTCGGGGAAGAAGCCGGAAACGGCATGGCTTTCTTCACTTCGAGCCACGGCGTGTGAGAGAGTGATTGTGTGTGACAGGAGAGCGAGCGACATTAAGTTAATTATTACGAATTTATACGACCCGGTAAGCCCCCGTTATATTCAGACTCCATCCCCGGAGAGTACCGACTCGAGGCAAAGATAAAGGACACGATTTGGACCAGATTTTGGATTGTATAACGACTCGGCAAATCAAGGACTATCGAATGGGTTTTGCCGAGAGGATTTTGTCGAACGGACTATCGGAGGGATTGTAACCGATAGAGATTGATAAAGAGCGGTCGCGTGAGTACAGCTTAAGTTTCCCTTCTCCCATTTATACCTGATAGACTGTCCCATTTCCCAAATCCCCTGAAAATCCATCGTCACTACATTTTTCTAATTGTATTGATTTTTGAGTGTGTTATTTTCGACCGTCGATCACCGGCCGCCACGTGCGCCGGCATTTTTCTTTATTTCTCGTTGTGCGCGTGAATGGTGGCGATCGCGGAGGTTTACAGCGCGCGACCGTTAGCGTATTTCCCCCATTCTCCCCGAGACTAGAAAATCGTCCATAGTATCTATTTTTTCCTGTAATTATCGAAACTTTTCTGTATCTTTTTTTTTGTGCCGAGGTAATATTGTCAAGAAGCCCTGGACAGTGCCTGCGGCCTGAGAAGTCTCATCCCCCTCCCTCCCCCGTTCCCGCTAGCCGAGTGACGTAAAAGGCAATAGATTTTGTTTCTTTTTTCATTCTTTTTTCTTGAACTCGATTAACTAAATCGAAAGTTACGGTGCTACACCGATACAGTAGCTGGCGCCCAAAAATAAGTGATTGTTCCCCGTGTTTTGAGATTTTTCCGAGTTTGCTACCGTGAGACCAGCATTGTGTAGAATATCCACTGGCCAGCCCCTCCTCCCCTCCCCTTCCCTGCGATTGACCTTGCGAATTACCGTCCCGGCGATTACCACAAGCCATAGTATTTTCGTAAGTTTTGTTACTGATTATTTTTTCGATTTTCCTATTTTTTTTTGAGAGTTAATTATTTTCCGATTATCCCATTTTTCTCATTTTGAGCAGTAATCATTTTCCGACCGTTATATTTTGCCCCGAGTATTAATTATTGTTCGACATTTGTATTTCGCCCTACGTAGCAATTATTTTTCGACCTTAGTATTTTCCCCTGCGTATTAAGTACTTCTCGACTTTTGCATTTTGCCCAGCGTATTAATTATCTTTCTCTTTTCTTATTTCGCCCGCGCATTGATTAATTCTTGTTGTTATTTTTGAATTCTTTGCCCCCTTTTCCTCATTTTCAAATTGGTTATTATCATTGTTATTGCGAACTTTCCTTTCTTTTTGATTATTATTAAGACTGTTTATTTTTGTTATCGAATCCCTTCAACGTACCAGTAACGGCGTTGAAGCGGCAGTATTTGCTTATTATTTTGTTGTTAATCCTCACTGAACGATTTATTATTAAAAGTCATTTTTCCACGTTTCTACACAAAACTCTGGAGTATTATTTCCCCTTTCCCCTCACCCTATATTTCCCCGATTGTCCCGTTTGAAAGCGTCAAATACCAGGAAGCATCATCACAATATATATATATTTTAATCATAATTGTATTAATTTTGGATAGCATACTGAATTTTGAGTACGCCCAGATAAAAAAAAAATATATATATAGATGTTTGAATAGCTGGATGCTGGCTTTGAGATAACAAAATTCTTGACAAAGAAGCATTCCGAAACGGTACTTTATTCCGTTCGGTCAAATTTTGTTCCGTTTTTTCGACGGCCATCAAAACTATCACAATTAGAGTCAGTACTTTTATAATTTTTTTTCATTATTCATGTAAAAAAATGAAGTATCAAGAAATCATTCAAAGAAATGTAATATTCAACATTTTGAGATGTACATACTCTGTCGAGATTCCTTATCCTCGAGGGGGTTAGAGCCCGAAGAAACGTCGGGCTTTGGCATTTTCGAATTCGATCGAGACGTTATCTTCAATATCTTGAATATTTTAAAGAAACTATGGAAAATCGAAATACCACGGAATTAAGCGATATAGCTGACGTAAAATAAACAATTTCCAATAACCGTTGCTATTGACAGTTGTCACTTCTGACTGTCACTGCTATGTGCTTCGCTACGATGAACGTACGTGGCAATGTCTCACTACACAAAATAAATGATAAATATTATCGGATTGAAGTTAGTTGTCATAGTCTGAGATTAACGTGGACATATATTGGCAAGACAATGCCGTTAATAACTATTGATTTTACGAAAAATTCTCCGTGAAGATTAATACAAGAGGGCCAACCCGTACGGTACGTCATTTAAACTTGTACAAATATTCAAAGTACTTCTTTGCGCCTCCAGTATCATTTCATCTGATATTTTCAGTTCTCTAACCTGATTAGTAATATGTTATGGGATTTCTAGTCTTGTGGGATATGTGTTCCGTAAAGGAGGATTCCGTATCCGCGGGTCGCGTCGGGGCTTCGAATTCACTCTGAACGATGGTTATGAAACCCTTTACTCGGTTATCTCGTTCGACGAGCCAGACGTCATCGAGGGTCTTGCGTCGGAGAATGGGGTATGTATGATGACAGTGTATATATTAATTATTTGTATAAAGGCAATAAATATAAATATTAATTGTAATATAGGTGCTGCAATTTAATCTATCAAATTTTCCTCTAGCTCGTGAAGGTAAATTCTGCGACGGCGAGGCATAGAAGTTCACATCGTGAATTGTATGACGCGGGATTTTCCTATTTCGAATTACATGTCTTTTCCAAGACTCAGCTTTAGTTTATTCGCCAAGCTGAAATCCGCGAGCTAGCAAATATACGTAACTATCGTATATCAGAAGAGGAAGAGGAGCGCGATTAAAAGATGCATCACCCATTTTAGACATTATTAATTTTTATATATATTCATTTTGAAAGTGTATTTGTATTTGCAATCAAGTTTCGAAATGCATTAAATGCTTATTAATAATAATAGACTATGGAAAAAAAGGAATGAGAATTGAAAAAAAGGTAAATTGTATATAAGTTTGTAGTCGTCAAACATTATAAGACAGCTATAAGCTATCAATATTATTTGACACATAAACCTGGTTAAATCTATTAGAAATCGGCGAGTGAATATCATTTGATAAGGTCTCAATATTCGAAAGCTTTTGTTTTATCTCGTTTTCTAAACATAGAAACCGGCGAGTAACAAATCCTATTGACAGCTTTAGCCCGGAACTGTCACAGCGCTCTGCGAATAATAAGAAATATATATATAAAAAGGAAAATACGCTGGTCATAATATACATTATGTAAGTTGAAAACCCCCAGAAAAAAATGTAATTGACCCGCGGCTAGGAAATATGGATATTTATTTTTATTCAACTGGATATATATTTAATTTAATTGTACCTTCAAATAAATATTTATTTTAATTACATATACATTATTTGCTTGTACCTAGTCAATTAATTTTTTATGCGGGCATGGAATAGTTCGGTGTAAACTTGAAAGAATCGTTGAGACAGCGTATCAAGCAATCATCGTATGTCTAATCGTCGTATTTTTTGACAGTGTTGTGCGATTTCTTATCCTGGCAAATGTTAAATTACATTTTTAAATAATAATATTAAACATTTTTTATTCTGTCTAATTAAAATAGGTCCAGGACATCTGACGATGAACAGAGCAAAGCGACAAGCGGAAATGATAACGCCGAAATGAGAAGCCGAAACGGGCGAGATCATCGAGATTGGAGAGAAGAATATGAAAAAATTATATCTAAAGAAAAAGAAGAATTAGAGGAGTATCGGAAACAGAAAGAGAGAGAATTGAAAGAAAAAGAAGAAAGATTCGAGCGTGGATGGGAATGATTTCGAAAAGAAAAAGAAGCACAGGAACGCAAGAGAGATCATAACCGAGAAACAGAACGCCCGACACGTAGAGAGGATGGACATGTTGTCAAAGAAAAAGAGACAAAAACCTATAAGAACAAATACACATGGACAACCCCAACGTTCAAAGCAAGAGGCGGAAAATATTAAGCCGCTAGAAATTTCATGTGAGTAAAAATAAAATTAATTTGTTATATATCGGTGAATAGTGGTTATGTTGACGCGTGTGCTTGAATAGCGCATCATTCATGTAGTGTTTAAAAAAATTGTAAATTAAATGTACTAGACCGAAAGTTTTTATGCAAGCTGGTACATTAAATTTAATGTACAATTGTGACGAAAAATTACTAGACTTTTACATTGAATTTCCAAAGTTATTAACATACCGTAAGGTAATTTTTAATCACAATTGTACATGAAATTTAAATACCAGTATATGCATAAAAACTTCCAGTACAAATACATTAATTTTCATACAAATCATGTTTACAGAGTAGCATGTAGAAATTCATCCCATAAGGATTGTAATGCCAGAACTCGGAAATCAATTCTATATGCTGTAAAAACCACTTTACAGATACGGCAACAGATATTCAAACCAAAATCATGAGAAAAATGCAGGTGAAAACGCAACGGTACCGGAGAAACGAGTAGATACTAAAATTGAAAATTTGGAAAAAAAAAAGTGGACAGATTGACGAATATCATTGAGGCGATGAATAAAAACACAATGAGTCACACTGCCGAACAGATGAATTTGGCAAATCAAACACCAAGATCGAGCGAAGGAGCAGGACCGAGCGAGTGGATACAAGGACACAGCCAAAGAGCACAAGGGCAGGGACTATGGGTACAAGGACCAGCAGGACTAATACAGGTGCAAGGAGGTTGGGTGCAAGGGCAAGAATTACGAGGATGGGAACGTGGATAGCGGATAAGCGACTGGGTGTTCTCTCCTAGAGAGGGACAAGAGTAGAAGACTAACCGTCTAATAAATCTTGCGCCCTTGTGTATTTAATTTAAAAAATCGTGAGTGCTTTGTCAATTTGCTTTGTAATTGCTACGTACACAATGTTTATCGTTTCGGAAAAAATTGCATAATCCCTAACCTCGTAAGCGCGCCGATGTGTTTCTTTTTATTCTTTTTTATTCAATTTTTTTATTTTTACTTTTTATAATTTCTGCTTCTTCATAGTTTCATTTTTTTACAGTATTCAATTCGAATGCTCAATCTACCAACAGGTTTGGTTCTATAAACCGACTGATTTATCATCGATCCTTGGTACCATCCTCGTGCGCAAGGCTCTTCTCTCCCGTTTAAGTTAACTTCTCGAAGACTCAACGCATTAAAAAAAAAAGCCTTGGACGCTGGCTCGGCCATGTACGAATTACGTCTTGGAGTGTATGGAGGAATATTGCATCCGCGCCCGTGTTGATCTTGGGAAAATGCCTAGACGGCGATGGAGACTTATTTGTTTGTTTCTATTCTTTAGTGTGATTTTTAATTATGTTGTAAAATCTTACGTTCAATAAAATCGGCTTTCTTTGTTATTATTCTATATCACTGGCGTTTTTACGGTCGCAGTCAAATTCGTAAAGCGTCTGGAACTTATCAAACATCGATCCGTGAATATCGATTCTGTGACAGATGGTTCGTCTGACGTTTCACACGTGAGTGTGTTGATTGACAGATATCACGGGCGGACAGACTGTAAATTCGTTACGCTTAATTTGATGATTCTTTTTTTTGAAAATTCGAAGAGAGTTCTCGAGGAAATCCTACAACGGCAGCAAAAATATAATAAAAGTTCAAGCGTGTTAAGGTACTTTTTCATCCTATCGTTTTATTTATTGTCGCTCATCCACGCTCTTGCGCTCGCACTCTCACTGTCACACCCACTTGTTCTCTCGCGGTTTTGCTTTTATTTATCTACTATTTATTTGTTAATCCTTGTTTTCTTTATCCGTTTCTCATATTCTTGCTCCCTTACTTTCTCTTTTCACGCTCGCTTGCTTCCTATCATTCTATCCCTGGCTCTCTCTCTCATTCTCTCACTCTCACTCTCACTCTCAATCATCTATCAATCTTTCTATCGAATTGCTGCATAAGTTGTGAAACTGAAACTTTCTACAGAAGTAGACCAACATCAAACAATTTTCGCTATTGAATTTGGTACGAATCGGTCGAGGGGTTTCGGTTTTGTGAAATTTTCGATTTTTCGAAAAATATCTATTTCACTCTAGCTTTTACAATCTTCGAGATATTTGCCTAACAAATTGTACATAAATAAGCTATTATGAACTCGTATTTCCTATTGAATTTGGCAAGAATCGATATAAACATTTAAATTTTGTAAAATAAACAAAAAATCAGAAGTGAGAAAAAAATAGATTAAATATAGTCCCTGAGCGGCGACTCATTTTATAATTAAAGTATTAAAAAAGTATAAAAAAAAACATTTATTCTTAAAATTACTGAGAGAAATATTTTTCTTAACCCCTGTTTGCTTAACCACTGTCAGGGGCCGGTATAGGGACCAAAACGTACAGGGAAATACGTTCCACTGACAGTGAAGGTGTTAATGAATAACAAAAAAAGTCTCGTCAAAAGTTGAAATATCAACTTTTGATAAGACTTTTATTTTTAGGGGAGAGCGGAGCAAAATGGCATAGCGGGGTGAAACGGGACAGTGAGAGGAAAACTCAATTTTCCAGTAATTTTTTATTGCCCCATTTCGACCCAACGATACATCTGGATTTTTATCCCCGTTTTACCCCACCCACCACCGTCGCCACCATCCAAAAGTTATTGGAAAATTGCGTTTTGCCTCATTATCCGGTTTTTTAAATACCAACTAGACCAGGGTTCGGTGGGTATCGGAGGTGTTCATTTAGCCTTAAAACAATGAAGTTTCTCTGAATGCTTCCTTGTACTAAGGTATACGGTCTTTGCTATTTGCCACTTAGCAAGAAATGAATGTTGGCGCCCTTTCCTCGAACAACAACTAATCGCGTTGTAGATATATCAAATATGTCACCTCAACACTTGCAAAACTGTCAAAGCAGATGCGAAGATCATCGTAAGTAATTAACGAAAATTTTAATAGCCCAAACCAATTGAGGACATGTGGAACGACTCAGTCGGTAACCAAAATCTGTAATGAATGCGATTCAGAGACCGTAGACTTTTCGGGAAAAAGCAAAGCATTAGCGGATGTACAATTTAATACCGCGTCCGATGATGCATCCGTTTTATCTGAAACGTCAACCGGTTTTAAATGGCATTGATTCGAAAAACGCATCTATCTCTCTCGCACTCATGTGTCACGTGGTACATCTTTCACATGACCCTAAACGTAGAAATACGTGGCAATTTATATTTTTATTTATAATGTAATTCATATTTTTTATAGAGTTCCAAAATGTTCTAATTTTTTCTCCGTAAAAACAACCTCAACAGAGAATTTTGGGTTATACTTGTTGTTATTGACCGAGTAGTAACACCTCATCGTAAGGGAGTATCGTAAGGCCTGGACCCACGTGAGTTCAAAGAGAATTGAGAGAGGAATTACGAACACTTCTCGATGAAATAAAATTCTGTAAAAAATCAACCATATGGAAGGTACTGAACAGATTAATTTTGTATAATGATAATTCCAAAGTGGTATTAACAAATTAACGAAAAAAAAATCCCATCAGATCACCCGGCAACCTAACTTTTTTTTTCTATGAAAACGATTTGTTAATTTTTCTGAATACGTATGAATTTTTTCAGAATTTCGTGTAACTTTTGAAAATTGCGTTTTTTGTCAATAATAAACGTAATCTTCCAAAATTACACAAAATTCTGAAAAAATTCATACGCATTCAAAAACATTTAGAAAACTGGTTTTATATGAACAAAAAGTTGAGTTGCCGGAGGATTTGTACAACAATTTTTTTTTCATTCATTTGTTAATAACATTTTGGAATTATTATTATGCAAAATCAATTTTTTCAGTACCTTCCGTATGGTTGTTTTTTTTTGAGATTTTTTATCCCATCGAAAAGACTTCGGAATTCTCTCTCAACTCACGTGGGCCCAGCCAGTCCGCTAGTACTACCTTAACCCTTCACGCACGAGGTGCTTAAACGGGAACCTAGAATTTGCTAGGACCCAATGCTTGAACGATTCGAGGAACAAGTTGATTTGTTAAAAATAAATCTATAAAAATGCACAGATGTACCTTAAAATGTTGTTGTTTTGATAACGCAGAAGAAAATTTATTACGAACATCTGTATCGTTTTCGTGTTCAAAAAAGTATGGTCGTTTGCTCTCGGCAGAAAATTCCCCATAGTTGAAGGTTAAAATTATCTCTACAATGTGATATAGAAATAGTTTTTGGTATCAATAACTTGTTTTGGAGTGTTAGTTGTACAATAGCACGTACTCTCAGTACAGAGAAGCAATTCAGATTTTCAATCTCTTATAGATCCGAAGTTGTGAAGTTTCTACAGTGAAGAGGGTGTGTTCTCTACTATAGACGAACACCACGGAAAGTCAAGTAGAAACTATGGACAAAGGGTGGTATCCAATCATTCGGTAATATTATTTCTTTGTCAAATTAATTTAATCAGCTACATGTTTAGTTTGTAAAAGTACGGAGCCTGTACACTCTCGGGCATGTATCGCTGATAGCAATTTAATATTGCAATTTAACATGAAACTCCCCCCCCCCCCCCCTCCATAACAAATAAACAGCCGGAACAGAGCCAGTCGACAGACCCGCGGAGGCACAAGTGGCGCCATCCGACGGGATCAAGCGGCAGCTCGATCGATGCCGAGCAGCGCGCACGCGCAGAGGCTAAGGACAGCGAGGATTCGGAAGCACGCCAGTGCCGCCCGGCGGAATTACGATAAAAGCTCACTCAAGGTCGAAGAAAGGTGAAAGCGAGGGAAATTCGGCCTCAACGATTGGACGAAAATAAGGACATGAAATATGCACACGGCACCGACCGAGCACACTATTCGCTCGGCGGGTAACACCGGACGATCGTCACTACGATACCGACCCGGGATTGGAGGGTAGAAGGCGAGGAGGCTCTCAACCAATAAGAAAATTAATAATCGGCCGATCGCACGCAGACGCGAGTCCGCCAAAACCCTGCAGAACCGACGGAGAAGGGAGCAAAATCGGGGTATAAAAGACGGCGATTTCAGCAGTCGATTATCAGTTCATCAGTCAACGATCTACTTTACCATCGGCCAGCTCTCCAAGGACTAAAAGTGAAAAGTGAAAAGTGAACAGTAACAGTGAATAAAAGTGAGTTAAGGTGAAATAGTGCCAATTGGACTTATTAAATTTTGTGTGTCGTGGACTTATAAAATTTGTGCGACTGTGGACTTATAAAATTTCTGTGCCGATTCGGACTTGTAAGATCTCTGTGCCGAGTTAATTTATAAAATTCGTGCCGAAAACGGACTTGTAAAATTTCGTGCGAATTTCGAACTTAGAAAAATTGTGAAACGAGGACTCAGAAAAATTGTGACACTGACTCGTAAAATTCGTGACACGTCGAAATCTCGTGCCAAGTTCGAACTTATACATTTGTGCAACGATTGGAGCTAATCGGTAAAGTGACCAAAGTGACCGGTCAAATAAGGGGCAAGTGACGGGACCAATAATTTCACACCTCCAAGGACGTGAAAAACACACGTCCAGGGCTTCATTCACTTTCCCTGAAGGAACCAATACCGCCAAACCGAGGTAAAAACGTCTCATTATCAAAATAACCCCAATTGCAAATCGCGAGGGGAGCGAGCTGTCACCGGCGATCGCCGAGTCGTGACGTCATCACAAATACAGACGAGCGCGACGGCCAGCTGGATTCAGCGACGAACGAGGAGCTACCCACGCATGCGTAGTTCGGTCCACACGCGAATAAATCCTTTCGATGTAAATATTCTCACTTTAAGAAATTAATTTATTCAAGAACATAAGAGATAAGATCGGAGTATACAATTTTGTAACCGACTGGAATAAATATTTTGAGCGAGAATAAAAAACACGAATTAATTGAAGGAATCGAAATACGCGTAATCACGCAAGAGCTTGTCACTTTACCAATAAAAAGTATTATTATTTCATATCAAAAACGTCTCTGACACACCAGCCCATAATTCCTAGCCACTCGAGTCCACGAATCCTTCCGTTTGAGTGCCCGTCCTCTTAAGGAGGTGCGCAAATACGGGAAATCATTGTACGAGCATTGTACGAGCCCCACGATGTTCGGGGGATTAAAGGCCAGCAAAGCATACGTGGCATCGAAAAGGCTCCCGACATTCAAGGGTGATGGAGTAGAACGTCCGATGCAATATTTAAAAACGTTAAAGGACCATTTCAGCGCCATAGAGCCCGAGGGCGCGGAATTTCGATGTATGATGGGCGAAGCCATGGTGGAAACAGCAAGGGATTGGTGGCACCTGGTCGCACCGGAAGTCGAAAATATCGCGCAATTCGAGGAAGCTTTTCGAGCACGATACTGGGGGCGCGAACTCCAAGACAAGGTGAAGCGTCACCTCGAATATGGGACCTATTTTGTCGAGGGACAGCGCCTCACAAAGGCTGAATATGCGACACGGGTCATTGGAAATGTTCGGGATCTAAGCGAGCGGATCGCAGATAAAGACGCGATCCGACGCCTCGCAAAACATTTCGACAAAAACATAAGAACGGCGATTCTCGTGCGAAATGTCAGCAAGGTCAGCGAGCTGATCGAACTGTTGAAGAGCAACGACCTCGGCGGAACGGTCAATGCGAGTCGCGGAAATGACCGGCAAGGCCTCAACGGGTACAGCCCGAATCGAGGAAACGGTCGGGGAAATGGGGGAGGACCGCGCCCGTGGCAGCAGCGAGGGGGCCAACAGGGCCAGTGGGCGAACGCCACCGTCGGGCCACCACAGGGGCTGCCTCAAATTTCGAATCCGTAGCAAGGACCACCGATCGCGGTGGCGAATCCGAATTTTTCAATACCGCCGCCACATTACCCGATGACACCGCCACAGGCACCGCTTGCGGGGATACAGCCGTCGCAAGGGGCGAATATGGGCTCTCAAGGACCAAGCCAGGGAAACGGGCCAACGTTGCGTCCGTAAGGTTATACGAGAAACCACGAGACGCAACGGCGGCGACTTGGGCAACGAGGACGAAAAAGAAAGAAGGAGAGAAGAAAAAAGAAGAACAGAAGAGAAAGGAAGAAGAAAAGAAGAAAGAAGAAGAAAAGAAACGGGAGGACAAGAAATTAATGGAAGAAAAAGACAGGAAAGCAGAAGAAAGAAAGAGAAGAAAGGACGAACTCTGGCGAAAACGACAGGAGAAAAGAGAGAGAGAAAGAGAGGCGGCGAGAAACTCGAGTGAAGAAGCGACGAACTCCGAGGCAAGGACAGCCCGAATTGTCGAATGGTCGGAAGAACAAGAAGGGCTACCGAAGGACGGGGGAGAGACGAAGCCGAAGAAAGGAGAGAAGGATAACGGACTAGATCAGGAGAAGATCAGGGCCGTGGAGGGAAGTATGACGGAGGGTCAACCCCAATTCAAGCCCCCATTGGTTTCGGTGCCGACCACGACGAAGTACATAATCGTCAGCGCTAACGGACAAGGAGCAATTCCCAAGAGAATCGAAAAAAAGGTCCGAGCTGTTGTACCCCGGATAGGGTAGTAGCACCCTAGTTATAATACAACATAAATTAAGTAATGCACTAATAAGTCATTAATATATTCCTAATTTAATTAATATAATAATGTAGTAATATTAAATATTAACATTAAACATTATTATACGCTCTCGGGCAACAACATAATATTATACTATATTCGTATAATAGTATAATATTATAAAATAGTCGTCATAATATACCGTCGTATATTATAGTATTGTAGTATACATTCCAGTTCGGACAGCGGTGTCCGAAAAGTGGAGCAACTCCGGTTGCACATTATCGAGGTATGCAGCGGCACGCGACGAGCGCGCGTCGCTGCAACGAAATCCACCAAAAACCTGAGTCAGCCCTTAAGCAATCACGGGCGACTCGGTAATTAGAGCATCGACTCGAAAATCACCGAGTCACTTATGTCGAAATAAAAACATGCTCCAAATCCCGTTCTCGAAGAAGCGAGGATTTGGAAAGATAATTGTTTACAGAAATAAAGTAAACCATAAACATCTAAACAATATTAAGCTGACGTGCCTGCTCTCTTATTCGTATATAAGGGATCGAGAGCAGACACTCATCAGTCTCTTCGGAACTCCTGATTCTTACGGTTGACTACGGATACACCATACGGGCGAAGCTCAAACGCGATAAGTAGGTCGTGCGGATATTGGACCCTTATCGCGAAGGATTAACGCACGATAGACGGTAATCCAGTCGGTGTATCAAGCGTATAAAGTGTACTACAATTGGTAATTCTAAAGGACAAATGTAAGCATAAACAGAGCGTAAATAGCTAAACTAAAGCATCAGTGGATAACACATAAATAGATTAACATCCATACGGTGTACTAATCAAGCGTAAATAGATGCAATAATAAAGCGTCAAGCGAGGTTTTACCAACGGGTATATTAACGCCAAGTTGAGCGTTAATTAGACCCTGTTCGGGCATCCAGAGAACCTTAATCGGCGGTTCCTGGTAGGCATTGTTATCTACAGAATAACAATGCAACCCTTGTAACGCTCTGGTCATATATATGATCGTTAAACGTAAAAATAAATTGTTAAATAAATATTGTTAATTGAATAAATCTATATTTGTACTTCACTTGGGTTCCAACCCTTTACTGAGCACATCCCCAACCTTCCGAGCTAACGGCTCGCGCACAGACCTCAGATTAGCTACCTGAGTTTCTGCGGCACAACATTGGTGGCAGCGGTGGGATGCTCAGAGTGAAATAAACAATTAAAACACGAATTACCAATCGTCAAAATCTCCGCAGGGAGCGGTAAAACTGTGGCTCCACGAGAGAGCGAAATAAAAAAAAAAAGAAAGTTCCGCGAACCAGGGTCGACTAAGTGTTCGGGCGGACCACGGGTGCGATCATCGGATCGCCGTGGATTCCCCGTTATCCAAGCGAGATAACGGAAAGGTAGTCAACCGAAGTCTTCGGGGATCGCTGCAGGATCCCGAAGAGCGTCGCCAGATCAATATCTAGCAATATCTGGGACGTAAAAACAGAATCAGTATCAGGGGGTGCGTAAAACACGCGTAGCACTGTTAGAGCAAGTAGGACGCTACTGCTAAATAACAGGGATATATATAAATTGCCAAAATAGAAAAAGTGAATACAGCATACACCAGAGTTGTCAACCACAGCGGGACAACGTGGGACAACTGCTGGGAAAGGGGGCGAAGCGCTGCAGGTCGCAGCCAGCCTCACGCAAGACGTGTCCAGACCGACTGAATGGACACACGGGGTAGTGGACACAGAGCCACCCCATAGGAGCAACCTAGACCACGGGGATTCCGCGAGACCGCCATACGAAGAAAGTGCGCGGCAAGGATCCACCGTCATGGTACGGAGTTGTAAACTGAAAGGCCGAGTGATGCAGAAAATGCATCGCGACATAATTGACATACCTCAGGGCTCAAGGTGGGGGTTGGAGACGTGCTCTGGGAAACATGAGTCGTCTGCCTCCCTACAGCGCCAACTTGTCACGTTGCAGCAGGGTACGGGAGAGAGCGTGAAAGCGTACGCTGCTCGGACCGAAAAAATCACCGTACGGATAACAGAGCAACTGTGTGAGGGAATCGACGCACGAGGTGTCGGCTTCGTAGCGGAAGCCGTCTGGAAGTGTGCGCGGATAAATTTTGAGAACGGACTGAGGACTGGAAAATGCCGGTCGTCCGAGCACCGGCGTCCCCCAGCATCGAAATCAAGGGACCTCGATCCCACGAGTAAAGTGTGCAATAATTGCAGAAAATCTGGGCATATCTGGAAAGATTGTCAGCAACGTAAGCAAGTCGAAAACAAGAAGAATAAACGTGAAGCCCAGCGAGAGGCGAAAATGAGTGAAATCTCCGCGCAGCGGGAGACCATCGAAGTATCACACGGGGGTACCATCACGGGGACAGATGAGTCCACAAGGGAGGCCCACCAGGGCACTGTGGGGGAAAAAATTCGAACGGAGCTATACGCTCCGTTAACCGCGGCATGGGTACATGAGCTTCAGGAATCGGACAGCAAGGATCCTGGATCCACCACGACAGAAAGCACGGAACCGGTAGTCACAGAAGATGATACCACTTCACCCCGGGGAGGGTCCTCGGGCAGGGCATCGCCCGTAACTGGGAGTTTGGGCTACGAACAGCCACATCTGGAAGCCTTCGACTGGGTTGAAGAAGTCGAAGCATAGTACTCGAAGCACCCTACGCCAGAGCTGCCGGCCTCCGATTTAGAAGAGCGTCTGGCGAGATTGGAGCAGAAGATAAAGTTAATTCAACTCAAAGGGTTGAACCGTCGAACCCAAAAAAGCACGCCTGGGATGGTCAAATCCATGATAGCAAAGAAGCGTGAAGGGTTCATCACTACAGGACAATTCCCGGACCCGAATCAAAAACACAATAAAAAATGTTATGTGTGCCAAGGAGCGGGACACCTTGCACGAGGATGCCCGCAGGGTTCAACCCCAAGTAAGAAAATCGATTCGGCAGGTATGATATGCAGTTACTGCAAACGACCGGGACATATGAGGAAAGTGTGTAGATTCCGACTTCGGAATTCAGAGCAGCGGTAAATCTCCGCTGTAACAACCGGACCACGAAGGGCAACAACCACGGCAGAACGGGGTTGAGGAAACCGATAGAGGAGAAAACTGGAGCGTCGAGAACGCAGAACTCCACGCGTGAGTATAAAGGAGGCCGAAATCGATAGAAATTTAAAATCGACGGATAACTCGATTTATGGTAAATTGATCGGTACTATACGATCGTGACGTCATATACAAGTTTGGGGAAAAAAAATCTTTTTACTCGTGCTGGTTCATCACCCGTTTTCGCGTGTTATCTGCTCGACGGATATTGGTCGGGTGGACTGAGTAGCCTGACCGACCCGGTCGAGAGGTTTCATTTCGAAAAGGTGTGAACCGAAGACCCTCGCTTGCTGATCCTGATCAGCGAGGTGGTACCAGTCAGCCAGCTCACGGGGTGAGTCCAACGTCGGACAACGCAGGGAGGACAACGGTCTTCAGGAGACAACACGAAATTCCATGGGGCATGGAGACACCATGGGCCAACAGAGCTGGCAAGGCTAAACTCAACGACAAGCAGCGTTAGGGCAAACGCTATCGTAAGGCGACTTTTGTTTCAGCACCAAATACCGTACGGGAGAAAGTCCGTAAGCGAACAAATAATAATTCAGGCGAACATACCGCGTTCGAGGAGAAATAGTAAAAAAAAAAGGGTAAATAAATAAAATAACCCCGCCCGATCAAGAGGCTCGGTGATAGGATCAAAAGTTGCAAACGTCTGGCAGAATAATGTCATACAATTCATTGATGTTGACATAACGTAAATTATATCAATCCGGGATTGAGAAATAAAATCGTTTGCTTATTAATACCAAATTTTGGTGATAAAAACCGTAGCGTCTGCACGTATACGGAATATTGTCGAGCTACCGGACCAGCTGTTGAATCCCATGGGGGGAAAACCCTGGCCGCAATTATCCAGACGCGGCTGGCCAAAAAGCTTCCGAGCGAACGGCAGGGAAACGATTCAGAATTTTGAAGAGATATTTAAAATCCCAAAAGGGGCTTAATTAGAAAGAAAGGGAAAACATTTGTTTGGCAAATATATACAGCAAAATACGAGTCTTTCCGCGAGAAAAAATATAGCATTACGTATTCCGTATACCGAGCTTCAGAACGCATATGGGGAATAGTTATCTACCTCGAACCCAAAAACCGGCGCAAGGGAACGGCCCTTATCAAGGAGATGACGGAATTGAGTAGCAGTTATTGCACGTCCCTTGGCGCTAAGCGAAGCGGTCAACGTAGGAACGGTGACGCGCACAAATTAGAACGAAAATTTATCGGGAAGAGTTGACCCGAAAATTACTTCCGACGTAAAGGTTGAGGAAATCGGTCACGATCAGAATATCGCCCAATATCGCATGCAAGTGCGGGGAAAAATTATTTGTCATAGGAAAGGATATCACAACAGTGACCTTCCTCGATTCATGTCACGAATAAAAATTTGCGACAATATTAGCGGGTTGGGTGCGACCAGGTTTAAGCATCTAAACGGACAATCATCGGCTCCGTTGGAAAAGCCGAAACAGTCCGAGCCGGAAAACGAAAATAAAATAGGAAATAAGCAGCCTGGGCGCGATGTCACACGGCTGGGCAATACACAGCATGGGCTGGGCAACACAAGCCCGAAATTTTACCTCCGAGAATCATTGACAGACCCATGAGGGATAACCTCGAGTGAAGTGACGTCAAAAAAGAAAATGTTTATAACGACCAAAATTAGAGAGAAACGGAAATTACCGTTGGCATCCACTCCACGTCACTTCAAGCATGTACCTCTAAACTATTGATGTCGGAGAAGTTCTGAAAGCACGAACGATAGAAGGGAGCACGCGTTGCGGCTTAAGGGGCGGAATAGAGAATGACCAACTCACGGGTATACGTGTCGATATGTTGAAAATTATTAATTGTCTCAAGGGTTCCTCACCAAAATTTCCTAGAGCAAGATAGATGAAATTGGGAATCGGTAGCATTTTTAACCTTTCTCGTGATTGCACGTTGACGGAACAATGCAGTCCAATTTATAGAAGAAAACGAAAAAGAACGCATCGTTTAAGTATAATCTCGATGTCAGAAAATTGCTACCGGCAAGACAATCTGTACACACATACATACATATTTATAACGGCACAAACATCCCGCAAAAGATAGAGTCAAAGAAAAGGTAAAAGTTGTTTGTGATTATCAGTCGTAACCATCCCTAGGTCGACATATTCTTCCCAAAAGAACACTATCTAAAAAGTATACAAAATTTACGATGTATCCCCATTACTGATCGAATCATTGGATCGAATAATCGTGTCGCGGGACACCCGGGAAAAGCACATACCGTAAAACCGTGAAGCCGTAAAACCATAAAATTACAGACATTGCTGGGTGTTCGATAGGGGGAGAAAGGGGGTAGTCGAGATGGAACATCGTGCGAACCAATCAGTGTTTGGACACGTGATTGCCAAAAGGAAAAAAAACGGCGAGAAAAACCCCTCGAAAATCGTCGGTGAAAATAGGGCTGCGATCACAGGGGAAAAAGAGAAAAAAAAAACCCCCGAGAATCGTCGGTGAAATAAAAAGGTCTGAGGTCTCAGAAAGAAAAGGACGAAAGAGAAAATTCCGAGACTAACCCGAAGAAATTCGGGGGCAATAGTTCGTACAAAGAGTGGCAAGGGGAAAAATTCCCGCCTAAGTCGGTCTGCATACAGCAGGTCAAGAGGTAGTCCGACGCAAGAGAAGGGTGCCGGTAACAGCGAGACCGGCGGCGACGAGTCGCGCTCACCCGAGCGCCAAGGAGCTGCAACCGGCGCGGCAGGAGCCGTGAGTCCGGTGTGACAGTAGTACAGCCCGGCGGATGGTCGGACCGATTGGCAGGAGTACAAGCGCCGACCGGTCAGGCCGCGGACATCTGAGTGTAAACCAAACGCGCTCCGCGGCGGATCTAAATAATATTCTAGCACCATTCCGACATACTTTGAGTAAGCACGGATCCATTTATAATTCGGCAGCGATGGCGCAGATTTATCCCAGCAATTAATCGGCAATTCTGATGGAAGGCCGGGAAACGGGTGCTTAAATCTATGGAAGAGGAAAAAGCCAAACTCGAGTTATGAACAATCTATAAATTCAGTGGGCTGGTCCATAGGGTTTCGTAAACCAGAAATTTCAGAAACTTGAAAGAATCTCTGGGAAAAGGTGTAGCCACATGGGAACAGAGGAATTCCAGTTGTCCAGAGCAAGAATAATAGTGCGAAATCTGAGCAAGTCAAAGGAATTTCATTTTAAGGATATTCTCAGCTAAATGGCTGAGCATAACCTATTGCTAAAACCAACCCTGAGTCAACACGGAGAAACGGCCCGCGAGGGAAAAAAAACATTATGAGAAATCCATTACCCGGTCATACTAAATGGCGAAATAAATCGGATTCGGGACAACTGGAACACGAACGTTCCAAAAGGTCTAAAAACCGGCCCAAACGGCTACTACGCTGGGAGCAACATAAGAAAATCTAGGAGGGTGTAGGAAAGCCGACAGGGACTATTTAGAAAATGGACAAAAAAACCCCGTGCTAACGCAAAACGGTGAACTGAATTTATCGTAAATACAAAGTTAACATTCGGTGCAGGTCAGCATCCGAAATTACAGGTTTGCTAGGGCCAATAACGAACATATTTCGTGACGCACGAATTCTACGTCATTCGTAACTGCCCTCCCCTACCCCGCTCGATAGACGGGGAAAATTCAAAAAAAGGGCTCTGGGAAAATTGGGGAAAGGGGTACCCTAAAAGGAAAAAAAAGAGGAAATTTGGGAAAAAGGGGAAAAAAATTCCTGAAAACCCTGAAGCAGGCAAACCTCCGCCGAGTGCAAAAAGGGACAGCCAGGGCAACGGCTGTACCTATCCCGCAGTGACGAGCTAGAGTGCGTCGGCCGCCAAGAAAAGCCGACGTAGCGGAAAAAAAGGAGAGCAAATAAAGAAATACACATATGCGTATACCTACGCGGCCCGAGGCCAGTGACCCGAGGTGTACGACGGAAGCAGCGCAAGGACGGTGCGAGTCGCGTGCCCGTCGGTAGCCTGACGTTGACACCAGCCGGAGAGAAGACGCAATCACAAGGGGCGACCAGGTGCCCCGATCTACGACGTGAGCACCGGGTCAGCAATTCTTCGGAACAGCAGGCAACCCGAATAAAGCGCGACGATGATATCCGGCGCGTCTCGGAAAGGTGTCAAGAGCTAACCCGAAGGAGGGGAAGAAACGGGGAAAACCCAGGAAGTCACGGCAATCTAACATTTTATTCGTTAGAAAAAAGTTTTATTTGTTAAAAAAAAACTATTTTGTTTTTTTGTATGTTTTATTTGTTAAAAAAAAAACAACCCCAAGGGGGGAAACAGAGGCGTCTAAAACAATTCGGCGAGCCGCCAGTCCATCTGGCCCGTCGCGGCGCGTCTTCGACGGGACGCCGGACTCTCTTCGTCCACATCGTCGGAGTCGGAGTCTCCCGCGGGACGGATGTTCGGCCTAGGGCCCTCGCAGGGCCAAGGGACGGGACGGCAGGGCACGAACACCTCTCCGAACCGCCGGAGGCGAGCACGGGCGGCCCGGAAGTTTATCACTGCCGGAGTCAGGATGCGGATGCGGGGGAGCGGCGCTGACGGCGCCGGACGAACCCTGTCCGGAAGGTAACCCCGCCCGGGAGGTCCCACGATCTCCACGTCGGGGCTGGAGGCCCTAGCGGACACCGGACCGACAATCCCGACGATCTCGACGTCCGGACTACCACGGCCGGACTCCCGCGGGCCCTCCACGGGGCGGTAGGGCAGGTTAAGCCCGCCGTCAGGCAGGGTAACACGTACCCTCTGGAAAACACAGAAAGGCGAAAATCAGTAATAATTTGGGAAAAGTAGGAGCGTCAGACAACGCAAAAGGCCCGAGTTCTCGAGGGAAAAACTGGATTCGCGGTGTTCAATTTTCCAAGGAAAAAAAAAAATCGAAATGAGAAGAGTAAGGCAAAATTTCTTACCTTAGCGGGCGGACTACGGCTGCGTCGGTCGCTCATCGTCGTAGGACGTCAATCGGCGGTCGGTGGAAGTAGAATTAAAAATACGAAGGAAACAGCGGCTAATATAGCCCAAAAATGCACACGCGCTAGCGTACCGGGCATCGACCCCGACCGTCAGCGAAAAGCAACCGCAGCGGCCTTCCGCCTCCGGGTTCCGCAACAGCCCGGGAGGCCTCCGTTTACCCGTTGGAACAGACTCCCGGGAGAAAGAAAAAGAAGATAAAAATAAATAATAATCATAACGTAAATAAAACGGAGGAATAACCCTTTTTTGCGGGGAAATGATTTCTAGAAAAGGGAGAAATTAATTTTTTTTTTAAGTGACGTTAATATCAAAAAGGAACGGAAAAGGAAAAAAGATTTGCCTGGGGCAATTACCAAAGGGAAAATCTCCTTCCTATATAGTGAATATATTTTAATATCTTAAAAGGGTGACATTTTTTCACAATACAAAAAAAAAGATTGGGAAAATTATAAGTAAAAATTAAAGGCTTACCTTCGCGGGGCGGATGTCCAAGGTAACGGATGTGATGACCGGAAACAAATAATTAGAAACCACCAGGGAAACGGCGGTTAATATAGCCTAAAAAAGTGGGAACGCGTCGAGCCACCGGGCATCGACCCCGGCCATCAACAGAAAGCAATAGCGGCGGAGGCCTTCCGCCTCCGTGTTTCGCAACAGGGAAAGATATTATACTCCCCCGTTCGACTGAGTTAGAGTAATTTCGGGAAAAGTTATATTACCTCTCCAGTAACATGAAACCCGGGGTACACAGATTATAAAAATCAAGCCCGCCAGAGACGAGCGAAAAGAAACGAAGTTTCTTTTCTTTTTAGGGGGGAGGGATGTTGTACCCGGATAGGGTAGTAGCACCCTAGTTATAATACAACATAAATTAAGTAATATACTAATAAGTCATTAATATATTCCTAATTTAATTAATATAATAATGTAGTAATATTAAATATTAACATTAAACATTATTATACGCTCTCGGGCAACAACATAATATTATACTATATTCGTATAATAGTATAATATTATAAAATAGTCGTAATAATATACCGTCGTATATTATAGTATTGTAGTATACATTCCAGTTCGGACAGCGGTGTCCGAAAAGTGGAGCAACTCCGGTTGTACAATATCGAGGTATGCAGCGGCACGCGACGAGCGCGCGTCGCTGCAACGAAATCCACCAAAAACCTGAGTCAGCCGTTAAGCAATCACGGGCGACTCGGTAATTAGAGCATCGACTCGAGAATCACCGAGTCACTTATGTCGAAATAAAAACATGCTCCAAATCCCGTTCTCGAAGAAGCGAGGATTTGGAAAGATAATTGTTTACAGAAATAAAGTAAACCATAAACATCCAAACAATATTAAGCTGACGTGCCTGCTCTCTTATTCGTATATAAGGGATCGAGAGCAGACACTCATCAGTCTCTTCGGAACTCCTGATTCTTACGGTTGACTACGGATACACCATACGGGCGAAGCTCAAACGCGATAAGTAGGTCGTGCGGATATTGGACCCTTATCGCGAAGGATTAACGCACGATAGACGGTAATCCAGTCGGTGTATCAAGCGTACAAAGTGTACTGCAATTGGTAATTCTAAAGGACAAATGTAAGCATAAACAGAGCGTAAATAGCTAAACTAAAGCATCAGTGGATAACACATAAATAGATTAACATCCATACGGTGTACTAATCAAGCGTAAATAGATGCAATAATAAAGCGTCAAGCGAGGTTTTACCAACGGGTATATTAACGCCAAGTTGAGCGTTAATTAGACCCTGTTCGGGCATCCAGAGAACCTTAATCGGCGGTTCCTGGTAGGCATTGTTATCTACAGAATAACAATGCAACCCTTGTAAAACTCTGGTCATATATATGTTCGTTAAACGTAAAAATAAATTGTTAAATAAATATTGTTAATTGAATAAATCTATATTTGTACTTCACTTGGGTTCCAACCCTTTACTGAGCACATCCCCAACCTTCCGAGCTAACGGCTCGCGCACAGACCTCAGATTAGCTACCTGAGTTTCTGCGGCATAACAGAGCGATCTTCGAAAGTCCGCAAGATTACCTCCTCGATATGCCACAGCCAGGAGAGGGCGTAATCTAGGACGAAACACGACCGAGGTGCCCGGAGGTACCGATTGGCCTCCAAGGGGCACTGGCCAGTGCGTTAGTCGACAGCGGAAGCGAGGTCTCCTGTATTTCTGGAGAGTTTTACTCACAGAATTTGGAGGTTTTTCGAAACTGTCCAACGCTACCCGTAACATCGATAAATGTCGTGGGAGCGTTCGGGGGAGGGTCAGGGAGGATCAAGCAGCAATTAATGACCACAGCGAAAGTGTGCGACTCAGAGGGAGACGTTACCCTGTTGGTGGTCCCGAAGCTGCAGAGGTCTGTGCTCCTCGGTATCGATGGTATGGACAGACTCGGAGTTTATGCCGATACGCATAGAAAAATGATAAAAGTAAGAGAGAAAATCGTCGGACGCCTCGTGGGAGGATACTGGCAGATGGAGGAGAGCCCAGGCAGTATACCCGAAGAGGACAAGAAAATGGGGGAGAGTAGAGCGATGCTCGCTCGAGCCGAAGGCACTTGTGAAGAAGAAGAACCGGAAGTCGAAGTCACGAGACACGTTATGAGCGGAGAGATACGAGATCCCGCCTCGGAATGTCTTCGAGAAGCAGAAGTCGACGAAAAGCTTCGAGAATGTGCCGACGTCGACATCGAGACTCAACGAATCTTCAAGGAATTGGTCTACGAGTATCGAGACATATTTCGGAAACGACCTGGGCGGATGCAAGCATACGAACATCGGCTTGTCCTGAAGGATGAGAAACCATTCGTATCTCGCTCATACCCGGTGCCAATGGCGTACCGAGGAAAGGTCACGGACGAAATAAATAAAATGCTTGCCCAAGGTGTGATTCAAAGGTCAACAAGTACCTATATTAACCCTTTGGTGACCGTTATAAAAACTAACGGGGACGTCAGGCTGTGTCTCGATGCACGACTACTGAATGAGCATCTCGAAGGGGATCTTGACTCAGCCTTACCGACTGAAGAGATTTTCCAGAAATGCGGAGGCGCGAAGGTCATGTCGACCTTGGATCTGACCAGCAGTTTCTGGCAGATTCCGTTACATCCGGATTCACGTAAATAGACGGCATTTCGACACGAAAATAAATGCTATGAATTCACGGTTACGCCGTTCGGTCTAAAAACAAGTACCGCGGCGCTTGTTCGGGGACTGGACATCGTCCTTCGAAACACCGGAGACTTCATAGTAAATTTTGTGGACGATCTGCTAGTGGTATCGGCAGACACTCGACAACACCTGCAACAACTCCGACAACTATTTTCAAGAATCCGCGAACATGGAATGACTCTAAAAATGGAAAAATCCCATTTCTTCCGAAATGAAGTAAACTTTCTCGGATACGTAGCAACGACGAAGGGGATACTGCCGCAGCCAGACAAGGTGAAATCGATTAAAGAATTTCCCCGGCCCCGAAATATAAAACAGCTGAGGGGCTTTCTCGGACTAGTGAATTTCTATACGAAATTTACGAGTAAACACGCGGAAGAAACTGTCCCCTTGTTAGAGCTGTTGAAGAAAGGAACGAGCTGGAGATGGACAGATATCCACGAAACGGCATTCGGAAAAGTGAAACAGCTGTTTTGCGAGTCGGTGGTACTCGAACATCCCGATGTAACAAAGCCATATACCTTGACGACGGACGCAAGTGACTACGCGCTTGGCGCAACACTGTCGCAAACCGACGAAGATGGAGAAGTCGGAGTGATCTCATTTGCCAGTCGAACACTCAAAGGGGCAGAAGTAGGATACACCACGTCGGAGAAGGAATTACTCGCTATTGTGTGGGCTCTTCAGAAATTCCAAAGTTATCTGAAAGGAGCGAAGATAACGGTAGTAACGGACCACAAGGCGTTAGTATTTTTGAAAACGTGCCGATTCACGAGCGATAGATTGTTGAGATGGGCGTTATTGCTACAAGGATACGATTTAACGGTAGAGCACCGGCCGGGAAGGTCGAATCAAGTAGCAGATACGCTCAGCAGGCTCCGAGATCACACGTACGAGCCTGACGGGACGACGCCGGGAAAGATTATCATTGCCACCCTCGCACAGAAACCCTCAAAGCTGTTGCCACAGAAGATGCGGAAGATTGGTACGATACAGAGAAGTCAAGAAAATCTAAATTCCATCATAACTCTGCTAGAGGATGAGAAGGACGTTGAGAATCACCCGAAAAATTACTGACTCAACGAAGGAGTGCTACAGAAGGCCGCAAAGACCGGACAATGGAAAGTTGTGTTACCAGAAGAGCTGAAAGAAATGCTGATCGAAGAATGCCACCTAATGTACGGCCATATCGGTGCAAGCAAGGTATTTCATATGCTGAACGAAGATTTTACATATCCGAGATTCGCGAAGAGCGTCAGGCATCAGCTTGCAACGTGTGACTTGCCAACGGACGAAGTGCGCAATACGAAAGAGTTATGCAAATATGCAAACCATTGTACCGGAAGGACCAGGGGATTTAATCTCCATCGATTTTTACGGCCCGCTACCAACATCCACCGGGGGAATTCGACATATTTTGGTCACGCTGGACGCATTTACCAAATATGTTGTCTTGTATCCAATGCGAAAGGCCAATACGCAAACGATAATCAAAAAGCTTAACATGGATTATATCCCGAAGCATGGAAAACCGCGAAGAATCCAATTCGATCATGGCACGCAGTTTACGGCGAAAGCGTGGAAAAAATGGTTAGAGGACGAAAATATCCGAGGGGTGTTCTCATCGATTCGCCACCCACAAGGAAATATCGTTGAACGGGTGAATCGAGAACTCGGACGATTCTTTCGCACATTCTTAGCGGATCGGCACACAGCATGGGCAAAATGGGTGCCAATAATACAAGACTGTATTAATGATTCGCCGCATGACACCACCGAGTACACCCCGACCGAATTACAAACGAAGAAACCGCCGCATCGCCCTTGGAAAAATTGGATTCCGGCGTTAAGAGAAAAAGCCGCCGAATTAGTCGACTACGCGAAAAAGCTCGAACAAGTACAGCTCAGAATCCTACGGACAGGCAGAAGAAGGGCCGAAAAATTCGATGATTGCCACCGACTGACTACGTTCGAGGAAGGCGATTTGGTGCTGGTGAAAGCACTAAACTTCTCAAACCAAAACGACCAAGTCACCGCCAAGTTTATGCCGTTATACGAGGGACCATATAGGATCGGAAGATGCGTTGGACTCGCGACGTACATCATCGAGGATCCTGAGTCGAAAGAACCGCGCGGAAGATTCCACTCGAGCCTTTTGAAACGCTATCATCCAAAGGCGAGTGAGAAGATTACCGATAATACAGAGGACTCCGAATAGCCCCAGAATAAGGTGGGAAAGAACATAGGAATTAGACCGAGGAGGAAATAAGAAATAACACAGGATAAATAAAAATCGAAATAAAATAAAAATTAATCAGGATAGGATAAGATAGAATTAAGAGTAGGAAAATAATCACGAAGAGTATAAAAAAATAATTAAGAATTAACGATAGAGAATAAGATAGAATTAAGAAAAGAACTCAGGATAGGATAAGATAGAATTAACAAAATAGGAAAAATAGAGAGAATTAAGAGTAGGAAAATAATCACGAATAGTATAAAAAAATAATTAAGAATTAACGATAGAAAAAAAAAAGAAAAGAAAAGAACTCAGGATAGGGTAAGATAGAATTAAGAAAATAGGAAAAATGAGAACTCGACATTACCGACATCGACCCACCCGAACGGTGATCGAAAGTCACGAGATCGGTAGGGAAGAGCGCGCCGCGGACAACCGGGGCCAGGGCGCGAACGAGCACGGCGCCAGCCCGAGCGTCCGAACGACCGAGCGCTAACCCACACCCACCATAGCCACAGAATCTAAACAGATGAGCGCGAATTCTGGGAGGGCCAGTTCTGAGAATTCAAAAGCTCACACTAGTAAGAGTGACTCGCTGAATTATATGAAGTCCGGCCTCAATGAAATTGAAAGGATTTCGAGATGAACAAAAGGAAACGATTATAGCGGGACAATTCCATAATATCACACAGATCCAAAAAGGGGGGGGGGTGTAATGAAAAGGGAATTTACGGTTTAGCAAGCAAGAGAGTCCGATAGCCTGGACAGTCAGACAAATAACATTAACAGAAACGGACAGAACGTAAGAGTGAGAAAAGAACAGAAAGGAAAAAGGATTGATCAAGAATTAGGCAGTACAGTGACGATTAAAGACATGGAGACGTTCCGCAACTACCCGGCCCGAAATCTGGAGGGAAGTTATCTCGCCGTGACGGTGATAAGTGTGCAGAATCCGAGCCGGTTATATGTGCACCTGGCCGATCCGGAAGGCAGCAGAGCAAGGTTGCTGCACTATTATGCTCACACTAGCATAAATCACCCGGAAGTACGACCGCTCGAGGAAGAGGAGTGTCGTGCCGGAGCGCCCGCATACTTTCGGCACGATCAGAAGTTCTATCGGGCGGTGATCAACATGGACCGGGATGAGGAGGGCGATATCGCCATCTGGCTCGGCGATTGGGCCTTATCGCTGCATGCAAGACCAGAGGAGTTGTTCACAGTTCCCCAAGAACACCGGGCTATCGCATTCCAAGCAATTGCTTGTGGACTCCATGCCACAAGACCCGTGGAAGGGGAGGAATGGAGTCCCGAAACTACGAACTATGCCAAAGAGTACCTGGAAGATCGCCTCTGGAACCTACATGTGGCCGATCAAGACACGGGGGCTGATGCGATCTGGATCATTCTCGAGTCTCACGGGAACGAACGAGAAAGCCGCCGGGATCGGCTGCTAGCCACAAATCAAGGACAATGGGGCGTAAACCTGGTTCAACTGGGGCTTGGATGGCGGTTATCACTGCGACAGCGTGCAGGTGCCCCTCCGACACCAGATGGGCCCTGGACCAAACCTGGACCCTGAAGAGGACGAGGAGGAAATGGAGGTCGACGAACTTGAAGGATGGGACGACAGCGGTAGCGACGAAGGGTATTCCAGCGACCTCAGCACGGAGCCCAACGGAGAAGATAACAACATAAACATATAAAAAAAAAAAAAAAAAGAGAGGAGAAAAGGACTAAAGGGGAGGAAGGCACATGTAAAAACGCCACGAAATCGACGTGAAAAATAAATAAAACGAAGTAACAGGAGAAGCATATTTTTTTTTTGTAATCCTAATAAGTAGAGAAAAAAAAATGATGACATGACTGGTGAGGTTCGAGACGGACCTCCCCAGTCATGTGGGGGAGAATGAAACTCCCCCCCCCCCCCATAACAAATAAACAGCCGGATCAGAGCCAGTCGACAGACCCGCGGAGGCACAAGTGGCGCCATCCGACGGGATCGAGCGGCAGCTCGATCGATGCCGAGCAGCGCGCACGCGCATAGGCTAAGGACAGCGAGGATTCGGAAGCACGCCAGTGCCGCCCGGCGGAATTACGATAAAAGCTCACTCAAGGTCGAAGAAAGGTGAAAGCGAGGGAAATTCGGCCTCAACGATTGGACGAAAATGACGACATGAAATATGCACACGGCACCGACCGAGCACACTATTCGCTCGGCGGGTAACACCGGACGATCGTCACTACGATACCTACCCGGGATTGGAGGGTAGAAGGCGAGGAGGCTCTCAACCAATAAGAAAATTAATAATCGGCCGATCGCACGCAGACGCGAGTCCGCCAAAACCCTGCAGAACCGACGGAGAAGGGGAGCAAAATCGGGGTATAAAAGACGGCGATTTCAGCAGTCGATTATCAGTTCATCAGTCAACGATCTACTTTACCATCGGCCAGCTCTCCAAGGACTAAAAGTGAAAAGTGAAAAGTGAACAGTAACAGTGAATAAAAGTGAGTTAAGGTGAAATAGTGCCAATTGGACTTATTAAATTTTGTGTGTCGTGGACTTATAAAATTTGTGCGACTGTGGACTTATAAAATTTCTGTGCCGATTCGGACTTGTAAGATCTCTGTGCCGAGTTAATTTATAAAATTCGTGCCGAAAACGGACTTGTAAAATTTCGTGCGAATTTCGAACTTAGAAAAATTGTGAAACGAGGACTCAGAAAAATTGTGACACTGACTCGTAAAATTCGTGACACGTCGAAATCTCGTGCCAAGTTCGAACTTATACATTTGTGCAACGATTGGAGCTAATCGGTAAAGTGACCAAAGTGACCGGTCAAATAAGGGGCAAGTGACGGGACCAATAATTTCACACCTCCAAGGACGTGAAAAACACACGTCCAGGGCTTCATTCACTTTCCCTGAAGGAACCAATACCGCCAAACCGAGGTAAAAACGTCTCATTATCAAAATAACCCCAATTGCAAATCGCGAGGTGAGCGAGCTGTCACCGGCGATCGCCGAGTCGTGACGTCATCACAAATACAGCCGAGCGCGACGGCCAGCTGGATTCAGCGACGAACGAGGAGCTACCCACGCATGCGTAGTTCGGTCCACACGCGAATAAATCCTTTCGATGTAAATATTCTCACTTTAAGAAATTAATTTATTCAAGAACATAAGAGATAAGATCGGAGTATACAATTTTGTAACCGACTGGAATAAATATTTTGAGCGAGAATAAAAAACACGAATTAATTGAAGGAATCGAAATACGCGTAATCACGCAAGAGCTTGTCACTTTACCAATAAAAAGTATTATTATTTCATATCAAAAACGTCTCTGACACACCAGCCCATAATTCCTAGCCACTCGAGTCCACGAATCCTTCCGTTTGAGTGCCCGTCCTCTTAAGGAGGTGCGCAAATACGGGAAATCATTGTCCGAGCCGTTGCTCCGGTTACAAACAATACTAAAAATATACATAGGGAAATGCCGAAGTTGAAACGTAAAAGTGTATCAAATAAAAATGATGCCGCGAAGACTCGCATGAATAAATTGCGTTCGACGCCACAGTACAAAAAGAAGAAAAAAAAAAGTAAATAATCTTACTGAAACGGGGAAACGTAAGCGTGACGTTGATTATGTTACGGATGTGCGCAACGAATGTGAAATGACGAAGCGAAAAATGGACATCATCGATATCGAAAATGAGAAGAAAAGAAAAAAAATAGCATACATGAATGTTATCAGAAGAAACAAGGTCTATATCGTAAACGAAGAGAATCGAAATATTCAAAGGATGAAAGAAAAACGCAATGAACCTGAGTACAGGGTATTGGAAAAAGAAAAAAATATCCAGAGAATGAATAAAATACGTAAAGAACCGGAGTACAGGGTCTCGGAAAATGAAAAAAATGTTCAAAGAATGAAAAAAATGCGGCAAGAACCTGTGTACATGGTGTTGGAAAAGGAAAGAAATGTGCAACATATGAAAGAAATACCTCAAGAACCTGACTACATAGTATTGGAAAAGGAAAAAAATGTGCAACGTATGAAAGAAATGCGGCAAGAACCTGAGTACACAGTATTGGAAAAGGAAAAAAATGTGCAACGTATGAAAGAAATGCGGCAAGAACCTGAGTACACAGTATTGGAAAAGGAAAAAAATGTGCAACATATGAAAGAAATGCGGCAAGACCCAATTTATCACACAATTGAATATAACAATAATAGACACAGGCACCAAAGAATGCGACAGAATCAAGACTACCGCGAGATTGAATACACGCGTAATAACAATCGAAAAAAAGAACTGCGACAAGATCCAAATTTTGTAATAAACGAAAGAAAACAAGAGGCTCAACGTAAAAGATCATTAAGGTTAGATGATTTCTTTAGTTATCGAGAGAGGTATTATATGTCAATTGCTGAAAAAATTAAGACCGATATAGAAGATGATGAATATAATCAAAGTTTACTAATTATGAACTATTTATAAAATCGAAAGTTGGGTCCTGATAAAATATGCATCTGTTGTGAAAAATTATTTTTTCCAAAATCAGTTGAATATTTCAAAAGGACCACTATAGAAAGCAAATTATCGAAAAAAATACTGAACGTTAATAAGTTAATGGAAAACGTAGTAAATAATACATCGGAGTATATTTGCAAAACGTGTAAAAAATATATACTATGTGGACTTGTTCCAAAGCTGGCGGCCAACTCAGATTTGCAGTTTCCGATCGTACCAGAAACAATCCGAGACTTGTCTGCAGTAGAAGAACGGATGGTATCACCGTATGTTCCATTTATGCAAATAAAAGCACTACAACCGCATGCTATAAATCCTCAGCTATCATTAAAGGGAAGTATTGTAAATATTCCGGTAGAAATTAATGACATGATAAGTGTCTTACCACGATCTTTCGATTTCATGTCAACAATCCAAATAAAATTAAAAAGACACCTCGATCATAAGTCTGATTATATGTACGAAACAATAAGGCCAGCAAAGATTTGTGAAGCTCTCACATACCTTCGGACGACCTCATTGTACGTAAAGAATAATTTGGACATCGATCCAGAGTTTTTTTTTTAAATACGAGAAGAATAATGACGCCCTTGTAGACTTTATCGTTGATCAAGATAAAAATGGCGATGATAATGGATGTCCACAAAATAGCTGTATTAAGGAAGATAGTGACGGTGGATCCGATTCAGAACAATCAGATTCCTTCGAACCAATCGACGAAGTTCTTATTCTTGATAGAAATAAAGAAGTATCTACGAATGTTCAAGTTATCGCACCCGGACAAGACAAGTATCCCGTTCCCTGGCATTTAACGGAAGACATCGATGAGTTGTGTTTTCCAAGAATTTTTGGAGGTGAAATTCTTGATAAAACAAAACGTTTGACATATTCCCAGCGGGTTAAATTCGAAGCGCGGAACAAGGATAGAAGATCTTGTGAACCAACGAGAATTTTATTCATGGCCAAACAAAAATTGGAAAGGGCGGTAATGTCTAGTATCAGTGTTTATTTACGACGAGTAAAGAATTATCCAAATTTAACAGCTGAGAGAGTTACGGATCGGGATTTTATAAACGATTCGATACGCCACGATGATGGTTTTAAATTTTTGAAACAAATACGATCATCGCCTTCATATTGGGAAGATAAGAAAAAACACCTGTTGGGGATGATTAGACAGTGTGGAATCCCAACATTATTTATTACGTTCTCAGCATCTGAAAGTAAAAATGCTGATTTTTTGAAGATTTTGTACAAAATACAACACGATAAAAGTATCAGTACCGCAGAAGCAGTACGCTTAGATTTAGCAGAGAAAACAAAGTTAATAAAGGACGATCCAGTCACATGCGTTAGATACATCGAAGAAAGATTCCGCAATATTATGTCTATTTTGGAGAACAAGCATGGGCCATTCGGGGAAAACTTCGTTGTTGATTATTTTCAGCGACGGGAGTTCCAAGCGAGAGGATCCGTTCACACACATAATCTCGTATATTATAAAAATGCTCCAATTTATAAAGAAGAAGATCCCGATTCTGTGGATGTGTTAGTAAAATGGATCGATGGAATCATTTCATGTGCGTATGAACCTAGAAATCCATTGATGACCTTGCAAATGCATCGACATAAACCTACGTGTTATAAAGGAAGAAAAAATAAATCGATTTGTCGATTTAACATGCCAATGTTTGTCATGAAGAAAACGATGATTTTAAGACCATAAGATGATGACGACCAGGCTAAAGATGATAAAAACAATATTAAAAAAATTAAAGAACTTATGCAGGAATTTTTCGAGAGTAATCAACTTGTATCGTTTGAGAGCACATTAGAACGATTGCAAATGACAGAAGAAGATTACATCCACACAATTAGAAGCTCTTTAACCAGAACCAAAATATTCTTGAAGAGAGCTAGCAATGAAGTCGCAATGAATGCATACAATAAAACAATTCTTACTCTTCTCGAAGCAAACATGGATATACAATTTGTTTTAGATCCATATAGTTGTGCCTCATATATGATTAACTACGTCACAAAAATTGATGCGGGTTTATCGAGATTAATGAGAGAAGCAGCAAAAGACATAGCCGGTGGCAATTTGAGCATAAGACAAAAATTTAGAAAAATTGCTAATGTATTCATAAATGGCAATACCATGTCCGCACAAGAAGCTGTTTATCACGTTCTGGGACTGCCGCTTTCACTGTGTAGCAGAGCATCAATCTACATTAATACTGTTCCTCAAAGTGAACGAGTTCGCATGCTAAAATCTCAACCGGATTTAGAAAAAGTGGGAAACGACTCGAAAGACATATACCAGAAGAATATAATTGAAAAATATGAAGTGCGAAATGAGGAATTGGAAAATGTTTGCCTTGCCGACTTCGCAGCTAGGTTTGAAGAAAGACGCTTTGCACAAAAAGATGATAGCGATGAAGAAGATTATGACATCAAAGTCCATCAGCGCAGAAAAAATAAAATCATAAGATTTCGACGCTATAAATTACAACAAGACAGAAGCAACTATTTCCGAGAACAAGTTTGATTGTTCTTGCCATGGAGAAATGAAACAAATGATGTGGATAATGAAAATTGTGAAATGGTTTATATACGGAATATTGAAACGATTGACGAAAATCGGAAGAAATATTCAGTTGTGGGCGATCAAGTTATTGACAATGCCCTATCTGAAGCCCAAATAAATTATCAAGATTTGGAAGATGAAGAAGTCGAATCTTTTAACAGAACAAGAGTAATGAAATATCAAGAAATTGATATTTTTGGCCAAGCGGGCACTGAAAAAAAAGGTTCCAATATAAATGATAAAAGGAGAATAACTTGTCCTCCTAAAATGAGTAAAGATGAAACTATGCATACACTCACGAAACTAAATGATAGACAAAGAGAAATCATTATGCACGTTTTAAATTGTTTTAAAACGGACAATTTACCAATCAGATTATTCATTAGTGGATCGGCAGGCGTTGGTAAAAGCATGGTTATTAATTTCATGTATCAGATGTTATTGAATTACTTTGACGGACAGCCAGGGACCAAAACCGATAAAACCAGAATATTATTATGTGCACCATCCGGAAAGGCTGCGTTTTTAATAGGTGGTGTGACATTGCATACCGCGTTCGCCCTACCGATAACTCAGTTCGGTGGACAAATGCCTGAGTTATCAGCAAATATAGCGAATACAATCCGGGAAAATTTGTTTGAATTAAAATTATTAATTATCGATGAAATATCAATGGTAGGTAGCACTATGCTTAGTCGCGTGGATACACGGCTCAGGCCAATCACGGGTAGAGATAGAAGTTTTGGTGGGGTGTCTGTGATTGTAGTAGGTGATCTTTATCAATTACCACCAGTTATGGATAGTCCCGTATTCCTCACACCACATTCTTCTATGCTGAGCGTTTTTGCGGAAAACATACTTTGGAATGAATTTCAATATTTTGAGTTGAATGAGATAATGAGAAAGAAAGAAGACAAATGTTTCGTGAATGCTCTCAATAATTTAGCGCAGGGCGATATGTCTGAACAAGATATTACTCTAATTAGATCGAGAGAAATGAATGAAAAAGACATACCTACAGATGCAATCAGATTGTACACTGAAAATCGTCTTGTCGATGCTTATAACGAAAAAAAATTAATAACGAAGATGGTATACCATACATATCGAAGGCGGTAGTTTCAGTATTGGGGAACGTGCGTAGTAAAATGAGAAACAAATTATTGACATCTTTAAAGAACAAAAAAAGAACTGGATGTGGTGGATTGCCACATAAAGTTACACTAAAAATTGGGATTACATACATGATAACTTCAAATATTGATATAGAAGATGGTCTGGTGAACGGAGCATGTGGAAAATTGACTTATATAACTTTCCTACCCCAAACTGAACAACCGATTAAAATATGGTTAGATTTCAACAATGAAAATGTCGGGATAAAACAACGGGAACCCTATTTAAAATATATGGATGACAATGCTATAAACAAGAACCTTGTTCCAATTTCATATATTTCGATAGTAATAAACATTAATGAGAGACTAGGATATCAAACCGTAAGGCAACAATTTCCCGTAACGCCTGCTGAAGCTTTAACAATTCATAAAAGTCAGGGCCAAACATACCAAAAAGCCTGTATCGATACAAGAAAAAGTTCAAGATTAACTCAATCTATGCTTTACGTCGCACTCAGTAGGGTCACAAGATTATCTGGTTTATTAATTCTAGGTACATTCACTCCCCCAAAGAAACCACGTACAGATAATCCTTTGCAATCGGAACTGAAACGATTAAAGGAGAAAAAAATGTTGCAACTGTCATATTCGCGAAAAATAGAAGGAAAGGGATTAAAAATTATATATCAAAATGTTCGGTCGTTAAGAAAGTATATGTGCCACATTGCATGCGATAGATGGTACAGTCAATCTGATGTACTCATATTTTCTGAGACGCATATAATCCATACGGATATATTGACACTCAATGGATTTGCAATCGCATTTCGTTTTGATGGACCCGATATTCAATCATCAAAAGGAATAATGTGTTTCGTCAAAGAAGGATTAAATATTACAATTCACCGACATATACAAAAAGATATTACTACCAGTAATGGACAACTTCATCATATTCATTTAGTACATTTCGCAGTTGAAAAAGTACAAATTATAACAGGGTACAAATCACCATCCGTTGATAGACAAAGCTTTTCGGAAGAGTTTGGTAATATTTTGCACAGCGTATCCGGGAGTGAAAAGATTGTCATCGGTGACTTCAATTATGACACGTATAAAAAAGGAGGATTTCTTGAAAAATATTTATTATTGTTAAACTTCATACGTGCAATTCCTATCGAAGTCTCAACCACAAATTTTAACACACAAATTGATGTAATATTCGTTGATAGAAAAATGAGCAATTACACTGCCGGTGTTTATGTAACATACTTTTCAGATCATAAGCCTATATTCATCGGATTAGAGGTAAACAATGTGGTTCCATCATTATCCAATCAAGCTTTTGGAACTATTCAAGATAAATCACAGTTAATAACACAGAGATAACATCAACACGAATTGGGAAGAGATTCAGCTCAGACTTCTACATGCACAGATACTATGATTGACGTCACCGACGGACAGGATATTATGTTGGAAGTTGATCACACAGTACCCAGAAAAATTATGTATAATACACCAATAGTCAAAGCACAAATACTACAAGAAAATATTCTAGAAACAGACTCATGGCTGGATGATAGAGCAATTAATGCCGTTCTGAACATAATCCGAAGTAATACTCAATTTAAACCTGATGATATAATTGTTCTTCAATGCCTACAATGGATTGAGCCTGCTTTGACGGTAGATCTTCAAATTTTAGGTCCAAATGAAACATCGCATTGGCATTGTTTATACTTTGATAAATGTAAACTTCATATATATGACAGCTTGTACTTTGATCAACTTTCTTATGAAAATCTCGAAAAGGTGGAAAAACAATTCATTAGATTGCGATATCCTAGTCTAACACAGAAAGACATTATCATCGAAAAAGTAACTAGGCAGCCAGATCTTACATCATGTGGTGTCTACGCTGCAGCATTGGCGACATCCATAGCTTTAGGCAAAAATCCGACCGATATAAAATATTCTGCAGATCCCCAACGAATGCGCAACCATTTAATGAGAATGATCAATGAAAATATATTATTACAATTTCCTGAGGAGTAATCAAAAGGAGGAGAAGTTTCTGTTAGTACC
Organism: Stenichneumon culpator; assembly: GCA_964017025.1. Classification (NCBI taxonomy): domain Eukaryota; kingdom Metazoa; phylum Arthropoda; class Insecta; order Hymenoptera; family Ichneumonidae; genus Stenichneumon; species Stenichneumon culpator. Next base: position 18,666,804 of record OZ024771.1, read on the forward strand.
GACATTTGTGATATCTGCAATTGATGCAGCAACATGAAAACCATTTTGGTATCTGCAATGATTGCAGTAACACGGCAATATGAAGAAAGTATTTTCAGATGGAAAATCTTAGCCGCAACATTGAAAACATTATGGTACTTGTAATTATACTGCAGTACGTTTTTACTTTTATTTTTTTTATGAGATGCGTTATTGGTTTACCTTCTCGTGGTGCATCTCGAAAACAAATATATTTGAAATAATATATGGAAATCCTCAATATATTATTTCAACCAAACACAATATTTTGCATGAAATACAATACTGAGTACTTTTGTATTTTATGGCAAAAATGTTTGGCTAAAAACCAATCATTTTTTTTTAATAAATGTTTTTTTAACACAATAAAAAAAGTTGAAAATTGAAATTTTCATATGGCTTCCTCATAAAAGTTGAAAATTGCAATTTTCATATCTCTTTTTTTGTCGCGAAGCTTCCTCTATGAGGAAGCCAAAAATGCAGACAATGCTTCCTTATAGAAGAGGCTTCGCGACAAATCAATAGATATGAAAATTGCAATTTTCAACTTTTATGAGGAAGCCATATGAAAATTTCAATTTTCAACTTTTTTTTACTACCGATTTGGCTGAGTCGATTTTGTTTACCTCTGGAGTTATCATGGAATATTTATCGTTTAGTTTTTAATTTTTATCTCTTTCTGTAATGCCAAAATATTGTGTTTTTTATCTGACAAGGGTAATATAGGGTTCGTATTGGCACACGGGTTACTTTGAGATGTAACCTTTTTCCCTTTTAATCTACTAAACCAGGATGCCCAATGGGTTTAAATGGAAGGTAACCGTTTATGAAAAAATCGCTACGTGGAGACGTAGAGACTGGCTTTGCGAACAATTTAAAACTTGGCCCATGCAAATTGGATGTATAGATTTTTAAATATGTTGTCGACAAGGTTGAAAAAAGTATTTTCGAGAAAAACGCCTTCAAAGTTTTGGTAACGAATAATTCGTACGTAAAAGCTAAATTTTTTCTTGTCTGTTATTATAATGTTTCTCACCGTTAGTCTGCTATTCCTGAACCATAGAACAGCTCGTCAGTATCCATAGATTGATTGTTGTTTTGATTTTTTCCACGCAAACGACCCTCATGCGTGCTTTTTTGGCTTCGAGGTCCGCGTCGAATATACGCTTCTCGTCCATGGTTTCACAATATCGATACAGCTTCTCGCCAATTTTGATATTTAACACCTCCGATACATTTATGAGGCCAATACAATGGCCTAACGGAAATATCTTTCAAGAATTGTGGACCATGCAGGCCAACAAAGGGTCGGTAGGTAGCAGACTCGGTCGGCGGCCGCACACCTGCCGCTCGGCGCGGTCGCTTGCTTCGAACCGTTTCACAGAAAATGCTGTATCTTCGTCAATTTTGCAAATTTCTTCAAAAAATTTTGTGAGAACATTCTTAACACATGCATCATTCAGGAAAAAGAAAAAAAATAAAAAAAAATAAACAATTTGCACCGTGTTGTGGGGCCTTAAGTGAGGAAACGTGTTTTTCTACTTTTTGAGGTTTACCGTGCCGCGTGTGCCTTGTGTTCGTTCGAGTTTTTTTTAACAAAAACTTTTGAGAGACATGTCGGAGACAGTGATAAACGGAACTCGGATTGATCCACTCTCAAAGGATAATTATGACACGTGGAATATGCAGATAGAGGCGTTGATGATAAAAAGTGACATGTGGGAGTACGTGAGCGGCGAGAAATCCCTTCCTATTGCCGCGGCAGGTGCCGATGCTACAGCTTTGGCAGCGGTTGCAATAGCGCAGAGTGCGTGGAAGAAAGCTGACAGAAAAGCCAAATCGGATATAATTTTGTCGATTTCTCCGTCGCAGCTTCCCCAGGTTCGAAATCTGGAGACATCCCGAGAGGTCTGGCTCAAGCTCGAGTCGATCTACGCATCCAAAGGACCGGCGAGGAAGGCGACGTTACTCAAGCAGCTAATATTGCAACGAATGGTCGATGGTGAGGACGTTAGGGAGCATATGGCAAAGTTTTTCGACGCTGTCGACAAGCTGACCGCTATGGATGTAGACGTGAACCGAGAGCTGCTGTCAATCATGCTCCTTTACAGTCTCCCGTCAGGCTTCGACAACTTAAGGGCTGCGATAGAGTCCAGGGATGAGCTTCCGGCGGTAGATGCGCCGAAAGTCAAGATCCTCGAAGAGAACGATGTGCGAGCGCAGACCGCAGTCGTCGAAGCAGCCGGTGCTCTCGCAGCCTCGCAGTCTCGACGTCGACGGAGGCATAGAAAACCAAAGCCAGGTGGAAAGGATCCTCCGGCTGACAATGCATCTGGGATTATATGCTACAAGTGCGGAGCCCCTGGGCACAAATCTCCAGATTGTACTTCCGGAGAGAGGAGCGGACCGTCCGTCAAGCCGAAAGCATCTGCGACGAAGACAGCTACTGGGAAGCCTAGCGCACATGCAGTCGACGATGCGTATATGGCATGTTACACCACTTCCGAAGACTGTCAGGTATCAGGCTACTCTGGAAATGTTCGATCTTGGATTCTCGACAGTGGATGCGCCGCACATCTCTGCGGAGACAGAGATTCCTTCGACTCGCTCACTCCGTCGACAGGCGATAGACTCAACCTGGCGAGTCTAGCATCGACAGATATCGAAGGCAGAGGCGCTGTTAGAGTTCCAGTCTCCAGTGACGGCGGTCGCAGACTTGTCAAATTTCAAAATACTTTGTTTGTTCCAGATTTGAGAACAAATCTTGTTTCCGTAGCCAAAATTACCGACAAGGGGAATACGGTAATTTTCTGAACAACTCAGCATTGGTTACCGACCGAGATGGAGTAGTGAATATGAAAGCGGAACGACGCGGGGACCTCTATTATGTCCAAGAAGAAGACGAGCGAGCTGGAGCCGCAGAAGCGGCCCTTCTCGGCTCCGACTTGTGGTCGTGGCACGAGCGTCTCGGTCATCTCAACTCGAAAAATCTACTCAAGGTTATCGAAGAATTGCAGATGACGCCACCCACGAAGAAGGAAGCCGATGATTTGAAGGAATGCGAAATATGTCTGAGGGGCAAGATGACCGCTCTCCCCTTTCCTAAGGGACATCCGCCGTGCTCTGAATTGCTTAAAATTGTACATTCAGATGTTGTAGGTCCTATGCGAACCCAATCGATGAACGGAGCGAGGTTTTTCGTCACCTTCATCGACGATAGCTCGAGATGGTGCGAGGTATACTTCCTCAAACAGAAGAGCGGCGTGTTCGAGGCCTTCAAGCTGTACAAGGCTTTCGTGAAGCGACAGTCGGGGATGAGGATAAAATCTCTGCAGTTGGACAACGGTAGAGAATACCGTAATACCGAGATGGACCTGTTCCTGGCTAATTGCGGAATTGAACGTCGGTGCACCGTTGCTCGCACCCCTCAATAAAATGGAGTCGCTGAGCGGATGAACCGAACTCTTCTCGACATGGCCCGTTGTCTCATGCTGCAATCCGGGCTTCAATCATCATTCTGGGCCGATGCAGTGGCAACGGCGTACCACGTACGAAATCGCTATCTGTCCAGTAGCTTAGGTGGAGGAATCCCCTACGAGAAGTGGACAGGCGATTTACCAAATCTGGATTATCTTCGAACGTTCGGATCCGAAGCGTTTGCCCTCGAGAAGGATCCTACGAAGGACAAGTTTGCCGCGAGGTCTACAAAAGGAATCTTCATCGGTTACCCCTGTCACGTTCCGCGCAGCGTTAATTTTTATTTCAAATTCTTCTCGCGCGAATCGTGACTGCGACTCGCGACATGGCACGTTCGGGCTCGTCAGCAACGGCGATTATTTGTTAAGGCATCAGGATGCACCGGATGTATCCTGTTGCCTTCAAAATATTTAATTACATTTGTCGGTCTTCGGAATATCGCGTTGGCCGCTAAGCGTAATTCTACGCGACACGGATCGTGCGATATCTTTCTCGGGAACCGCGAGCGAGGGCTTGAGGGAGCATGCGAATGCCTCCTCTCGCCTCCCCTCGGCGGGTGTTAAATTTCGCGGGACTTGCAAAAATTCTCCCCGGCTTGCCGTCCAACGGTCAAGAGATCGGCGGATGAGCAGGCCGGGGAAATCAGTCCCGAAGAGACATCGAAAGCGCGAGCTTGAACTTCGAATCAACTCCTCGTTTCAGCTCCCGCAGAGCAATCTTAAAATCTTGAAGGAGTTCCGCGGTTCGGTACAAATCGCGAAAGCCGATAGAGCCGTAGAAGCCGGACAGTGTATTGCGTCGCGGTAATAAGCCTGAACGTGCTAATCATAAGTGTAATTATTATAGTGTGTGTTCGCGGTGTGAAGGAGAGAGAGAGAAAGAGCAGAGAGTGTAAAGAAGGAGAGAGAGAGAAGGAGCAGAGAGTGTAAAGAAAGAGAGAGAGGGAGTGGAGGAACTGGACCGCTACCACACGTAAGAATAAGAACCTATTGTAAGAACGAGTGTGAGTGTGTGCGAGCGAATGTGTGTGAGAGCTTGCCGGCTAATCCGTCAGTTACCAGATAACATTTATTCATTATTCATCATTAAAGTTCGAATCATTATATATTACCGCATTTATTATTTATCGACCGGCGCGAAACATCGGGAACGTCCTGTATAGGACGAACCGGGGACGATCCCGAAAAATAAATATAAACTCGTCGCGCTTCTCGCGACGGGGTTAATTCGACGTATCGACGCCCGTACGTCACAAATAAACTGGTGTCAGAAATGGGATACCGGTTTCTTCCCGTACTCGCATCTGTCGTTGGTAATTTTTGTTTAAATTCTATTTCAAAATTTACAAATTTTTTACTATAAATAATTTTTCGTGATCTTGACAATCGAAATTCAATTTGGAAAAAAAAATGACCGCTCCAAATCAGGAAGTCCTTCGGGCACTCGATATGTCTGCACAATCAGTGCAGAACATGACGAGTATGATGCAGGGCATGACCCTCCAAAACCGTTTCAATAGCCTGCTCGTGTGTGACGGCCAGGGAATCTCCTTACGAGATTTTCTGCAAGATGTTCAGAATTTGGCAGTAAGTGTGCCGGACGAGGACGAGAGCAACTACGTCGCAATAGTCATTACCAAATTGCGCGGAGCTTTACGTAACTGTCTGCATGGCCTGCGAATAAATACCATCAAAGATCTGGTGAAAATTCTAAAGAAGCGTCATACTACCGGTAAAACGTATGACTATTATAACAACAAATTGTCCTTAATGCGCATGTCAAAGGGGGGATCGGTTGGCGATTTCTATGACAGGGTTCGGACTGTCATTGCCTGCGGTAGGAACGCGTATCGAACTGAATACGGCGCCGAACCACTGGCGGAAGACAAAGACCCCCTGTACGGTACAGGTCGTGGCACCTTCATCAGAGGTTTGCCATCACAGATGAGCGCGGGAGTGCTCCTCCAAAAGCCCAAGACCCTCGAAGAGGCTTATGAGCTCGCGGAATATTCAGACGCGAATCTTCCTTCGCAACGGCAGGAAGAACGTACGGAAGCGTTAGTTTTTTATACGCGCGACGGAGAGCGACGAGAATTTGTGCCGCGTACGAATCAGTCGGAAGCACGCGCGAATCCCCCGCGACCGGAGGGATATAGAAATTTCGGCACGAATCAGCCTGCACGACGAGACGCGTCTCTGTCTCCTCGGATAAACCGTCGATCCGAATTCAATCCTCGGACGGAGGGTTGCGGCGACCGCTATTGCTGGTACGGCCGGGGTTGCCCTTGCTGCCTGTGGAACCGGGCGTACGTGCAGCCGCGGCCAAGCAATGATGCTCATTTAAACTCGCAGGAGGCTCGCCCCGGTGCTTCGTCGGCGAGCCTAAACAGAGCGCCTTCGCCGAGGCCGACGACTCGATCTCCCGAGCGCTGACCATCAGTGCAGTTCCTGGAGAAAGATGCATCGTCCTCTGGACCCCAAACCCCGTCGAGGACCCAGCAGTAGAGCTGTCAGCTCCAGAGCTACGTTATAAGACGGGTAAATTCTTCTTGGATACGGGCTCCGCGACTAGTCTGATCAAATTGAGCGCCCTTCACGAAGATCTGAGGGTCAACACCGACGATGTTATTTGGGTAATCGGCTTAGAGGAAACTCAGATTCTTACGTTAGGATCGGTTTTCCTTCATTTTTCGGAAAGACCTACAAAATTTTACGTCATGCGACGTTTACCGCTAAAGAGCGAAGCCCTTATCGGAAAACCATATTTTTATGAGGAAGGAGCCGAAATATCCTTCCACCATAAAGCTCTAGTCACGCGGAACGATCCGATTCGGCCTAAGCCATTTCTCGAAAATCCTGCGGGCGAACACGGGAGCGCGGAAAAAGTTTTAATCACACAGGAAAAACCCGTGGGTAAGAAATTCAAATTACGCACGCGCATGCGTGAACAGATCGCACTACCCGTCGCGAACAATGTCTTGAACGAGGGATACTTGCCGCGGATAGCTACACTCGCGGGGGTCTACATCGGTAACGCGATCGTGAAAAATCAAGAGGGGACTTGCCACGTCTTGGCAATTAATACGCGATTCGAAGACGTAGACATCGAACTGCCACCCCAAGAACTCGAGCCTTTCGAATATGGCCGTCCAGACGACGCCGACTCGCTATCAGACCCATCAGATACCGATCAAGACGTTGCTCCACTGCTGACAGGGTAGGCGCGATCATGAAGATATTAAGACTCGATCACCTCAGCGGTTCCGAACGCACACACGTTTGCAAACTGATTGAGGAATTTCCCTACCGATTTAAATTACCGGGAGATAAATTGCAGCGAACCGATCTTGTGTATCACCGCATTCCGACGATTGACGATTTGCCGGTGAACGCGAAGCAATATCGATTTCCCGTGGTTTACCGTAGCGAACTTGAAAATCAGGTACAAAAGAAACTCGGCGACGGAGTAATAACCCATTCTCGGTCTCCGTATAATTCACCGGTGTGGATTGTGCCGAAGAAACCTGATTCGCAAGGACGTCCTCGGATGCGCATGGTTATCGATTTCAGAAAATTGAATGAGAAAACGATCTCAGATGCGTATCCGCTACCAAATATGATCGAAATCCTGGAACAACTCGGCCAGGCTAAATATTTTTCAACTTTTGACTTGGCCAGTGGATTTCAGCAAATCCCTATGGACGCCCGTGACGCTTGTAAAATCGCGTTTTCCACTCCGAACGGGCACTACGAGTATTGTAGAATGCCGGAAGGTCTGAAAAACGCTCCCGCGACGTTCCAGCGTCTGATGGATCGCGTGCTGGTAGGACTCCAGGGGACCGAATTATTCGTCTACCTGGATGACGTCGTAGTATTCGCGAAATCCCTTGAAGAACATGAAATCAAGGTTCGCCGATTCATGATGCGTCTAGAGGAAGCGAACCTGAGCTTGGAGCCCGACAAATGTGAGTTTTTGCGCAGTGAGGTGGCTTATCTTGGCCACATCGTGAGCTGCGAGGGTCTACGGATGGATCCGAAAAAACTCGAGTCCGTCTGAAATTTTCCGGCTCCGAAAAACCAGAAAAACATTCGAGAGTTCCTCGGTTTAACCGGTTATTATCGTCGTTTCATTAAGGATTTTGCTGCGCGATCTAAGCCACTGTCGGATCTATTGAAAAAGGGACAAGCCTTCCGCTGGGGAAGAAAAGAAAAGAGAAGTTTTCGGAGTCTGCGAAAAGCCCTTTGCAGGGAGTCGATATTACAGTATCCTGACGTGACGAAACCGTTCACGTTCACAACGGATGCGTCGGATCTCGCACTCGGCTCCGTATTATCGCAGGAGCACGATGGCTTCGATCTTCCCGTCGCGTACCACTCGCGTGTATTTTCTCCGGCCGAAGCCAATTATTCAACAACTGAGAAGGAACGTCTGGCGATTATTGATTCAATCGAACAATTCGCGACATATTTGTACGGAAAGAGATTCACCCTCGTGAGCGACCATGAGCCTCTCAAATGGATGCGAACGACTCTCGATCCAGGCGAGAGGCTCGCGCGGTGGAAAATGCGGTTACGAAAATATGATTTCGATTTTGTTTATAAACCAGGACGGTTAAATGTGAATGCCGATGCACTCTCGCGTAATCCAGTAAATCCGGAAAAATCAAGTTCCAGCGATAGTAGCGACTCGGACGCAGGGAAGGAAACGCGTAAGGTTCACGCGGTATTGCCGATTCATCTTCTTGCGCTGGTAAGGGCGCGGTTCCGAAGCGTCAAGTTTTGAAACCGAAATCGATACTAAAGCCAGCGTTGGCCGCGAGCCGAGTGAGAGCTTCGTCTACGTCGAAATCTGAGCAAGACGCGGTGGCTGCACGCACGCGTGCGAAATTACGACCCGTGCCTGTTCCACCACCGAATTACAAAGAGGTAGACTCGAGCTCGGACGTTTCGGACGTCCCCGCAGAGCGTATGCATCGTAACACGTTGCCGGTGCCTCTTCTTCCACCGAAACGGCCGATCACACCCGCCGAGCCTGCTACCGTCACGGAGAACGTGAATCTCGAGACGGTGCCTGGCCCTTCTATTGCCGCCGAGGCAACAGGCACAGATATCGCGGTAGCGCTAAATCCTCCTGCGATAGATACGGAGGATGACGAAGAATTCCAGCCAGTCGCGGAAATTTTGCCGTCTGGAAGCACGGAATTCTCACCACAATCGATCCGAGAGTCGATATCAAAATTGGATAAATCCCTGCGCTCCTTGGAGGAACGCCATGTTAAAACAGACGGCATGGAGATCCGAGAAGAAACAGGTCAAATAAGGGAGTCGATAAATAAATTCGACGAACGATACGATTGTTGGAAGGACGTTTTGCTAAGGGAAAGCAAGCGGCCGCCGAGATCGCGTCGGAAAAGGATAAATTCGAATGGCCAGTTTTTGTTTCTGAAGGAGACGAGATCGACCCGGAAGCTCAGCAGGTTCTCGATGAAATCGATCCTTTCGAGGCATCCGGGGATGATCACGAACTAGTCCGAAGACTAGAAAAATTAACAGAAAAAGAGTCTGGCATGACCGAGAGTGAGTTACTCCGACGCGTAAGCCTGAAGGGATCGAGGCCTGTCAGCGACGTGGAGGATGGCACAGAGGCCGATGACGAAAGCGAGGCTGGAAGGAACAGCACGGCTGACGTCACGACCGATGCGTCAAATATTCTTAACAAGCCGCGTCGAACGGTCAGATGGTCGTTGCCCCCTTCGGGTACCATTCCCGATGCGAGATCGACCCCCATAGTTCTCGGACAATTGTCCGGGAAAAATGGAAGGGGGAGGTGACCGAGAGAACCGTGAATTCATCCACGATTCCGTCATCCGTTGCACAAAATTCGGTAACGGGGGGAAGTGACTTCCAAGTCATTGAATTGTCTTCCTCCGATCGCGAAACGGACAGCTCAAGCGAGAATTCTGACAAGCAGATTTTAGAAAAATCTATTCGTCTGGTGGTTGGCACTCGAGAGTGTTTAACCTACAAGGCGGATAATTACGTACATTTTATTTCAGCGGACGGTGAGTTGACCACAATAACCGGAAGATTATTGGCCGACCTCGGAAAAATCGACGCAACCGAAATAAAAACCAGAGGTCTATAACTCGCACAGATAGCTGTAACACCGATTGGGGGACGGAAGGTTTACAGCGTGGTCGTAAAATTCTATTATTTCGACCGTACTGCCGAGGATAACATAATAAAGGGATTAAGGAACTTGAAAAAAATTCTTGAGCGCACAAATGTCGAATCTTTTCGAATTTCGCGTTCAGGTGATTTTTCCGACGATTTACCGAGTGGACGGATTGTCCATATATTGGAGGAAATATTCGGAAAATCCGGGATCGGCGTAGCTGTCTGTTACGGTGGCTTACAGGTGCCGACGGAGGAGCAGCGCCCTCGGATAATCGAAGAATTTCACTCGAGCCTATTAGGAGGACATCGAGGGGTGACGAAAACCTACCGAAAAATTCGGGAACGTTTTTATTGGCCCTCACTCCGAAATGAAATACAAAATTTCATCAGACGATGTAAGGGATGTCAGGACCAAAAACTCGTCCGAGCAAAAACTCGCAAGCCGATGCTACTGACTGATACAGTGGCCTGTTGTACCCCGGATAGGGCAGTAGCACCCTACTAAGGGGGCAGTAATACGAAATTAATTAAGTAATATATTAATACGTCATTAATATATTATTAATATTATTAATATAATAATGTAGTAATATATTAAACATTATTCGCATAATGGTATAATATTATAGAATAGTCTTAATAATATATCGCAGTATATTATAGTATTGTAGTGTACATTCCAGTTCGGACAGCGGTGTCCGAAAAGTGGTGCAACTCCGGTTGCACAATATCGAGGAATGCAGCGGCACGCGACGAGCGCGCGTCGCCGCAACGAAATCCACCAAAAACCTGAGTCAGCCGTTAAGCAATCGCAGGCGACTCGGTAATTAGAGCATCGACTCGAGAATTACCGAGTCACATATGCTGAAATAAAAACATGCTCCAAATCCCGTTCTCGAAGAAGCGACGATTTGGAAAGATAATTGTTTACAGAAATAAAGTAAACCATAAACATCCAAACAATATTAAGCTGACGTGCCTGCTCTCTTATTTGTATATAAGGGATCAAGAGCAGACACTCACCAGTCTCTTCGGAACTCCGGAATCTTACGGTTGACTACAGATACACCATACGAGCGAAGCTCAAACGCGATAAGTAGGTTGTGCGAATATCGGACCCTTATCGCGAAGGATTAACGCACGATAGACGGTAATCCAGTCGGTGTATCAAGCGTACAAATTGTACTACGATTGGTAATTCAAAAGGACAGACGTAAGCATAAATAGAGCTTTAACGAATAAACTAAAGTAACGGTAAAGCAACCGAAGATAAATTAATCAAGCGTTAATGGCTAAGTGAGCATTAATATCAAGGTATAAAATAACGTCAAGAAGAACGTTAATGGGACATTAAAGCGAACCTCAGTCGAAGGTTCTCGGTAGACATTGTTATAGAAGAGATATAACAATGTTACCCTTGTAAATCACTGATAATATTAACCTATTGTTAAACACATTAAATTTAGTGTAAAACAAACATTGTAAAATACTGTCTAAATAAATAATACGTTTGTACTTCACTTGGGTTCCAACCCTTTACTGAGCACATCCCCAACCTTACGAGCCAACAGCTCGCGCACAAAACCCAGATTAAATATCTGAGTTTCTGCGGCATAACATTGGGGGCAGCGGTGGGATGCTCAGAGTGAAATAAACAATCAAAACACGAATTACCAAATCGACAAAATTTCCGCACGGTGCGGTAAAACTGTGGCTCCACGAGAGAGCGAAATAAAAAAGAAAGTTCCGCGAACCAGGGTCGACTAAGTGTTCAGGCGGACCACGGGTGCGATCATCGGATCGCCGTGGATTCCCCGTTATCCAAGCGAGATACCGGAAAGGTAGTCAACCGAAGTCTTCAGGGATCACTGCAAGGTCCCGAAGAGCGTCGCCAGAGATTGGGATGTAAAAACAGAATCAGTAAGGGAGCCTGGAACCGAAAGGGTAATACGTCAAGGATTGGAAGGCATCCCGTAATGTGCAGGGTGTAAACCGTGACCCCACATTACTTAATGAAAGTTTGATACGAGTGCGTAAAACACGTGTAGCACTGTTAGAGCAAGTAGGACGCTACTGCTAAATAACAGGGGTATATATATATATACCGCCAAAATAAAAAACAGCATACACCAGAGTTATTGTCCACAGCGGGACAGCGTGGGACAACAGCTGGGACAAGGGGCGAAGCGCTGCAGGTCGCAGCCAGCCTCGCGCAAGACGTGTCCAGACCGACTGAACGGACACACGGGGTAGTGGAAACAGAGACACCCCATAGGAGCAACCTAGGCCACGGGGATTGAGCGAGACCGCCGTACGAAGAAAGTGCGCGGCAAGGATCCGCCGTCAGGGTACGGAGTTGTAAGCTGAAAGGCCGAGTGATGCAGAAAATGCATCGCGACATAATTGACATGCCTCAGGGCTCAAGGTCGGGGCTGGAGACGTGCTCTGGGAAACATGAGTCGTCTGCCTCCCTACAGCGCCAACTTGTTACGTTGCAGCAGGGTGCGGGAAAGAGCGTGAAAGCATACGCTGCCCGGGCCGAAAAAATCACCGTGCGGGTGATAGGGCAACCGTGTGAGGGAATCGACGCACGGGGCGTCGGCTCCATAGCGGAAGCCACCTGGAAGTGTGCGCGGATAAATTTTGAGAACGGACAGAGGGCGGGAAAATGCCGGTCGTCCGAGCGCCGGCGTCCCCCACCATCGAAATCAAGGGACCTCGGTCCCACGAGTAAAGTGTGCAATTATTGCAAGAAATCTGGGCATATCTGGAAAGATTGCCAGCAGCGTAAGCAAGTCGAGATCAAGAGGAATAAACGTGAAGAGCAGCGAGAGCCAGAGGCAAATAAAATCTCCGCACAGCGGGGGACCATCGGAACACCACACAGTGGTGCCATAACAGGAACAGGTGAGCCCACGGAGGACGCTCACAACTGTGCCTTGGAGGGAAAGGTCCGAGCGGACCTATACTCCCCGGCACACGCAGCATGGGTACCTGTGCCTCAGGAAACGGACTGGAAGGATCTTGGATCCACCATGGCATAAAGCATGGAATCGATAGCCACAGGAGACGGCACCGCTCTACACCGGAGAAGGTCCCCGGGCGGAGCATCACCCGTAGCTGGGAGTTCGGGCTACGAACAGCCACATGTGAAAGCCTTCGACCGAGTCGAGGCGTGCTACACGAGGCACACTACTCCGGAGCTGCCAACCTTTAATTTGGGAGAGCGTCTGGCAAGATTGGAGCGGATAGTGGAGTTAATACAACTCGAAGGGTCGAACCGTCGACCTCAAAAAGCGACAACGCACCGGTGATAATCAAATCCATGGCAGCGAAGAAGCATACCGGGTCCGCCGCTACAGCACATACCCCAGACCCGAATAAAAATCACAATAAAAAGTGTCATGTGTGCCGAGGAGCGGGACATCTTGCACGAGGATGCCCGCAGGGTTCAATCCCAGATAATAAAATTAAACCGGCAGGTATTATATGCAATTACTGCACACGGCCAGGACATGCGTGGAAGGTGTGTAGGTTCCGTCTCCGGAATTCAGAGCAGCGATAAGTCGCCACGGTAACAACCGAACCACGAAGGGCAACGACCACGGCAGAACGGGGCTGGGAAAACTGGTAGAAGAAAAAACGGGAGCATCGGGAACGTAGAACTCCACACGCGAGTATAAAGAAGTCCAAAATCGGTAGTAATTCAAAATCGACGAATAACTCGATTTATGGTAAAATTAACCAGTACGATACGATCGTCACGGCAAATACAAGTTTGGGGAAAAAACAACAAATCTTTTACCCCTGCTGGTTCATCACCCGTTTTCGAGTGTCATCTGCTCGACGGAAATCGGTCGGGTGGACTGAGTAGCCTGACCGGCCCGGTCGAGAGATTTCATTTCGGAAAAGGTGTGAACCGAAGACTCTCGCTTGCTGATCCTGTTCAGCGAGGTGGTACCAGCCAGCCAGCTCACGGGGTGAGTCCAACGTTGGATAATGCAGGAGAGACAACAGTCCTCGGGAAACAACGCGAATTTCCGCGGCGCACGGTGACGCCACGGGCCAATGGGACTCAGCAACCGTCAAGGCCAAGTCAACAACGGGGAGCGTTAGGGTAAACGCTAGTTTCAGCACCAAAAACCGCACGGGAGAAAGTCCGTAAGCAAGTAAATAATAATTTAAGCAACCATACCGCGTTCAAGGGGGAAAAAGGTAAATAAATAAATTAACCTCACCCGACCAAGAGGCTCGGGGATAGGATAAAAAGTTGCAACCGTCCGGCAAAATAATGTCATACAGTTCAATAAGGTTGATACAACGTAAATCATATAAATCCGGGATCGGGAAATAAAATCGTTTGCGTATTAATACCAAATTTTTGGTCCTGAAAACCGTAGCGTCTGCACGTACGGAATATTGTAGAGCTGCCGGACCAGCTGTTGCGTCTCATGCGGGGTAAACCCTAACCGCGAATATCCGGACGCGGCAGGCCAAAAGAGCCCTCGAGCGAACGACAGGGAAACTATTCGGAGTATCAGAATAAATATTTTTAAAACCCAAAAGCGGCTTAACTAAAAAAATTCGACGTGCAAAAAATGTTCATTCTCTGGCTAACTCCGCTCGCCTTCAGTTATCGAGCTGAAATTTGACACAAATCAGAGCTCCCTAAACTTTTACGTTACCGAAATTTGAACGAATACAGATGCAAATGTAATTTTTTTAACAGTCAATAGTGATGATTCTATCGGGTAATTAAATATATCTCCACCATTATCGACTAACCTGACATCTTCATATTCGCCGTCACTAAGCCCTTGCATTTTTTTATCGGGCATTTCCGAGGAAGATCTTGTGGTGACATGACAGATATTTGCTCCTCTACTCTTTCGTCGTAAACGGGGCTCGTCAGTGTTGCAAAATCCACGGCCAAAAGCGGATACGATTTAACCGGCAGCGCGCAATCGGCAGTGCATTTCCATCTTTCTTCGAAGCACGGCAGATTTTTATATAACTTTCGCCACATCGACGCGACTGTAGTCTCGCACTGGGCTACGAGACAATCTATTTCTGGCTTCTTTTTCGGTGGGAATAATTCGCAGAGTATATCCGCTCGTTGTTGATATGTTGCAGTCGTTAGTTTATGATGATGATGAAACCCTTCTATCATCTTCATGAACGGATCAACTCTAGCGTTCGCCTTGACTATGTTTTCGAAAAAAGGTTTCGAGTCGAGCGACACAGTCAGGCTTAATTGAAACACGCTGTCGAACGGACAAGTGTTTACGAGATCGATCTTTTTTCCGGCTGTGCGAATCGGTTTTGATTGCATTGCGCTTCCACTCTTCAGGATGG
Source organism: Stenichneumon culpator (assembly GCA_964017025.1). Taxonomy (NCBI): domain Eukaryota; kingdom Metazoa; phylum Arthropoda; class Insecta; order Hymenoptera; family Ichneumonidae; genus Stenichneumon; species Stenichneumon culpator. The sequence goes on from OZ024771.1 coordinate 18,681,830, forward strand.
GCACCGATGATAGTTTGTCTGTCAGGAGGAGATGGTCGGCATTATGTTTCCTGAAGGTATTGCCCTCGTGCCTGCGATGCTGGTATCACTTACCTTGCGATTGTTGATCATGCGAATGTTCGCCGGCCGCTTGTTCCTCGCCATCGCGATTTTCAAAAGCTCGCGATTCTATAAGCGTTGGTGCATTCGCCTTTATCGAGCAGCTCAAGCAAACACGATTCTGGCCGTAGCCTTCCTCGCTTCCTGCGACTGGCAGTGAGCACAACTCTAAGCCATGTACTGCTTTCTTACAGGTCTGTAACAAAAAAGAGTATAAAAATGGCGTAAAATGACGGAATTTGCCGCTAATATCGATTCCATGGTCGCATTGAATAAATACCACACAGTGATACGCTCCTTGCGGCAAATCGCCGTTTTTGCATGCTGGGCATTGGGTCTCAGTCGTCCGGTTCTCGATCAAAGCCTCCGAATTATCGACGTTCTCCGAATCAGAGCATGCAGTATGGTCCTGATTTTTTTGCGTTGTCCTACGCGCGAATCGCTGCCGTTCAGCTGCCATATCCGATTCGTCCAATAGCAAAATGAAAAAAAAAATTGAAATTTTCATATCGCTTCCTCATAAAAGTTGAAAGTTGAACGTTGAAAGTTGTAGGTTTAAATTTTTATATCACTTTCTCATAATGGCCCTTTATTCGCAAAGCTCCTTCTATGAGAAAGCATTTACTATATTTTTGGCTTCCTCATAGAGGAAGCTTTGCGAATAAAGGGCCATTATGAGAAAGTGATATAAAAATTTCAACTTACAACTTTCAACGTTCAACTTTCAACTTTTATGAGGAAGCGATATGAAAATTTCAATTTTCAGCTTTTTCAATATCAACGTCGTATTTAAATTTTAAGCAAAACTGATGGCCGACTCAGGTTAAAAACCAACCATACGCTTTTGGTCAAAACGGCTGTCGAATCTGTACTCCAGACGAAAAAATACATCGAGTATCATAGAGTATTCATCGGGAAGCAAAGAAATTGCTGTGTGAAAATACCCAAAATCACTCTTTTTTGAAATTTTAGCTATAAAAATGCCCAATAAACTTTTTCGTTAGCCGTCACTCCGGGATTGTATTAAAAGTATTTTTTCACGCTGATCACGAATTTGACACTTTTTTATTCATAGATCAATATTTAATACGGAAAAATGCGTCTTGAAAAAAAAAAAAAATTTCATGAAATTCAAAAAATTCAAAATGACATAAAATTTAAACGGCTCGATCGATTTTCTTGAAATTTTAATGGGATCATCGGGTGATCATATTCCATCTGTGTACGCGTTTGTAGCCCGATAGCTACAAAATTGCGAGCGCTACGGTGCGCACAGACTTTTTCGAAGAAATTAAAAATGGCGTACAAAAAAGACAACTGAACATTTTTGGATGAAATTTGGCAGAAACATTGACTATTAACATTGACTACACAAGCTGTGTGCAAAATTTCAGCCTGATCGGTGGAGGCGTACCCGAGATATAGCCATTTGAATTTTTCGCGTCTGATTCACACACACACACACACACACATCCGGACATTTTTTCTAAATGTGATTTTTCGATGTTTTGGAACATTCTGAAAACGTTTTCATTAAAATCTCGAAATTTTTTTTTACCATCACAAAGCTTCCTCTATGAGGAAGCAAAAAGGTCAAAATTTGTTCGGCAAAGATGTGAAGCAACTAACGAGTCTTTCCGCGAAAGGAAAAAGGGCATTACGAATTTCGTATATTGAGCTTTAAAACGTATATGGGAAATAATTATCCGCCTCGAACGTGAGAATCGGCGCCGTGGTAACGGCCCTCATCGAGGAGATGACGGAATTGAATACCAGACAATTCAACAGGGGTCTAGATATTTCTACGGAAAAACGAAAAATGATTTGGGGCATTGCACGTCCATCAGCATTGTTCAAAGTGGTCAACGTGGGGACGGTGACGCGGGCAAAGTGGAATAAAACTTCCGCGGGGAGAATTGACCCGAAAAATCAATTCTGACGTAGAGGTTGAGGAAATAGGTTGTAATCGGAGTATTGCCCGTCTGCATTCGAGTGCAATAAATCCAAAACAGAACCTTTCGTAGTTCTAAAATCGCTAAATTGAATTCACACGGGGCACGGTCGGTCGCGGTAGTAGATAGAGGAAAATCCCGGAACCACCGCATTCGTTCTTGGGAAAAAAATGTATTTGATCGTTCGCCCTAGGAGAGGCAAGGGTACACCAACCGTGACCGTCCTCGATCCATACCCAGAACGAATATTTGCGACAATAACCCTACCGGGTTTGATACGCCCAGGCTTGAGCACCAACGCGGAAAATCAGCGACTCTGTGGGAAAACTGGAACTGTTCGAGCAAAAAAAAAAAAAAAACACAAGAGTAAAGCGAGAATTGGGCATCTTGGCCGCGGCGCCACACGGCGGTGTATCACAGGGCAAGAATCGGAATTATCACGTCCGGGACTCATCGAGAGGCTCACGGGGCGAACCGGGGACGAAGTGACGTTGGGGAAAAAACAATAATAATTCCATAATGTCCGAAATTAGAGAGGAACGGAGGACACCGTTGGCATTCGCACCGGGACGGCCCAAGCTTTGGGTACAAAAAAAAATAAAAATTAGTGTCGGGGAAGATCTCCCGGCGGAGAAATAATTCTTGACGGGAAAAGAAATCCGAAGTGTAGAAGGACTTAACTTGCGAAGAAAAACTGATCTCAAGCATTTATCACCAAACCTTCTAAAGCAAGGCGAATGAAATCGGGAATCTGCAGCATCTCTAACCCTTTTTGCGGTTGCGTGCCGACGGTATACCGCAGAAGAAAGCGAAAAAAAGGGAAAATTGCTACCGGCATAACAACATATATCTAAAATACGTAGATATGCATAACGAGATAAATGTCACGCAAATGATTGGATCGAGGGGTACAGGAAGAGAAAATAAAGTGCTCGGGATAATCAGTCGTCATCATCTTCAAGTCGACATATTTTTTTTCCCCCCGAAGGAACGCTCCTGAAAGACCCCAAAGTTCACAAAACATTGGAGTGAATAAACGTGCCGCGGGACACCCGGAAAAAGCCCATACCGTAAAACCGTAAACCGTAAAATCATAAAATTACAGACGTTGTCGGGTGTTCGATAGGGAAAAAAAGGGGTAGTCGAGATGGAACATCGGTGCGAATCATTCAGTGTTTGGACACGTGATTACCAAAAGGGAAAAAACCTGCGAGAAAAACTCCTCGAAAATCGTCGGTGAAAAATAGGACTGCGATCACAGGGGAAAAAGAGAGAAAAACTCCCCGAGACTCGTCGGTGATATAAAAAGGTCTGAGGTCTCAGGAAGAAAAGGACGAAAGTGAACATTCCGAGACTAACTCGAAGAAATTCGGGGGTAATAGTTCGTACAAAGAGTGGCAAGGGGAAAAATTCCCGACTAAGTCGGTCTGCATACAGCAGGTTAAGAGGAAGTCCGACGCAAGAGAAGGGTACCGGTAACAGCGAGACCGGCGGCGACGAGTCGCGCTCGCCCGAGCGCCAAGGAGCTGCAACCGGCGCGGCAGGAGCCGTGAGTCCGGTGTGACAGTAGTACAGCCCGGCGGATGGTCAGACTGACGGGCAGGAGTACAAGCGCCGACCGGTCAGACCGCGGACATCTGAGCGTAAACCAAGCGCGTTCCGCGGCGGATCTAAATAATATTCTAGCACCATTCCGACATACTTTGAGTAGGCACGGATCCATTTATAATTCGGCAGCGATGGCGCATATTTATCCCAGCAATCAATCGGCAAACCCGATAAAACGTCAGGAAACGGGTGCCTAAATCTATGGAAGAGAGAAAAGCCAAACTCGAGTTGTGAACAATCTACAAATTCAGTGGGCTGGTCCATAGGGTTTCGTAAACCCGAAATTTCAGAAACTTGAAAGAATCTCTGGGAAAAAGTGTGGCAACATGGGAACAGGGGTATTCCAGTTGTCCAGAGCAAGAATATTAGTGCGAAAGCTGAGCAAGTCAAAGGGTTTTCATTTTAAGGATATTCTCAACTAAATGACTCAGCATAATCTATTGCTAAAACCAACCCTGAGTCAACACAGAAAAAAAGCTAGAACGAACCAGATCCCTGAAAGAAATCAGCCCGCGAGGGAAAAAAAACGTAATGAGAGATCCGATACCCGGTCATACTAAATGGCGAAATAAATTGGATTCGGGACAACTCTAACACGGACGTTCCAAAAGGTCTATAAACCGGCCCAAACGGCTACTACGCTGGGAGCAGCATAAGAAAATCTAGAAGAGTGCAGGAAAATATGTCGTGACGTACGAGTTCTACGTCACTCGTACAGCCGTCATACTACGGGAAAAATTTTAAACCGTGCTCTGCGAGAGTGGGAAAAAAAGAAGAAAATAATTTACGACACGCTGACCACGAGAACATGATAGCCGGCCAATGGCTGTGCATAACCCGCGACGTCGAGTCGAAGTGCATCGGACGCCACAAGTCGACGCAGTAAAAGAGGCAGCGCGAAGCAGCCCGAAGCGGCAGGAAACGCCGCTATGTGCCGGACTTATGGCCGTAAACGGAACGGGCGTAGACCCAACATGCAACATCGAAAGCGAGACAGCCCAGGTGCCGCAACCAAACGTGGGAAAAACAAAAACCCACCATCGAGCAACTCGAAACCATCCGACGCCACGGGATACGGACATCGCGGTGCTGGAACACGCGGTGAACAGCCCGCAGGAGTCGAACGACTTGGCTAAAGCGCATAAGGTCGCCCCACCCGATATCAAAATAGGAGCAAGGAACCCGGGCGGAAGGATTAAGGCATGCGAAATCATCGAATTACAACAAGTTGCTTTGTTTATTCAGACTCGGGGTACATACGTTACGTATACAAAAAAAACCCCAAGGGGGGAAACAGAGGCGTCTAAAACAATTCGGCGTACCGCCAGTCCATCTGGCCCATCGCGGCGCGTCTTCGACGGGACGCCGGACTTTCTTCGTCCACTTCGTCGGAGTCGGAGTCTCCCGCGGGACGGATGATCGGCCTAGGGCCCTCGCAGGGCCGAGGGACGGGACGGCAGGGCACGAACACCTCTCCGAACCGCTGGAGGCGAGCACGGGCGGCCCGGAAGTTTATCACTGCTGGGGGGCAGGACGCGGATGCGGGGGAGCGGCGCTGACGGCGCTGGACGAACCCTCTCCAGAAGGTAACCCCGCCCGGAAGGTCTCACAATCTCCACGTCGGGGCTGGAGGCCCTAGGGGACACCGACTCGACGATCTTGACGATCTCGACGTCCGGACTACCACGGCCGGACTCCCGCGGGCCCTCCACGGGGCGGTAGGGCAGGTTAAGCCCGCCGTCAGGCGGGGTAACACGTACCCTCTGGAAAACACAGAAAGGCGAAAATCAGTGATAATTTGGAAAAAGTAGGAGTGGAAAAGAGTACTCAAAAGGCCCGATTTTTCGAGTGAAAAAACAGGATTCGTAGTGTTCAATTGTTCGGAAAAAAAACTTCGAAATGGGGAGAGTGAGGCAAAATTTCTTACCTTAGCGGGCGGACTCAGGCTGCGTCGGTCGCTCATCATCGAAGAACGTCGATCGGCGGTCGGCGGTCGGTGGTGGATCGGTCCGCCTCCGGGTTCCGCAACAGCCCGGGAGGCCTCCGTTTACCCGTTGAAACGGACTCCCGGGGAAAAAGAAAAAGAAAAAACAAAAATAAAAGGAAATTCGAATAATAATCATAACTAAATAAACGGGAATGCTAATAAAAATGAGCAGATAAATACAAATAAAAGCGAAAAGGTAAAAATAGTACAGCAGGGTAAGAGAAAATTATAAGTAAAAATTAAAGGCTTACCTTCGCGGGTGGGCTCGGGCTACGTCCTGAGCTCATTCATGATTTCCGAAGTAGCGTATGTGATGGCCCGAAACAAATTAAAAAAAAAACCCACCAGGGAAACGGCGGTCAATATAGCCTAAAAAGGAGTGAACGCGTCGAGCCACCGGGCATCGACCCCGGTCATCAGCAGAAAGCAATAGCGGCGGAGGCCTTCCGCCTCCGTGTTCCGCAACAGGGAAAAATATTAAACTCCTCCGTTGAGTCAGAGTAATTTCGGGAAAAACTTTTTGGGTACGTGTTTATACATATTTGCACTTCTGTAGTTATATTACCTCTCTAGTAACATGAAACTCGGGGTACACGGATCCTAAAAATAAAGCTCGCCGGAGTCGAGCGAAACGAAACGAAGTTTCTTTTCTTTTTAGGGGGGAGGAATGTTGTACCCCGGATAGGGCAGTAGCACCCTATTAAGGGGGCAGTAATACGAAATTAATTAAGTAATATATTAATACGTCATTAATATATTATTAATATAATAATGTAGCAATATATTAAACATTATTCGCATAATAGTATAATATTATAGAATAGTCGTAATAATATATCGCAGTATATTATAGTATTGTAGTGTACATTCCAGTTCGGACAGCGGTGTCCGAAAAGTGGTGCAACTCCGGTTGCACAATATCGAGGAATGCAGCGGCACGCGACGAGCGCGCGTCGCCGCAACGAAATCCACCAAAAACCTGAGTCAGCCGTTAAGCAATCGCAGGCGACTCGGTAATTAGAGCATCGACTCGAGAATTACCGAGTCACATATGCTGAAATAAAAACATGCTCCAAATCCCGTTCTCGAAGAAGCGACGATTTGGAAAGATAATTGTTTACAGAAATAAAGTAAACCATAAACATCCAAACAATATTAAGCTGACGTGCCTGCTCTCTTATTTGTATATAAGGGATCAAGAGCAGACACTCACCAGTCTCTTCGGAACTCCGGAATCTTACGGTTGACTACAGATACACCATACGAGCGAAGCTCAAACGCGATAAGTAGGTTGTGTGAATATCGGACCCTTATCGCGAAGGATTAACGCACGATAGACGGTAATCCAGTCGGTGTATCAAGCGTACAAATTGTACTACGATTAGTAATTCAAAAGGACAGACGTAAGCATAAATAGAGCTTTAACGAATAAACTAAAGTAACGGTAAAGCAACCGAAGATAAATTAATCAAGCGTTAATGGCTAAGTGAGCATTAATATCAAGGGATAAAATAACGTCAAGAAGAACGTTAATGGGACATTAAAGCGAACCTCAGTCGAAGGTTCTCGGTAGACATTGTTATAGAAGTGATATAACAATGTTACCCTTGTAAATCACTGATAATATTAACCTATTGTTAAACACATTAAATTTAGTGTTAAACAAACATTGTAAAATACTGTCTAAATAAATAATACGTTTGTACTTCACTTGGGTTCCAACCCTTTACTGAGCACATCCCCAACCTTACGAGCCAACAGCTCGCGCACAGAACCCAGATTAAATACCTGAGTTTCTGCGGCATAACAGGCCGATACATTCGATGAGGTATCGCTCGATACTGTAGGGCCGTTGCCGACTACGCCGCATGGGAATAAACATATTCTTACCATGCAGGACAATCTATCAAAATATTGTCTCGCCGAAGCGATACCGGACCTCAAGGCCACGACTATCGCCGAGGCCATGGCGCGACGATTCATCGCGCAATTCGGTGTGCCGCGCGCGATTCTCACGGATCGAGGCTCAGCCTTCACCAGCAGTCTCTTCCAAGAAATCGCGAAGATATTTCGAATAAAACATTTGACTACTTCCGGGTATCGTCCGCAAACAAACGGGGCACTCGAAAGAAGCCATATAATGTCAGTCGAGTATATAAAAAATTATGCTACCACATATGACGACTGGGATTGCTTATTGCCATACTCTGAATTGTGTTACAATTCTAGCGTGCATGAGGCGACAAATTTTACGCTGTATGAACTTGTCTACGGGAAGCTACCTCGGCTATCGAGCAAATTTCCAGTGGGCAATAAATTAGAGACGTATAATTCTTTCACCATCGCGCTAATAAAAGGATTGACGGAATTACGCGCGATCGCTGGAGAAAATCTCAACACGGCTAAAGAACGAACGAAATTTTATTACGATCAAAAGGTCCGTCCTTTCGAAGGCAAAGTAGGCGACAGTGTCTACGTATTAAAAGAGCCGCGAAAGGGTAAATTCGATTGTCAATATCACGGACCGTATAAAATAATAGAAATTTCGGAACGAAGTAACGTCATATTAGAAGCCCCTAACGGAGTTAGAATTCGTATACATTTCGACAAGGTTAAGCTGGTACATGAATGACGTATGAATGAAAATTGTAAGTCATAGAGATTCGAACGTCGTGCGGCGTGCAAAGGCATGACGCGTAGCGCGAAGCCTACGTCCGAGAGAGACAGAAAACATCCGTCTCAGAGTCACAGTCGAGTAGCCGTTTAATTGTAAATTTCTTACTCGTGTCGAATCTCTACGGCAAGAATAATAAAATGTTCAGTGTAATGAGCGTATTCGGATGATAACATAATTGTGCAAACTGCGAATAAATAGATTAAGAACAGTGTTCACAGACGCGCAATAGTGACAACGAAAGGCTCGCCAAGGAACAATGAAGCTCCTAATCGCGATCGTGGGCGTGATAGTCATCGTGCGGGGTAATTTAAGCCCCGAAAATGCTTATCATGTTACGTCCGTAACCAATCAACCGGGACTTTACTTCGAGCATGTGGTTACGCTCCGACTGCAGCATGTGGACTGGAGAGTGACTACGTTCATCGACGTGGAGAACCGTGAAGAATTCCTGACCGATTTTCCGAAAGAAGAAGAACAAATAATAAATCTTCTCGAATGGTGCCGCGAAGTGACGTACAATCTTTTTCTCGGGACGAACTTTCCGCGCGGGAAGTGTCAAGAATTAGTAAATTCAGAACATCTCCTCAGCCGGATCGGACGCGCGAAAATGTGCGCGGTGGAATTGTCAAAAACTTCGCACGATTCTTTACCGGTCAAACCCGTCGTCGATCCAATGATAAGATCGATGAAGAGACGATCGGTGCCCCTGGGATTTATCGGGTCTCTGAGTAAATCGCTTTTTGGGACGATGAATGAAGAGGACGCTGAATATATCAACGGTCAAATCAACAGGCTGTTTGCCGATCAAGCGAATCTTACTCACTTGATGGGCAAACAGATGCATATCACTCGTTCTAAACTACAAGAACTGCACGAGGAGCATGTGTCGGAAACGAAAGGGGTCGACGAGATGTCGAAACGCATCCACGCGCTGTATAAAGCTCTCGGGGGTGTCACGAAGGACACCGCTGAAGTAATATTCCGGATCGAGCTCGTCAACTATGCTCGTCGCGTGGAGTTGAAAGTTTGTTTTTTTTTTTTTTTTTTTTTGTAAAGCGTTTTATTGTGTGTGCCATACGTAACAATAGAAATGGTACAATAAACTTGAGAAAAAAAACCATACAATCGTTGCAATAAAAAGAAATATAAGATAAAAATAAAATAGAAAAAAAGTAATAATTAAATTAGCCTTAAAGTATACCTGGCTGCTTCACTGCAGCTCTCACATACTATATCTCTCGATCATGTGTTGATAACAGAAAAAAATAAAAATCATGGTTATAGAGTAAAAAAAATATTTGGTAACAAAAATATATGCTCGGGTAGCGCATATTAGGTCATGGGGAAAAAGAGGACAATGCGAAGTGGCATAGGAAAAAAAACCCCAGATAAACTCTCAGCACCCGGTACTTAAAAGTAGAACTAAAAACTAAGACTATGTACATATTTACGGAGTAGAATATAATTCAACTATCTCTTAAGCGTCTAAAAGGAGCGCTAATTGTTGAATTGCGCTCTCCGGCGATCCCGTGCACGCAACTCCATTGCTCTTTTGCGATCATTAAGAGCACGTATGTGAGGGCAGTTGATATTAAGCCAATCGTATTTCCTGAAATTAAGCCTGTGAAAATCAATAGAGTCGCGTGTAGGGATGTCCATAGAGCATCTAAATAACTCGGGGTTCGTCTCGAGTGAGTTATGGCGTAGCGAGATTCTTTTGTTCGCCTTATTTCTTCTCCAGTGATAGAGGATGGGTATGTTATTAGCGTTCTGAATTACGCCAATGCGATCACAGTGAATAAATAATTGAGGAGCTACGTAGCCAGTCCTTATTTGTCGAACAGACCATTGTTCGTCTTGGGTCGCGATATTCTGGACCGCATTATCGACATTACCAAGATTACTGTAATAATCGTGGGGCAGTTTAACAATGAAATTATCGATCCTCGGTATACCAGCAAGTTTAAAAATAATCTTATTGTTAACATAGTGATGAAAATTAGAGTGTGCAGATCGATGCATATGAAGACAAACTCTTAGGCACTTCCTCTCGAAGACTCTCAGTTTCTCACCAACAGTCATACTAGAGTTCCACCACATGGGCGCAGCGTAGGTTAATATTGGCCTAATTAAGAGCATGTATAAAATGACTTTGGTCTTCCTGGTTAGGTGTTTATTATAAAATAATGTACACGTATATCTACGTGTACATTACCGCGCAGAAGGTAATCAATTGTGAAACCAAGATATTTCACTGTTTTTCTATGCGGTATCTCAACTTTATTATTGGTCCCAGGAACGGAAGTTTCTATGCAGAAAGTACCACTGCCTGTTTTATTTTTAGAAGACAAATCTTTAAATATTTTCCGAAAAAGAATCGTCTCACATTTATCGGGGTTAATTCTGAGATTACACGCAATATAATATCTATTGATTTTTTCGACAATTTTTTCCAATGCATCTCTTGTTTTAACGACTGTATTCGATTTGGTATAAACAAAGACGTCGTCCGCAAAAGCAATCGCAGAGATGTCTACATTAACCTTATTCATATTGTGATGATACTTCCTTTTATTTAATGCCTCCAAACGAGACAATCGGGGAAATATAGGGTGAGGGAAAGGGGGAAATAATACTCCAGAGTTTTGTGTAGAAACGTAAAAAAAGAACTTTTAATAACATATTGGTCCCGTGAATCTTAACAACAAAATAATAAGCAAATACTGCCGCTTCAACGCCGTTACGGGTACGTTGAAGGGATTCGATAACAAAAAAATAAACAGTCTCAATAATCAAAAAGAAGGGAAAAGTTCGCAATAACAATGATAATAATCAATTCGAAAATAAGAGAAAGGGGCAAAGAATTCAAAAATAACAACAATGGATAATCAATATGCGGGGGGGGGGGGGGGGGGAATAAGAAAATAGAAAGATAGTTAACACGCTGGGCAAAATACAAAAGTCGAAAAGTACTTAATACGCAGGGAAAAATACTAAGGTCGAAAGATAATTGATACTCGGAGAAAAATAAGGAGATCGGAAAATAATCAGTAACAAAACCTACTAAAATAGTGTCGCTTATAATAATCGCCGGGACGGCAATTCGCAGGGTCAATCGCAGGGAAGGGGAGGGGAGAGGGAGCTGGCCGGTGGATATTCTACACAATGCTGGTCTTACTTTAGCAAACTCGGAAAAATCTCAAAACTCGGGGAACGATCACTTATTTTTGGGCGCCAGCTACTGTATCGGTGTAGCACCGTAACTTTCGATTTAGTTAATCGAATTCAAAAAAAAGAAAGAAAAAGAAACGAAATCTATTGCCTTTTACTTCACTCGGCTAGCGGGAACGGGGGAGGGAGGGGGATGAGACTTCTCAGGCCGCAGGCACTGTCCAGGGCTTCTTGACAATATTACCTCGGCACAAAAAAAAATACAGAAAGATTTCAATAATTACAGAAAAAAGTAGATACGATGAAACAATTTTCTAGTCTCGGGGAAAATGAGAGAGTACGCTAACGGTCGCGCGCTGTAAACCTCCGCGATCGCCACCACTCACGCGCACAACGAGAAGTAAAGAAAAATGCCGGCGCACGTGGCAGCCGGTGATCGACGGTCAAAAATAATACAATCAAAAATCAATACAATTATAAAAATGGGGTGATGATGAATTTTCAGGGGACTTGGGGAATGGGACAATCAATTTGGGGTAAATGGGGGGGGGGGAACTTGAAATGTACTCACTCAACCGGTCTCTTACGATTCTTATCGCTTACAATAATCCGTGCGATCGTACTCTCAATCAATTCCGTTCAATATCCCTTGGTTTGCCAAGTCGTTATAATTCTCCAATATCGGTCCAATCGTGTCCTTTATTTTAATGCTCGGGGTCGGTACTCTCCGGGAATGGAGTCTGAGTATAACGTGGCTTGCCGGGTCGATATAATTTCCAAAACTTTGCTCGTATAATTCTCTCGCCTGTCACACACAATCGCTCTCTCACACGCCGTGGCTCGAAGTGATGAGAGCCATGCCGTTTCCGGTTTCTTCTCCGACCTTAGGGTTGTTGTACGCCGGACGGCGTTCTTTTTTCTCCCTCGCCGAATCTGAAAAAACCCTGAAACAATAAGAAAAAATTATTAGTAAACAATACATAGAATCACTAAACTAATCTAAATACTCAACGGTGTGCCACTTCCGGCAATATCTCGAGTCCCCGTCGCCACAGTCGGATGCCTCCACCTGGAAAAAGAAAAAACAGAAATTAAAATAATTACTGGTAGGAATAAAGCATTAGAATGCAACTTACCTTGCCCCAGGAGACGTCCGGATGAGGCCACGTGGAACTCCCGACGAGACACGATCCCAGCGAGTTAGGTGACGGCATCACCGCCACCTACCGTAACCTGAAAGTACAAAAAATCTATATAAATAATAGCAATAAGCATTATTAATTAGAAACACTAAAAACTTACCTGTATCGAACTCGTTGCCGACCGAAGACGAGGTTTCGACAAGCCTCGCCACGGCCTCGCGGCGGGATCCCTCGTCGACGCCCAACCCTCGTACCTGTAACAGAAAAAAAAACGTATATTAAGAACTAGAAAAAACCTATGTGATTATAACTAAATTAGAATAAGTACTCACCTGTATTATTGGGATATGGGCCTTCCGCCCATATCATCCGACGAACCCTCCGGCGCCCTCGACGACGCCGAGGCAAGTAGCGGGTTACCCGCTACCTCGCCGTAACCTGAAACATAAAGTGAAACATATCAAAATTAGCTCAAGGAGGAAACTTACTAATTAAGAGTAAACCTAGAATAAAGCTTACCTTGGAATGTTCTCGCTGGACATGGGCCTTCCGCCCATGCCATTCGACGACGGACCCTCCGGCTCCACCGATGCGTCGACGCCGTCGCTGGACCTGAAACATAAAAAAAACACATATTAATAATTAATAAAAAATACGTAATAACCCTAATTAAAACTAAACCTAGAATAAAAACTTACCTGTGATAAGTGAGACATGGGCCTTCCGCCCAGGCCATCCGGTGGAGCCTCCGGCTCCCTCGACGACACCGAGGCAAGGCAGCGGCTTATCCGCTACCTCGCAAAAACCTGAAACAGAAAAAATCATTTATTAATAATAAGGAGAGAACATGTACATAATTAATCGTAGAAATAAGAAACATACCTGTAATTCCAAAAAAGAACCGCATCGCTGCCAAAGGCACCTGTTGCCGGAAAAAACACAAACACTGCACAAAAACACAAAATACGCGCACTAACACACACTGACACGAACACACACCGGTTTTACCGGATATAATATTTTTTTTCCGGTACAACCACACGGCACTAGTTTTAAAACACTTTCACATTACATATTAATTGTTAAAAAAACACATATCACGCAAAACATCGCCCGAGGTTAGGGCGTACCATCGCCGCGCACACGCTCGACACTTACACGCGAAAACCGAACTTTAACGGAGATAGCCGAGCGCAGCGACGGTACGCCCGGGCCTCTACTCTAGACTAATTGTAACTCTAGCCGCGAGAGGGCGATTTCGCGAGAGTTTCTCGCAAGCGAATGAGCCACTGATCGGCAATAAATAGCCGAGAATTCCACGAATAAAATACGCAAATCAACCTACCAAGACTCGTCTCGGTTCAAAGGACTTATTCGTTTTTTTCCCGTCTTCCACTCCGGTCGCCAAACTTGGCGAGAAGGCTGCCGTGGTTCCTATCATTGACAGCCTCTCCCAAAAAGGGAAACTGTTTCCTACGAAACAAACCACGTTGCTGAAGAGCGATCACCATCCATCGGGGGAAATCACCGCCAAGGAGTTGCCGAGGAACGATCACCGACGACCATCTAACTGCTGTAGAGCAGCCATCTCCCTGCTGAAAAGCGGAAAAAACCCTGCTGCAGAGCAGAGCAACCTGCTGAAAAGCGGTACGTTCGAGTACCTAACTGCCGAAAGGCGGAGGGAAAGAACTCCGGCTGAAAAGCGGACTTCCTACCTACCGACGGAGAACTTTTTCGAACCGACGAGGACAACTATTCCGCATGCCGCGGCCTAAACGTAACCAATGTTACCAGCGGCGCCTTGACGCCCGAGCGGAGGCACGCCTCGAGAGCAAGTCAGAGCAGCTCGTTCGGGACCTCAGGCCCCGGGGTATCAATTGCACCGTCCGGATCACTCACGTCGCCACCCACGATCCGCGTCCTTGGCCCTACCAACCCCGGCTACAACCTCAGCCGAACACCATAGCCGTGGTTGGGCCAGGATTGCTCTCGCCAAACCCTCGGGTCACGGAGCCGCTCGACCTACGCTTCATCCCGTATCCTCGGAGAGGTCCGATATACGTGCGACGAACCACTCCTCCCGAAATCCGGGGAGGTGGCTACGCACCGCCTATCGCCGTTACTGGGCCGGTCTCGATCCGCGCGCCCTCCTACCCGCAACAGCCCGAGGCAACAAAGGGAACCCTACCGGTCCCAGACGCAAGCTCGTCCGGTGGGAAGATTCCGGGGGCATTCCTCGAGGTACCAGATAAACAGACCTTCCAACCGCCATCGCCATCGGTACGGAGGTGTCAACCACCACCTGACCCGTCACCAAAAGGTCTACGACACCTCTGGGAAAAGTTGTATGGGGAGCCTTCGAACCCCGACGGCGAGATCCTCCCCGAGAGTCAGCCCGAGCAACTTCCGGTGATACTCGGCAAAATCCCGGAACCCACCAGCAACGCGGGACATACCGAGAGAAGGAGGAAGGCGTGTTGGTCACCGGACAGCGACCTGAGCTCCCGAAGCTCTTTGGGCCTCCTCGCGAGCGCCGCTGCCGTTTTCGAACGCGTGACCGACTCCCCGGCGCTGCCCGGTTTCGGCGAGGTCAGCTCGTTGCACGTGCTGGCGGAGGCCGCCGAGAACACCCCCAGGGCGGAGGTCTACGATCCCACTGCTCAATATACCTCCATCTATGCAGGAGTAGGCCGACACCCGGGGATGTTTCAGCGAGCGCCGCCGGAATACGTGCCGACGCAGCTACCCGTCGAGCCGGGAAGCACCGAGGAGGGCGAAGAGTCGGTCGGAAACACCGCCAACCATCCGCGGATATAGGCGAAAGCGCCCTACCGGGTCTACAACGACCCCACGCCAATCCAGCGTGAAACAGAGACAACCGGTCTGCCCGACCGTGCCCTTCGAGGGGCTAAACTGACGAGGAGAACAGGAGCGGGGTAACTCCCCGGGTTTAAACGGCCCTTATCAGGGCCAATAAAACCATTCAAACATACGCGAAACCCCTTCGCGTGCAATTATAGCCGACAGAGCTCACGACTTATCACGTGCCTACCGGCGTGGTATTGTCAGGGTCGGTCGTGCAATTTGCGATTCTTCTGGCGAAAGTGGATTGGTCGGTCTCGGGACTAGCTGACGGTGGGCGTTGTAATTGGCTGCGGCCGATTGCGAATATTCGTCGCGACGGAAGGCCTGTCGCGACGCTCAGCGCGCGCATCCATCGACATCGATTCCTCTATCGATTGCCGAACAATTCTCGACGCCGAGAGGTGCTGATCCCTCGCGGTGGGCTGGGGAACTATCGCATCTGACAGTTCAGGTGACTTTTTCACGGTGTTTACCCGCACGACACAACTCGTCGGTTTACACTCGTTATTTCGAGCCGAGAGTGTGTCGTCGGGTTCCGGGCTGTCCATGGCGGGTCAGACGAGTGGAGTTTTCTTCGCAGTGGCTTCCAAGGGACGGGACGACAAAGTTTTGTCCGTGTACCGGGGTGTCGGGCACGTTTGGAGGTTAGTGCCGTGTTGGTGGTGCAAGTGTATTTTATTACACCTTTGGCGTATCCATCAGGGTCAATTGGTGTCAGGCTGTCTTCGGCAGGGTCTGTCCAAGGCGTAGGGGAGTCTTCGATGGGCTGAGATGGTCTTCGGGGTGCTGCGACGAGTCTTCGTTGGTCTTCGGTGAGGCTGCGATGGTCTTCGATGGGTCGTCGATGAGTCTTCGGTGGGTGTCGAGGGCTTCGTTGAGTGAGTCGAGGGACTGACAGGGTGGCAGGGATTGAGGGTAAGTCGAGGGGGGAGGGGGTTAACAATATTAAAAGTCGTGGTCTAATTATAGGTTCTAATTCTAGTCTATTTCCCTAGGTGAGTGGTGGGCTTTCGAGCCAGGCTGGCGGGAGACTTGTGACGCACCACGTCACAATATCAAACAGTTTTAAGATGTCACAAGTAAAGATGTTGAATAAAATCGGGGAATTAACTGTTCCCTGCTGTAGTCCTTCTTTAACAGCGAATGTTTCCGAGGAGACCATTGTACCGTCCCAGGTAACAAAAGTTTTATTTGAAATCATATCCCAAATAAAAAATAACAGTGACTTGGGGAAGTTCTTTTTTTGCAGTTTATAAAGCAGGCCATCGAGCCAAACCGAATCAAAAGCCTTGTCCAAGTCAATCAATGCTGCGCCAACAATTTGGCTGCTACCGACCGAATAATTAAGGTCCGATAATAATTTGTGGATCGTATGAATAGTTGAATGACCAAATTTAAACCCGAATTGCATATCAGGGATGATATTATTCTGTGTACAAAAATTGTTGATTTTGTTATTAATTATGGCCTCATACACTTTACTGAGATTAGGCGTGAGACTAATGGGAAGATAGCTAGACGGATCATTAGCATTCTTATTTTTTTTTAGTATGGGTAGAACTTTTGCTTTTTTCCATATTACCGGGAAATATGCATGATTTATAGCGTTATTGAAGATAATTGCGAGCGCATGCGTCACCCGAGGCGGTAAATGCTTGAGAACCATCGACGGTATATTGTCAAGACCGGTCGAAGTTTTATTAGGTAGATTTTTTAATATTCTCACAACAACCGTCGGATTACAGAAATTATCCCCGGCTGGATCTACCGCTACAGGACGGCTTGCTCTGTTTACATTCGAAAAATTAACGAGTGTAACATTATTGTCTCTCTTATGCGAGAACTCGATCTTCAGACGTGCAGCTGCCTCGTCAACGATCAATTTTAATGGAGTGCCTACATTAAGATATCTCGGAGAATTAATGGACTCATAGTAAGCTCCTATGATATTTAGCTTGTCAGATGTTGAGGAAAAGATGTATTTGTCTCGGTCTTTTTGTGAAGTGATCAAATTACAGGCGCTTCTGTGAAGGAGCGTATGATTATCTTCACTGACATGCAAACTGCTTATCTGCATAGGTTGTTTAGGCCTAAGGAGTCTGTTTATGATAGGAAAAAACTTATCGGAATCGCGAAAATCGATTTTTTTCATTAGTTTAGTCCAACGCTTCTCTGCAGCTTTACGGAATTCTTGTTGAAGAAGTGCTCGTATCTGCTTTAATATTTTTTTAATGTCGCGAGTCAATTGCGTACGAGCAGTCGGATCCACGACATTTCATTTATGCAACAGCGTGAGGATTGCAAATTTATACTTTTGAAGCCTCGTTATGCGCGGAGTGATAAGTTTGCCAAACATAATACGTGCGGCAGCAACGGGAACAGTTGGATTCATCGAATTATTAATTATCTCATTAAAACTGTTAAGAAATCCATCAATCTCCTCAATACTCAGATTTCGGTCTTCTGGAATAATTAGATTAAAAGAATCGTCGACATGACGAGTAAATGTCACCCAGTCCGTAGCCTTGAAATCGCGCCTCTGGGGGAGAGTCAAGAGATCGCGTAATTCTATTTTATCTGTATTAAGGTGCACAATAAAGGTTATTGCGTCGTGGTCGCTGTCATATGGTAAGGTATCTACCTTATCGGCCACGCTATTCAAGACCGTAATACGGGCGTCGATCAAACAAATATCGAGTATGCGCCGGCTTAAAGGTCGGCTGTTTCGGCGTGAGCACTCGCACATTATAATTTATCGCTTGACGTGTTTCCCATTGAGTCATAAATTTTCCTCTTTGGTTATTCGCCCGGTCTCCCCAGGTTTTTTTGCGGGCATTAAAATCACCTGCTATAATAACAAAGTTATTATTGTTTCTTAGCCTAAGTTTCTCAAATAGGGTATCCAGTTCCTTGATAAAAAGATTACGAGAATCATTCGTGGCATATACACTAACTACAAATAAATTTCTTGTTGCTCGAGTGAATAGTTTGATGATCGTAAATTCGAGTATTTCGTTATCAGCCGAATTAGGATATTCTATGCGCTCAAATTCGATCTCCTTTTTGAGTAAAATTGCTGTACCGCCGCCACGAAGTGCATAAGGTCGGTCAGTCCGTATAAGGTTGTAATTATCAAAAGCGGACTTGTAATTAGCGCTGAGTTTGGTTTCTGATAATAATATGACGTTATCGTTGTATTTGCAGACAAATTCATTAAGCTCGTACCTTCTGTGATTTGCGATAATAGAATTAACATTGATTACAGCAATATTTATCTCGCTCAACGATAAGTTAATAGCAGCCATTATTCTTGCTGGAAAGCAGAGAGTAGGAACTCGATTTTGGTTGTATTAGCCGATACCTGTTGCATTAAATTAGTTAGCTGCCCGGAAATTGAAGCCACGATCTCGCTTTTGAATGCATCCACCCAGGCTCGCCGGGTTGATGGAAGATATCCACCCACGGTAGGTACATTACCGGGATCTTGAACTCGATGAGATGGTGTCCTTGACACTCCCTGCTGTCCTGACGTAGAGGATCTTTTCGCTGCTTGCGCAAGCGACAAGTTATTACTAACTTTCGTTGCAACTCTCGCTGCCTGTCTGGATGCTGCTGACTGCTTATTCTGCCTCTGGTCCCTTTTAAAGCCCAAGGCGAGCTTTAAATATGGGCAACCGCGATAAAACGCTGGATGGCCGACTTGGCCACAGTTAGCACACTTGAGATCTTCTTTACCGGCCGTCTTCGCGATTTCGCGCTTGTCCGGGCCGTGGGGCAAAGCACATTTTACACAGCGGAATTCTAGGTGGCAATTCGCGCTGGAGTGACCAATCCTCTGGTAATTGCGACATTGATAGAGATCCGGTTTCCTTAACCGTTTCCAATAAACTTTTTGGTATGCCAATGATTTAATTTTGACAAGTTCGCCAATCGAGCTGCTGCTGGATATCTGTACAATGTGATGGTGCCTGTCAGGTTGCGAACGGTCGAAGACGAAATCTACAACACTTATAATTTCCACATTAGGAGCGTTAATTTCAGCGAGTTCCTTTTTAATATCCTCGGCAGTAAAGTGACCACGGACTCCCTTAAGGACCATTGATTTCGGTCTTTCATCGCGTGGGGTGAACGTGTAAAATTTCAATAACTTCGCTTCGGTAATTGCTGTTTTGAGACGATTAAATACGTCCATTTTTTTGGTGAATATCGAATGATTTTTAGTTCCATCATCATTCGATGTTTCCCGGATGTAGAAATCATTTTTCCCGATTTTGAGCTATTAAAATCACGCTCTTGCGTGATTTTAATAATATCAGGCATTTGCGATCGGGAGACGAAAATCGGGGGTGGCGGCCTCGCTTTCTTTTTTTCTTCGATAGGAAACTCCTCTTCATTCTCGACGACGGTGTTATCCAATTCCATATCGGATTCGTCATTATCACCCGCGAGCGGTTGAAATGGGTTGCTCTCTGCCGACGTAGAAGGGCCCTGTTCTCGCATGGGTCTCTTGACCGTATGCTTGGGGGCCAACCAATCGTCAGCCGGTAATACAGATTTCTCTCTGACCGAAGTTAGAGATTCAGCAACAGGTGGTGACTTGGCAGATTTACGCTTGCGCGCAACTGACAGATTTGGCGCAATAGAGCTTACCGTCGGTTTTTTTTCGTCAATTCCTTAGCTGTCTCTTTGAATGCTCTGCCAGAGACGGTCGCCGGAGTTTGAATTTCCTCTCTCCGCCGAGTATCTACGCGGCGAACTGCTCGCTCGTGTAGCATATGCCGATTTGGTCTTTTACGGCGGAAGAATGCTAATCGTGACTCATATACCGCTCTTGGATCGCATGAATTATATTCTGTACCGAATGCATCCATGGCCGGTACCTCAAAATGACGTCAACCAAACGGGATCCGCTCATATCACACCGGCGACGGACTACATCGCAGTGTCGGCGGATCGTCGTTCGTATTTCCTGGCAGATTCAATTTATATCAGAAGCTGCAAGCACCTCGAGCAAAAATACATTTGCTCCATGGAAACACCGCTTCACGAGATCTCAACATCGGAGCAGTGGGAGGCGATTATGCTGAATCATCCGTCGCCGGCGGCTTATCCCGAATTACGTCGGACGAACGCGTACGACCGCGTTGACGGGGATACGAACGTATGAAAGCCGTGAGCAATATTTTTATTTGCCTGATGTAACATTGAATATTTCAATAATGGTGCCAGGGTTGTTGAATCTCTCCACAACCATGGCATTATTTAAAGAAACCCAAAACTCCGAAAAATATCCCAAGGGAACGAGCTCTTGGAAAACTCAAGAGGACGGAGAATCGCTCTTCGAGATCGAGAAACGCGTCCGTGAAATCGGAACTCATCGACGGGAACGGCAACAACAGCATAGCCTGTTCATCGTCGGATTTTCAGTCCAGGCTTTCCTTGCGGGAACGCTTATAATTTATTTGTTTCGTGCGCGAGCCTGGAACTTGGTCTCGGGTCTTTGTGCAGCGTGCAAGAGGGAATCAAAGCCCGAGGTAATAAAACTAAAACGAAGAATGAGTATCGAGTGTGGCCGAGAGATTCAGTCATCGCCACAGTTGAAACAAAGTTATCGCTCTCCCGGTACCTCGCGCCGGGGTGTGGACTCAGCAGTCCCCGGTGGTTCGAGGAAAGACGCCGTTATCTCGAGTGGAGTCGAGCGCCGAGACAAAACATCGTCGCGTTCGCTTCCTCCGCAAGACCCGGTGCAGGATTAGGTGACCGACGGCCCTCCTAGGGCCCCTGTGCCTCCCACCACGTCACATTGGTGATGGTGCGAGGATCACCACCGAAGGAAAATTATAACGCAGATTAGCTCCGAGCTGCCGCGCGTGCACGTCACTGCTCACCATCCCGAATAAAAGGTGTATGGTCGCGCGTTCAGTAAGTGACAATAAACGTGACAAAAAGTCTAAAAGTATAAATAAAAGTGATCATGGACAATAAAATTATTAATTTCACCCTCCGAGGCCGGCGCGTGTGCTGCGGCAGATGTGCGCCAGAATGTAAAAATTGGGAACAGTGCTTCGAGCGCCGGGTCATGGGAAGCCGTGGCATTCATTTGTGCGCGTTATGCGGCGGTGTTTTCGGGGAGCGAGAGCGACAGCAGCACGCCGGGGCTTGTTTGGCGCGGTATCTTCGCCGTATCGACGAGCTCCGGGAGTCACAGGCCGGCGACCGGCTGACCACGCCGAGTGTGGCCGTTGCTGCAGGGACGGCCAAATCTCAAGTAGGGCCGCCGCCGCCATGCGCCGCAGGGATTCAGCTGGCCGGTATGGAGGGAGTACCGTTCCGGAGCTCGCCGCCGCGGGGATGGACGGCGCGTTCGCCTCTGCCGAGAGACAGCTCGGCGAGATCGAGGAGATTCTCCGGGCTCGGACAATCGCGCTGGGGCGAGCGCTGAGGCCGGCTTCGGCTGCCAGCGATTCAAGTGGAGGCGAGACCGCTGACGGTCTCGCCCCCGAAGACGTTACCGAGGGTTCGCCGGGGGAGACACCGACCGTCTCTGACGGCGAGCCCGAGCGGTCGGAAAAGTCCGAGGGCTCGGAGGCGGTGACCACCGCCTCATTCGTTTCGGCACTGGCCGGCGAGGACCCGGAGGATCTCGAGAGCCGCGATCCTGCAAATGCTTTGGGTGAAGAGGACGAAACCGACGCCGACTCGGAGATCTTCGACGAGGAGGATTGAGCGAGTCGGCGACGGGTGGACCCGGCCATCGCAGTAGCCCAGCAGTCGTCGCATCAGCCCAGCTGTCGACGGCGAGGGAACACGGCCGTCGCTACATCGCAAGTGCCGTCGGCAAGCGACAACGCCCACCACAGCGTCGTTACCCGTCGGTACGGGCACCGTGTAGAAAACGAGAAACGGAAGATTAAGTGAAGTGTCGTGACTCGCATGAGAATGTCGGTATCGTACGAATGTTTTTATTTTATTTTTATTTTATTTTTATTTTATTTTTATTTTATTTTTATTTTATTTTTATTTTATTTTTATTTTATTTTTATTTTATTTTTATTTTATTTTTATTTTATTTTTATTTTATTTTTATTTTATTTTTATTTTATTTTTATTTTATTTTTAACTCCGCGAGCCACCGAACTCGGCGCGCTCGCCTGCTCGATCATCCCGAAGGTCGGGTCGACGAGGGCGTCGACTCTTAAAGGTTGCACTGAGGAAGTTCGTCCCTTGGTCGGTAAGGACTGTTTTCGGAGTTCCATACCGGCATACGATTTCCTTTGCGAATGCCTTCGCGACTTCGTTCGCCTGCTGGTTCTCCAGCGGTATGGCGACGCTGTACTTCGTTAGCAGATCCTGGAAGGTCAAGATGTACTTGTTTCCTCTTTCTGTCTCCGGCAAGGGCTCTACGATATCCATTGCGCACTTCTCGAAGGCCCTGCTGGGGGTATCTGTTATGACCAATGGTGCCCTCCCCATCGGCAGAATTTTATTCCGCTGGCATTTGTCGCAGCGGGCCACGTACTTTTCTACCTCCTTGCGCATGCCGGGCCAGGAGTACCTTGTTTTTATTCGCTCGAGCATCCTGGCGACACCTTGATGCCCTCCCAGCGGAGCGTCATGGTATTCATACAGTATCCTCTGTTTCTCCTCTGGACTTGGTGACGGGTGGTCCGACCGTACTCCGCACCCGTCACTGTGGAGCGAGTCGGGCTGACCGATTGCGGGGCTATACTCCTGCCGTTCCGCGGCGGCTGCCGCACTGGTTGCAGCTCCCTGGCGTGCCTGAAGGTGAGTCTCGTCACAGTGGTTCGCGTCATTACCGGCGGTGTTTCCATTGCCCGTGCGGCATGTTTTCCGTGTGTGTGCGTGCGTTGCCACACATATACGGCTCAACGCGTCGGCGTTGGTATTCTGCTTTCCTGCCTTGTACTGCACGTCGAACTCGTGCTCGGATAACTTTATTTTCCACCGCATGAGTCTCGACCCCGGATCCTTTACGCTGAATAGCCAGATCAAGGGCTTGTGGTCTGTTACCACAGTGAAATGTGTACCATACACGTAAGGGCGAAACTGCGCGATTCCCCATACGATCGCCAGCAACTCCTTCTCGGTGGTGGAGTAATTCAGCTCGGCTTTGTTTAGCGTACTACTTGCGTAGCAGATTGGCAGGTCCTCTCCTACCGGGCCCTGCGACAGTATAGCCCCGATGGCCTTGTCCGAGGCGTCCGTGGTAACCACGAAGGGTTTGGAAAATCCGGGTACTGTAGTACAGGTGCCGAGGTGAGTAGGCCCTTTAAGTCCTTCAGGGCCTGTTCGTGTTTTGCCGTCCAGTCGAAGGGCACGCCCTTCTTGGTGAGTTCAGTTAAGGGCTTTGCGATTTTTGAGAAGTCGGTTATAAACTTGCGGTAGTACCCTGCTAGTCCTAGGAAGGACGGAACCCCCTTCACGTTCCTGGCGGTAGGGAATCCTTTTACGGATTCAATTAGTGCATGGTCGGGTCTAACTCTCTCGCTGGAGATTATATGCCCGAGATAACGCGTTGCCAGTCGCAAAAACCGGCACTTGGCCGGTTGGAGGGCCAACCTGGCCTCCCTCAACCGCTCATATACTTCCCGGAGCCGTGTGTTGTGCTCCGTCAGGCAGGCCCCGAATATCACAATGTCGTCCACATAGACATAGCACTTGAGCCCTTCAAGCCCTGCCAATACTGTGCTCATCAACCGCTGGAATGTTGGGGCATTTTTCAGTCCGAAAGGCATACGGGTGTATTCGAAGTGCCCTTGTGGTGTGGAGAATGCCGTTTTCTCCCGGTCCTCCTTTGCCATCGGGATTTGGTGAAATCCCGAGGCGAGGTCAAGCGTAGTGAAGTAGTGCGCTCGTCCCGGTTGGTCCAATATTTCCGCTATGTGCGGCAGTGGGTACGAGTCCCCAACGGTGACCTCATTCAGCTTACGAAAGTCCACGACCACCCGAATTTTTACCTTTCCCGATGCGTCGGGTTTTTTCGCAACGACGAGCAGTGGAGCGTTCCATTGGCTCCGACTGGATTGGATGATGTCGTCTTGCAGCATCCCCTTGGTCTGTTCTGCTACTTCCCGTTTGTGTGCTTCCGGTAGCCGGTAGGGGAGTACTTTCACCGGTCGAGCCCCACGCTCGAGGGGTATCCGGTGCTCGACCATGTGTGTGCATGGCAACTGATCACCTTCGAAGTGGAAAATATCCGCGTAATCCTCGCAGACCTCCATGAGGGTTTCCTCCTCTTCCCGGTTGACGTGGCCAACATCTATCGCCCGGCGCAAACGTTCGAGCCGGGTCCCACCTGTTTCGGCGCTGATGGTGCCGACGGTGGGCGTCGTTACGGCGGCCTCCCCATGCTGTCCAGTTGCTGATGTGAGTGGTTCGAGTGTTACCCTCGGCCGCGTGACGTGCACCTGTTCCGAGGTGGTGTTGATCAGGCTTACCATGCAACTATTGCCCTGTGGAGAGGTCACGCACGCACCAAGGATTACCCCATTGGTAATCTCATGGTTCTCGATGACTCCCTCGCCCGTGCTCAGGGTCGAGACGTACGCGATGTTTTCGCTGCGGGGCGGCAAGCTAATTCGTAGGTCTCCGTCCACAAGGGGCATGCATTGCCCTTTTATCCGTATCGTCTCGCCTTGGAGTATATCAACCTTTTTCTCCTTGATGAAATCCATCCCCAGGATTCCGTGGGTCTGCACGTGAAGGTTGCGTGGTATTACGTGAAACCAGTGTTCCACTGAACCGTTCGGAGTTTCCAACTCCACTAGGGCTGCGTAGTGCGCCTCTAGGGCGCCGCCCCCGAGTCCCGTGAGCGAGATTTCCGACGGCCCTGCGGGCGTATCGCCCGCTAGGGCGTCCTCATGTATTAAGCTCACCTGGGCTCCTGTGTCGGCCTTCAGTGTTAGCATACCGTCCCTTCCCGACGGCGACCTAATGTGAAAATCGCTGGCCGATGCGTGGGGCCCAGGTGGCCCCACCGCATATACGTTGACCGACCTGGAGGGCCCGCCTGTTTTTCCCCGGTCCATCCCCCGGAAGGATGCCACTGTTGGCGGCCCTTTGATCGGGTTCCTGGCCCCTGCCGGTGCTTCGCCAGCCGCCAGAGTGAAAATATTCGCCTCCCTGGTGGGTTTATGGGTTGCCGTGACTGTACTAACTCGGTACGCCCCCACGGTGCCCTCCTGCTCTGGCTGGACTGCCGCTTCTCCCTTCTTTTGCTCGGTCTGCCTCTTTTTCTTGGCCTGATGTTGCCTTTTCCGTTATTCTGGGTGCCGGCTGACTGCCTAACCCGGCAATCCCGCCACATATGTCCAGTTTTCTTGCAAATAATGTGTAGAAATCCGGCACGAAACCGTCATTCTCTGCTCGACCCGAGGGTCTCTCGCCCATTAAGAGCAAACGCAACCAAAATCCTATTTGTTACTTTCTTGTGCCAAAAACCACTACCCCCCAGTGCACACTCAGGCCTGGAAAAACAAATCGTTCGATTTGAGTGTCCTGCTCTCCGAGAGCACAATTGTGCTAGCCCCAGGTAGCCATAACTGAAATCTCACGGATACTGGCTATGTATCCGAGGTAAGAGCCACAGCGATGAGATCCCGTCCTCACCTTCAGACACGTGCAAATTCGATCCTCTCCGTCGTACGATCTTCCGAAGAACAAGCCCGGAGACCACGACGCTCTGTAAACACGAAGTCCATTGCATACGTCATCCCCCGGAACCATACGCCTGACATGCCTGGGGAGACATACTTGATGCATCCACCAAGGCAGAGATTCGCGAACCGCATCACATCCAGGCTCGCTTATATGCCGCAGAAAGCCCCTTTAATGCATGTTGCAGTGCCCGGGTGCAATCCGACCAATTTTGACCAAAGGAGCGAAGGAACGATACGGGTGGAGCACGTCAGCCTGAGCTTAAGTGCTGCGCGTACCCGTACCGACCATCGATCCTCATACGATGAACGCAACCCAAACTCACGATGGCAAGAGGTCCCTTCTAACGACCGTCTCGCGTCCTAAAAACCAGCACTATTGAGTCGTTGCTTTCGCGAGCATCGTTTCTCGATAGGCCATAGCTACGCAGTGCGGTACTTGTTTTCCAGGAAACAACGTTGCCTTGATCCTCGCTCCGATTTTTCCCGTATGGGTCATTGGATTTGGTTTTCGCCTTTACCAGCTCGTTTGAATTTCTTCACATTGACATTCAGCGCGTGGGCGTGCCTTTTCCAGCTCGCTTGAATTTCTTCACGTTGACATTCAGAGCGTGGGCACCCAGTTTTCTTGCAACTAGTGTATAAGAAATCTGGCACGAAACCGTCATTCTATGCTCGACCCGAAGGTCTCTCGCCCATATGAGCAAACGCAACGAACATCCATCTACTTTCATTGCGTTGCAGCGTGCCAGCCCAGATTCCCCTCAACCTGAGACGACACAAGTGTCGCCTCCCCCGGGCTCCAATAACTGATCTAGTAGCTACCTCTTTTTCAAGAAAAAGAGTGCACTGTTTTCGATCTCACGTGTGGTTCGGTGGCCACACGGGGTAAACCAAAGCGAGGGCCCTCCACTCCTCGTCAGCCTCAACCTCCTGGTTCGTCTCACATATACGGTCTCCTTTTGCTGTGTACACCACGACGGACTGAGCCCGCTTCCGGCCGAGACCGGAATCGGGAACCATATTCATCGAATACTCTTGGGAAAGGGCACCCAGAGCATCCTCTAGGATGTGACTAGCCAGAGGTCTCTTGACCGGGTCTGCTTTTACGTTCGGTGCGAGCACATGCAGCGGGATCACGATGCGACAAAGCAAAGAGATCTCGAGCCAGATCGCGGCGAACACTCGAACCTCACCGGCTGTCCCCGCGCGCACGCACAAGCAGTTACGAAGAAATCTCCCCGTCGATCGTCGGGCGATCATTGACTGTCGGGCGGTTCCTATCCCCGCATTGATTGTACACAACGGTTGGGCCGTGGGCACCAGTGGCCGTCCTCGGTGCACGCACAAGCAGTTACGAAGAAATCTCCCCGTCGATCGTCGGGCGATCATTGACTGTCGGGCGGTTTCTATCCCCGCATTGATTGTACACACGATTAGGCCGTGGATTTTAGTTATAACCGTTCGAGACGCAGCGGCTCTTTCGAGCAGGCTACGCCACCAGATAAATCTGGATTTTATGGACATACGAAACGCTACGGCACCGTTCAACTCCGTTAGCGTCACCATCTACTTGGATTTTGTGCTCAGGTTTCGCGGGTTCGCAGGGCCCGATGAATTGAGCGAAAGCAGTAACCGAGCACATGAGTGGTTGCCCACCCCAGCTCGGCACACCACCGCCCAACCAACCTTGCGGTTACCCAGTTTTCTTGCAGTAGTTGCACGTGACGTTGGCCACGTGCACATTCCTCTGAGCTGGTGCCGGGAGGCTCGGCCGAGCCCCCGGCCGGCAATCTCTCGCCACATGACTGGATTTCCCGCAGTTAAAGCAAGCTCGCGTCTTCCCTCCAGCTCCTTGCGACTGCCTCGGGTTTCCTCCCCCCAGGCTAGGCCTTGCCGTACCCGGGTTTGCTGGGTGTCCCTGAGTCATCTTTTCGACCTCCACGGCTCCTACGATGGCGTCGTGCAGGCTTGAGGTCGAAAAGAACGTGCGCGTACGAGGGTCTGCAACTCCTTTTTCAGGCCAACCTCAAAGTTCATTTGCGCCGTTTTCCGGATGGCCTCTCCAATGTAGCGAGCTCCCCGTGGTTCGACCCCCTCGGTTAACTTCTCGATTAATTCCACCGTAAGGGTTTCGATGCGCGTGGCGTACGCTGAAACGTTTTCCTTCGCTTCCTGCTTCATTATGCTGAATTGGTACTGTAGTGAGGCGAGCGACTCTCGCTTCCCATAGAGCGCTTCCAGCTCCGTTCGCAGATCCCG
The DNA here is from genome assembly GCA_964017025.1 of Stenichneumon culpator. Taxonomy (NCBI): domain Eukaryota; kingdom Metazoa; phylum Arthropoda; class Insecta; order Hymenoptera; family Ichneumonidae; genus Stenichneumon; species Stenichneumon culpator. The sequence goes on from OZ024771.1 coordinate 18,710,269, forward strand.
TAGGGTTACGACCGTCTTGTGCCGCATCTCCCTCGTTGCTCTTCCTCCCAGCTTGCTGCTCCGGATGAGTGTAAGCAAGGTAGACCTATGCTCGGGGGTGACGAACCCCAACACAGCCTCGCACGACAGAATGAACCCGTCTAGCTCTGTGGGATCACTCCCGTCGAAGGTTTTGATATTCCTGAGGGCGGCGGGTACATCCATGTACACGGCCTCAGGCGGTGCCCGGGTTGAGACCCGGGCTTGCCGGCGGTGTGGTGATATCCGCCTTGTAACAGCTGCCTCTCTCCGCTGGCCCCCGTCACCCTCTAGGATGTAATTCCTTATGGTCTCCTTCAATGCCTCGAGTCGTTCGGCCATAGACTCCCCCCCTTCCGGTGCCTCGTTCTGGTGAGGTTTCTCCTTCAGTTGTTCCTCGAGCTCCGTAATTCTCAGCTGCATTTGCGCGAACATATGGGCTGTTTCGTCCATGGGTAAGGGTGGATGCTCCTCATCCTCGTCCACTGCCTGAAGCCCGGGGAATAGGGTTCTCCGGGTGGCTCTAGCGGCTGACCTCTGCAGGGTACCAGTGTCCGCTGGCAGCACACTGTTCTCGAGGCTCCAGTTGGGATCTCCGTGGCCCTCCCGTCCTCGTAGCGCGTGTTTCATTCATGCAATTTCTGCACTCACCATAGCAGGCGTGACCTCCCCGGGCCTAAGTTCGACCATCCGGACGTCGATGTCCTCCCAGCCGGTATCTCTCCAGGTATTTACCCCGTCCGCCTGGGCTGGCACATCCTCCATTCCCCCCTCGTCGTCTTCGAGCGGGTGATTACCCAGGGTTTCCTGTGCCCGATTCGTGATGTCACCCAGGGCGTTTTGGAGGCCTGTTTCATCCTCCAACGCTGCCTGCCCGGGGGTCCGGGGGGTGTACCGGGGTCTTGCCTCCGGGGCCCCCTCCCGCTCGACCACCCGGGTGCACTCATGGCTCTTTGGGTAATCGGTATTCCCCTCTAGCCCTTTACCTCGAGATTTTTGCGCTTGCCCTTAATTCACCGGTAGCGTCCTACCGGTCTCGACAAAGCTTCTCGCAGGTTCAAAAATGTAAGTAATGTGGGGTCACTTACAGTGTACGCGCCGTCCACATTACGGGATGCCCTCTGTTTCCGGATATGACCCTTCTGGTCCCAGGCTCTCTTTCAGTTTCACGTCCCAGCTTCTGGCGATGCTCTTCGGGGGCCTTCAGCGACCCGCGAAGACTCTGGTTGATTACGTCCCGCTATTACTTCCTGATAGCGGGCTGCCCACGTTGATCTGTTGATCGTCGTCGAGGTCCGCCGAACCGTTGTCGACCTTGGTTCGCGGAATTTACCCTCCACACGGTGGAGTTACTTTTGTTACCGCACTTCACGGAGATTGCACGAGTTGGTAATTAACAGCGATGTTCTACAATTCCCTCTGGAGATCCCACCGCTGCCACCAATGTTATGTCCGCAAAAATTCACAGAGCGACTCTGATTTTTAGCGTACGAGCCGTAAGCTCGAAAGGTCGGGATTTATCCAGCAAAGGGTTTGAACCCACGAGAATAATGATCGCACAATTTACTACAGGTTTAATTATTATAGTTTATTTTCCGTATAATTACCAATCGAGGTACACAGTTGTACAATGGTCCGATAACGAGTCCCTGCTCGTTACTATGCTTCCGTAATTAATTAACAATTAGTTTTAACCACTAATGAACAATTAATTTGATATTCCGTAATCAACCGTACTATTCGGAGATCTGATCAGACTGCCGAGCGTCTGCTCTCCATCCCTTATATATTCATGGGAGAGCAGGCACGTCAGCTAAATATTGTTTAAATGTTTATAATTTATCTTTATTTTAGTAAACTAATGTCTTTCCAAATCTTCGCTTCCTTGAGCGCGAGATTTGGAGTTTGTTTTTATTTCGAAATCTCCGGCTCGGTAGTGCCGGAGCAGGTGCTCTATTTTCCGGGTCGCTCGCGGTTGCTCAACTGCTGACCCAGCATACGGTGAATTTCGTCGCGGCCTTGCAGCGACGCGAGCTCGTCGCGCGCTGCTCTTGGCCTTGATAATTGCGCAACCGGTGTTGCTGCAATCATCGATGCAGTATCATGCTACCCGGGTATTAATATCGTCTATGTATTTATGTTCCGGTAATCCTTCTTGAACTCTCGCTGTCTTTCGGTTCACACCCCCCTTTTTTTTAGATGGGATTTTCAGTACGAGGATATTTTTGACCTGCGGCGCCTTTTCGCTATCGAGCCTCAGGCGCCCCTTCCTGCTCGGCGTGGGCCCCCTAATCTCGAGGCGCAGCCAGGTTGGCGCCGAGCCTTCTTGCCTTGGCTCTGGTAAGTATACCCATCTTTTTCGCTGATTTTATAATGGAAATATTCAATATGATTTATTCTTGGTTTTTGTAGGTTTCTTTGTCGATTCGTCTTCCTCTTGTTCCTTATTAAAATCCTTTTTAAAATTCTATTTCCTATCCTTCCCTCTCTTTTTTTTCCTCTTTTTTTATACATTTATATATATTTGCATAATTTTATTTACGTAAATAGGTATATCCGTATTTATCCCTTCGCTCCCCTGTGTTTTTTTTTTTTTGGTAACTTGTCTTAATTATTTTCTCCCGGGGTCTTGAGTGTCGTGGGCGTTTCCCGGTGTGCGCGGTGTCATCTTTGGGTCCGTTGGGAGAGAGGGGATTCTGCCTCAGCTTCCCTCATCCTTTAATCCCTCTCCTACTCGCTGGCCTATTGGTTCAGAGGGAGATTTTCCTTTGTCTACTCGCCGATTGGTGGGCTTCCCTTTCCCGAAATTTGCGTATAGGGAGGGGTGCATCGTTTATATACCGGCGCTGGACCCCTCTGTTTTTTACTCACGCATCTCCTCTAGATCATCGACAATGACTATCTCCATGGAGCAACTTAGAGAAGTTACGAATGAGCGCATGGAGTTCGGTGGGGCACAAGTTGGGCTCTCCGAGGCCTGCACTCATCGCGGACTCTTTCCGTCGTCGGTCGTCCAGATGAGGCGATATGTGCGGGGTGCCAGGGAGGATCGTCGTTTCGATCGGGATCAGGTGTAAGTATTGGTTGTGTGTACTCTTTCGCGTTTCTCCTGTTATTATAATATTTTTATTTTTTTTTCTCACTTTTCCTAGTTGGAATACGTCGGAACGCGACGCTATGGGTCTCCGCGGCCTGTTCGGCATGGAGCCCATCCCCGAAATTCCCGAGGAGTCTTGGGATTCGGAGGAAGAAGGCGGAGAGGGCGAAGGGCCGGACCCATTGGTCAGTCGGCCCGTTCGGAACGAGAAGGGGGAGGAAAGCCTCTGCGCTTTCGCGAGGACCTGCCGGTCGTTCCTACGAGAGTAGGTTTCTTTTTATTGAATTTCATTCTTGTTCGAACTCTCGACGCGTTCACTTTCCTTGTTTCAGTCTGACTTTTTAAACGTTTCCGTTTAATCATGGAATGGTACGGGTGTTTTTATCCTTGGGGCTTCTTTCCTCTTTTTCCCTTGAGATATCGTGTAATAATATATTTTTTCTTCCTTTTATTTTTTTTCAGCCAATCTACTGTTGACGAGGTGACGGTGACCTTACAGCGATTGATGGGTAATTTGGGGCTGCGGGGCGGTCGAGTCTTCGTGGCTCCGCCGTGTGGCGGTGCCAGACGTGTTCGGCGAGGCCGGTGAATCCTGGGATGACCCCGGGGATGACGCGCGTTTCGCGGCCCACATCCTCCGTCGACTGGAGGAGGCAGCGCAGCAAGGGAAACGGAAGAGGGCCGAAACCGCGCAGCGGTATTGTCTGCGAAACCGGCTCAATGTTTCGGAGAAGTATGTATTGTTTTGTTTGTTTTATTATTATTGTTATTATTATTATTATTATGGTTAACTAATTTGTGTGTTTCCTTTTTTTTCCAGTGAGGACTCAGAGGAGGAAGATAGTTCGGGCTCCGTAAAACGTTGGAGCACGCGGTCGGAGAGTTCCGACGTGGACCCTCCGCCCACACCGAAACGATCGTAACCGCGGGGAAGTAAGTTCTTTTTCGTGTTTTTTTTGTTGTAATTTTGTGTTTTTTTTCATTTAATCTAATAATTTTTCCCTCTTTTTTATTTCAGAGCTCACGGCCTGGAGGCGTCAGCGATAGGAGCCTTTTCGCCCTTCTCCTTTTCTTTTTTTCATTTTGTGTGATTTTATTTCGTTTATTGTGTGCTCAGTTTTAAGTCTCGTTCTAAAGGTTTTATGTTTAGTTTTAAGGTTTTTATGTTTAGGTTTAAGGATTTTTATGTTTTTAGTTTTAGTGAATTTATTGTTCCTAGTTTTAAGGAATTTGTTTACAGAATTTTTTATTTTCAATATAGGCTTCAGAGGAAGCATTTAAACAAAAAAAATTTCGTTCGGTATTCCTTATTTTTTTTCCCCCGATAATATTCTAATTAGTAGTAACCCCGTCTTTCGTTAGTAGTAGCCCCGTCTTTTCGTTCTTTTTTTTCCCTGAAGACTTCGAGGGTTCAGTCCCGGTCGAAGAGTTTCTGCGTCGAGCGGTTTCGTTCCGCTTTCCTCTTATTGCTTTTTTTCCGAAGATTTCGAGGGTTCTGTCCCGGTCTTGCGAGGAGAAGGAACAAAAAGAATGGTCGCCTGCGTTGGAAGGTTCTGTCCTTTTCCTCCCATCTGGCAATACTTGACGTCCCCAGGGTCTGGTTTGTATTCGGTTTTTTTATATATATATTTTTTTTCGTTGTGATGATCCTTTATTCTCTTCAGTCTCCAAAATCGGGACAATCGGGGAAATATAGGGCGAGGGAAAAGGGGAAAATAATACACCAAAATTTTGTGTAGAAAAAGAACGTAGTAACTTAATCTTTAATTCTCAGTCGTTCAGTGTCTGGCAAATAAATAACAATTCAAAAGAAAAGGGGGTTCGCGAAATCAAATATCAGATACAATAGAAAATAACAGGGGAAAGGGGCGAAGAACTTGAAAAATAACAAAAGGAAATAATCAACACGCGGAAAAACAAATAAAAAAGGTCGAAAAATAATTAATGCGCAGGGGCGGGGGGGGGGGGGGGGGGAAATAAGAAGGTCGAAAAATAACTAATAACAAAACTTATGAAAATACCGAATTCTATAACAATCGTCGGGACGGAAATTCGCAAGGGTCAATCGCAGGGAGGAGGGGGGGGGGGGAAAGAAAGTAGAAAGATAGTTAATACTGGGCAAAATACAAAAGTCGAAAAATAAGTAATGAATACGCGGGGGAAAATACTAAGGTCGAAAAATAATTGCTACGCAGGGCGAAATACAAGGGTCGAAAAATAATTAATACTCGGAGAAAAATAGGGCGGTCGGAAAATGATTAATGCTCAAAAAAAAAAAAAAAATAAGAAGATCGAAAAAATAATCAGTAACGAAAACTTACGAAAATAACATAACTTAGGGTAATCGCCGAGACGGCAATTCGCAAGGTCAGTCGCAGGGAAGGGGAGGGGAGAGGGGGCTGGCCGGTGGGTATTCTACACAATGCTGGTCTTACTATGGCAAACGCGGAAAAATCTCAAAACTCGGGGAACAATCACTTATTTTTGGGCGCCAGCTACTGTATCGGTGTAGCACCGTAACTCTCGATTTAGTTAATCGAGTTCAAAAAAGAAAGAAAAAAATAAATAAAAACTATTGCCTTTTACGTCACTTGGCTAGCGAGAACGGGGGAGGGAGGGGAATGAGGTTTCTCAGGCCGCAGGCACTGTCCAGGGCTTCTTGACAATATTACCTCGGCACACAAAAAAAAGATACAGAAAAATTTCAATAATTACAAAAAAAAGTGGATACGATGAAACAATTTTCGAGTCTCGGGGAGAATGGGGGAAATACGCTAACGGTCGCGCGCTGTAAATCTCCGCGATCGCCACCACTCACGCGCACACGAGAAATATAAAGCAAAATGCCGGCGCACGTGGCAGCCGGTGATCGACGGTCGAAGATAATACAATAACAAAAATCACTTAAAATTACCAGGGGGGTGACGGGCAAATTTTCAGGGGAATGTGGGAAATGGGACAGTCAATCAGGTAGACATGGGGGAAGGGAAACTCAAAAAGTACTCACTCAACCGGTCTCTTACGATTCTTATCGCTTACAATACTCCGTGCGATAACGTTCTCAATCAATTCCGTTCGACAAAATCCTCTCGGCAAAACCCATTCGATAGTCCTTGGTTTGCCGAGTCGTTATACAATCCAAAATCTGGTCCAAATCGTGTCCTTTATCTCTGCCTCGAGTCGGTACTCCCCGGGGATGGAGTCTGAATATCACGGGGGCTTTCCGGGTCGTATAAATTCGTAATAATTAACTTAATTTCGCTCGCTCTCCTGTCACACACAATCACTCTCTCACACGCCGTGGCTCGAAGTGAAGAAAGCCATGCCGTTTCCGGCTTCTTCTCCGACCTTAGGGTCGGTCTTGCAAATTGCGATTCCTCTGGCGAACATGGGTTGGTCAGTCTCGGGACTAGCTTGACGGTGGGCGTCGTAATTGGCTGCGGCCGATTGCGAATATTCGTCGCGACGGAAGACCTGTCGCGACGCTCGGCGCGCGCATCCTCGGCATCGATTGGCTTATCGATCGCCGAATATTCTCAACGTCGAGAGGTGCTGGTTCCTCGCGGCGCTCGGACGAAGTGTCGCACTGACAGCTCGGGTGGAATTTACGGTGTTTGCCCGCACGACACAGCTCGTCGGTTTACACTCGTTATTTCGAGCCGAGAGTGTGTCGTCGGGTCCCGGGCTGTCGATGACAGGGTCAATCCAGGCTTTAGAAGTGTCTTCGATGGGCTGAGATGGTCTGCGGTGGTCTTCGATGGGCTGTGATGGTCTTCGGGGTGCTGCGACGAGTCTTCGTTGGTCTTCGGTGAGGCTGCGACGAGCCTTCAGTGGGTTGCGAGGGCTTCGTTGAGTGAGTCGAGGGACTGACAGGGTGGCAGGGACTGAGGGTAAGTCGAGGGGGAGGGTTAGCAATATTAAAAGTCGTTGCTTAAGTAGTAGATCCTAATTCTAGTTTATTTCCCTAGGTGAGTGGTGGGACGTCGAGCCACGTTGGGGAAAACTTGTGACGCACCACGTCACAATATATATATATATATATATTGTAACGGGACGATCGGGGTCGCCGTCCTCGACACCCGAATCGTCACCTCCTCACATCGACGTATGGGCATAGCTGCGAGGAAACTCGCACGAATCACTTGGCAGCGAAGGCAGGTGTAACGCAAGAGGCTCCGCCCCTTGCGATAGAATCGGCCCATGTACGGGTATCGTCGGTAAGGGCTTACCCATCCGGGATAAAATGACGAACTGACCCGAAATATAAATCTATCGAGCAAGCATTAGTTAATTTAATTTGATTGAATTGCCCGTTCAATGTCGTGAGCCAAGCTTCCCTGCTCACGCAAACAACAAGTGAACAAGGCAATACCACTTAAGTTTGAACATCGGTAAAAATACCTGAACAGAACGACAAGACCGGGACAAAAATGATAAAAGCCTGAATTAGCGGATAAAAAGATGCAACGACGAAACATCCTCGTAGAGAATAGAAAAAAAAAACAAGGAATTAACATCTATTTCCGGCAAGTGTTTTTACCGATTCGCAAAGACCAAATTCTAACGCGAGAGCATAAACGGGTATGAAGTGCCCGGGCCCCTACGCTCCGCGAAAGCCCAACTAGGCACGGGAGTGATGGGCGACGCGATAAGCGACACGGGAAATATCATACGCCATCGTGACGTCACGTCACGCCACTACGACCCCTCCACCGTGCTTTCGCGAGTCCCGCCGTTACGTAAGCTGCCACCTCTACGTGAATAGTTACGTAACGACGGATCAGGGCCCTAGGACCACCTTGGCAACAGGGAGACGAGACGATCGACGATCCTATTCCCGAAAAGCCCACGTCACCCGTGCTTCAACATAGGGACTGACCACGTGATATCGGACGACTTTTCTACCTCCACCTTATCCGTTATATAACGTGGAGAAAGCTATAAAAGCCGCCGACCAGGCCACGCGAGCACGCATTCTTTAGTCAGACTTCAAACGTACTCGCTACTCGTAGCTTTACTTTGCTCACAGCATACCGACATGCTGTTATAGGTAGGAACAATAGTGGTTAGTGGAACCTCTGCTAAGCTGACAGACTTGTGGTAGTGCACCAGGAGGCTGAGGCTTGCAGTTGCAACCGTGAGCACCAATTCTCGGACAATTGCGATCGGAGGATTGGTTTGCTTCTACGACCAAGGAGCCTATCGTTTAGCAACACGCTATTACATTCACTCGTTAATGTAATCCTTCTCTGTCTTCACGGACGAATTAGCGTGGATATTTTATCCTGCGAATTCCAAGTCAAGTGAGAGAAGAGTGCGCTGTACCGCCCGACAGGTTTCTCGGCCGTCCCCTTAGCTCACAGAAAAGAATATAGGGAGAGAAGCCTAATTATTCGTCATAACGATCTCGACGCGCAACTCTTGAATTAATCCGCGACTCAATATCCGAACGCGTATAAAAATCCAGGGCAGCTCAGAGCCAGGCTTTCTGAAATTCACGTAACCGCAAGTTAGCTGTCCTGTGATGAGATTAATGTGTCGAGGCATCGAGCAGTAGTCTATGTCATTTTCGCACATTCCTGAGGACACGATAGGGCACTTACCATCCGCGCTCCCATCGTACCGGAACAGTAGGCAGGGACCGCGTATAGGCAACTTTATCCAAGCCGAAAGAATAGAAAGAAAGAAAAAAAAACATTTATCATTTTTTTTGCTTCATTAAAAAAGAAAAAAATTGAGTGTTAAGCTCCACGCGACGGCATCCAGCTTAGTCGCGTGAATCTTTATTTGTAGAGTCACATTAATTTTTTTTGTTCTGGTCTTTCTGACCATTTAACGGCAGTAAATTCCCGATTAAGTCGACTAGGCCGCAGAGGCGTTTCTCGAACGACACGGGACAGCCCGGTCGTTCTCGGATCGAGCAAGCGCGCTCGTATAGGCGCTAGTAATAATCGGTAGATCTACTCCCGTACAACAGAAATCACAAAACCCCTTTCCTTGGCCGATGATGAGGGCCAAGACACTCGGGTCGCGCGAAAGGCGTGGGTGAGAAAAGAACATCCGACTGAGGCCATCCCGAAAAACCCCAGAAGACTCGTCCACTTTCCTCCCGTTTTCTCCACTACCTCGAGTCCAGCACACAAACCGAGACTACCTCGACGAGACGGACGAGACCGTCTCCCCAAAACACGAAATTTTCGGAGCGGTTTAAAACCCGGCAGCCGCGAGCGCGAATAAAACGTAAAGAAACAGAAATCTCGCGGGACGGAAAATTTCGAATCGTTTCAATATATATATATATATATATATATATATTGTGACGTATTTTCCGGGAGCTCACGCGAAGCGGTAGCAAAAACAAATCGAAAACCGAAAACTAAAACTTTACGCGAAATCGGGAACTCAAAACGTCACCTTCGGCCGCCACCTCCGCGAGTGCATCGGCGTCCCGGTGGGCGCCAGTTAATTTTTGTTTCACCGGTATTAACAACCGGCCCAAACCGGGAGTGAGTTGAGCGGGCTCACTCCACTAATCAATTTTTGTTTCGCCGGAGATTGAGAATCCGGTCTAAACTGGAGGTCGATTGAGCGAGTCGACCTCCGCAAGGACATAACGAAACGGTACAACACAACACAAACGGTATCGGGATCTGCGAGCGCGACGCTCGCACAACGATAACGCCGGAAATGCTCGCGAAAGCGACGATGCCGGACATGCACGGTCGCTCAGGATGCGGGTTGTGGTAGAAGGGTCGCGATCCTTTGGCCAATAAAATAACCCGGAATCACGAAAAAAATCGGAAACGGAACCTCACAATAGCGAGAACAATTTTATTTTTGGCTGTGAAGCCATGGGAGCTCGCACACACGTGCACCGGGAGCGCTCAGCTGATCGAACGATCGAAGCGAGCGATGCGAGAACGAATTCTATACGCGATCGTAAATTTATCTAACGATAAGACTTACCGAAGCAGCGTAATTTAATCCACAAAGGTACGGGGACGGCATCTCAGGATGCACCGAAAACTTCACCACGATCACTGCAGCTCAAGAGCGTTATTCACAACGCACCCCGAACACAGAAAAATCGGCAACGAATTCGGACGGAATTCGCGTAACACACGCCGTATCCTAGCCCACTCGCGAACGCACAGAGTGACAGGTAGCGCGAGCGAGACACACGAACTCGAGCGAGAGCGATAGCCGGAGTCTACGGTAGCGTGAGCGAGAACACACGACTCAGCGCGAGACAATAGCCGAAACGTAAACACGGGAGCGCGAGAGGCCCGAGATACCTCGAGGACGCCTCTCGGTAGACTGATTAGCCTACGACAATACATCCGACGGGACGTTATGATTATTGCGGGATCCTTAGCCGATAACTGCTGCCCTCTCAAACTTTTTCGTGACGTCATCGATACGAAAGCCGAAACTGTAACGCGGTAGCTTTGAGGATCGTCGCGATCGTTACTCGAAATTCACGGCGTGAAAACAAGGCTCTCTTCTCACAAAAACTCAGCACAAGGGGCTCGAACCTTGCCTGGACAAAAAAACCGTACTCCGCCTGTTCTCCAACGCCGTGCATTATCACCTAACCGGAGTGCCGGGTTTGCACCGGACTTTGACGTATTCGCGACGAAACCTCGTCGGGCTCTCCTCTATTCGTGTTTCGCAGTGCATCAGGATTCCCTCCACCGAATAGACTCGAGGTTCCGACCTTAACTGAACCAAATCCTTAATTCTTTAGGTTTATCTGTAAGCTCATTTTTTCCATACTAAACTCGACAGGATCGGAAAACTCACGAACCTTATCGTAACGGGAGCTGGACGGTATCGTAAACAGCGAAAGAGCAGCGAAGCGGGACCTGTATTTCTCTAAATCGGTAGCTGTAGCGGGAAAATGCTATTTATTTGTAATTTTTGTGACGGTGATTGAAAAATCACGTCACAATATATATATATATTGTAACAGGAGCAACTGCTCGTACAATAATTTCCCGTATTTATGCGCCTCCTTCTGTGCGAAGGGCACTCAAACGGACGGATTCGGGGACTCGAGCGTGAAGGAATTATGGGCTGGCGTGTCAGAGACAGTTTTGATGTTTGAACAATTCGCTTTATTGTCCCAATTACAGGCTGAAATCTTTATTAACCCTTTTTCGGTTCTATCTTAACTCGGAATATTCTCTGCTATAGATATAAATCTATATTCGGAGCAATTACAGAGATTGTTCGCAAAGAATGAACAATGATTATTAATCTCGTTCAAGCACTTGTTTCTCCTTCTCTTATTGTCTCTAATTATTGCATTATTTTATGGCTTCAAGGAGATATTTTTAATCGAAAGATATTTATTCCGCGTGAACCGCACCACGCATGCGCGGTTGGCTTCTCGGTCGACGCGACGTGCCGCTGGCCGCTGTGCTCGGCTGTCTCGTGATGACGTCACGGCACGGCGATCGCCTGTGACAGCTCGCTCGCCTCGCACTTTGCAATTGGCGTGAAATGGAGACAAAACTTTTTTACCTTGTTTTGTCGGTCTCGGAGCCTTCAGGGGGAGTGAACGAACCCCTGGATGTACCCTTTTTCCAGTCCTGGGAGTTGGGATATCCGTCTGATCCAGCCTTGCCGTGTCTGACGGGTCACTTTTGGTCACTTTACCCGTTCACTCCGACTGTCACTTTTATTGGCCCGTCTTATTTACGTTCACTCATGCACCACATTTGATAAATCCGCTGTGGCACAAAATGTTTATCAGTCCGATTCTGGTACGAATTTGGTAAGTCCGATTCGGCACCAAATGTTTATAAGTCCTTTTCCGGTGCACACTTTACAAGTTCACTTGGCCCGAAATTTTATAAGTCAAAATGTCACAAATTTTGTAGTCCTCGGCACAAAAATTCATAAGTTCTTTTTCGGCACGATTTGCACAAGTCCCAATCGGCACAGAATTTCATAAGTCCGAACGGCACAATTTTTATAAGTCCGAATGGCACAATTTTTCTAAGTCCGAACGGCACAATTTTTATAAGTCCGAATGGCACAATTTTTCTAAGTCCGAGCGGCACAATTTTTATAAGTTCACAGTTGCACCAAATTTATAAGTCCTTTTTGGCACTGTTTCACTTTTCTCACTTTTCACTTTTGTTCACTTTTCACTTTTTCTTTGGAGTCGGCCGATGATAAAGTAGATCGTTCACTGATGAACTGATGGTCGAAATCGCCATCTTTTATACCCCGATTTTGCTCCCCTTCTCCGTCGGTTCTGCAGGGTTTTGGCGGACTCGCGTCTGCGTGCGATCGGCCGATTATTAATTTTCTTATTGGTTGAGAGCATCCTCGCCTTCTACCCTCCAATCCCAGGTCGGTATCGTAGTGACGATCGTCCGGTGTTACCCGCCGAGCGAATAGTGTGCTCGGTCGGTGCCGTGTGCAAGTTCTATGTCGTCATTTTCGTCCAATCGGTGTGGCCGATTTTCCCTCGCTTTCGCCTTTCTTCGTCCTTGAGCGAGATTTCGGCACAATTCCGCTGGACGGCACTGCCGTGCATCCGACTCCTTGCTGCTCTTGGTTTTTGCGCGTGCGCGTCGCTTCGGCATCGATCGGGCCGCCGCTCGATCCCGTCGGATGGCGCCTCTTGGCTCTCCGCGGGCTTGTCCGACGGCTGCTCTGCACCTCGCGGGGTTTATCGCGTCTCCCGGGCTCTCGCGGTGTGACGTCACCGGGGCCACACGGGAGATCTTAATATGTAGGGGAGTTACATTATATATATATATATATATATATATATATATATTGTGACGTGATATTTTCGCGTCCCGTCACTCCGCACGGTTTTGGTCGGGCAGTGGGCCGGATTTACGGTCCTGAGAACGCCGCTCGTCAAACCGGCTCAGTCGTCGACTCGCCGAGAGGGGTTTTTCTTCTATTTTCTTTATTTTCTTTTATGTTATTTTATTTTATTTTATTTTATTTCCTTTAGCATCGGCTATTTTCTTTTTTTTTGTTGTTGTGGCGTTTGGAAGTTTTTTTTTAGGCTGCGCAGGAGTCTCGCGACTCCGCTACCCGACCGTCGGGCCGTTTTGCCCCGGTCGTGTCCATTTGGGAGTTTGGCCCAGGAGGGTCGGAGAAAATTCCGTTCCTGAAGTAGGCGGAAGCCGAAGATCAGCTTCCGCGGACAAGGAGGCCGGAGGGACGCGGGTAGTGACCGAAACACCGTGTTTCCCGTCCCTCTCGACTACACGGCCTGGAGCCGTTCCTGTCCCGTCGAGTTTACGGACGCCGCGGACCGCTCATCACGGCGCCTTCATTATCGGGGATTACGAGGAAGAAAGGGACATCGAGGTGCAGTTATTTGGCGTACCGTGTGGGCCCACCGCGGAGGAAAAGGGACGCCTTAACTTCGCGAGGGAGGCCTCCCCTCATGTTCATTTTGCCCCACCGGATCCTGGGAGGAAGGAGTCCGTGGACATCGACACCCATCGCTGCGAGCGGAAGATTCTCGCGGGTAGCGGGGCACGGCCGGAGAAAAATCGGGTTCCCGGCGCCCTAGCCGTCTAGCGTAGGCTAGTATTCGGGAGTCGCGTGAGAGGGGGAAGCGCTGGTGCGGACTACCGGGAGCACGCTAATTTATTCTTCAGTCGGCGATTGAGTGCGGTGACGAGTGGCCGAGTCTTTGTTTGAGTGATTGTGTCTCCCGGGCTGTCTACGCACCGGTAAGCCTCCCGTCTCTCTCTCTCTCTCTCTGTTACTCTGTGCTCGCCGGAGATGCCGAACCCGGACCCATGGTTCATTTAGTATTTATTAGAGACTTTTGGCGTTGTTTTTTTTCAATTCTCGTATTTTATTGTTCTCGTTTGGTTTGCCTCGAGGGGCAAGATGGGTCCGGTAAAGCATGTCCGGCGAGATCTTCGCGCTGGTCTTTTTGTCTTTCTTTCTTTCTTTCTTCGCTTTATTTGACGTTTTGTTTTCCCTCGGCTACTTTCTTCGCGGTTATATTTTCTTGTGTCTTTTCTGCGTTATCTATCGTCATTCCCTTAACTACGCGTAATTTTCGGCTACATTTTATCCCGGGGGCTATATCGCGTATCGCGATTCGAGAATTCGCGTAAGGATGTTCATCGCTGACATCCTAGTTCACTGGCTATATTTCGCGGGTTTCCCTACGAAAATCGGCTACATTCCGCGAATTTTGGGTGTCGAACCCCGGGAGGTGACTTTCGCCGCTTGCGTAAATTGCGATCGGCTATATCTCGGGAAAATATGGAATATTAAGGCTGAGGCGAGTTCGCCGGTTACATGGGCTACATTTCATCGGGCGAGACAAAGGGACGGCAAGCGTGCCGTCCAGCGTTCGATAGGCCGTTCGGCCGCGTGTTGGCGATCTCGCGCGTAAAGGTCACGGGCACGCCGTGTTTACATCGGGCGGCCCGTTCCGAGAACCTTCTCGACGATCTCGGCTATCTGGCGTCCTAGCTTTGTTCGAGTGAGCATTTTGGGCTTTGTATTTTTTTTTTCTTTCCCTCGCGTCCCGCGTAACGGCGAATTGGCTACATTGAGGATAGAATTTGTCTGGCAATCGCAACCGTTTCATATCGTTATCTTTCTCGCATCCTTTTGAGTTAATTATCCGTCTTAGTGAAGGCGGTATCTTGCGTCTCGGCTACATTCCATTCCGGCAATTTAATTTTCGGCTACATTTAATTTTGGCAATAGTTTATCTTCTCTGGCTACATTTCATTTTCGGCAATAGTATAGTTCTACCCTTGGCTACATCTCGTTTTCGGCAATAGGTAATTTATCCTTGGCTACCACTAATTTGCGGCAATAGATAATTTATCATGGGCTACATCTCAATTTTGGCAATAATTAATTTATCTCTGGCTACATCTCAGTTCCGGCAATAGCTAATTTTCCCTTGGCTACATCCCCATTTTGACAATAGTTAATCTCCCATCGGCTACATCTCATGTCCGGCAATAGTTATGTTTTTTTTTCTTTCATTGGCTACATCTAACCTTCAGCATCAGTTATGTTACCGCTAAATTAAGTTACCGACGACGAATAAATTTTGTTCCTGTACCGATGGCGCCTGGAAAGGTCTTTTGTTAATCGATGCAATAAATCTTGAAGTTACGTTTATTTGTTGGTCACTCGCCCGTCCTCCCCCTCTACCATTTTCTCCCAGGTGGGCTGAGTTAGCCGGAGTCTCGCCAGCTTCGCCTTACCCGTTTCCCTCGTTCTTCCCCGTGACTCGCCGCGAGTATTAAATAAATATGCCGCTTTCCGAGCGGTGTTACCGAGGTACCTGGCGCCCAGTCGCGTGCGAGATAGTGGCTTCCACCTCGCCACGCGGGGACGGCTTTGTTCGATCGGCATTACAAGAATTCAGTAATCTCGTCGTGGGTTCGAGCCCCGAGATTCGGCATCGAGCAAGGTCGCTGATCGAACAGGGAGCGCGGGGATTGGGAGTTGGGGCCAAAATGTACGGGAGGTAAAATTCTCGCTACAATATATATATATTGTAACGTGGCAAAATTGCCTCGTTACTTAAAAAGATTTTAAAGCGCTCATTTTCCTCGGGATAATAGCCAACGGCCGTCCGTCGTCCGTCACAGCGCAGGAGGGGCTCTGTGGGTCCAATTTTGTAGGGAAATTATATTTTACTAACGGCTGCACATTTATTTCATGTAACCCCGGGCGGTCGCGTGAGCCCGCGTCGCATGAGCTGTGAAGAGAGCAGTCCCGAGACCGAGAGATACTCGGGAGTGAAAACGCCGTGCCGTCGAGGGAAGGACGTCGCGAGTACGGAAATCGAGAGAAGATCGCTCCGCCGAGAGCGTCTGTGCTGAGTCCGCCGTCGCTCGCGCGGTATTCCCTGCCCGGCTGTCGGAAATCGCCGGTATTATTCCGTCGGAACCGCCTATTTTGTCCCCGGATCGAGGGGCCGATCCCGAGGACTGCATCCATGCCTCGGGAAGAGTGACATCGTCGCGGGGAGCCGAGGAAAATAATCATTCGATCCTCGGAGGAGAAGCTGGCGTTCGAACGGCGAGGATCGGTGCAAGAAGTCCCGCGGTCGGGCCGAGAATTTTTGTACCCGGCGCGACACTAAGCAGCGTGTTACGTCGAGCGCTCGGGTAAATCGACGATGATCCGCGAAGATTACCGAGGATCCGGAAGTAGGAGCGATTAGGCCGAGTAGGGATGGGGCAACGAGAGCGAGAGCGCTCGGCTACTCGGGTCAATCCTCGTTGAGGTGAAACGGCGAGCGGACGTGCTTCGGAAGCAGAGATAAGATTCGAGAGCGACAAGGAGACGAGGCACGACATGTTGTCCAGCGGGTTCGAGGCCTGGAGTCCACAGCGAATCGGTGAGCGTGTCCGTCCCGGGGACTTTTGTCCTTTATATTCTTTTCTTTTATTTTATATCGAGGCAGTGCCGTTAGAATTCCTTAGTTTAATCGTATTCACGTCGACGTGCGCGGGAATCGGCCTTACCAAGAGGAGGCGGGATTCAAGGCCGCGGTACTAGCCATCGGGTCGGCTTCACCGAAGCCCGTCGGAAGTGTGATACGGCCGTATTCCGCGGTGCCGTCGCGTTTGTCAATTTTGAGTTTTGAAGCCCCTCGGGGTCGTGCCCACGGGGATTGTCTTTGTATGTCGTTTGTTGCGGGCGGTCAACCGGCGTTTCGCGTACTCGGGTTGTTGGTTTTGATTTTGGCTATTTTGTTCGTTTGTGATTTGCGTTATTTGTGTTTTCCGAGTCTTGAGCCGGCTGTACCGAGAACCGTCTCGCGTAGCGATAATTCGGATGGTATGTGTGTGAGCGCTGAGCGAGATCTCGGGATTGTCGAGAGAGCGTGTTCTCGGGAGAATTTCTTTGTAATTGGAGCGATCCGACGGTTGTGTCGGTCGAACGGTCATATTTTTGGGAGAGGTTTTCCTCCGGGCTCGCCCGGTTTCCTCTCGGTCGAGTCGTGAGTTATTTTCAAATAAAGGATAAAGCATTTGAAAGCGTTAAACATAAAGCCAAAAATAAAGAATATATTTGATTATTTCTTCTTTATTATTTCGTCTGTCGATATTATTTCTGGTTTCCGCCGAGGTGATACCGAGCGCCCCTAACCGGCCCGCTCTATCTTAAAGACAGGCAGCAGCAAGTCGGGCATCCACCGATCTCTTTCTCTGGCGCGAACGGACGCGCCTGGCGCCCACAAATATAAAAAAATAGGGAGAGAGCGCACTTGAAATCGCGGCCGTTGGGTTTCCGCGTCACAATATATATTGTAACTCCCCTACATAATTAAGATCTCCCGAGTGGCCCCGGTGACGGCACACCGCGAGAGCCCGGGAGACGCTGTCCGCCCAGCGAGATGCAGAGCAGCCGTCGGACAAGCCCGCGGAGAGCCAAGTGGCGCCATCCGACGGGATCGAGCGGCGGCTCGATCGATGCCGAAGCGACGCGCACGCGCAATATGATGGTGTCGGAAGCACAGCGGCGCAGCCGAACGGGCTTGCGGCGAAAGCACGGTCAAGGTCGAAGAAAGGCGGAAGCGAGGGAAAATCGGCCACACCGATTGGACGAGAATCACGACACAAAATTTGCACACGGCACCGACCGAGCACACTATTCGCTCGGCGGGTAACACCGGACGATCGTCACTACGATACCGACCTGGGATTGGAGGGTAGAAGGCGAGGATGCTCTCAACCAATAAGAAAATTAATAATCGGCCGATCGCACGCAGACGCAAGTCCGCCAAAACCCTGCAGAACCGACGGAGAAGGGGAGCAAAATCGGGGTATAAAAGACGGCGATTTCGACCGTCGATCACCAGTTTATCAGTGAACGATCTACTTTATCATCGGCCAACTCCAAAGGAAAAAGTGAAAAGTGAATAAAAGTGAAAAGTGAATAAAAGTGAAAAGTGAGGAAAGTGAAAAAAGTGCCAAAAAGGACTTATAAACTTTGTGCTACGGAGGACTTATAAATTTTGTGCTACGGTGGACTTATAAATTTTGTGCCGTGCGGACTTATAAAATTTGTGCCGTTCGGACTCATAAAAATTTGTGCCGGATTGAACTTATAAAATTCGTGCCTAATTTAGACTCATAAAACTGTGCGATTCGGACTTATGAATTTTCTGTGCCGAGTGAACTTATGAAAGTCGTGCCGAAAAAGGACTTAGAGATTCTCGTGCGAATGTCGAACACATAAAAATTGTGAAACGTGGGAATTATAAAAATTGGCCACGATGAACTTGTGAAATTCGGGCCGAGGACTCGTAGAACGCGTGACACGTTGACATCTCATACCAATTTCGAATTTATACATTTGTGCTACGATTGGAGCTAATCGGTAAAGTGACCAAAGTGACCGGTCAGATAGGTGGCACGCAAAGGAATAAATAAATTCACACCACCAGGACGTGAAGAACGCACCTCCAGGGCTTCATTCACGTTCCCTGAAGGGACCGATACCCTCAAACCAAGGTAAAAACGGCTAATTATCAAAATAAACCCAATTGCAAATCGCGAGGTGAGCGAGCTGTCACCGGCGGTCGCCGAGTCGTGACGTCATCGCAAATACAGCCGAGCGCGACGGCTAGCTGGATTCAGCGACGATCGAGGAGCCGCCCACGCATGCGCAGTTCGGTCCACACGCGTATAAACCCTTTTGATTAAAATATTCGCACTTCAAGAAATTAATTTAGTTAATAACATAAGAGCTGAGATCGGGATATACAATTTTGTTACCGTTTGGAATAATTATTTGGAATAAGAATAAAGAACACGAATCAATTGAAGGAATCGAAATACGTGTAATCACCCAAGAGCTTGTTACTCTACCAATAAAAAGTATTATTGTTTCACATCAAAAACGTCTCTGACACACCAGCCCATAATTCCTAGACACTCGAGTCCACGAATCCTTCCGTTTGAGTGCCCGTCCTCTTAAGGAGGTGCGCAAATACGGGAAATTATTGTACGAGCAGTTGCTCCTGTTACAATATATTATTATTGTTATTATTATTATCATTATTATTTGTTTTATTTTTTTTTTTTTTCATTATTTTTTTTCTTTCATTCATTTTTTTTATTCCCTTTTTATTATTTTCATTATTATATCCCAAGGACAACTTTGCCCTTTTCATACTTGAGGCTCATTAATTCCCGGCAATATTTTCCTCATTCTGAGGGCGAGAGAGTGGTTTCGGCTTTCTTCGTTTATTCCTCTCATCGTCTTTAGGAAACGGCTCCGTGATGATTCCCTGGTTGATGTTTAATTCTTTGCATAATTCGTCGAGTTCCTTTCTCGTCATCTCTCCGGGTTCGGGAAATATGGGGCACCAGTCGAAACCGTGCGGCTCTGCTGCTTCCCATCGTAGCGTTTCCCAATAAGAATCAACTGGAGACTGACCGGGAGCCAGTCCCTCGTACGGACAGGTAAAACCGTCCTTAGTCCGGTGTCGAACTCGTCTTGCGAATGGTAATTGAAGATTCCATATCCTTGACTTTCTATGCGTTCCGGATCTTGGCCCTTTGGGCGAATAGTGTCGCCGTCCCATGCGTAATCAACTCCTCCTAATGTTTTGGGGGAGTGTGGGTCGCTACGTAGTATTTCTTTCCAATGGTCCAGTGTCTCTTCCGTAAGTCCTCTCCACTCGGGCGGCACCCATTCTTTGAATTTGTATTCTTCGATTTCCCGGAGTCTGATTTTCTAGTAACAGAAAATTTTCTCCATTCCCTCTATGAGTCTTTCGGGCGGGCAGCGGTTTATTTTTATCGGTAGGTTTGTGCCGTCAGAATACTGGAACCGGGGTTCGCTCCAGTAGGGAGTTTTCTCGAAGCACTCGGGTCATCCTTTGTGTCCGGGGAGTGGTATCTCCTGTGCTAACTGTCCTGCCGGCACCAAGGCGTGTGGTAGCCACTGGTACGGCGTGCCCCCGAGGGTTATATCCTCGTATGGGTTATCCCGTGGTTGATTAATCCAGTTATCCAGCGTTCCAAGACTGATTGAGCGCCATTCAGGTGGTACGAATAACTCAACTCTCCTTTTTGGTATTTCCAAGTAGAGAGCAATTTTCCAGTAACAGAATAGGGCTGCCGTGCCGGGGACTAAGACGTTTGGCCTCTTTCGGTTGACACAGATCCAGAGTGTTTCCTCATTGCTTTCCTTATGTATCGGTCGACACCAATTGTAGGCGTCACAATGACAATGGTAGAGCGGCATTTGTCCTGTGGTTTTTATTACGTTTAATATCGATTATTTACTTTTCCTTGTGTATTTATTTATATATATGGATATTATTTTATTATTATTATTTTTTTATTTTTATTTTTATTCTCTCTCTTTTTTTCTAATATTATTATTTTCCCACCTTTTTTTTGAACCTCATAGTGAATATATATTTATTTCAAAGTATGTATATTTTCCTTTTATTATTTGTTATTTTATAGTTGGAGATAGACCCTATTTTATTTATTTGTATTTACCTTTCCGATGGGTATTTGATCGATTAATTATTAGCGTATGCTTGGTATCCTTTATGATATTGTTAAAAATGCGCATGCTCCCTCATTCTTAAGTATCTATCCCTTAATCATTCTTAAGTATCTATCCCGTGTTCGCGGTGCACGCGAAGAAGCTCGAGCGTGTACAGCACAAATTCTTCCGGATAGCGGCCTATAAAGCCGGAAACCCGATGAGGCAAGAGGATCACGATTACGGGGAAATCGCAAAACTATTAACTATACCGAGCCTACACTCGCTGAGGACTTTCAACGACCAACGGATACTCTTCAAGGTCATGTCGGGGTTAATGGACTGTCCCACTCTACTAGTCAAATTACAGGAGGTTGTACATGACCGCCAAAGGAGAGCCAGGATCTTCTTCAGAACCCCGAAAATTGCTTCTAGCCTCACGGAGAGATCGGCTCACTACCGGTTTACGAGCGTTGCGAACAGGATAAACTTGTCCCACCTTCTCGGCGGACCTATCTCAACCTACACAAACGCTCTATCAACTCGAGTCCTATTCTATGAATAACCCAAAAACTTCTGGGATATTTCAATTTCACTTATGCATTACTCGATCTCATATCACTGTGATTATTCAATCTCATTATTGTGATACACTACATGAAACGAAAGACTATTGTTATTATTTTTATTTATTTTTTTTTTTTTTCTATTTAAATCTGTATGTTATTGTAAAAGGGCTTGTCCCGTAAACAAATAAATAAATAAATAAATAAATAAATAATGGTTAGGTTATTCCTACTCCTTTCATTTATGCAGATTATCGTTAGTTTGTAGTGTTACGTCCCGATCAGCAATTTTCACTCCATCTCGGTCAAGGAGAATTTACACCCTCCCTTTACACGTTATTCGGAGATGACGCTTTATCGAGGTTTTGGCCCTGTTTTGAACCTAACCTTTCGGAAAATAATTCGGGATAGGGCCTAGAGTGTATATATTGGTTATTGGACAAATTTTATTCGCGGTTAAAAATTGAAAGTTACTAGATTTTAAGTGATGATTTTAAACTGGACAAGAAAATTCTGGACGCTAGCTCTTTCTATCGTCTGGAATACGATACGCGGCTGTTTCTCTCTCTCTCGCGCGTCACTCTCGACGTACGGCTCCCGACGACTCACCAACACACTCACTCACTGTTTTCTCCCGACCTATCCTAATACTTTAACGCGCCGTGATGAAACTGGAATAAAATTGACCCAAACGAAATCTATTGACCATGGAAATATTTTAACCCTCCAGGTTAACTATTAAATGCTGACAACTGATTATTAACAGATGATTATTGACGAATGAATATTCTGAAGAAATGAAATTTTCACGATGAAGATGATCACTTCCACGACTTGAGATATAGTTTAAATAGGTTTACCTCAGAAAGGATGATCGAATGAATCGAATGACGAATGGATTTCCAAATCAAATTGGAACGTCCTTCCCAAATTCCAGATGAATATTCGAGTCAGAATCGAATGATGATGATCGATTTCCCAGATAACGTCCTTCCCAAAATGCCGAATATTCGAATCAGAATCGAATGCTGATGATTGATTTCAGGAGACGAATGTCCTTCCCAGATTTCAACGATATGGATGATTTTTGATGATAATTCCAGGTGAAATATACTCAAACTCGAAAGAATGATTCGGAAGATTACGAATGATTTATTGAACTGAATTAATATAAATACTGATTCTTGATTTGTTACAAGTTTTCTTTGTGTGCTAATTACTCTCAAAGTGTTGCAAAGATTGAGGTCTTTGCCCTGGTCGCGAAGAAGTACTGGAAGTAGAAGTCGAAGTAGAAGTGCCGAATGGGCGGTGGGCGCGCGAATAAATAACCTCAGTGCCGGACAGCCCCGCGTCACCGCTGTCACACCTGCGCCTCGTCTCCCCACTCTCATCACCTGATTCCTTTCTTTGATTGACTAATTAAATATTTCCAATTTCATAGTTTTATAATAATTTTGACGCCCTAATTTGTTAATACTTAAATTTTATCGCGAATTTTATGAGCATACAAATTTGAATGAAAGCTGTACGAGCTTTCGTTACGAAGTTAACAATAATTGACATAAATTCTTATCTTAATATTTATTTGATTATTTCCCTGAAATTTTATGTGAATAGTTTCTATTTCTCTTCCCGATTTTCCATGATTTTCTGTATTTTGTCTCATTATTTATATTCTTATCATGACGATCGGACTTAATGTTTATTCTTCATGCTTGAATTTATTTTAATTTTCGGTTGTTATTGTTAATAGTTTCCAAAATACAATGCCGACCCCGTGTATCCGTCCATTAAACTTCATTTTCCATCCATTTATTTAATTGTTATTTCAACTATGATCCTCCTGGACTATAACGATGATCTATTATTCATCGATATTCACTGTCCAGGAGGTGCTGCACTCATTATGCCTGACGGCCGCTCTCGACATCATGCCCATCGTAACACGCGCCGTACAAGCAGGCCCTATGTTCGACAAGTGTGAGGCACGCTCTGCCGATATCCTTATCTGCATTTTTGCGCGTCAGGTTACCGACTCTCTTGCGGCTGACTTGCCTCGTACAGTCGCCTCTGTACATCAATCTATCTTTTTTTAAAGACGAATTATTTATACCAATGGATAATTTTTCCATTTGGTATATTATTTATTTATCGAAACTGAGTTCGATAAATTAAATGATGGTAATTTCCTAATGTTTATTTTTAATGATTTGACAAATTCCGAATATTTTAATTAATTAATTATTGAAATATTCTGGAAAATTCACAGGACGTAACACCTCCCCCCTTAAACGAGCGTTGCTTTGAAGAACAACGCTCGACCTCGGTAGAGGCTGAACAACAAAAAAAAAAATCTTAAGTCAATTCGTCAGGATATTTTTCGTTTAATTAATTATTTATTTATCTTGTAATTTACTCATAATTTCCCCTACTGGTTTTTATTCAATCAACTATTTTTCCCGCTATTCCTAAATTCCTATTTCCTATTCCATTCCTAATTATTCTCCTTATTAATTCCTACATAGACTGTACCAATCCTCCACAGAAAGAAAACTGTCTTTGGCTTTGTCCCTCTCGACGGGCCGACACCCAAGTGCTATCGCAGACCCTAACTGTAAACATCCTTCGAACTTTTGGTGGACAGCCTATGCCTCTGGCCCTTGTTCCTCATTCTTCGCTCAGTGACACCACGAGTAACATCGTTCCTCCGCGCCTCTTCAACTTCAAGAATTAACGTAAGTATTTATTTTTATTTTTTTTTTTATAATTATTTCATAAATTAGATATCGTACTGCATTTTCCCATTTCTCCTTTTATTTATTTATTTATTTATTTTATTTAATCTTATTTTATTTTTTTTTTTTTAATTTTTTTTTTTTTTTTTTTCAGAACTATGGACGCTACCCTAATGCTAGATGGTCCCTATGGGATAATTTCATGCTCTGGACCACCGTCGCCCTGGGTTCTCCAGAAAATGGTAGGTACTTTCGATTTATTTATCATTATTATAATATATATATATATATATATTTATTTATTTATTTATTGATTTTTTTTCTCTCTTTTTTTTATTTATTATTTTATTTATTTCTTTTCTTTTAAGTTATTGATTTCTTACAGTTTTCCTATTTTTACTTTTCAGAATGACTTCATCATTCCCTCACGCCGTCGCCCGTCGGACGCCGTGAGGCGAATGATTACCATTCGAGCCTCCCGAAACCGTCAACGTCGAACAATTGACATCCTGTGGGGGAATACCGGGGACGAGGAGCTTGACGGTGACCACCCCGATGATTTTCTCGGGATCCGGACCCTTTTTTGGCTGCCGCGAACCCATCGCGAGGGCCCCCGCCGCCAGCCCCGCCATCCACCTGCTGCCATAGCAGCAAGGGGACTGCTTCGTCATTTAGTCCATTATGATTTCGGAGCAGAATTGTCCGTATTGCTTCAACAACACGTTACTAACAACCCGGACAGTCATCTGGCCTGGCCTTGCCTGGCCTGCAATTTGACAGCCGTCGGGTTTCTGTTGGCCAGTCTCATCCCTTAAGGATATATGTTTTATACTTAACTCGATTATTATTGTCACGCATATATATATATATATTCTTTTCTAAAAAAAAAAAAATATATAATAAAAAGAAAACTTATCTTTCATTTCTTGTTATCTTATTTTCTTTCCTTTCCCTATTATTATTACTTTATTTAATTTTATTTATATATATATATTTTTCTTTTTTTTATTTTTTTTTATTTTATTCGGGTGGTACTGTACATTCATTGTACAGTCACCCGCTTTAATGCATGTCTGCTACTCGCCGCGAACGGAGTACGGCGTGACGTCACGTCGCCAGCCGCTCTCGGCTACTCCCTTTTGTGCGGCTGTTCGCCGTACTCTAGCCTTCTCTCTCTTCCCTATACCTTTCTCTTTCTCTCCTTCATGTGCCGTAACTGGGAGTACGCATGTAGCTGCGTCTTCCAGTCGGCTACTTTACTAGTCTGTCCGGTAATTTTTCCCTTTAGTTTCTTCTACTGCCCTAATGCTACTCTCTGCTCATTGGACCATTCCATGCGCAGAGGGCCAATGACGTTTTCCCTATTATTATTTTCAAATTAAATTCTACTGTTTACTCTATTTCTTTTAATTATTTCCATTAGATATATTAATTTTATAATTTGTAATTATTATTAATTAATTTTTTTTTTTTTTTAATTTAATTTTTAAGGAAGTTGTGGGTATAAATTCCCCTGCTGGTGACTTCCTACTTGAACTCCCTTATTATTACCTCCGACTGTCTGTCTTTCATATTCAACTTCATCCTCTGATTCATATTCCTCCTCTGTTTCATATTCTCTCTCTGATTCTAATTTCTTCTCGGATTCCACTTTCTTTTCTAATTCTACTCTCTTTTCTGATTCTACTTTTCCCTTCTCTATACTTTCTATTTTATCTTCCTTATTTTCATCATTTCCTTTTACTCCCTTTTTTAAATGCAACAAGAGATTTGTTACAGAATCCCATATTGCTCCAATCAAAAATAATGACCATCCATACACAGTGTGCAATGCATATCCGTGTATGAATGTGTCTATTACTAATTTTACTGCCCTTATTATCATAATTACTCCTATCATACCTGCACTTATGTTGCCGAATGCAACTAGACTTTCCAACATCCTTCTCCACGCATTCTCCATTAATTTCTGCAATTCCGGTCCGTCCAATAATTTGACGAATGAACCACCCTGTGTTACGGTTGGCTTGCCCAACAAACCCCTAGCCACGGTGTTCAGTACCGCAGGTCTCTCGGCTGGAAACATGATGTGCTCTCGAAGCTGCTCCAGTTCCGATGTCGTGTAGATCCCGCTGATTGCCAATGACTTGGTACTTTTGTAGGTCCATGTAGGCTTGGTGTTCGGTTTCATTTTCTCAGGTGGGTATACGAGTATTGGTCCAGGCATCATTGCATACCAATCCTCGTCAATAAAATATGTAGGCGCAACCATTTTGTTGCATGTGATCTGCATTCCGGTTTTCAATAAAATGTGAGTTTTTGGTGTCAAGAAATAACTGTTGTTTCCCTCAGTTACTGGCAAATGCGTATAACATTCTTCTCGCTGTTGTACTCGAACTTCCTTTGGGATACATTTTATGATGTGTACAACCTCCCCAGATATTACAGCCATATAACTCGGTGCTTTCATCAGATGATATGCGAATTCATCCGGAATTTCTGTAGCTATTGCCAATCGATTTTTCAACATTTCTCTTTCCAATTCGCATTTGTGAGTCAAGAGATCGTGATAAACTTGTTGAGTTTGAGTTTGAATATGTCGCTCAATATAAACGAACTTTGAGTTTACGTAAGTGTACATGTCCATATTTATCACTTCCATTGTTTGTCCTTGCAAAAACGTTTGTCCATTTTCGATCTCGTATATGAATAATTTTGGGTGTTCCGTTCGCACTATTGTTTGTCCGCATATGTTTGTTGATCCGCGTATTACAAGCGCAAAAATTATGTCCGATGTAGTAACGGTATACAACACTTGCGAGTTCTGGTCTACACCTTTTTCAGCTATGCCTTCGTACAACACTCCATATTGTCCATTACCGCAATTTCCGACAGGAACAGATTCCCAAAAAGTATGTCCTCCTTCCATGTCTACACATTGTCCTTCGTTTAATTCACAACGTATTCCCGACTTTAAGAAGATTTTATTGGTTTTAAGAGCGATCGTAGCACGATAGTCTCTCAAAGTGATTTTTACTTCCGCCAATACTACTACTTCTTCCCAATTTCCGAAAGGATCTGAATACGCCGTTCCTTTACATTCACCATCTTGTCCTACTTTTCCCGCCAATGTTACAGGATGAGTTATACTGTGATTACCCGTAATTCCCATTATCAAAGTCTTTTCTACTTGAAAGGATCCGTGTTCATACATTCGATCACACGCGTCTCGCGATACCTCGTACACGTACGAAGCTTTTCCGTTCGTTACGTCACTGGTATGCGAGAACATCCCGCACTTTCGAACATCTCTATTAATCTCAACTTTGCACTGTCGCACATGTACAGATGCATAATCGTTTATCTGTAGCAGTTGAATTCGCACAGCTGTGACGTTCAATGCTGGTGACGGAATATCGCATTCCTCCACCTCCAGAAGCGATATTGTTGTGATGTTAGATCTAGCTGTTCCACAATCGTACCCGATCATCCCCATACATTGCCTCGATAGCAGAATTATCCCTATGATGAACAAGGGTATTTTCTCTCTCATCTTGATCTATGCAAGAAAGAAAATGACGGCGTTATAATTATTGTTTATTTTATTATCTTAACCCTTTGATGAAGTTATACATATAGATTATTTATTAGTAAGATTTGGTGATAATACAATGATATTGTTGTGCTGGTTAGATTACATATTCGTTGTTAATTTATTACTGATGTATATATATACTTATTTTTATGCTACCGATTTTCCACTAAGATAAATTTTTCTTTTTTTTTCTCTTTTTTTTTCTAATTTCTCTCTCCTTGTTCACGTTCTCTCTGCATACATATGATTTTACCGCGTACTCTCAGAAGCATGCACTTCAAAGCCTTCACTTTTATGATCAACTCGTCGGTGCCAAATTGCACGACGATATCCGGTTCTCCCTCACGCCAAGTCAAAATCATAATTATTACATGTTCTTTTTCTCCATTGTATTTCCGGATTTCAAATTTTGCATCTCACTCCTCTATAGCTTTTGTCGCATCTTCCAAATACTCCTCAGAGTCACTTTGTCTAATGTGTTCTTCATTCCCATCAATTTTATCCAATATTGAGTTGTAGCGAGAATTTTACCTCCCGTACATTTTGGCCCCAACTCCCAATGCCCGCGCTCCCTGTTCGATCAGCGACCTTGCTCGATGCCGAATCTCGGGGCTCGAACCCACGACGAGATTACTGAATTCTTGTAATGCCGATCGAACAAAGCCGTCCCCGCGTGGCGAGGTGGAAGCCACTCTCTCGCACGCGACTGGGCGCCAGGTACCTCGGTACCACCGCTCGGAAAGCGGCATATTTATTTAATACTCGCGGCGAGTCACGGGGAAGAACGAGGGAAACGGGTAAGGCGAAGCTGGCGAGACTCCGGCTAACTCAGCCCACCTGGGAGAAAATGGTAGAGGGGGGTGGACGGGCGAGTGACCAACAAATAAACGTAACTTCAAGATTTATTGCATCGATTAACAAAAGACCTTTCCAGGCGCCATCGGTACAGGAACAAAATTTATTCGTCGTCGGTAACTTAATTTAGCGGTAACATAACTGATGCTGAAGGTTAGATGTAGCCAATGAAAGAAAAAAAAACATAACTATTGCCGGACATGAGATGTAGCCGATGGGAGATTAACTATTGTCAAAATGGGGATGTAGCCAAGGGAAAATTAGCTATTGCCGGAACTGAGATGTAGCCAGAGATAAATTAATTATTGCCAAAATTGAGATGTAGCCCATGATAAATTATCTATTGCCGCAAATTAGTGGTAGCCAAGGATAAATTACCTATTGCCGAAAACGAAATGTAGCCAAGGGTAGAACTATACTATTGCCGAAAATGAAATGTAGCCAGAGAAGATAAACTATTGCCAAAATTAAATGTAGCCGAAAATTAAATTGCCGGAATGGAATGTAGCCGAGACGCAAGATACCGCCTTCACTAAGACGGATAATTAACTCAAAAGGATGCGAGAAAGATAACGATATGAAACGGTTGCGATTGCCAGACAAATTCTATCCTCAATGTAGCCAATTCGCCGTTACGCGGGACGCGAGGGAAAGAAAAAAAAATACAAAGCCCAAAATGCTCACTCGAACAAAGCTAGGACGCCAGATAGCCGAGATCGTCGAGAAGGTTCTCGGAACGGGCCGCCCGATGTAAACACGGCGTGTCCGTGACCTTTACGCGCGAGATCGCCAACACGCGTCCGAACGGCCTAACGAACGCTGGACGGCACGCTTGCCGTCCCTTTGTCTCGCCCGATGAAATGTAGCCCATGTAACCGGCGAACTCGCCTCAGCCTTAATATTCCATATTTTCCCGAGATATAGCCGATCGCAATTTACGCAAGCGGCGAAAGTCACCTCCCGGGGTTCGACACCCAAAATTCGCGAAATGTAGCCGATGTTCGTAGGGAAAACCGCGAAATATAGCCAGTGAACTAGGATGTCAGCGATGAACATCCTTACGCGAATTCTCGAATCGCGATACGCGATATAGCCCCCGGGATAAAATGTAGCCGAAAATTACGCGTAGTTAAGGGAATGACGATAGATAACGCAGAAAAGACACAAGAAAATATAACCGCGAAGAAAGTAGCCGAGGGAAAACAAAACGTCAAATAAAGCGAAGAAAGAAAGAAAGAAAGACAGAAAGACCAGCGCGAAGATCTCGCCGGACATGCTTTACCGGACCCATCTTGCCCCTCGAGGCAAACCAAACGAGAACAATAAAATACGAGAATGGGAAAAAAAAACCGAAAGACAACGCCAAAAGTCTCTAATAAATACTAAAGGAACCATGGGTCCGGGTTCGGCATCTCCGGCGAGCACAGAGTAACAGAGAGAGAGAGAGAGACGGGAGGCTTACCGGTGCGTAGACAGCCCGGAAGACACAATCACTTAAACAAAGACTCGACCACTCGTCACCGCACTCAATCGCCGACTGAAGAATAAATTAGCGTGCTCCCGGTAGTCCGCACTAGCGCTTCCCCCTCTCTCGCGACTCCCGAATACTAGCCTACACTAGACGGCTAGGGCGCCGGGAACCCGATTTTTCTCCGGCCGTGCCCCGCTACCCGCGAGAATCTTCCGCTCGCAGCGATGGGTGTCGATGTCCACGGACTCCTTCCTCCCAGGATCCGGTGGGGCAAAATGAACATGAGGGGAGGCCTCCCTCGCGAAGTTAAGGCGTCCCTTTTCCTCCGCGGTGGGCCCACACGGTACGCCAAATAACTGCACCTCGATGTCCCTTTCTTCCTCGTAATCCCCGATAATGAAGGCGCCGTGATGAGCGGTCCGCGGCGTCCGTAAACTCGACGGGACAGGAACGGCTCCAGGCCGTGTAGTCGAGAGGGACGGGAAACACGGTGTCTCGGTCACTACCCGCGTCCCTCCGGCCTCCTTGTCCGCGGAAGCTGATCTTCGGCTTCCGCCTACTTTAGGAACGGAATTTTCTCCGACCCTCCTGGGCCAAACTCCCAAATGGACACGACCGGGGCAAAACGGCCCGACGGTCGGGTGGCGGAGTCGCGAGACTCCTGCGCAGCCTAAAAAAACTTCCAAACGCCACAACAACAAAAAAAAAGAAAATAGCCGATGCTAAAGGAAATAAAATAAAATAAAAGAAAATAAAAGAAAATAAAAGAAAATAAAAGAAAATAAAAGAAAATAAAAGAAAATAAAAGAAAATAAAAGAAAATAAAAGAAAATAAAAGAAAATAAAAGAAAATAAAAGAAAATAAAAGAAAATAAAAGAAAATAAAAGAAAATAAAAGAAAATAAAGAAAAAGAAGAACAACCCCTCTCGGCGAGTCGACGACTGAGCCGGTTTGACGAGCGGCGTTCTCAGGGCCGTAAATCCGGCCCACTGCCCGACCAAAACCGTGCGGAGTGACGGGACGCGAAAATGTCACGTCACAGAGTTTACCATCAAACTAGCCAAACGCAACACTTTACTCTCCCAATCTTTAGTATAACCTTTCCATTCAGCCTGATCTGTTATTTTCCTAATCAAAGCACTGGTAGCTATTCTCTCAGCAATTTCTCTATTTTCTCCAACTCCTTCGGCACGAAATCCCTCAAAGATTGCCTGAACTCGAAACCTCCGTCTCTGATCTCTCTGCTCCGGCATCTCCTCGTATCGTACCATCCTTCCTCTTTGTACTGTTGTCATTGTGCGTACAACATTTCTTCGTGCATACATTCCACTTTGGTCTGACATTGTCCGTAGTTTGAGTAGTCTGTAATTGTCATGGTTTAATTAAACAAGATGTATTTATTCGGGTATAATATGTGAAAGTCTCAGTCGATTTGCATGTACGATCTGAACATTTTTCTTAGTTTTTATCTTTATATTTTGATTTCCCATTATTTCGACCACTTCATGCGGTCCAGTATACTGATCTACTAGTTTTTTCGGTTTTGGTCCATTCTGCAAAAATACGTAGTCACCTACTTTGAATGATTTTACGTTTAGTCTTTTATCGTGTCGTTCTTTAGATCTGATTTTTGCTTCTATTAGATTTTCTCTAGCCATTCTTCGAATCTCATGTAATTGTGTTATCAATTTTATCAAATAACCACTGTACGTCGGTAGTTCATCTTCTACCCCCAACGGTTCACTCGATGGTACCCTTGCCAATTTTCCAAACAACAATTCGTACGGAGTATGCTTTGTACCCTCATGCACGCTGGTATTATAATTGAAAATTGCCAATTGCACCCATTTGTCCCAATCAAACTCTTTATCAGCGTAATGTTTCAAATATTCTCCTAAAGCGTGATGCGAACGTTCCAATGAACCGTTCGACTGCGGATGAAAAGCCGTTGTTCGAATTCTTTTTATTTTAAATCGTTTAGCTACTCGTCTGATTAATCCACTGAGAAAATTTCGACCTTGATCGGTTAATATTGATTTTGGTGGTCCGAAAATACTGATAAAGTGTTTCACCATCGCATCTGCGATTGTCACTGAAGTCGCGTTTGGTAAAGGAATGGCAAGGCAAAATTTCGTCAGTTGGTCCTGTATTGTTAATATATACTCGTTACCGTCTTTCGTTTTTGGTATTGGTCCGACTATGTCCATAGCTACTTTGCCGAAAGCTGACCCCGGTGTATCGGTTAACACCATTGGTTGCTTCGTTTTGTTTCTCACGCATTTCTTTAGTTGACATGGCAAGCATCTCTGTATGTAATTCTGAATATCTATTTTCATCTTTTCCCAAAAACAATGCTGTCTGATTCTATTAAAGGTTTTCGTAACCCCTCTATGACCTCCTACAGCCGATCCATGCATTTCCTGTATTATTCCCTCACGCTCCTGTTTACTAGGATACCTAACAATTCCATGACAAATTATTACTTTGGTCGGACTTCCCAAGAATCCTAAGCGTAATTCCGTCGCAATTCTATCCCACGAAACATTTTCTACCGAATCTGTCTTTGCCAAGCTTATACTCTGAATTTCGAGTTCTTCTGTTAATTTTCTAAAACTTCTCATTACGCTTTTGATATGGGCTAAAATTAATGAAGGTCCCTCTCCTGAGTTATCGCTAACCGGCAATGCTATATGATACCTATTTCCCGTTTTTACTGCACTAGCCTCTCCCAACTGTAGACCCGGAAAATACGGTAATTCGTTTCGATCTGACAATTTCCGCGAACCCGAATCAAGAGAGTCTCCCTTTGTGTTCAAAAAATAACTGAGTGCATCCTTGCGAGTAAAGAAAAGATCACGACTTTGGATCATATTTCCCGGTGGAATTTTCTCGATTTCCTCATCTGATTGTCTTTCTTCATCTTCTAACTTCTCATTGTCCAAGTTGTTATCCATGTTAATGTCATTTTCTGCCTTATCATCTTCCTCAGATTCACTGGAGGATTTTTCTTCGTCTGTTTCTGGTACTTGTGGAATTTTCTTTCTTTTTCTCGTTCTTACTACTGATTCCTCATCCGAACTGCTTTCTTCTGGCGTTTTTGAATGTTCCTTTTTAGGCACTCACTCCTTACACGTAAGAAGTGCCTATTGCAATGACTATTTCTCAAATTTTCATCCTGTCGGACGTCCGTGTCGCAGTATATCTTTGCAACGAATCAACCAACGCAGCTAAAATTTGCCACCCAGTCTGGTTGTATCGTTGACAAATAGCCTGGAGAATCTGAAACCAATAAAACAAAAATAAGTTTATGTTTTTAACATTATAGCTAAAAAAAACAAAAAAAATTACCTTTTATACATTTTTTAGTCGGTCGGACGTCCGTGTCATGTTCTATCTTCAATACCGGTGAACGAATTTCATTGAACCTGGCGGCGTTACTTTCTGTATACTCCCAACATAAAGCCCTGAAAATTTGAAACCATTTAAAATATTATTAACAATATTATAAACAAATTAAGTATAAATTAGTTGAAAATATCTCCTTTTTGGTTTACAAATTTACATTTCGGACTCCGGTGTCATACTTAAACTTAAAAAAAAAACTTTTAACAACACTTACAAACCAATTTATGTATTCTTTATAGTCTACATAAATTGTTTAATATACAAAAAAATAACCCGACAATATGTGATTTTTTTTTTTCATTTTCATCTTAAAAAAAATTATCAATTTTACAGGTTATGTAAAAAATGTTTTCATCAAAAAACGAAAAAATAATTCAAATAACAACATTTCCATACAGTATATAATAACATTTAATAAATACTACACTAATATTTAACCATAATATACGATTCTTACCTTTTTTATCACATAAAAATCTTGTTCCGCATTAATACATTTTTTTTTATTTCCTTATTCATAATACACTTAAAAAATACACATTCCACTTAAACACTTCACATTACCATATTTTTTTTTTCTTTTTAAATATAGTCGATACAATTAATATCGAAATACAAAATAAAAACACTTATATAGCTTTTAACTCGTAGTTAACTTTGATTTGCTACTCAAAGATGGCTCTTGTCGTCTGCTAGCAATCACCGCCTCGATTATAAATAAAACAAGCAGAATGAAATGTAATTTAACGCGACGAAAAGTAATTTAGCGAGAAGAAAAGTTCACTCTTCCTCCCACTAAATCACTTTTCCTCCCGCTCATCAAGAATCGACTACTTTCCACCCCCGTTACAAACATGAAAAAAAACCTTTTTAGCGTAATCGAAAAAAAACTTTTTTTAAATTAAATGTAATTAAAAAAATATTTAAAAATATTTGAAAAAAATATCGGTTCAGATATAATAAGCGACATTATAAAAATGTCCGTCTATAAAATTAAAAAGAACGATGAAATATCTACGAAAAAATACTTACCTTTTTTTCGTACGACATAAAAAACAACTTGTTCGTCTGCAGTAACCAAGGAGGAATAAACAAAATATTTTACAAAGTATCGAAAACTGTGTAAAATCCATAAAAAAAAAAAATAAAAAAAAACAAACTACACAAACGAATGAAACGAACGCACCAAAGAATTAAGATCATACAAATATATTTATATTTATTTTCCGTGCACAAAATATATCTTATAAAATGATGATACAGAGAAAAAAAACGAAATTTTTGTAATAAGATATTGTTCTCTAATATTAAATATAATATGACGATGCACATCGCACAACCCAAATTATTAAAAAACGAAATATATTTAGATCGGATTGAAGACGGATATTTATTAACGATATTGATGACGTGAAAATAACGGTTACAATAACAATACCAATAACAACAATAATACAATACAATAACAATACAATACAACAACAATACAACAATACAATACAACAATACAATACAATACAACAATACAATACAACAATACAATACAACAATACAACAATACAATACAATACAATAATACAATAACAATAATAATACAACAATTTACAAACGTTACTATCACTAAACAATTTTTGATAGATCAATAAAAATGGAAGCGATCGAGTCTTCGAATGAAAAAGAAAAGAATCAAAATTCTGAATCGCTGGCTCACGCAACTTTAGTGTTTCTTATAGGGATCAGCTGTTGGGCTATAACGGAAAGAACTTCGATATCTATGCGGTTGAACTCGTCGAAGCAGCACCAAGCACCAGAAGTCGCGAGACCGGAAAAGAATCTGCCCATCATCCATCAACGATGTTACAAATTGTTACGCAAGTGCAACGGCATTAATTCTTTTTCCTATCTTCAATATACCCTGAAGTCGAGGCTCTCCGAACAATTAAACACCACGCACTATATAGCGAGAGCTTTTGCTAAATCCTTCGTTGTCTCTGTTTTTCCCGTCCCAGCGGGACACGCAGTAGCACCACCTGCCATTGCATCAAAATTATGAAAAAATGTCTTAATACAGGAACGAAAATAAAATGCAGGAAGAAAGAAACGTACCTAAATCGAGTTGCAATGCTCCCATTAGCCAGAGATAACACCTGTCGGTCAACGGAGTTATAACGAGTCGTCGTTGAACGCCGAGGTACTCGTACCCGTAAAGATACTCCACGTTGCTCATCCTCGCCAGACAGTTGTCAATTTCTTCATCCCAGTAGTAACGCAGAGCTTTCATCCAATCAAAGCTCATGCTGACGAGAATTATTTTTTTTAACATCATCACTCGACGTTGTAGAAGCTCTTGCAATTTTTTTTTCTGTCCAATACCTTAAGGGTACTTTGTTTTCCACAAGCGTTGTTATAGTGTCCCTTGCGTGAACGTCTACGGTTATCAAATTGATTATAATGTCTCGAAAAAAAAGCGCGAACAAACTGTAGTGACGCCAATTACCGGTGCTCGGCCGAGTTGTTCAGCGCGCTTCCGTCACCATGAACAAGTTTCTCGATTATTATCATCGTGTCCATCTCTGGCTCGTTCTGCAGCTGGCGGAACAGAACTCTTCCAACTATCGGATATCTCATTATCGCCTGGCCCATTATCATCGGCATCTGACTGGCATTCTGCGGCAGATGATTCGCCAATATTCCATAGATCCACGGAATCATACCTGTATTGTCGGTTTCGTTGTACCTATAAAAAAAAAGTGACAACTGAGATTTCACAAAGCTTCCTCATCTAATCTACTTTTGAGTGCAGAGCTTCTGTGGAAAAAAAATGTCCGTGATTATTTGGCTTCCTCGTCGAGGAAGCTTTGTCGGTAAAAGAAAACAATAGCGTCTGAAAGTACAATAAATTTGTTTGGAAATACAATAAAATCATTAATTTTTTCAATATTCACTTCAAAGATTGCCTATAAAAAAAATTGAAAATTGAAATTGTCATATCGCTTTCTCATAATGTTCTCTTAAGAATAAAAAAAAGTTAAAGAAAGTACTTGTGGAGAACGATGGACCGATGAACAACGCTGTTCATTCCCGAGAGAGGCAAGTAAACGTCCCAGTAGACACCGCTCAGCTCGCACTTCCGGCGAGAATGTCGTTGTGAGAAGAACCTTCTTTCCGGCCCTGGAACTTTCCCGAGAGTTCTCCTATAGCGTACTGGTCCTGTGTGCCCAGTCCTGAAATATAGAAAAATATAGAAAAAATACAGAAAAAATATAGAAAAAATACAGAAAAAATATAGAAAAAATACAGAAAAAATATAGAAAAAAAATATCGCCATATAAATATCTCCGATTTGAGTCCGCGATCAACAGCGGACTTACCTGCAGGCGGTATAGTCTTGAGATCGACGTTCGAGGGATTGTAGATGCTCGTGAATTCTGTAAGCGGCGATTTTCGTCGCGTAACGAAGACGACTCTCGAGATCGTTGATCGCGCTCAGGGAAACGTTAACCCACGTCGGATCGAAAGGAGTTTCCTGAGAAAGTTTCACCTCGCCCTTGACTTCTCGGGCATTTATCAGTGCCCTGAAAAAACGTCGAACGATCAGCCAGAAATTCGCAACGTGAACAGAAGAGATATTTCAAGCTTATAGTTTATACATCGCCAAAGAAGCTCTCCTGTGCTTGATCTTGGCGCAAGCGAGGAACGAATCCGTGTGGGTGGGATGAAATAATACGAGATCGAGCGAACGATGAGATCCCAGAATATCGGCAGAAGCGAGCTCAGCGAATCCCTGTACGAGGTTTGTAAGCTTTTCTTCGGGTCAACGGAGACCTTGATTTAACCGAGACGCGAATCCAAGTCATCTATTGACTTTCCCTGGCCGGCATTGTCGAGATCGAAAACGTCCTGCAGAATGTTGCAATTGTCCTTGTCTGAAATAAAAAAAAATGTTTCATTGAATAATTAAAGCTCGCGACGAAGAGGCGTTCACTTCGTTTCTACCTTTCCCCGTGTCGAAGATATCGGTGACGTATATCTTCCAATTGTGCTCGGTGAAATCGACGCTGTGCAACTTCTGCTTGGAGACGTGATAGAGGTTCGCGTAGATTATGGAGTCAGTCGTCGTATCGCCAGGGTGACCGCCCAGCCAACGAAACCAGACGGTGCCCGCGATCGGACCGTAAAATCTCGCGGCCGCGTTCCTCTCTGCGTTCCTCTCGAGGACCTACAAATATGTTCGATATATTAAGAATCGTGAGCGGTCCAAGGTCGTGTATTAAAAGTTTTTACTATAAAAAAATGTTAATTCGTCTAAAATGTTTTAATTCACAAAGATGAATAAACTTGTATACACAATTCCAACGCAAATAATTGCAGCCACAATCTCAGTCTAAATAAATGAGCGCCCGGCGCTGAAGGACTTCGGTCGGTGGTCCGTTGACATTATGTGGATGCAATTACCGTTATCGAGGCGCAAATTCTTCTAGAGGAGTACGTGTCGACCAGTAGCAAACCTTTGCCCCAGAGACCCTTATCCCCAGTGAGACTGAGGCCAGGAACTTCGAAGACGCTTGATTCGTTTCCCGGCATGACCAGGGAGCCGACGAGCTCCGTGAGGTCGATTAAGCTGGAGGACAAAATTTTAGTAGTAGTAAAAGTATTTATTGACAATATTTAACAATCTTTGGTTGCTGATACATTTCTAAGATTAATTACATATAGTACTGCTATTGCTATTGCCAATAGGCCATCGACCTAAGTCCTTCAGCCCTTGTGTCGCTTTTTTATTATTGGGTATTCCATACGTTTTTATGAGGGTAACATTGCTTGGGATTCTATTTATTTATTGTGGGGTTATATCTTCCCTTGCCATACTTTCGAGTTGTTGGTATATTGTGAGTGCTGGGTATTTGTATCTGCGATTTGCATTTTCTGTGGGATGTATGCATAGCGGTTCAATGTTTGTAATTTGATCTGCGGCAAACCGTTTAGTAAGGATTTTTGTTCTTGTCATAATGGGCGTGATTTTCGTTTTTTCGTAGAGTAGTGTGTTAGGGGGGTTATGTAGAGGGTTGTTCGGGTGTCTTAGGCGTGTCAGGTTTCGGATAGCGCTGGTTTCGGCTGTTCTTATTTTTTTGATAGCTGTTTCCTTGCAGTTCAGTAGTATAGGGTGTCCGTACTCTATTATTGGTCTGCATATACTTTTATAGATTTTGGTTAGGTGTTTTATGTGGATCTCTCGCTCTCTGAATGTTATTTTCCTGAAGTGGCTTGCTCTTGCTGTCATTTTCTGTTTACAGTGTTGAAGGTGGTAATTGAAGTTCAATTTATGGTCTATGTATATGCCGAGATATTTTGCGTGTTGCTTAGCTGGTATTTCAGTATTGAGTAATTGGATTTTTGGTGATTGTTGGTTTATTCTATGATTGAAGATGACCAGTTGGGATTTTAGTGGATTAGGTTTGAGCCGCCATTTGTTGAACCAGATTACTGTCTTGTCGACCCTCGATTGAAGAGTATCCATTGTTTTTTTAAGGTTTTTTTGGTGTACGATTAATGCGGTGTCATCAGCGAATTGAAGGATGTATTGTCTATGGTCTATTGCGTTTGTGTTGTTTAGATTATAATTGTAGATATCATTGCAGTAGATATTATAAAGCAGCGGTGATAGTGGGGAGCCCTGAGGTACTCCTTGTTCCGGTGTGAAAGCGGTGGATACCACATCGTCTGTCCTAACCATAAGTTTTCGCGTTTCGAGAAAATATTTGTTATAATGATGAGGTAGCGGGGGCATTGAAGCTGGTGTAACTTGTATAAAATTCCGTGGTGCCAGACGCTGTCGAAGGCTTTTGCTATGTCTAGGAATAACGATGCTGATTTTTGATTTTGCAGTTTGGCTGCTTCTATATTTGAGGTGAGGATTGCGAGAGCGTTTACCGTTGATTTACCGGTTCTGAACCCAAATTGGTAGGCTGGGATTAATTCGTCGACTGATTGTTCAATTCTGTTCTTTACTATTCGTTCGTATATTTTTCCTATAGTGGGCAGGAGTGTAATAGGCCTGTAGTTTCCAATTTCTTTATGATCTTGGTTCGGTTTTGGTAGTGTTATGATTATTCCTGTTTTCCATGTGCTCGGGAAGTGTGAGGTCTTGAGGCAGTGGTTGATTATTTCCAGTATGAATTGTAGGGCTCTGGGGCTTAGTTGTTTCACTATTTTTATTGGTATGTTGTCTACGCCTGGTGAAGTGTTTTTGCATTTTTGTAAGATGTTTGCCAGTTCTGTAGATGTTGCTCTATTGAAATCCGGATTTTGCTCGGTGGGTTGGTTAAAGTATTCTTCGTACCAGTTGGAGACATCTCTGAAGTTTTGCCTGTCGAAGTTTGGGTCGTTCGTGATTTTGTATGTACTGTGGAAGTGTTGAGCGAATGCTTCTGCCTTTTCCCTGTTTTGTGTTAATGTTTGTCCATTGAAGATAATGTTTGGGGATGTATTGCGAGTCTGGTTGTATTTAGTGAGTTTTTTTATAGTTTGCCAGTAGTTCCTACCTTTGGCTTCGCGGATTTCGTCGCAGGCTTTCAGCCATGTGTGTGTTCTATATTGTAGGATCATTTGTTGAATGTTTTTGTTGTATGCGTTAATTTTTGTTTTGAATGTGTTGCATTTGTTTCTTTGGTACTCTCTGTACAGTTGGCGCTTTATTTTTATTTGCCTTATGATAAATGGTGGTAGCGCGTGTACATAAAATCTTTTTTTGATTGTCGGTGTATTTGTTCGGATTGAATCCGATATTTTCCTGTTAAAAAGCTCTATTACTTCCTCATTTATCGCCGAGTCTGTATACGATGCCAAGAAAGAATCAATTTCTCGGTTGATTTCTTCTATGTTTGCTTTTTTGAAGTCAAGCTTTTCTGTCTTCTGACTTATCGTAATGGGTGTACCTGTGTCTATTGTTAATACTATGGAGAGGTGGTCAGCGCCTATATCTGGGATTATCTCAACTTTTTTTATGTTGTTTACAATATTTTCAGTACAAAAAATTAAGTCCGGAGTGGAGTCTCTATTATGAGGAATGATAAACGTGGGTGGCGTTATGATTTGAGTAAAGTTAGAGTTCTGTATAAAATCCTTAATCTGAGTGCGTTTTCTTCGGTCTGGGTTAAAATCCCCAAGAAGGATTGAGTATTTAAAAAGTTTGCTTTTTATGAGAATAGAGTTTTCTATCGTTGAATTGTTATGTATGTATACTAGAATTATATGAAGTCGTTCGTCGAGAAATGGGATGGAGAAATGCAGCGCGTTGTTTCGTACGTCATTGATCCGGGGGGGATTTTCTTTACGCATTCTCGTACCTGGGTGGCATTGGATGACAGCTCCTCCTCTTATGTTTCGATTAATTATATTTCCTTTTTGGGTTAGTATTGTCCAATCTCTGTAGTTGATGTTTGTTGCCGGGTCATTTTTTGTCTCGACGAAAGCAGTGCATTTGATTTCTTGGTCTTCTATTATGTTTTTTATGAGGTGGCTTTTGTTCCTATAGCAGTTAACGTTGGAATACAGCATTTTAAACTCCATTGCTGACCGTGGATGTAGTGGCGTAGCTTGCTCCTTTGATAGGTTGCGTGGCTGACTCTGCTTCCGGATTTTCACAGTCGATCATTATTATATACATCCAGTTGCCTGTGAAGGTTACCGTTGTATCGACCTTGTACTCTTTGATAAACCGAGACTTTAATTTCTGGATGAGTTCGGCTCTGTTTACGCTTGTCGGTTTGTTGATTTTCCTCGTGTATGTATTGATGATGGTGTCGTGTATAGTGATCGGTTTGTGCACTCGGTTATTGTTTGTGATTTTTGCGTCGATTTGTCTGCTCTGTTTATTGAGTAATTTTATTTGAGTGTTAGGGATTCCTTCGATTGGTGCCTTTGGGCGTCTCGGGCATTTAATGGACCAAGCCACGTGATCGGTCGTGTTGCATGCGGTGCATTTAATGGGGAGGTTTTCCGGGCACCTTTCTGTTCGGTGCTGTCCGTCGCATTTGCTGCACTTCATTGCGTTCTGACATTTTTCGGTAGTGTGGGTGAAGGCGGAGCATTTCGCGCAGGGTTGTGGTAGCGGTGGCGGAGGTGTGCTCGGAAATGTTTGCTTAGCATATAGAGTCCTTCGTTCATCAGCTTATGGTTTTTTCTTTAAAATATATTTTATTTTATGAAATATAAATAAATTGTTTTTCATTGACATGTCTTGTCCTGTGTTGTTTCTTTAAATCTACAACAGACAAAAAAAAACATTGAAATAAAAATTATATATATGAGATATAATTATATCTCATTACTAAAGAAAACAACAATTCACGTATAAATTATTACATTATTTTGCAAGAACTCCTCCATACCTTCCTTATCCTTTTCGTCCTCCTCATCCTTTTGAGCAACCAAGTTGTCCTTATTGACCCTGTCCCCCTTGTTCATCATGTCTTCCTTGTCCTCCTCGTTCTCCTTGCTCAACGTATCCTTCTTGTCCTCCTAGTTCATCATGTCCTCCTTGTCCTCCTCGTCCGCCTTGTCCTCCTCGTCCGCCTTGTCCTCCTCGGTCCCAATATTCCCCTCGTACAAAATTGCCACGAGCTCGTGCTCGGTTATTACGACGACCACGTAGTGCAGCCTCATATTTCATACGCATTAATTCTTTCGATGCCATGTCGCTCATCATTTGGACCAAGTATCTGCGACGGCGAGCCTCCTGTACTCGCCACCCAGCACGAGTACCACGAGCTATTAAGAAACAAAATTAAATACATATATACAAAATTAAATACATATAAAACCATTAATAGTTTTCTTACCCGGTCTATAAGGCTGTTCTTCTTCTGCTCGTGGCTCGACGAGTCCAGGAAGCTCACCATCACATTCAGCGTGAACCCCGTCAGCTACAACCATCGGTTCGCTCTCCTCTCCGTTACCTGCCATAATCTAAAAAAAAGAACAAATAAAAACAATTAAAAAAAAATAACACTTCAAAAATAATTTAATTGATTAAAAAATAAAACATTACAATACTAAAACAATACAAACAATACAATTACTAAATTACTAAAACAAATTTTTTTCTGAAAAATATATTTTTATTATATATTTTTATAATTCATTATATATTTTTTAAATATTATATATTTTTAAAAGTTTTTTTATAATTACTCACAACTTTCAGTGTGGGAAAAATCCACGACACCACACGACACTGTTAATGGACGTTAACGTTACAATGAATACTTACGATCTTCTTTGGAGGAAATTCGTACCATCAAAACGACAAAAACAAAAGCAC
Source organism: Stenichneumon culpator (assembly GCA_964017025.1). NCBI lineage: Eukaryota > Metazoa > Arthropoda > Insecta > Hymenoptera > Ichneumonidae > Stenichneumon > Stenichneumon culpator. The sequence continues at coordinate 18,752,821 of OZ024771.1, forward strand.
TCGTTCGTATTGGTCGAAAATTAAATTCTTCTAGTGTTTCCAGCTATTTAATTGGTTCAATGCATCACAAGTTAATAGCTTATAAAGCGCTACCTCGTGGCGTGTACGTACATCTAACTTATACACCATTGTTACCCATCGATATCAGCCGGTCGAATATTACATTCGAACAGTATATTTATTGAAATTACAAACATCTATTAATAACACTTGACCACTGACCGAAAGCCATAAAGGAAAAGAAAAATCGCTACGTAACACTACGTCAAAAAAACGACGTATCCTAAGTTTCCGAGATATTCGAAGTATTATTACCGTGATTGTTACCTTGGATTTAGACACTTTCGTGACAAGTCTCGAAGTGCAACCTAATAATAAAAAAAAGTAAAGTGAAGCAAAATACAGTGAAGTGAAGTAAAGTGAAATGAAGTGAACATCTTCAATAATTAATATTGTAAAAACGTGACAATTAGATAAGTTACAAAGAAAATTACACGGATTGAATAAAGATAACCTTCAATTGAATACCATACATCATACTTTATATTCAAGGTTTTATATCTCTATAAAACCTTGACTTTCGCAAATACGGATCTACTGACACATTAGTCACATTAAATACACATCATTTGGTAAATACACTTTTCTTTTACTTTTATTAACATCTTTTAACAATCTTATTATTAGTTAATATCAACAATAACACACATGTATAAAATAAAACATACGATAATAATTAACAGTACATTTACAAATAATCGTACTTATAACAACTATATAAAAGAAACCAATCCTTTCGCAGTCATTCAATACACTAAAAAGCCTATCGACACAAGTCTCAACGATAAAGAAAATTTCTCAACAAATGTCAACAAATACTAACTATTCTCTTCAACACCTAAAATAGAAAAAAAATATCAATTATAAAACAACCTATACATAAAAATATATTAAAAAGCTATATACTACTTTTATCAGCCTGCCGCTCCCTTCGATACACAGAAAATATATCGTCACAAACCTTAACAAAAAATCCCTCAACACAAATCACCCAACGCTCAAAACGAAAGAAAAAAACATTTACAAATACAAAAATATGAACAATTAACATAATTATTACTAATATTAATCAAATGTAAATTATTTTTATAAAAATATACTTACCTAGAATTCTCTCTACTGTCACAAACTCTTAAATAGACTTTCAACTAACAAAATATCCTAACGCAGTCTTTCAACACCTAACAATGTTGAGAATTGAAATTTGCATATCACTTTTTTTTTCATGTTCGAATCAAACGCTCCTGAATGTACTGCCCTACTCTCTATTTTTATTAAAAAATCCAAACAATACCTGTATATCTAATTTTTTAATCCTATTAATATTTACCATAATGTGTATTTCTTGCCATAGAATATGATAAACACTTGAATGTTTCCGCAATACCATCAAAAAGCAAAACAGTCACTATTTGAAAAAACGTACAATCATTCAATTTACATATTGCCTATAAAAACATAAAATAAACGTTTTTCATTAGTCATCACTCCGGGACTATATTTAATATTTTGCATCACACACATGTTTGAAGCAATTACAAATCACATACTAAAAAAATTGAAAATTGAAATTTTCATGTTTTTCTCATAATATTTGAGCTAAAAATCACATTTATTAACGTTTCAATCTATTTTAAATACTCTGACATTAAAATTTTAATATTTTATTTTTACAAAAACAAAAATTTTTCAAAACAAAAATACAAAAAAATACACATTAAAAAAACATTCCCAAATAAAAGCATCAAATTAACAATTAAAAAAACATGCGACTGAAATTGACAACTTACATCATTAACCTGACACGTGATTTTCGAATAAAATTGTACACACTATAACATCAAAGCATAATAATAATTGCTACACACTATGTATTGTAATTAAATGCGTGCTTAAATCCATAAAAATGTGACAAACTTATTCTTAAAAGTATACGGGAAAAAACTATATACTGTAACGTGGCAAAAATGGGCCACGTTACTTAAGAGAAATAAGCGCTCATTTTTCGAAAATTTTATTAGTTTACGGCCGTCCGTCGTCCGTCGCAGCTCAGGGGTGGCTCCGCCGGTGCAATTGGGATTAGGGATTTATTTCATTAACGGCATTCGAATTTATTTTATGTAATCCTGGGCGGTCGAGGGAGGCCGCACCGAACACCTTCGAGGACATCGTCGCCGAGGGCAACAGGGAGTGGCCGAGTTGTCGAAATCAGAGGGAATACGAGCTCGGGAGGCGAGCCGAAATCGTGCCGCCGAGAACATCTGTACCGAGGTTCGTCGTCATCGGTACAGCATTCCCTACCCGGCTGTCCGAGTCGCGGGGAAATTCCGATCGGGGTAAAATATCCGCCCGGATCGTTGAGTCGGTCCCGAGGAGTACATCTGGGCCTCGGGAGAAGATACACCGGTGCAGTCATCTCGGGAAGAGTTATCGCGAGCGTCGAAGAGAAAGATCAGTCGTCTGGTCGGCAAGAATCGACGTGCGGAGGTATCGTCGCCGGACCGAGGACCTGTGCACCCGGCACGACAGTTAGCAGCGTTACGCTACGCGCGCGGGTGCCGAAAATCAGCGACGATCAGCGGAATTGACCGAGGATGCCGAAGCACGAGCGATTAGGCCGGGTAGGGATAGGGTTAACGAGAGCGCGAGAGACGCGTTACTCGCGGCAATCTTCGGTGAGGTGTGACGACGAACGGACGAGCGTGTGTGTCATCTTTTCCCGTGTACCGAGGGGAACGAAACAGAAGGACGAATTCGTCATCCAGCGTTTTCTGAGGCCTGGATCTTCTACCGCGGTACCGAACGGGTGAGCTTGTCCGTCCCAGGGACCGTATTTTTTATTTGTGTTCGTATCGAGTCCTTTGCCGTTTCCTCGGTATTATTAAATTCGTAAGATTCACGTCGGCGTGCGCGAGAATCGGTTTTTCCGGGAGGGCGCGGGCTTCCAGGCCGCCGCGGAGCTAACGGGTGGGCTTCACCAAAGGCCGCGACATCCGAGACATTGCCGTAGTTCTATTCGTGCCGTAGCGTTCGGGTTGTTTATTGAGTAATATTCGCGTAAGTCACCCCGGGATCGTGCCCACGGGGATTGCCGTAGGAATATTGTCGTTAATGGCGGTTCGCCGGCGGTTCGTGAACGCTAAGTTCGATTGTCGGTTATTTGTTTAGCTCTGAGTCGTTTGTTTGTGCATTTTTTTGGAGTATTGTTTGCGTCTCGAGCCGGCCGTACCGAGGACCGTCCGCCGCGATATTCATTGTGTTTGTGTGTGTGTGAGGGAGAAGCGTGAAGCGAGATCGCGATTGTAAAAGAGCGAGAGTATTCCCGAGTTATCGGGGTTTTGTAACGCGTGAGCCGACGAGTGTGTGTCGGCCACGTCCGAATTTGTTTTGCGAGAGGTTTTCCTCCGGGCTCGCCCGGTTTCCTCTCAGTCGAGTCATCTTGTGTTTCCAAAGAGTAATAAATGGTTTATTTTGATCCCGTTATAATTTTATTTGTTGAGAATATCCGAACGCCCCTAACCAGCCCGCTCTACCCACGAGAGTGACAGCAGCGAGCCGGGCACACCAGCTTTCCTCTCCTCGGCGCGTGCAGACGCGCCTGGCGCCCAAGTGAAAATAATAAAGGAGGAGAGACGTTTTTTAAGGTTCGCGGCCGTTGGGTTTCCGCACCACAATACATATAAAATAGTACATTATACTACAAGGGAGGAAAATGCGTTTTTTCACCGAGTATGAAATTTTCTGTTCAAGCGAAGCGAGAGCAAAAATTCACATGAGGTAAACATGCACTCCTCCCGAATAGCATATACAATTTTTTTTCCCAACTATGCTAAACAGTGGTCCTATTTTATGTCTGCAACGGTACCATATTCAAAAAATACACGCTCGTCAACATGATTCACCTAGTAGCCCACTAAAATCACTTTCTCATCACTCGGTACGGAAATGACCACTTTTTCGCCCGCTTCGCGTGTGTAAAACCGCCATTTTCGCACCTTGTAATGAAAAATTTCGTACATCCCTCGTGCGAAATAGGGCTGTACAGATAGGCTGGCCTAGCCGGCTAAAATATCTTATCCGGCTAATAGATTTTATCGTTTAGCCGGGTAAACCCTTTTTAGCCGGCTAAACTATTTTAGCCGGCTAAGCTATTTTAGCCAGCTAAGCTGTTTTAGCCGGCTAAGCTATTTTAGCCGGCTAAGCTATTTTAGCCGGCTAAGCTATTTTAGCCGGCCAAGACATTTAGCCGGCCAAAACAGTTTAGCCGGCCAAAAATTAACTACAGCTGAGCGGACTACGTAAAATCGGAGCTGGGCAGTATTTTAAATTCGTATGTTAAGTACTCAAATCCTTTTCTGGTATTTCAAGTACTTTTCAGGCCTTTTAAGTACCAAGTACAAAATACTTTAGCCTACTTTAGTCTACTCCAATACTTTACAAAATACTTACAAAATACTTTAGCCTTTAGTCTACTCCATATTAGGACTGTACGGTCCGGCCGGAGAAGCCGACTAATGAATGGATGGACGGATGGGTGGATGGATGCGTGAGTGAATGGCTAGATGGGTGGAACGATGGACGATGGACGATTGACCCATGGACCCATGAACCCATGAACCCATGAACCCATGAACCCATGAGCCCATGAACCCATGAACCCATGAACTCATGGAAAAATTCAAAAAAAAAAATCCGAAATTTTTTTAAACTTAAACAAAAAAATAAATAAATTTTTTTTTAATCCAAAAAAATTCAAAAAGCAGTTTTAAAAAACCCGAAAAAATTTAAAAAAAAATCAATAAAAAGTTTTAAAAAACCCGAATTTTTTTTTTAATCCAAAAAAAATCAAGAAAAAGTTTAAAAAACTAAAAAAAAACAAAAAAGTTTTAAAAACAAAAAAAAAATTTATATAATTTAAAAATCCCAATAAAAAAAAAATGAAAATCCAAAACAATATTTTTTAAATCCGATTTTTTTTTAATATTCAAAAATCCAAATTTTTTTTATATCCCAGAAAAATCACCGCCAAAAATTGGCCGCGAATAACCGCCAAAAATTAACCGGCAGGTGAGCCGGGTAATAAAAAAAATCCATCCGTTGTGTCCGTTTACTCCGTTTTCGTCGGCTAAAAATTAAAGACCGAAAATTCTCACAAACGCAGTTTTTTCGGTCATATATGCCGACTCACCTGCCGACTAATTTTTGGCGGCTATTCGCGGCCAATTTTTGGCGGCGATTTTTCTGGGATATAAAAAAATTTGAATTTTCCGATATTAAAAAAAAATCGGATTTAAAAAATATTGTTTTGTATTTTCATTTTTTTTATTTGGATTTTTAAATTATATACATTTTTTTTGGGTTTTTTAAAACTTTTTTTGAGTTTTTTAAACTTAAAAAAAAAATTTTTCGGGTTTTTTAAAACTTTTTAAAAAAAATTTTCGGGTTTTTTAAAACTTTTTTAAAAATTTTTTCGGACTTTTTCTTGATTTTTTTTTTATTTTTTATTAACTTTTCGGGTTTAAAAAAAAAAAATTTAAAATTTTTTTGGATTAAAAAAAAAATTTAATTTTTTTGGATTAAAAAAAAAATTTAATTTTTTTGGATTAAAAAAAAAATTTAATTTTTTTGGATTAAAAAAAAATTTAATTTTTTTGGATTAAAAAAAAATTTAATTTTTTTGGATTAAAAAAAAAATTTAATTTTTTTGGATTAAAAAAAATTTGATTTTTTTTGGATTTTTTTTTAACTTAAAAAAAATTTTGGATTTTTTTTTTGAATTTTTTTTGAATTTTTCTATAGGTTCATGGATTCATGGGTTCATGGGTTCATGGATCAATCGTCCAACGGCCATCGTTCAACCCATCTAGCCGTTCACTCACGCATTCATCCACCCATCCGTCCATCCATTCATCAGTCGGCTTGTCCGGCCGAACCGTACAACCCTAATATGAAGTAGATGCAAAAGTATTTTGTATTTAGTACTTAAAGGGCCTGAAAAGTACTTGAAATACCAGAAAAGAATTTGAGTACTTAAAATACGAATTTAAAGTACTGCCCAGCTCCGATCCTACTTAGTCCGCTCAGCTGTAGCTAATTTTTGGCCGACTAAACTGTTTTGGCCGGCTAAAATAGCTTAGCCGACTAAAATAGCTTTGCCGGCTAAAATAGCTTAGCCGGCTAAAATGGCTTAGCCGGCTAAAATGGCTTAGCCGGCTAAAATAGCTTAGCCGGCTAAAATAGCTTAGCCGGCTAAAATAGCTTAGCCGGCTAAAATAGCTTAGCCGACTAAAATAGCTTAGCCGGCTAAAATAGCTTAGTCGGCTAAAATAGCTTAGCCGGCTAAAATAGCTTATCCGGCTAAAATAGCTTAGCCGGCTAACACGGATTGGCCGGCTAAAATGGATTAGCCGGCTAAAATAGTTTAGCCGGCTAAAAAGGCTTTAACCAGCCAAACGATAAAATCCATTAGCCGGATAAGATATTTTAGCCGGCTAGACCGGCCTATCTGTACATCCCTAGTGCGAAACACTCTTTCTAACTCGTGTGCTTACAACCCTCGCCTTCGGCTCGTGCTACAAACTCACACTCGTTAAAAAAACGTTTTTCACCTTCGTGGAATAATGTACTATTAAATATCATATTTTATATATTAAGAAATAAATTTGTTATTGTAACTATATGTTTATTGTATGTGACGTGACATTTTCGCGTCCCGTCACTCCGCACGGTTTTGGTCGGGCAGTGGGCCGGATTTACGGCCCTGAGAACGCCGCTCGTCAAACCGGCTCAATCATCGACTCGCCGAGAGGGGTTTTTCTTCTATTTAGTTTGTTTTATTTTATTTTTTTTTCCTCGCATCGGCTATTTTCTTTGTTGTGGCATTTTGAAGTTTTGTTGTAGGCTGCGTAGGAGTCTCGCGACTCCGCCACCCGACCGTCGGGCCGTTTTGCCCCGGTCGTGCCCATTTGGGAGTTTGGCCCAGGAGGGTCGGAGAAAATTCCGTTCGGAAGTAGGCGGAAGCCGAAGATCAGCTTCCGTGGACAAGGAGGCCGGAGGGACGCGGGTAGTGACCGAGACACCGTGTTTCCCGTCCCTCTCGACTACACGGCCTGGAGCCGTTCCTGTCCCGTCGAGTTTACGGACGCCGCGGACCGCTCATCACGGCGCCTTCATTATCGGGGATTACGAGGGAGAAAGGGACATCGAGGTGCAGTTATTTGGCGTACCGTGTGGGCCCACCGCGGAGGAAAAGGGACGCCTTAACTTCGCGAGGGAGGCCTCCCCTCATGTTCATTTTGCCCCACCGGATCCTGGGAGGAAGGAGTCCGTGGACATCGACACCCATCGCTGCGAACGGAAGATTCTCGCGGGTAGCGGGGCACGGCCGGAGAAAAATCGGGTTCCCGGCGCCCTAGCCGTCTAGCGTAGGCTAGTATTCGGGAGTCGCGAGAGAGGGGGAAGCGCTAGTGCGGACTACCGGGAGCACGCTAATTTATTCGTCAGTCGGCGATTGAGTGCGGTAGCGAGTGGTGTAGTTTTGTTTTGAGTGATTGTCTCCCGGGCTGTCTACGCACCGGTAAGCCTCCCGTCTCTCTCTGTTACTCTGTGCTCGCCGGAGGTGCCGAACCCGGACCCATTGTTCACTTAATATTCCTTAGAGATTTTTTTTTCGCATTGACTTTCGGCTTTTTCGTGATCGTATTCTATGGTTCTCGCTTTTGTTTGTCCCGAGGGGCATGATGGGTCCGGTAAAGCATGTCCGGCGAGATCTTCGCGCTGGTCTTTCTTTCTTTCTGTATTTCTTTCTGTCTTCGCTTTATGTGGTACTTTGTTTTCCCTCGGCTACCTTCTTCGCGGTTACATTTTCTTTTGTCTTTTCTGCGTGATCTATTGTCTTTCCCTTAATGCCACGTGAATTTCGGCTACATTTTTCTTCCCGGGGTTCTATATCGCGTATCGCAACTCGAGAATTCGCGTAAGGTTGTTTATCGCTGACGTCCTGGTCCACTGGCTACATTTCGCGAATTTCCGTACGAACATCGGCTACATTCCGCGGATTCTGGGGTGTCGAACCCCAGTGATGTGATTTCCGCCGCTTGCGTAAATTGCGATCGGCTATATCTCGGGAAATATGGGATATTAAAGCCGAGGTGAGTTCGTCGGTTACCTGGGCTACATCTCATCGGGCGAGACAAAGGGACGGCAAGCGTGCCGTCCGGCGTTCGTTAGGCCGTTCGGCCGCGCGTTGGCTATCTCGCGCGTAAAGGTCACGGGCCCGCCGTGTTTACATCGGGCGGCCCGTTCCGAGAACCGTCTCGCCGATCTCGGCGATCCGGCGTCCTAGCTTGGTTCGAGCGAGCATTTCGGACTTTGTACTTTTTTTCTCGCGTCCCGCGTAACGGCGAATTGGCTACATTGGGGATCGAATTTGTCTGGCAATCGCAACCTTTTCATGTCGTTATCTTTCTCGCATCCTTTTGAGTTAATTATCCGTCCTATTGAATGCGTTATCTTGCGTCTCGGCTACATTCCATTTCGGCAATTTAATTTCGGCTACATTTAATTTAGGCAATAGTTATCTTCTCTGGCTACATCTCATTTCCGGCAATAGTAGAGTTCTACCCTCGGCTACATCTCGTTTCGGCGTTAATTAATTTATCCTTGGCTACCTCTAATTTGCGGCAATAGTGAATTTACCATGGGCTACATCTCACTTTTGGCAATAATCAGTTTATCTCTGGCTACATCTAAGTTACGGCAATAGTTAATTTTCCCTTGGCTACATCCCCATTTTGGACCATAGTTAATCTCCCCTCGGCTACCTCTCGTGTCTGGCAATAGTTAGGTTTTCTTTTCTTTCCTTGGCTACATCGAACCTTCAGCATCAGTATGTTACCGCTAAATTAAGTTACCGACGACGAATAAACCTTGTTCCTGTACTGATGGCGACTGAAAACGTCTTTTGTTAATCATTGCAATAAATCTTGAAGTTACGTCTATTTGTTGGTCACTCGCCCGTCCACCCCCCTCTACCATTGTCTCCCAGGTGGGCTGAGCTAGTCGGAGTCTCGCCGGCTTCGCCTCCTACCCGCTTCCCCGTTCGACCCCGTAACTCGCCGCGAGTTTCTTACAAATATGCCGCTTTCCGAGCGGTGGTACCAAGGTACCTGGCGCCCAATCGCGTGCGCGGTAGTGGCTTCCACCTTGCCACGCGGGGACGGCTTTGTTCGGTCGGCATGAGGAGTTTAGGAAATCTCGTCGTGGGTTCGAGCCCCGAGATTCGGCACCGAGCAAGGTCGCGGATCGAGCGGGGAGGGTGGATTTTCGGAGAGTTGGGAGCCGTAGTGTACGAGAGGTAAAAATTCTCGCTACAAAATGGCGCCCAACGTGGGGCTCCCGAGTGACAATTATTAGCCTGAGGTTGCGATTGCCAGAAATATCGGTGTTGTTATCGACTTTAGAGTCGAAAGATAGCGTATTGTTACATTTTTTGTTGTTGTTTTGCTGGACGACTAGTTCGTCGAAGTTATGGACTGTCGTTAAGCCTAATCCGCAAACAAAGCGGGGAGCCGCTTATTCGGGTGCGACCTCCCCTTCATGCGAGTTAATCCTCTGTTGTTCGATTTGAGGAATTACAGGCTTACCGTTCTCGCGCTTGTCTTTGTTCTCTGTATTATTATCCCTCGCTGCTGTGAAGCGCGAGGTGTAAACATTTCATGTTTTTAGTTTTAGTAGCCTGTTGGTGGGCACCTTACAGAATTAATCCTCTCCGCTGAATAGCGAGAGAGGTAAACACTTCCTTTGGTCGCTTGGTGTGACTCGATCGACACAACAATATTTTTTTTTTTGGCGGGACTTTGTTTTTCTCGTACAGCGTAGCTTGGCGAGTGAACTTCGCCGAAGCTCACGTAGCGAGCGAGCGCTTTGTTTTCTTTTCTTACTGCGTATCATACCTCGCATTGGGTGCCGCTCGGTCAGAATACCTGTTCGCGAAGTAAACAAGCGCTTAAGCCGTTGTTAGGGAGAGTACGAAGGCGGAGATTTCGACCACGAGCAGGACGGATTAACACCCCTCCTGGGCCCAGTTCGGCGGGGATAATAATTTTTTTTTTTTGTCTTTTCTCTTTCTTCTCCCCGTCTCCTGTTCCTTGCGCGTGCCTGGAATAAGGGGTCTAATATCGGTGGCCACAATACCATGCCATCAGTTAGTAGTGCGCAGCGACACCGATCAGACTTCTCTGACTAATCTACCTTACGTGAGTGGTAACAGGTTAGTGAGTAACCGTGCATTGGCAGTGATATTGTGGGCTTTAGTTGGCGATTCTCGCGTTACTGGCGATTCTCCGCGTATACTATCGGCTCTATCATTAGCAAAGATCGGTCGTATCGTTAGCGACAATTCGCTTATATTATCGGCTCTATCATCGGCGACGACTTGCGTGAATTATCGGCTCTATCGTTAGTAACGACTCGCGTGGCCTGCTGGCCCTATCCTTGTCATTAGCCACAACTCGCGAAGATTAGCGACTACATTGCCAGCGACTATCCACGTGTGATATCGGCTAAATACCCGCGACCTCCTCAGCGACCCGCAGAAGTAAAATTGGCTACATACCCGCGACACTGATTGGCTACATACGCGCGGACATCTATGTTTGCCGTTTCTTTACCTCAATCGGCTAAATATCCGCGAATCTGCTTGGCTACATACGTGTGGACCTCTTCGTGATCGTCTTAAATCCTCGATCGGCTACATATTTAGCTCGCGACATCCGTCCGGATGGTTCGATTGGGACCGGTAAATTCCCCCCCAGTAGATGCGGTTTGGGACGGCAACTGGGTGTTACAGGCTCCGGAGCTCATCGGGGGCCTAGCCAATTTTATGGTAGATCTGGATTGCGGGCTGAACATCGTGAAACTGCACGTGGTCGCGGAGGGAGTGTTGCTCAATACCAGCCACACCATATCGATCGAGGCTTCGCCCGGGGTATTCATACAATCCCTAGGGACGATCGCCCTCTGGCACACCCCTACCCCCTTCCACGTGGTAGGCCGGTTCCCGATTGTACAGGACGGTATTATTGGCGCCTTCTAGGCCTCGCGGGCGACCGGTCAGGCGTGGACTAACGGAACAAGTTCGGAATCACTTTAGGCTACATTTTGCGGACCCCCGTCCCGGATCGGCTACAGTGACGCGGGCTACATAGGTTACATCTACACCGTCTCGGCTCTATACCCGCGAACCGGGCGGAGCAGAACTTTGCGACCTTTGGCCGACTACTGAAGTCACGAGAGACACCGTCCTGGTTCGTCGCCGGCCGGGCATAATGTCGGACGATGACCATCCTCCGGTCCCGGTACCATCCACCCTCCCGGCGTCGACGGGCCAACCACGCCCAGACGACTGCTTGGGTCGGCCAACAGAGCAGGAACTCCCAAACGAAAATTCGGGAGCCTGGGCCCTACCGCTGGCACCGAATCCACGAGACTCGGGATTCGGTACTTTCGTGGGGAACCAGTACATGATGCCGCCTTGGGGAACGGACCCTCCGCACCACACGAGCAGCTTCGAACAGCCACACCCGGTAATGCCATCCAGGACCTACCCGAGTTACTCGGCACGATATCCCGGGTTCGGGGCACCGATGTCCACCCCAGCCGTCGCCCCGCGTGGTAACCCCGGCATATCGGATGCGAGCGCGTTCAGTCAGGGCGCGATTCCCCGGACCACGGGCCCGGAAGCGAACGGGCGGCGACTGTCAGCCAGCCGCCCGCGGACGCCCACTCGCCACAACGAGAGGCCACCGGGGCCCGTTCAGGGAGGCGATCATGGTTCCTCATCCGCGGCGACCGTAATGAATACCATGCGCAAGTGGAATATCTCCTTTGCAGGGCGTAAGGGCCAGGATGTGGATACGTTCCTTGCGCGCGTTAACGAGGGGCGCGCATTGTTCCCGGTGAGCGATGGCGATCTAATCCGCTGCCTCCCGTTCTTCCTGACGGGAGTGGCATTACAATGGTTCCGGAATGACCGAAGTCGTTTTACGTCATGGCGGGAGTTCACGTCCGCGTGCCGTTTACGCTTTGGGGATCCGGACTATCAGTATGCCTTGCGCGAGGAGATCATGCGACGCACCCAGGGTCCCGAGGAGTCGGTGGCGGACTACTTGACGAACCTCCGGGGTCTGTTCACGCGCCTCACCCCTCCTTGGAGCGAGCCCGAACAAATCCAGTGTGCGCATCGCAACCTATTACCACGACTACAGATTTCGATCCATCGCGACGATGTGTTCGATTTCGATTCCTTTGAGCACATCGCGGTCCGGGTGGAAAAAAGTTACCAGGCTGCTCGCCTGTATCGGGCCCCGCCCGCACCCGAACAGTCGCTTTGTCCGGAACTGGCGTATCAAAACCCGCGAACTCCGCGCGGGGTAGGTCCGGCTAACGCATACGCTGCCGTGGAAGCGCCACCGATAGAGGGGCCCGCCCCGCCCGCGCAAAACCCATTTTTATCAGAGGGGTTTGGCGAGGTGCCGTGGGAGACTCTCCCCGAATGGCAATGCGATAGCTTGAATGCGATCCGCCATCAGCCCGGAACCCGTCGCTGGCCGAACTCAAATAAGTCATCAGCAGTACCCGTGGCGGGCGGGGGCATTTCCGGTTTGAGTACCACCTTAGAGGACTTAAACCCCTTCAGGAGTCCCGCGCCTAAATTGAACCCCTCGCAACCGGTCGGTGGGACACCTGCGACCTCCTCGAACACTCGTCGACCCATGCAATGCTGGAATTGCCAGGGCCCGGACCACCGATTCAACGCGTGCAAAGCTCCGCGTAAGCTATTTTGCTTCCGTTGCGGAAAGCCCGGGTTTAAGACCCCGACCTGCCCGTGCTCGGGAAACCAGTAGCGGCAGGCGCGACCCGGTCGAACGCCGAACCTGCCGCCAATTCAACACCGACCAACCTCCCCACGGTTCCCGCGGACATATCACCGGGACTTCTTTGGTGTAGTAATCTACAGACCAAAGAAAGTGCCACCGCGTTCTTCGTGACCTTCGGCGTCGACGGATGGCCGATCAGGGCCTTAGTCGATTCGGGTTCCAGCCAAACATTTCTTGGACCAGCCGCCATTCGGTGGATGGACGACCTAGGGATTCCCCGGCAAGCTTCGCGACCCAGAGGAGTAGAAATGGCCGGCGGCCAGCGAGCAGTTGTGCGCGAAACTGTCAGCCCAAGAATAACGCTTAACGGGCAGTCGTTCCCATTCACGGCATATCTCCTCCCGGCGTTGGTCCTTCCATGCATACTCGGCTTGGACTTCCTCCAAGCTGCCCGTTTCGTAGTCGATTTCGAGGAGGCCCGTTGGTACAGCAAGTCGAACCCCGCTCAATCGTATGAGTTCGAGGTCCAATCCGGGCCGAGCACCGTTCAGGCTCTCTGTTGTGGCCTACGAGAGATAACACCTGATCAGGCCCAGCAGATCGAACAGCTGGTTAAGGAAGAAATTCCCTTGGCCCCAGCCAAACCCGGTGCGACTAACTTAACCGAGCACACGATTGACGTGGGGGGTCACCCGGCAATAAAACAACGATATTACGCAGTGTCACCCGCGATCGAGAAAGCGATACACGATTCGGTTCGGGAAATGCTAAACGACGGGATAATCGAGCCATCTTCCAGTGATTGGTCGAGTCCTATCGTAATGGTTAAAAAGCCAAACGGGAAACTACGGTTCTGCTTAGACTTCCGGAAAGTCAACAGCGTTACCAAGAAAGACGCGTACCCCATTCCGTTGATGAATAGTATTCTGGACCGGCTGCGCAGCGCCAATTATATCACGACATTGGATCTCAGTCAGGCCTATTTCCAAGTCCCACTCGACGAACGGAGTCGGGAAATAACGGCGTTTACCGTTCCGGGAATGGGCTTCTTCCACTTCCGGAGGATGCCCTTTGGCTTAACGAACGCGCCTGCCACCTTCCAGCGTTTGCTCGACCGCCTCCTCGGGCCAGAAATGCAACCTCACGTGTACGTTTACTTAGACGATATTATTATCGTGACACCCACGTTTGAAGAGCATCTGCATTGGCTTCGTCGCGTGCTTCGGAAGATCCGGCAAGCCGGACTCACGATTAACGCGGAGAAAAGCGAGTTTTGCTGCTCCGAAGTTCGTTATCTAGGCTTTCTGGTCAATCGTCACGGGTTACAAGTCGATCCCGATAAGGTAGCACCCGTGTTGGAATACCCCGCGCCGCGTAACCTCAAGCAGCTGCGCCGATTCTTGGGTATGGCATCTTGGTACCGTCGGTTTATCCCGGACTTCGCTAAAGCCGCCAGTTCGCTGACGTTGCTGCTCCGGAAAAACCAGCCTTGGGTATGGGGCGACGCCCAGCAAAAAGCATTTCATGAGATCCGTCAGCGTTTGACCGCCCCACCGACTTTGGCTTGTCCCGATTTCAGTAAGCCGTTCGTGTTACAAACCGACGCCTGTAGCGTCGGACTGGGAGCCGTTCTGACCCAGACCATGGACGAGGTAGAGCATGTCATCGCGTACGCCAGCCGAGCGTTAAAGGACGCAGAGAAAAATTACACCACGACCGAACAGGAGTGTCTCGCGGTGATTTGGGCCATTAAAAAATTCCGCTGTTATCTGGAAGGGTACCATTTCACGGTCATTACGGATCATTCGAGTTTACGTTGGCTACATAACTTGAAGAACCCCACGGGTAGATTAGGTCGTTGGGCATTGGAAATGCAGGAATACAATTACGAAATTATTCATCGTAAAGGGGCTCTCCATCATGTCCCCGACGCGCTATCTCGAATACCTGAGGTTGTCTGCGCGGTTTTGCAGCCAGCGGTCGCAACAACGGATCGTTGGTATAAGAATCGGCTACGTGACGTTAAGCGAAAGCCACTTAAGTTTCCCGATTGGAGAGTGGAGGGAGGTCGGCTATATTATCATCGGCTACCTCCACTCCCGGCTATCGAAGTAGGAGATTTACACGAGTGGAAGTTAGTCCTACCGTTTGAAAACCGTCGAGAGGCCCTGCGAGAGTCACACGACGTTCCCCAGGCCGGACACCTCGGTATCGACAAGACCGTCCGTAGGCTCTCTATCTACTACTACTGGCCCAACATGTTCCGAGACGTCGTACAGTACGTTCGTCGCTGTCACATCTGCCAGTGTAGTAAAGTCGAGCAGGCCGCGCCCGTAGGCTTAATGGGAAAACGAGTGCTCACGCAACCGTGGGATATCATCGCCGCGGATATTATGGGCCCCCTCCCGCGAAGTAAGGCCGGATTCACCTACATCCTAGTAATCCAGGACCTCTTCAGCAAGTGGATCGAGTGTTCCGCGTTGCGTCAGGCGACCGGTAAGCGGATCGTGGAGATCCTCGAGGATGTGATCTCCCGTTGGGGTGCGCCTAGAGTACTGCTGACCGACAACGGGACGGAGTTCGTTAATCGCGACCTCCGGACTTGGGTCGAGCGCACTGGTATCGTCCACCATACCACCCCGCCGTATCACCCCCAGTCCAATCCGGTCGAGCGTGTGAATCGGGTCGTCAAGACCATGATTACGGCCTACCTGGGCGAGGACCATCGCGAATGGGATGTCCATCTCCCCGAATTCCGTTTCGCATACAACACGGCGCATCACACCTCCATACAGTCGAGCCCGGCATTTCTCAATCTCGGACGCGAACCCCGACCTACGGCGCTGGTTCACCAGTTTCAGAACCAGGCGATTGTTCCGAATACCCCGAAACAATGGGCAGAACGCATGGCGAGACTCGCTTCCCTACGCGACACCGTACAACACTCGCTGGACGACGCGTATCGTCGACAATCGTCCTATTATAATTCGCGGCGTCGGGAAAAGGAGTACGAGGTAGGCGATTTGGTCCTAAAAAGGCAGCGCATATTGTCTTCGGCAGCCCATAATATCGCAGCTAAGTTAGCCACAAAGTTTCACGGGCCGTTCGTTATCACTCACAAGTTATCCCCGGTAGTAGTGCTACTGGCTGACCCGAATGGTACTTGGGGGGGAAAGGTCCACGTACAGGATCTCAAGGCATATCACCCGTGAGCGCTGGTACGCATGTATTTTTCTTACTTCTTTTCTTCCTCCTTCCTTACCTACTAAGCTTTACTTTATTGTGACCTTCCATCTAGCCCTCTAGGCTCTATTTTCGGATCCGGCTCTATCGGCTCTGTGTTCCACCTTAATATCGTGGCTGTCATACTAACGGGTTCGCACGGTTTGCAGCATCACTTTTTTTTTTGGTTGCTTCCGCACATTTTTTTTTACTGGGCTATCTACCGACCCTTTGGCTCGTTACACCACCGACAATCGCGACCAAAATGCCGGCACCACCTGACAGCGAGACGCCGAGCGCGGGAAGTCATGACTCCTCTTCGTCGTCGATCGAAATACTTGATTATGAACCAGACGACGAGGTCCCCACCCACGTGGCACCGGTCCCGAGCAGAGACGGCCCGGAGTTCGGGTTCGTCAACGTCGTCGACTATGAGGAGATCACCGAAGAGGACGTCACCCCGCCTCATTCGCCATCCGCTCCACGCGTCGGGGTGTGCGAGGCCGATTACGACCCGGTCAATGAGGACGAATTGTTGGCCGACACGGATTCCGAGCCGCCGCGGGAACCATCCGTCACCGAGCTACGTCGGGAAAGTGACACCGACAGTACCCTCTCGGAGGACTCCGTCCTAGAAAGGCTCACCGAGCAGCGGGACGCGCAAGAGCCGTTCGTCATAGACGAGGACCCGTTGTGGGACCCCATCCGCCCACACGCCCGGGAATTTGCGGCGTTGTTCGCCCTGAAGCCGGCCATCGCGGTCGACCTCGCCCGGCAGGTGAACGCCCTCGCTCACCGAGGATCCGAGCGCTGCCCACTCGCCCAAGGACTGGCTCCTTGGGACCGGATGGCCACCGGTGTCGAGGACCTCGACGATCACCCCAGGGAGACCTCTGCCGCCGGGTTACACTCGGTCACCTCGCCCAGTCAAGCCTCCTCCGGCGACGCACCCGACACTCCGCCACTGAGGATTTTCGCCCTCCAGGCTGCATCGGGGGACTGGACGGATCGGGTTGACGCCGCCTCGAGTCAGGGAGGACCCGCGGAACCCGCCATCCCCATGGTTCCCGCCATCCAACCGAACCCGGCTGTCGCCACACAGACCCCGGAAGGATCCGCGACGGTCGACGTGGGGGTGCAGACCGACTTCCCGGTGCACCTACGCGACCCGTTGAACCCGGCGGAAAGACACCTGGACCCACCCGCTACTCCGGTAGCTCCGGAGATCACGCCCGGGCCTCGCTATGGGCGATGTTTTAACTGCGGCAGCTCATCTCATGTTAAGCCGAGGTGCCCTCTACCCAAAACTCGGCACTGCAACCGCTGTGGTCACCCGGGAGTATCGGTGCGGGAATGCCCGTTACACGGCCAGGAGTGGCGAGCACGTGGCCCTTGGGTCCCGCAACTGGGCCGAAACGTGCCCCGCACGGAAATTTTGGAGCGGCCCCGGCCACGAACCCCCGAGGATCGCCCGCGACGCCAGGCAAACTCACCCTACCACCGTGAGCAATGGGGCAATGACCGGCGCACCCGCCCCTACGACGACGAGTGGCACCCTCCGCGCCGAGGGGAAGAGTATTCCCCGCAACAACCCCGGCAGCGGGAGGACGACGACTGGCCCATACACTGCGGAGACGAGGATCACCCGCCGCAACGCCGCCCGCGTGCCGAGGACGACGACGGGTACCCACATCGGCACGGCATGGACTATCCGCCGCAACGCTACCCACCAAGCGAGGACGAGTGGTAGTCCGAGCACCCTTCGCGAGCATAGTTTTTTTTTATTTTATTTTTTATTGAGGGTTCACCTCCCGCTGAGGCCTTTGAATCGGCTACATACCCGAAGGACAGGTCCCGACGACCGGCAAACAAGCCAAAAGTATTTTTTTTTTGTGTTTTTGAGGTCAATTTCGTTTATTTTCTTTTTTTTGTTTTTTTTGTGGGCCGGGAAATTAAAGCGTACCTCCCTATAAGACCCGACGACGGCGAATCAGCCAGAGATCTATTATTTTTTTTTTTTTGAGGTCACTTGTTTATTTATTTATTTTTATTATCGTTTTTTTTTTGGGCAGGAAAATCCCGTAAGACCCTCAAGCACCAAAGAAAGGAGTTAATTAATCATAGGCTAATTACCATTGTTAACATTTGCTGTTCTCCTGATTTTCATATTTGTGAAACCTATTAAGCCCCACCAACACGCTATCTTTGTTACTCTGTCTGGCTACATAACCGTGCCATCGAAATATATTAGTTGTTTTCTAAAGTATAAGGTTGTGACTCAGTAATTAATTTTTTTTTGGGGAATCACCGAATTGAGCGGTCCTTCGCGGTTTGCGAATCTCTTCGTTCGTCGTTGTTCCCTTCAATTTCGTGCTAAAGACCAGATCTGCACAGAGTGGAGCATAGCGCATATTGCGAGGACGGAGGTGTCTAACTGGGCTCCGAGGGGGAGTCGCGCCGGTGTGTTTTGTTGTTTCAGCCCGGGAGGCAGCGCCGCCGGTCTGCTGCTCGCCAGACCGTGTGGGGTTAACATCTAGAGAGGCAGGAGTCCACGGCAAAGGCTGATAAGCGATAGAGGATTCAACGAGCGTCGTTCGGAAGACGGCATTCCCCTGGTAACCTGTGGGGAGGGGGCTTTGTGACGTGACATTTTCGCGTCCCGTCACTCCGCACGGTTTTGGTCGGGCAGTGGGCCGGATTTACGGCCCTGAGAACGCCGCTCGTCAAACCGGCTCAATCATCGACTCGCCGAGAGGGGTTTTTCTTCTATTTAGTTTGTTTTATTTTATTTTTTTTTCCTCGCATCGGCTATTTTCTTTGTTGTGGCATTTTGAAGTTTTGTTGTAGGCTGCGTAGGAGTCTCGCGACTCCGCCACCCGACCGTCGGGCCGTTTTGCCCCGGTCGTGCCCATTTGGGAGTTTGGCCCAGGAGGGTCGGAGAAAATTCCGTTCGGAAGTAGGCGGAAGCCGAAGATCAGCTTCCGTGGACAAGGAGGCCGGAGGGACGCGGGTAGTGACCGAGACACCGTGTTTCCCGTCCCTCTCGACTACACGGCCTGGAGCCGTTCCTGTCCCGTCGAGTTTACGGACGCCGCGGACCGCTCATCACGGCGCCTTCATTATCGGGGATTACGAGGGAGAAAGGGACATCGAGGTGCAGTTATTTGGCGTACCGTGTGGGCCCACCGCGGAGGAAAAGGGACGCCTTAACTTCGCGAGGGAGGCCTCCCCTCACGTTCATTTTGCCCCACCGGATCCTGGGAGGAAGGAGTCCGTGGACATCGACACCCATCGCTGCGAACGGAAGATTCTCGCGGGTAGCGGGGCACGGCCGGAGAAAAATCGGGTTCCCGGCGCCCTAGCCGTCTAGCGTAGGCTAGTATTCGGGAGTCGCGAGAGAGGGGGAAGCGCTAGTGCGGACTACCGGGAGCACGCTAATTTATTCGTCAGTCGGCGATTGAGTGCGGTAGCGAGTGGTGTAGTTTTGTTTTGAGTGATTGTCTCCCGGGCTGTCTACGCACCGGTAAGCCTCCCGTCTCTCTCTGTTACTCTGTGCTCGCCGGAGGTGCCGAACCCGGACCCATTGTTCACTTAATATTCCTTAGAGATTTTTTTTTCGCATTGACTTTCGGCTTTTTCGTGATCGTATTCTATGGTTCTCGCTTTTGTTTGTCCCGAGGGGCATGATGGGTCCGGTAAAGCATGTCCGGCGAGATCTTCGCGCTGGTCTTTCTTTCTTTCTGTATTTCTTTCTGTCTTCGCTTTATGTGGTACTTTGTTTTCCCTCGGCTACCTTCTTCGCGGTTACATTTTCTTTTGTCTTTTCTGCGTGATCTATTGTCTTTCCCTTAATGCCACGTGAATTTCGGCTACATTTTTCTTCCCGGGGTTCTATATCGCGTATCGCAACTCGAGAATTCGCGTAAGGTTGTTTATCGCTGACGTCCTGGTCCACTGGCTACATTTCGCGAATTTCCGTACGAACATCGGCTACATTCCGCGGATTCTGGGGTGTCGAACCCCAGTGATGTGATTTCCGCCGCTTGCGTAAATTGCGATCGGCTATATCTCGGGAAATATGGGATATTAAAGCCGAGGTGAGTTCGTCGGTTACCTGGGCTACATCTCATCGGGCGAGACAAAGGGACGGCAAGCGTGCCGTCCGGCGTTCGTTAGGCCGTTCGGCCGCGCGTTGGCTATCTCGCGCGTAAAGGTCACGGGCCCGCCGTGTTTACATCGGGCGGCCCGTTCCGAGAACCGTCTCGCCGATCTCGGCGATCCGGCGTCCTAGCTTGGTTCGAGCGAGCATTTCGGACTTTGTACTTTTTTTCTCGCGTCCCGCGTAACGGCGAATTGGCTACATTGGGGATCGAATTTGTCTGGCAATCGCAACCTTTTCATGTCGTTATCTTTCTCGCATCCTTTTGAGTTAATTATCCGTCCTATTGAATGCGTTATCTTGCGTCTCGGCTACATTCCATTTCGGCAATTTAATTTCGGCTACATTTAATTTAGGCAATAGTTATCTTCTCTGGCTACATCTCATTTCCGGCAATAGTAGAGTTCTACCCTCGGCTACATCTCGTTTCGGCGTTAATTAATTTATCCTTGGCTACCTCTAATTTGCGGCAATAGTGAATTTACCATGGGCTACATCTCACTTTTGGCAATAATCAGTTTATCTCTGGCTACATCTAAGTTACGGCAATAGTTAATTTTCCCTTGGCTACATCCCCATTTTGGACCATAGTTAATCTCCCCTCGGCTACCTCTCGTGTCTGGCAATAGTTAGGTTTTCTTTTCTTTCCTTGGCTACATCGAACCTTCAGCATCAGTATGTTACCGCTAAATTAAGTTACCGACGACGAATAAACCTTGTTCCTGTACTGATGGCGACTGAAAACGTCTTTTGTTAATCATTGCAATAAATCTTGAAGTTACGTCTATTTGTTGGTCACTCGCCCGTCCACCCCCCTCTACCATTGTCTCCCAGGTGGGCTGAGCTAGTCGGAGTCTCGCCGGCTTCGCCTCCTACCCGCTTCCCCGTTCGACCCCGTAACTCGCCGCGAGTTTCTTACAAATATGCCGCTTTCCGAGCGGTGGTACCAAGGTACCTGGCGCCCAATCGCGTGCGCGGTAGTGGCTTCCACCTTGCCACGCGGGGACGGCTTTGTTCGGTCGGCATGAGGAGTTTAGGAAATCTCGTCGTGGGTTCGAGCCCCGAGATTCGGCACCGAGCAAGGTCGCGGATCGAGCGGGGAGGGTGGATTTTCGGAGAGTTGGGAGCCGTAGTGTACGAGAGGTAAAAATTCTCGCTACATGTAATAATAATTCTTTTTTTCAGGTTTTTTTTTCTTTCTATAATACGCAGCTTTAAGCGCGTTTTGCGCTTACAGCGCTTTAAAAATCATTTGTAGACAGCCTGAAATAATGGCTAAGAATCCACTGAAAATCATTAAGATACAGGGTGATGGTAACTGTTTATTTCGAAGCCTATCATATGGCCTGTATAAAAATGAAAACTATCATAAAGAGATACGTAACAACATAGTACAATATGTTGTCCAAAACTGGACAACATTTGAAGCTATACTTAACGCGGCTAGCACAACAAACTACAAAAACGAAAATCATTACGTAAAGATAATGAATACAGATAAAACGTATGGTACTGACTTCGAAATTGGTATGTTCGTCAATCGATACAAAAGAAGTGTTCAGATTTACAAAAACATAAGAGGTACTATTACTCTTATACAAACATTAAATGCAGAACACGATGACAATCAAACCAACTTTTACATAAAATTGTTATTCACAAGCCCAACTGCTGACGAACAAAACGGACATTTTGAAGTTTTAGAAGATTATAATGTAAACCAATCTTCATTCTTTGAAAACAATCCTCCGAATAGATCAAATAGTGATCTGAATGTTCTAAGCCTAACAAAAAGCCTTTCACAAGTAAGCATAGAACAAAACACGCCAGAAAAAAATGTAAAAACAAAAAGAAACGTGACAATAAAAACGGCTGACCATACATGCTATAAACGTCAAAATAACTTAATCATTCATGATAATATACATGATAATAACGATAGGTACAACCCAGTTGCATGCATGACAGACAGTCTATCTCAAATATCTTTGAATGAAGACAAAACTGAAACGCAAGTCTCAACAAAAACTAATGCGAAGAAAAAATTAAATACAAAAAATAAAAAACCATTTGAAAAAAAAGTTGAATCTACAGCTAACGACAACGTTTCATTAAGACGTTCAAAAAGAATACAAACTATAAAATCTAAAATTGAATCGACAAATACAAATAGATTATCAATCAAAACAACAAAAAATCCAAAAAATAAAAAAGTAAAATTTGATGACAAATACGATCAAAAACAAACACAAAATCATATTTTACAATCGAATACTATTTCTGACATAAACAATAAGAATCACCGTACCGTACCGTACCGTACCATACAGAACCGTACATAACGTTGAAGGTGTATCAAATATTAAAATTGCAGAAAATAACTCAAAACTTCATGATACATGTCCCATAAGTACGCCACAACCCAACTTTTATACTAAAAAACAAAAAGCAAAAGACTTAAAAATAAAGAAACAGATGCTTATGCAAAAAAAAAGATGCGATGAAAATTTAAAAAAACAAGAACAACTTAAAGATGTAATACGAAAACGAACATTGCGAAAAGATGATAATTATGTAGAAAAAGAAAATGAAACCTATATGTTAAGAAAAAGAAAAAAAAGGGATGAAAATTCAGATTACAAAATAAAAGAACAAATATCTGCAAAAACTTATAAAAAAAATGTGCAAGTTATAAAATCTAACAATAACGATAAAATCATTGAACAATATGATAAACAAAATAAACATAATAACAAAAAAAATCAAAATAAATTTACATTATCTGAACACATGAAAGAGAAATTTAATGATACTAATAATAAAAAAAAAATAATGATTACTCTAAAAGTATTAAAAAAAAGACAAACACAGTCCATTAATAAAGCAAAAAACAATATTAAATAAGATAAGTGAACAAAATCAAAGTAAAATACAAAAGAAAAAGAAACCACGTATAATTTCAATTGTACATGTCATTTGTACCCTACCCCCTCATGTGATTAAAACGCACAATCTCACTAAAATAAAACTTTTCTATCTTCAACAAAGAACAACAATAAAACAACATAGAAAAAATAATTATAAAAATACATTCAAAAATCAACTTTCAATACAAAATATACAAGTTTCTAATAATAATTCTGTACCAATCACAACGCTCGATATTATATCAAAGGACTATAGAAATGATAACTATTCCTCCAACTCCGATAAACAAAACGTTACCCCTGACACTAAAGCGACTTTAATTTATAAAAAATCAATTACAGAAGGACCTACGTATGTTTGTTCATGCTGTGGAGGATTATGGTTCTTAAAATCCATCACAATTTTATCATTAGACAAAATGTCATCAAAAAAAGGAATTCACCATGATTGGCATAATATATGTAAAATAAAACAAAATAAAATGATCCAATTATGCTCAACATGTAAAAAAGATTTATTCAATAAGAAAATACCAAAATTAGCGCTGATTAATGGTCTCGAATTCAATGAAATAGATCCATGTTTAAACAGTTTATCAACTATGGAAGAAAGATTTATATCTCCAAGGTTACCGTTCTTACAAATTAGAACCTTAGGAATCGAAAAACAATATGGCATTAAAGGAAACTGTGTCAATGTTCCAGTAGATGTAAATTCATTTGTTACTAAACTTCCTCGAAATGCAAATGAAACTCAAATGATTCATGTTAAACTTATGAGGCGTATGCGTGATAAACACAATTATGATTATCAAATGATTAGACCTAATAAAATCATAGAAGCTGTTCGATATTTAATTACAACCGAATTGTATATTAAACATAAAATAACTTTAGATGAAGAATGGCTTAAAAAACAATGCTCTATAGATCAAACAAATGAAAATGAAAATAATGATGAAAGTAACATAAATAACGATGCTGAAAATACAAATAATGATGATGATGATTGGGAAGAAGACGAAGATGAGCCTGTCAATCCAGGTGGTCAAGAAACATTATTACAAGACGAATATATTAATAATGTTGGAATGAAATTAGCCCCAGGCGAAAATCAAATTCCTATCTCATTACTAACAGATGAAGATTTTGAAGTATTAGCATTTCCAACTATATACGGTGGTAAAAGTAGACAATTACGTAATAGTAAAATTACCATTACAGATATAGCAAAATCAGAAATTAGAATGTATGATCGAAGATGTGCAATGAAAATTCCAAAACTACTTATAAGTCATTGTAGAGTAAGAATGCAAAAATTAACATGATTGATTCAAATTTGTCTCCGTATGAAACGTAAAACTAATAACGTTACTGCCAAAAGTGTTTTAAATAATACTTTCGTTGACAAATTAGTTCAAATTAATGATTGTATAAAAATACTTCAAGTTGATAGATCAAGTCCAACTTTTTGGCAACAAAAACAAAAAGAAGTAATGGCAATGATTCGTCAATTAGGAAAACCATCCATTTTTTTAACAATATCTGCTGCAGAAACCAGATGGCCTGATTTAATACGAATACTTAAAAATGTTCTTCATAATGAGTCAATATCGAATGAAGACGCAAATAAATTGTCTTGGCAAGAAAAAGCTAAACTAATACAATCTGATCCAGTTACTTGTGCAAGATATTTTGACTATCGACTAAAATGTCTTTTAAAATTTCTCAATTCTGAAGATAGTCCATTCAAAAATACACCTATTATTGATATATATTACAGAGTCGAGTTCCAACACCATGGAAGTCCGCATGTACATTCATTGATTTGGTTAAAAAATGCCCCAATATACAATCCCGATAATATTACTTCTATAAGAGAATGTGAAACATTCATAGATACGATAATATCGTGTAATTCGCATAATTCAAATATTGAATCATTAATTCCATTACAAACACACAAACACTCAAAAAAATGTAAAAAGATTGAACATCAATTAGTTGTCTGTAAATATAATATACCACAATATCCAATGAAACAAACAACTATCATCGAACCATTGGATATGCGTAGTGCTAAGAAAAAGAAAGTATTATATGCAAAATTTAAATCTATAAAAACGCAATTGAATCTTATAAGTCGTGATATAAAAACTTATACAAACATGACGTACAAAGAATTCTTAAAATCATTATGTATGACAGAAAACGAATACATAACAGCGATTCGAACGCATATTAAATAACCAATGATACTATTAAAACGAAATGTATGTGATATTAAAATTAATCCATTTAACGAATCAATATTGAAACTACATCAAGCAAACATGGATATTCAATTCATTTTAGATCCTTATGCATGTGTATCGTATGTTGTAAATTATATTAATAAATCACAGAGAGGAATGGCAAGTACACTAAGAGACTGTGCAGACTTATTAAAAAAAGGAAATCCCTCAATAAAAAATCAATTTAGAAGCATTGCCAATTGTTTTGTCAATAAAAGTGAAATTTCTGCACAAGAAGTAGTCTATCATTTGTTATCAATGACAATGTCTCAATCTTCGAGAAGTTCAATTTATATTAGCACTATTCCAATTGAAGAAAGAACAAAACTTTTGAAATCAAAAACTGAATTAGAACACTTGGATCCCGATTCAACAGATATAGTACAATCTGGCCTATTCGATCATTATAAATTCCGTCCAATTACAATAGAAGATATATGCTTGGCTGATTTCGCAGCATTGTATAATTACAAAAAAAAATTTGCAGGAAAAAAAACAATTTTACACAATGAAGATATAAACGAAGAAGAAAATGACGATGAAATAATAGAAAATAATAACAACATTACAAGTAATTGGATTCCTTTATTAAAAAATACAGGTTATATTCAATTACGCTCTAAACCTAAAATTATCCGATTTAGAAAATATAATATTCATCAGGATGAAATTCAATATTATAGAGAACATCTATTATTATTTCATCCATGGCGCGAAAATGAACCAACGGACATTGATGCACAATCATGTTATGAAAAATTTAAAGAAATTATTATAAAAAACAGAATTAAATATATACATAATGCGTTTATTGATTATCATAATATATTAGAAAATGTCCTAGATGAAAATAATGATGAAAACATTAACGACGACCACCAAAATAAAACCGAAACAATCCCTGCCGAATTTATAATTCACGATATTGGATACGAACGTGCTGATATTGGTCTTGAAATTTGTAACGAACCTGGAAAAACTAAACAAACTTTTATTGTTCCGAAACTAATGCAAGATAATGAATATTACAATTTATTATCAATCTTAAATGAAAAACAATATAAATACCACATTGATTTAATGTATAGATTAAAAACGAACGACAGTCAATTTTTCCATTTCATAAGCGGAGGAGCCGGAGTAGGAAAAAGTTTATTAATTCGTATTCTTACACAATCCATATTACGTCTATATATGAATACCGAAAACGACCCAGATAGTTTATTTTTGTTAAAATGTGCTCCAACTGGCCGAGCAGCATTCGGTATAGGAGGATCAACATTTCATTCAACATTTAGTTTACCGATTAATCAAACTACGATGAATCGATTAAATAGCGATGCAGCACATACTTTGGCATACGAATTCAGAAATATAAAAATACTTATCATTGATGAAATCAGCATGACAGGACGTAGAGTATTTGGCCAAATAAACCAACGTCTTCAACAAATATTTAATACTAATAAAATATTCGGTGGACTATCACTTATTGTGTTAGGTGATTTCAATCAATTAAAACCTGTCATGGATGGATGGATCTTCGAATGTGACAAAGATCCTCTAGGAATATTACAAGGTGCTTATTTATGGTCTAAATTTTAAATATATGAATTAACAGAAATAATGCGTCAGAAGGAAGATAAAACATTTGCTCAAGCTTTGAATAATTTAGCTTCTGGGAATACAACAAAAGAAAATAATGATCTTTTTATATCTAGACAATGCGATAAATTACCAAGTAATGTAGAAATTCCAAAAGACAGCATGATATTATTTCCAACTAATGCATTAGTAGATAATTATAACATCAATTTCTTAAATTCTCTGCAAACTGAAGCATTCGTCAGTGAATGTGTTGATTATTGTATAGGAGAAGGCACAATTGATAGTAAAAAAAAAAATGTTACAATATGCTAAAATCGTTCCATCAAGTAAAACACAAGGTTTATCAAGTAATGTTATGCTAAAAATAAGTGCAAGATATATGTTAACGGTAAACATTCGAACTGAAGATGGTTTAACCAATGGAGCATGTGGTAGATTGAAAAAAATATCATATGGATATTATATAGATGCATCAACAAACAATCGTATTCGTATACCTACACGTATATATTTGAAATTTGAAGATTTAAACGTTGGTAAATTAACGCGATCAGAATTTTTACATCAAATGAAAATGAATAACATTCCTCTTGATTTAACACCAATAGAACGTGTATCAAGAACAATGAATTTAAGAAAATCGTCAGCTATACAGTTATGTAGAAAACAATTTCCTGTAACACCGGCAGAAGCAATTACAATTCATAAATCTCAAGGAGGAACATATCAAAGTGTAGTAGTAAACTTGACAAATAGAATGGATCGAAGAATGTTATATGTTGCATTTAGTAGGGCAACTAGTGCAAAAGGATTATTTATTAAATCCCAGTATACAGCGCCACCTCGTCAAAATAATCAAGACAAAGTTAAATTAGAAATGATTAGATTGAGAACAGAAAATCCATTACGTTTACTACTCAAATTTCCAGAAGATTATAGTAAAAATGTTTTATTTATTTATCAAAACGTTCGAAGTCTAAATAAACACTTACCTGTGATAAAATCAGAAAGGAGTTTCATAAATTGTGATATATTAAGTCTTGTAGAAACCTGGACATTGCCTAGAGATAATTTAAATATAAATAATTATTCTATTGTTCAACGTCAAGATTGCCAAGGATGTCAGGAAAGCTTTTGGAAACATCACGTATGTTAAATTAACATTAATTAATTCAGTTAAACCGTTTTATCATTGTACAAATCAATATAAAAATGGTTACATGATTACAACCGGTATAACAGTTAATAATTATTGCATTATTACAATTTATAAATCGCCAAAATTTTCCTTTACAAATTTTAAATGTAATATAAATGCCAGGAAAGCTTTTGGAAACATCACGTATGTTAAATCAACATTAGTTAATTCAGTTAAACCGTTTTATCATTGTACAAATCAATATAAAAATGGTTACATGATTACAACCGGTATAACAGTTAATAATTATTGCATTATTACAATTTATAAATTGCCAAAATTTTCCTTTACAAATTTTAAATGTAATATAAATAAAGCGTTAAAAGCCATAGAAAAAGAAAATTTACCATATAGCATTATCATAGGAGATTTTAATATAAATGTATACGATAAAGAATCAAATTTAAGTGTACCATTACTAAGATTCATGGAGAGTAATAATTTGTTTTTGGTATTACGGAACAATATAATTACAACAGATAATAAGACATTCATTGATCTTTGTTTTAGTAATAACAAAAATTTAGACATAAATATATTAGAAAGTTTATATAGTGATCATAAACCCATATGGTTCGAATTAAACAATTAAATAATTACAAAATATTACAATCAAATAACGTCATAGTTATTAATAACAATTAGAAAAATATATACAAATGAAGCAATATTTAATATACTCATTCAACAATACTTCGTTTATTTCCGTTGTCACAAATTCATTAATAAGTGCACTGAAAAAACAAAAAAGCTTTGTATGTATTTTTTCATCTCCCAAAAAAATATCCTCCTTGAAATTATCCCCATCCAATGATGAATTGAGCTCTTTGTTTTCGAACATTATATAGAGTCAATCTGAGGATATTTTTTATAACCCTTTCGAACAATTTCCTATTCTGAATGATTCACATTAAGAATTCCGCCCCACATTTAAATGAAAAAGACATTTCAAATGTACCATCACTATACTTCATGATAATGTGAAAATTAATAAAATAGGAAAACATTAATTTATACATAAATTCTTTATTTTCTTCAACATCATTTACAGCGTTTTCTCTATGAACAATGTTTCTTTTATTAATTCTTTATAATTCACACTTCTATCCCTACTCTTATGCGTTATCGTGCGGCGTGCGCAGCGCGCCGTGCGGACAAGTCGCGCGGCGCGCGAAGCGCGCCTTGCGAACAGCTTGCACGACGCGCGAAGCGCGTCGTGCGTACAGCTCGCACGACGCGCGAAGCGCGTCGTGCGTACATCTCCGGCGGCGCGCGAAGCGCGACGTGCGTACAAATCCGTGAGTGCCTTAAAAATGTCCCGAAGGGACATTTTTCGGGGGGTTTGGGGGGCGAAGCCCCCCATCGAGCCGCGAAGCGGCTTATTCTTTTTCTTCTTCCTTGGCTTTCGAGTCTCCTTTGGTGGTTTAGGTTGTTCTTTTGCGTTTGTTCCTTCCTGATTTTCTGATTTATCTTGATTTTTCCTTTGTTGTCTAGTAGTCATAGCATGACGTTCCGGTGGATCCTTGTTTTTAACCCTTTTCCTAGTTGATTTCTCTTTGTCATCTTTTTCCTTTTCTTCTTCTGCATTTTCATCAGCCTTGTTTACTACTGATTCCTTATCAGCATCCAGATTGTATAAAGTTTCCTTCGGTATTTTCTTTGGTGTTGTTACTTCAATTATTTCCGCCAATTGTTCCTTCGTCAGGGACTCTCGCCATTGCTCTTCAGGATCCTCTTCTTCGTTGTATTCTTCATCTTCTTCAAATTCAAAGTCATCCTCTTCATTTTCCAAGAGCATAATTATTTCCTCATTTTTCAAGCTATCATTATTTTTCTGTCGTACTCCGAATATTTCTTCGTCTGTATCGTTCTTAATTTTGTCTGACTTTACTGGATTTCTAGATAATGCGTCCGCGTTTACATTGGTTTTTCCGGCTTTGTATACTACATCATACTCATATTCTGCCAATTTCAGTCTCCATCGAAGTACTCGTGCATTTCCATCTTTGCAAGTTCTAAACCATACTAAGGGCTTGTGATCTGTCACGAGTGTAAACACCCTGCCATATAGATACGGCCTGAAGTGCAAAACACTATAGACAATCGCCAACGCCTCTTTTTCGTATGTATCATATCGTGATTCCGCGTCATTTAACGTTCGTGAAGCGTATGCTACCGGTCTATCTGCCCCGATGGGTCCTTGTGAAAGGATACCCCCGATTGCGTAGCCGGACGCATCTGTAGTTACAACAAATGGCTTTGAAAAATCCGGAAAAATCAAAACTGGTTCTGTACATAATTTTTCTTTTAATTCCTGAAAACTTTCCTCTTGATTTTCTCCCCATATGAAAGGAGTTTCGCTTTTGAGAAGATTTGTCAGTGGTTTAGCCAACTTTGCATAACCCTCTATGAATCGACGATAATATCCTGTAAGCCCCAAAAATTGCCGAATACCCTTGACGTTAACTGGTCTTGGAAATTCCCGAACCGCCTCGACTTTCTTCGGATCCAATTTTAGTCCTTCTTCACTGATGACGTGACCCAAATAAGCCACTTCCCGTTTCAAAAATTCACACTTGTCCGGTTGCAAACTCAAATTGGCGGTCCTCAAACGATCGATTAATTTCTTGCATTTCTCTTCGTGTTCTTCCAGAGTTTTTGCGTAAATCACAATGTCATCAAGATACACGAATAACTCCTGTCCTTGTAATCCCATCAATACCATGTCCATTGCTCTCTGAAATGTGGGAGGAGCATTTTTCAATCCCATAGGCATTCTGACGTACTCATAATGTCCATATGGTGTTGTGAAAGCTGTTTTATGACAATCATCCGGATGCATTTTTATCTGATAGAATCCTGAAGCCAGATCGAATACCGAAAAATACCGAGCACCACCTAACTGATCCAATATATCCACGATATTTGGCAAAGGATAAGCATCTCCTATCGTTTTTTCGTTTAGTTGTCTAAAATCAAGAACTACTCTCCATTTCTTATTTCCTTGTGAATCTAATTTCTTTGACACTACCCAGACTGGTGTATTATACGGAGATTCTGACTGCCTGATTAATCCTGTGTTACGTCCAAACAGCGAGAATGTCCCATGCACGAATCGGTCGCCAGAGATGCACGAAGTCCAAGGGCTCGGCACCAGTGTTACGACAATCGGTGGGACTAGAGCATCCCCGAACCAATTTGTACGTCAGTAACACTGGTTACGTTAAGCCTCGGATCGAACACATAGCGCCAAACGTGCACCGACATCAATGGCCCCTGTCCTGTTTGGAGTTACAGACGGATCGGAACGCTTCTGATTTAACATACTCTAGTCAAGTCGAAGAGAGATCGACCTATACTACACCAGATGTCAATCGCGTTCGCGATAGCCCCTTTTCTAGTCTAATCCTCACGGAAAGTTACTAAGGATGGGGCAGGGAATGCTTGCTTTCAGGAAACGAGGAGATTGCGGGGTAATAGGATATTTCTATTCGTTCAGCTACTAGAAAGTATGGATTTGGGGAAAAAATGATACGGCTTCATTTCTACGGTTGGCAACGGAAAGGTGATGATTCCTACAAATTCTGTAAATTCTACGGGTGTGGCTAGTTCTACAGGAAGGGTACAACAGGAAATTGTTTTGCTGGGAAAATGTCTTATAAAAATTCGGGGAGCAGAATCGCTCTAATCATAACGGAAATATTAAACATCCTATCTTATATTGAATTCTACGAATAATGGAACTGTACTTACGTTGAAAACGGCGTTGGCGGAGAACAGGTGGATGAAATTTGGTGGAAGTAAATGTTGGTCCGGATAGACGATTTATTAAACAAAATAATTTCGCGGATGAAAACTGACTTACAAATTCCGAATTTAAAGAATGTCGGTTTTGACAAAAATGTTTGGTACAGATCGAGATAAATTCTGATGTCTTAAAATTATTCGTTGCTTCTTAATTCGTGCGACGGATTCTACTTCTGACTCTACTTCTGTTCTTCGATCTATCTATCTGAATCTCTCCTGCAGTCTTTCTGTCTCTTCGCTCTCGAGTATCGCCTTTTTATCGACTTGACCCTTCCACTATTTTCAAAAAATAGGGGTACGGTGGGTGGGTTTTTAGGGTCGTTACATTTCGAAGGTGTTATCTATGTGCACCTTCGTTACGCGGCTAGTTGCGGGTGTGAGGAAATCTCGGGCCGGTAGTTGGTTCATGAGGAGGCCCAGTATTGGCGAATCACGACCGGAGATGGGAGTTCCCATCATGGAAGATATCACCAGAGGTTGAGACTTGGAGGTTTTGCTTGCCTACGTGGAGTAATTCGCAGTGCCTATGGCGACCTACTTCCCTCCTGAATTTTGATCATTTCATAATTGCGTTAAATATTGAGTCAGTGCATTCCCTTTGCCAAGACGTGTGTATCATTGTTTCTTTCGATTTGTATTCCTGTTATCTAATGGTTTTATGATAAGCATCATGATTAATTTTCCCAGTTTGGGTATATCTAAAGTACTTATTCCTGAATACGACCGGATTCACGTTATTAAGTGTTAGTTTTTATCATAAAAATATAGATAAATGATTTCGGCAACGAGAGAGAGAGAGAGAGAGAGAGGTTGAGGGTTTGAAATGTTTACGAAAGGGTGTAGCGTGATGTGTATTGCGCCGAGTTCATGAACCCTCCAGGCGGCGGCGGCGAGGCTGCATTGCCCTCGTCGTTTGGCCAGGCGTTCCCCTTGAGATTCTTTTCTAGCTCTTTCTCTCCTCGGAACATTTAGTGTACCGTCGTAGATTCACGTCGTTATAGAAAATTTGCTTTGTATAGTATAGTTATCTGCGAAGAATCTGAATTTCGCAGGTTTTTTAATGAGTGTCGGACATTTTGTTTGCGGCGTGAATCGTACGGAAGGTGAGGGATCCGGATTGTTATTAACAATTTTGGATAACAATTCGGAACTCGAGGCCCTAAAAATGAGTCTGGGTTTGAGAGACGTTCTGCAATACTCTTAGTGTTAATGCCTAATTAATTTGTTAATTATACTGATTATTCATATGGATAAATGTTTTCCGGGAAAGAGATATTCTGGATCTCGCTTTTGCTTGATAGCTTCCTCCGATATTGCGGGGGTTTATTAGCCCAAACGTTCACCTTTTCCTTTGTTTAAGGAAAGAAAGGTGGAAAAGGGGTGAGGCTTGGTCGTCATTCTAATTTTGGCTTGGTGTGTTGATAAATTAGGCTTCCAACAAGTATGTTCTATCATTATCTTGCAATTCTATAGATGGTCAGCGGGTAAGTTAGATTGCTGTTCTGTCGTAAGTCCGATAAGGCCCACAGCCTACCGTACCATGTGGTGAGGTTGGCCCGGGGAGTTTAACTGACCCGTCCGCCAGTTAGAGCGGGGGTCAGATTCCCGGCTCTCTTGCGACTTGAATGCCCCCTAGTCTATGTGGAGCATATGGTAATACAGTTTCAGTCCCCTTTGGGATCCATGAGCGTGGGTCGATAATTCCCCGGATGGATCCCGGTGGATAAGGTAGGAATTTTGTAATTCCGTGTATAAGTTTCCTTAGATCAAAAAGATCTCTATTTCTCCTGGGACCAGTCTGTCACTTTGCTCTATCTGGTTTAAAGAAATAGAACGTAATATTTTAAGTAGCTCACACATGACGTCTGACAGTGGCATTTTTAATCTTCGGTAGAGTGAAAACAAATCGTTACCCATTGAGAATTGCGAGTTAAAGGTTATACTTGGGAGTTTATTTTAAGTAACAAGTGAACACTTGGGATTGAAGTTACGGCCGGACGTAACACCTGCTTCTAAAAATTCAGCTATCTGTTTTCGTATTTCTTCCTTGTGAACCTCGGGAAATCTATATTGCTTCGAATTTACAGGAAATTCATCCGTTGTTGGAATCCTGTGCATCACCACATCCGTAGCCCCTAGTTTTTCTCCTTTAATGTGAAATCTATCCACCCCATATCTGATAATTTTATGGACAGCTTCTTTTTCTATCTAATTCAAATGCTCTAGTCGTAACAATTCCAAAACTTTAGAGAACCGTGTCTCGTCTTTTTCGTTTTCTTCTATGGCAAAACATTTTCCTGTCATGAACTTGACTCCGATCAAACAATTGACAAACTGGTAAGAATTATTTTTCCATTTCCCTTCATTTTCCCATTTTGACATAAATCTCGGTTGTAATTCTTCTATTTCTTCTGATTCAATATTGTTATCTTTTTCTATGACCGACTTTTCTCGTTTTTCCTCTATTTCCTTGACAACTCGATTTTGTTCTATTTTTTGCGATTTTCCTCCCGTGTGCAACAGTATATCCCCAATGGACGATTGACAATTTACTCCGGTGTTTTCGTTTACTGTCACCATAAGATTATTCAACATTTTTCCTTTATTTTTATCTACTTTACTCGGAACCGATTTTTCGGACTTATTTAACTCGATTTTCCATTCTTCTTCAGTGAAAATTTTATCTAAATCCGTTCTTCCAACCTTTACCTTTCTTTCTTTCTTTCTTTTCAAATACAGAACCATCTGTGTGTTTCACAGAATCGTTTTTACCCTGATTTTTCTCCAACTTTCCGAATACAGAACCATCTGTGTTTTTCACAGAATCGTTTTTACCCTGATTTTCCTCCAACTTTCCAGATACAGAACCATCTGTGTTTTTCACAGAATCGTTTTTACCCTGATTTTCCTCCAACTTTCCAGATACAGAACCATCTGTGTTTTTCACAGAATCGTTTTTACCCTGATTTTCCGACGTCTCTCCGAATTGCTCCAAAATTTCCGACTTTCCGAACTTCTCCAAATTCTCCGACCTTCCGAACTGCTCCGAATTTTCCGAACTTCCGAACTGCTCCGAATTTTCCAATTTTCCGACTTTCTCCTGATTTTTCTCTTTTATTTCTTTTCTGAAGACTGGATCACCTGTAATACACACTGAATTAGTCATCACATTTTTCTCACGGTTTTCTTCGTTTCCTTCTTGTGGATCTGTTGTCAATTCCAGGACAGGGATCTCTATATGGACCCTTTCGTTACGATGATTGGTTACGCAAATGTACGCTTTTCCACCAACGTTTTTCACCAATCCCTGTTCAATCTCTATTCCCTCGTCCACTTCGAGCTTTGGTAAATATCCCTCAAGAACATCATCGTTTCTCAAACGGACATAGAAAAGCTTTGTTGTTTTCGGTGGGAACATCATACTTTCTCTAGTATGGAACTCTATCTTTTTATCTCGAACTTGAAGTGTACTGTTTTCATAATCAATTTTTGCCAAATTATCTCGAAAATACTCAGTTGACAATAATCCTCCCTGTTTGGTCGGAAAACTATTGGGTACCACATGATAAACCGTTTCTCTTCCCAAAGTACTAATCATTACATACCCCAGAGTATAAACAAATTCATCTGTAATTCCGCTCAATCTCAGAATTTTATCCCGATAAAGTTCAGTATTATTTAACAAACATCTTTCGTTTAAAATATTTTTACTAGCGCCTGTGTCCAACATCATAATTACCGTTTCTGAGAGCTCATTACTTTGAAACAAGACGGTAGGAGCTATTACGTCTTTTTCTGGATTAATCAAATATACGTCGATTATTTCGGGTTCCGACCCAAATCGGTACAAGCCTTGATTGTAAGGGTTGGGTGCGCTTGGGTATTCACGATGGCCTGTGCCTGGGCACCCTGTGCTGGTCGGCCATCCGCGTTTCCCTGTTGCGCTGCCCTCCGATTGTTATTGCTGATACAGATTTGACATTCCGTTAAATAATGACCTGGATTTTTACAATAATTGCATATTATTTGATTTGCTTGATTTTGCTTTTGATTCACAGAATTTTGTTGTTGTGTCAATGCCTGTGAATAACTCATTAATCCTGCAACGTTCTGATTTCCTAAATTTCCCTGTTTTTGTTGGTTGCACGCTGGAGCTAAATGTCCCCATTCATTACACATTTGACATTGAATTTGAGATGTCTGACCTTGAGGAATTTTTGGCTGATTTTGCTGAGTCATTGGATTGACATTATTTACTTGATTTTGTATAGGTTGTTGTATATTACGACAAGACTCGGTCAAATGACCTTTCCGACCACAATTTCTACATGGATTACTGTAACATTTGTCTGCTGTGTGTCCTCTTTTTCCACAAATCTGACAAATCATGATCGAATTTGTTTGCGCGACCGCTCCAGGAATTTTAAAACAATTATCTGCAGAATGACCTGGTTTTTTACAATATTGACAAATTAATTGAGTCTGAGGCTCTATTTTTCCCGATATTTTGCATTTATCAGCTGTGTGACCCAATTTTCCACAACTCTGACACTTGTTAGGTGGAGTTGCCCCTGGAGCACTCCAACAAGTTGTAGCAAGATGTCCTTTTTTACCGCAAATCTGACAATTATTCACCGCTGGTGTATTGGTGTTTACCACGGCTACAGTTGATTCTTCCTTAGCTTCCTCGATAATTTTCACGCTTGCTTTCTTTGAAGTTTTTTCAGATTCCTTTTCTGGTTTTTGCTTTGCTTCAGCATTGTCTGTCAATCTCTTTGTCTGCTAATTCCCGTTCAACCGTCTTTGCCTCATGAATTGCTTCTCTAAGAGTAGGTTCCTCGGTTTTCATCTTATCTCGTATTTCTGGTTTCAATCCTCTTATAAAACAGCTGCATGCCATTTCATCTATTGCATCGTTTTCTTCTTGACCTAAATATCCTTTCTTATAATAATAAGCCTCGGTGATTTTTTCGGCTAATTCTCGAATACGATGCGCATACTGGTCCACTGTATCCCTATTCAGTTGTGCACTACTTCCTATTTCTCCTTGCAACTGATAAATATCTCTTGGAGGATCATAAGTTGTTTTCAAATACTCGATATATTCCTCAATGTTCTCAAACTTATTTATCGAAACCTTTTTCCATACGTCTCCTACTAATTTTGACTTTGCCAATCTCAACAAGTGTAATTCGTTTGCTACTCCAACCATTTCGAGACCATCTTCCAGTCCGGCAATATACCGTTCCAACGAGTTTCGGTTTCCATCGAACTCCGGTATCACCTGCAAAGCGTCTCTCAAATTCGCGATTCTACCTGCACTTATATTTAATATGGGTCGTGTTACATCCGGTGTCGTCCGACGAAAAGGTTTTTTGTTCGCGTTATCATGACCGCCTCCTCCCCTTCCGTCACCGTCACCGCCGTCGCCGCCACCGCCGCCGCCGTCGCCGCCACGGTGGTCACCGCCACGCCCTTCGTTGCTACCTGCCTCGTCAATTTGATCGTAATTGATATTTTCGAGATTTCTACCATTATTACCTGTATCTATTATTTCATTTATTTTACTCATTCTCTTTCGCTGAACAGATGGCATCACTGGTGCCATTTTTTTAGAAAGATTTCGTACAACTTTTTCCGGTATTTGTTTCCTACGTAATACTTTAAGTTTTTGACTCGAATCCCTCCTTGATTGCAATCTATAAACAGTATACCCCGTTTTTCTGGGACATGTTGTTTTTTCTGTCAATGATGCTAACCTAGTGAAACTATTAAACGACGTTGAAAAATTTATCTCCGATTTCGATTTGTTTCCGATTTTTATTGGCTTGATTGAACTTTCCTTTTTATCCCCAATCAACCCAAAAGCTCTAGCTGCTTTTACAAAGATATTTTCACTATCAATTGGTGCAATCTCTCTTCTAGGTGTAACAGATTTTGAACAGGATTTTACCAAAGGTCTTCTTCTCGGTGTTGTATCTATTTCTGAGGATCTCGATCTTAGCTGTGTACCCGAACTACTACTCAACCTCAACCAAGGTGTGCTTAGACCAGTCGCTGATGTAAACGAACTTTCGGAATCCTCGAATTGATTAATTACGGTTTTCTCTGCGACTTTTGGTTCTATAACTTCTATTTCGCTATCGTTAGGATTTTCACAGTTCGAATTAGTTGCAGCCGGATTTTCGAGATTTGGATTAATTGTGTCTGGATGTTCGTGTAAATACTCATCAATTGTTTTCGCAAGAAGTTCTATCTCATGTCCAAGAGCTTTAGTTAAGTCCGATTCTACTTTATTTCCCGAATTTTCTGATGTTTTCTCTATACTTGCTACTGACTCCTTGAGATATGGAGTTGACGTTACTAATCTGCTTGATTCATCGAATTCTTGAATATCTGTCACTTGTGTCGATTGATCTTTCGGATTTATTAATTTTCCCGTTTTTCTTGTGCCCGGTTTTTTCCTGTCTTCTGGATAGGCATGCAAGATTTGATCCGAAACAGTACATTTTGAACGAGTTGAAGTCATTTATGATTTTATTTTGCCTTTACTACTCATTTCACAAAAATTATTTTATTTATTTATTTATTTATTTATTTATTTATTTATTTTTATTAATCAATTGTATATACACTCTTTTTGGATCCCGGACGAGCCCCCAAATTTTTGTTACGTCCCGATCAGCAATTTTCACTCCATCTCGGTCAAGGAGAATTTACACCCTCCCTTTACACGTTATTCGGAGATGACGCTTTATCGAGGTTTTTGCCCTGTTTTGAACCTAACCTTTCGGAAAATAATTCGGGATAGGGCCTAGAGTGTATATATTGGTTATTGGACAAATTTTATTCGCGGTTAAAAATTGAAAGTTACTAGATTTTAAGTGATGATTTTAAACTGGACAAGAAAATTCTGGACGCTAGCTCTTTCTATCGTCTGGAATACGATACGCGGCTGTTTCTCTCTCTCTCGCGCGTCACTCTCGACGTACGGCTCCCGACGACTCACCAACACACTCACTCACTGTTTTCTCCCGACCTATCCTAATACTTTAACGCGCCGTGATGAAACTGGAATAAAATTGACCCAAACGAAAATCTATTGACCATTGTGACGGATGGTCGATTGGTCAGGCAGCGTATTAATTATTATTGAGTCGAGTATATAATAATAATCGGACTTTATTAGTCGGAGAGTAATTATTCGGAGTGTATAATTGGAGGTGTACCGCACTGGTCGTCGGTCGGAGCTGAACTGACGTGAAGCGGGCGCGAAGCTGCGGGCTTCGCGCTCGCTTCACAATGGAATAAAGAGTCACAGAGTGTTTAGTCTATTCGATAAGTGGACGCTCACGGCGGTCCGGATGCGCGATAGCCTTAAGGGCTTCTTTGAAGAGCGTATCGAGCGGAAACTCCGTATCGATACGCTCGGATAAATATTAAAGTCGGTTCAAACAAAATATGAGGCTGCGGCCGTTACACTCCCCCTCTGGGAGGAAACGATGCCCCCGCATCGGATATTACGGATTTTACATTTGGCAAAATTTGTTAAGTGTGACTCGATATAATTTAAAAGTAATTCGGTTTTTTAAGATATTTTCATTTTGTGTAAGTTGTGTAATGTTTTCTAAATATGTGTTTTGATTGTTATTTGATTGATGATTGTTGATTGTTGATTGTTGATTGTTGATTAAGTAAAACTCCTGATTGTTGTCCATGTTGGTTTGGATGATTAAAATCCCTTGGTTTTCATGTTTGTTGCGGTACACTCCTGTTGTTCTCCAATAGATGAGGGTCGTTGATATCTGTAACTAAGTAAAACTTTTAGTTGTTCGTGTTAGTGGGAGTGGTTTGGTTATGTTGGATGGGTTTAAATTTGGTGTTAAAAATGGTTAAGAAAGAATTAAAATATTGTCCTGTTTCGTTCGGTTGGTGAAGTTCCATGTTTGTTTTTCCAAAAATGTTATCCCGTTTCGGTAAATT
Source organism: Stenichneumon culpator (assembly GCA_964017025.1). Lineage (NCBI taxonomy): Eukaryota > Metazoa > Arthropoda > Insecta > Hymenoptera > Ichneumonidae > Stenichneumon > Stenichneumon culpator. The sequence goes on from OZ024771.1 coordinate 18,792,957, forward strand.
TCCGTTTCTTCTTGGTTGCATTTCGTTTCTCTATTTCCTGGTATTTCTGTTATAAATTTCGAATTTTGATGGTATTGTGCCTGTAACATTCTAAGTTCTGATTAGTGGTGGTTAGTGGGTTAGGTATGTTATTTGGAAGTGGTTTGTTGGTAAAAGATGGAAATTGTTTCTGGAATGGGTAAAATAATTAACACGAGTATTTATAGTATGAGAAAAAAAAAGCGTTGCATATATATTAGTCGTAGAGAATTACAAAAAAAAAGATTTGAAGGTAAGAGAAAAAACAATAAACTGTAATAATATGTTTTTTTTTTAATAATAAGGAGGGTTTCTTTGTCTCCCTCTATTTCCTTCGATGCTACGCGACGCGTGTCGCGCTTATGCCTATTATTATTTTGATATATATATATATGTGTAGTTATTGTATATTATGTTATATATGTATAGTGCAAATGAGGTATATTGTTGTGTATGTGGATTAAGGTATTATAGTCTGTCGTCGTAAGGGTCTGACTCTATTTTTGTTTTGATGTTCCGGTGTTGGGGAGTTTTGTTGGTGGCTTAAATAAGTTTTTTTTTTCTTTGCTTAGCTCTGCAAGAAAGATGTTAGCCTGCGCCAAGTTTTTAATTTTGCGCAAACTCTCGAGCTCTTGGGTGTTGATCCATGCCATGCCTTGTTCAAATGTCAGTTTCCTTGGGTCAAAATGTGTTTCGTTCTTGTTGTCGTTGTTTCCGTTTCCGTTTGGTTTTTCGTTTGTCTCGTCTGTTTTTCCGTTCGTATCGTTTGTGTCTTGGGTATCTATGTTTTCTGCATTTATGTTTTGAGTGTTTGTGTTTTCTTCTTCTGTGTCTTCTTCTTCTGTGTTTTCGTCTTTTAGCGGTGGTGGTGGTCCTTCGGGTGAGTGCGGTGTATAATCGGGTGTTGGTTGTTGTTGTTGTTGTGCTTCTTGCTGCTGGTATTGGAAGAGTTGCTGTGCCTGGTGTTGTTCATATTGTTGTTGTTGCGAATATTGTTTCAATGTTTTTTGTTGTTGGTCGCGGTACTGCAGCTTTAGCAAATAGGCGGCGCACTTGTCGATGTGCGCCGTCAGTCGGTTTGCTGGAAACACGCAACAGCAAATCGGGCATCCCGGATGCCGCGATCCCAGGTTCGCTACTCTCGTCCGGAGCTCGTTCCAGCACCAGTCGAGGTGCCGTGATATACGGGAAATCTTGATTTTTCCCGGGCACAGGAGGCATTCTACCTTCGTATCCGAAGAGATTGACGATGTCGACGGTTGACTGTCCATTTTGTTTTTGTCTTCTCTTTATTATCTGTTGAGTGTGTGTGTTTATTGAAATAACATATAAAAAGGATAGGAAAAAGTAATAACAGCTTTAAGCCATGCATAATGCGGTTAGGGTTATTTGTGTGTTTTGGTAGGATAGGAGAGTAATGTATGTGTGTGTTTTTTGTTTTCCCTTAGTGAGGGTATATGTAGATGGTTATGAATTGTGAGGCGAATTTCCGAGTGGAGGCGAAAACTCAAATCTCCACTACCGGTACCCGTACACAAAACCCGGTCTCTCGATCGTTATTTATTTTAATCCTGGGCGCCAGCCGCACGCAGCGTGCGACACGATCGGTATCGATGTCCGGGAAAGACCAAAGTCGCGCTCCGACTAGCTGCAGCCTTGGGGGAATGGTAGAGGGGCGGTTCGGGGGAAAATCTTATTCGGGTCGTCAATAAACAATTGGAACTCTCAACAACCAACTATGAGAGACGAGCATAACAATTTATTAAAAGAAAACTAGTGTCGTAAAGTCAGTTCAAATTCCAAGCTCAAATAAACTCAAAGTTACAAAAGGAACAAAACTCTCGCTCTCTTTTTCCAATCTTCCAGATCTTACAGCTACCCGGTACATTCATTCCCTACTACACTCCCGGCGGCTACTCGGTTCACCGTCGGAAGGACCGGCCTAGTGCCCGATGAAATTATTAATCGATAATTACAAAGAAACACGCAGCAAGATAGTTTCAAAATGAAATAGCTATAAAAGGTTCGTCGAATAATACATTGAAGCCCTGGGTCCCTGCTATATCCGGCTTAACGTACGCAAAACGAAAATATCACGCTCGGTAGGCTATCGGGCAACACAGCGCGGCTAACGCGGCAGCGGTCACGCGACAAGGTCAGAAGGACCCGCCGTGAAACGCTCGGCGACGCGCGAATCTCCGTGCGCTGAGGAAGATGCAGGAAAAATCCTCGGAGCCTACCGGTAAATTAGACAGCAGCGTGCGAGCAAACACGTATCTAGGAGGCGCAGCCCGGAGAAGCCGGGGCGATACGGACACGGGCCGTTTTCGCTTTATTTTCGCCGGTTTGCCTGTCGAGAAGCTGACGCCGTCGACGAAGGCTACGAAACTTTAACTCGCGAAAAACGGCACGGAGACCCGCACGACGCGCACTCGCAAACAATTCTTTATGAGATGACCAACACAAAAGACAAAACAGATTCTTCCAAAATTCCCGGCCAGACCCGCGCGCGAGCTCAGTACCGGTAGCGCGCGCGTGCCACTTTTCGGCAACCAAAGACGCAACTCTACCACGCGATTTTTGCACTATCCTCACTCTCAAATAGGCCGGGTTTTATTCCCGGTTACTCCGTTAATCGGCAAACAAAAGTGGGCTTTGCCACGGCCGGAACAGCGGTCGACGTCTCGACCGAGATTATTCCGTGTACAGTTCACCGGCGATGCCGGTGCGTCGACAACGACAAATAAATTTACAGTAGACGAGTTGCGAGAAGCTTACCGGTATATTTTAGGGTACGAAGGCCTCAATTAGACCTCCTATGACGTCTCGAAAATCGGTCGTACAGGACAAGAACGCTTCCTTCCTTCTAATGCCTCTCAGGCGTTCCAAAATCGCAATTCCGTTGAGATATCGAGAAAGAGTCCTGGGCAACGCACCGTCACTGTCGCCGGTCACCGGAAGAATCCCGATTCTCTCGCTACTTTCCCCGATCGCGACCATTCGGGTACCCCGCTCACCCGCTTACCCCCCGTGCCTACTCTAGTTCCCACGGACGGGCCTAGCGCTAAACGGCGCCTCGCAGGGCAGCCTCGCAATTAATTGCTCGCCGAGCGCTCGCGCGCGCGAATATTTAAATCGGGCCGGACGCAAGGCCACGCTTGCTCCGGCGAGAAGTCCCAGCAGCAGACAGAGGCGACGACGGGCACAGGTGTGACATCCCTGTGCAGGTGAGGCATCACAGGGGAACGGGCGATCCACAGTTCGTCATTGGAAGGTGCCGACGACGGCAATCCCGGCCGTACGTTCGGAATCAGTCCAGGCGGTTTCCTCTCGATGTTCGTGTCGCTGACGCTCTCTGTTTCCGGTACGACGTCTCCTTTCGGTTGTTCGACGCTCGCCAAGTGCAGGTGGTACATGAAAATCGTTCAATTTAATTACCAGTCTATCGAGTTAACGCTACTGAGCCCCTCGGATCTGCCCGAGAAAAGTGATCTGCGCTCGGTGAGGGCGCGCGCCGACTCTCTCTCTTGGGAACTTAAAATTTTTGGGGCGTGCCCAAAATACGGCGTCACAGAATATATTGGTTATTATTTATGATTATTAACGCGATTTTCTTTTTTTTTTATGGTATTCCGCTCCGATCGCGATAAGTCAACGCATAGACTGGTCTACGGGCTGGTTGCGGTGGATGGTTTGTTATGATTGCGACTTCTCTGCAATCCGTAGTTGGTTGCACTTGGGTTTCGATTAACTCTATTGGTTGCCTGTGGTAGACAACGGTCGGTTCGGGAGCCTCGGTGGCTTGCTGCGTTATCGTCGTTTGACGTTTTGCTACACAAGATAGAATTTTATACAAACTAGATATTTTGCCGAAGAGAGAGAGCTTCCATCCGACTACCAGTAGCAGTACGACGGAGCTCAAAGAGATTCCGCTGTATTTTAATATTTTTTCGAGTGTAGAGAGTCTGTTGCTTATATAATGAGTTTTCGAAATTTCTCGTGCTTTGGCTATAACGGCTTTTAACGCCACTTCGTTCTTTGTCAGATCGTCGTGTATGGAGCCTGGATTTGATAGGCCTGTAAGTGTCTCAGTTTCTGCCATAATTTCTGTGTAATTTATGTTTTCGACATTTTTTATTGATTTTCGTATCATTTCTGTAATGTTTAGGACTAGTGTGTGCGTGAGTTTCACTTCGATCGTTGATGTTATTTCTACTGACGGAGTTAATGTTATTGTGCGTGTTTTTATTTGACAAGTGCGTTTGATTTGCAGTATTCCAGTGTTTTCTATTGTTTCGATAGCTGATTCGTGATTGTCGCAAAGAAGGTACAAGGTTTCTGGCTTAGGTGCTGCAAATAGCCATGCATTTGCGTTTCGGATTTTTATCCAGTAAGTTTGTTTTAGTGTTTTTAGCCTGATGTCGCACAACTCCAAATCGCTGAGCTGTGGATTAACGAGGAGTTGCACCTCGCACTCGGTTTCGTCGCTGATTCGTCCCACTGGGTGGTTTTGTTTACAGATGTACCGGTTGGCTATGAATTGACATTCGTTTTCGTTTTTTAAGTTAAAGTAACTACTAAAGTCTTCGGAGACTGCGGTGTACTGGACTGTTGGTTTTATATATGCGAATCTCGCGCCTTTGGCTGTGGAGAGCTGGCGTACCGGGACTGATAAATGCTGATATAGCTTGTACGGTGTTAGGTCCAGAAGAGGAATTTTGATAACGTAAATAAGTCTTTCTCCGTTATGAAATGCTGTAAGATCCATTATTTTGGTTAGCTCGGGAACGTATTGTGTACTAAGTGGTATGGGGAATATCGTGTTCGGTGTTGATTTTCGGATTGCTTCCGCGCAAGTTAGTATTTTTTTTGCTGAAAGTACTCCGGGGTGTATCTGGCCCATTTTTGCGAAGAGTACGGCGTTTATGAGTGTTTCCAAATCGATTTCATATTGTATAAGTGTTTCGTCAACTAGACTGGTGAATGTTATGAGTCTCTGGATAATGTATAGTTCGTGTTGCAGTGATGCCTGTGTCAATTTTATTTCTCGTAATTCGGCTTTTACCGCTTCTGCTAGCGAAATAATCTGATTTTGAGTGAAGTTGAAGTTTGATTTGATTATGTGTGTCTGATTTTGTACGATTTCTGCGAGCTCGACAGTACTGTTTGCTAATGCTGTTATTTGTGAGTCGATTCGATTTGCGTCATCGCTGTCCATGGTTCCAAAAAGTATTTTGCTAATTTTCCCTATGAATTCTAATGGTGCTCGCTTCCTACGTTTTTCGGTTGAATTTAATTGAATTGATGGGATCAATTCTTCCAGAGTTGCTTCTGTATTAGCGATGTTTCTTAGTCGTGCTTGTACGTTTCGTAGCTGTCCTCTTGTTAGGCAATGTCCTTGTAACGAGTAGCAAAATGCGTTGGCGGCTTCAAGGTTTTCCTCTATTTGCCGTCGTCTGGAAGTGAATCCGTGCGTGTCTATGTACGTGATGAGCGTCCATGTTGTATGGGATGAATGGAGTGATCCCAAGGATTCTGAATATAATCCCGGGTTTTTCGCCAGTGGAATGATTTTGAAGGCGTCTGGTGTGGACACCTTTACGGTATTGGCGTGGCATCTGCAACATATGCCGGTTTGATTTTATCTACGTGTACCGTTTTAGTTGTACTATCGTCTAGCTGTATTACTATGTTGCGTTTGCTTGGAATTTCTAGAATTTTGTATGGGCCTAGCCAGTCTCTGTCGAATTTACTTATTTTACGTTCATTTTTTATAAGTATGAGTTCGCCTACTTGGTAGTTTGGTTCTACGACCCTTTTGTCGTAGTACTTTTTGGTTCGTTCTTTGAATTTTATCGCTTTTTCCAAAGCGAGTTCCTGAATGCTTTTGAGGTTTCGCATTAGGTTTGTCATATAATCGTCGTAGGTTATTGTTTTTTCGGGAGGTGGGAACTCTGAGGGAGTTCGAGCCTTTCTACCGAAAACTAGTTCGTATGGTGTAAACCCTGTGCTTTCGTGTATGCTGGTATTGTATGAAAATGTTGCAAACGTTAATAGTTCGTCCCATTCTCGATTATTGTCGATAAAATGTTTCAGATATTCAACCAGAACGTGATGACTACGTTCGATTGCACCGTTCGATTGCGGATGATACGCGGTTGTTCTATGCTGTTTGATCTGAAACAGCTGCGCAAAATCTCTGAACATTTCTGACATGAAGTTTGTACCTTGGTCGGTTAGTATTGCGCGAGGTGCGCCGAAAGTCGATATTAACGTTTTACACAGCGCTCTCGCTACGTCTACAGACGTTTGGTGTTTTAACGGCACTGCTATACTAAATTTACTGAACAGATCAAGCATGGTCAGTATGTATATGTGTCCGTTTCTCGTTTCGCGCAACGGGCCTACGATGTCAATAGCTACTTTATCGAAGGGTTGCGCTGGTGTGTCCGTGATAATCATTGGAGCCTTGTTTTTTACTCGGACTAATTTATTTTTTTGACAGTCGAAGCAGTATCTGATAAACGTTTCCACGTCTTTTTTCATCCCTCGCCAGTAGTACTGGGAGAGGATGCGTTGGTACGTTTTTGTCACGCCTTTGTGACCTCCGACTGTAGATCCGTGTAACTCTCTGATAATATCTTGTCTATTTTCTTGACCTGGGACAGTTATGAGGCCCTCACATAACCTGAAAGTGATGTTTGAATCGATCGCGAGCACTCGTAGATATCCTTTGATGTTAGACCACAAAAATGTATCGATAATTTTGGGGTCTTTGGATAGAGTACAGGATGTGATTTTATTTTTTATTAAGGTCTGTACAAGAGTTTCCTGACACTTTTGGATCATGAGTGTATTAGTCGCGTCTGTTGATTTATTTTTGCAAATCATTGTGAAGTAGTGTCTTGTTTTGTCGCGTGTTATGAAAATGTGTCCGATTCCTGGATTGGACTGCGAAAATACCGATTGGGTGAGTTTACCCTTTTCTGCGAGTATTTTCGAGACCATTGTGTCCATGACACCGTCGGCTGACAGGAAGTGTGCGATGTTATCTTCCTGTGCCAGGATGTTTTCCTGTGTTACTACGATATTATTTTTTAGTTGCACGTCTTTTGTTATCGTTGTTCCCCTTGTTATTGGTGGAGTTTGCAGTGTTAGACGTTTTCGTATGTATTGCGATGGTTGGTACGCTGAATCGTCGGAATCACTTTCTGATGATGGTGACATATTGTGGTATTGATTTGTTAACGCTCGAGAGGGTTCTCGAGGCGTAGTTGGTCGTGATTCATCCGATTTCGAATAGTCTGTTGTTTCGTGTGGAATCCAGGGTGGTGATCTGAACGTTGGTTCGATATCCATTGCTGGTGTGGAGTCGTCGATTTGCCATGAGCACCCTGGCGTGGCGACTGGTTTTTCTGGTGTGTAGTCGTCGATTTGCCATGAGCACCCTGGTATGGCGACTGGTTGTTCGATCTGTTTGGAAGTGCTCGGCACTGTGATTGGCTGCTCGATTCGTGGGGTAGCTGGTTGTTTTATTGATGGTGTTTTATCTGGAATGTCCATGACCTTTGAGTCCCAATAGTTTTGTGTCATTTCGGGTGACATTGACACAGGTGATTTTGTTTTTTGTTGTGCCTCTTCGGGATTTGGGTGAGTTGGGGTGTCGTTAGTGTAAGTGACTCTAGAATCCCAATATTCCGTTGTTAATTCTGGTGATGGTTTTGGTTCTGGATCTGAAGATGTTGAGTCGAGAGGCTGGAATAGAATTTTTGTTTTTGATTGTGGAGTTTTTGTTTTAGGGTTGCTGTGTGTGATTTTAGAATCCCAATATTGGTCTGCCATTTCGGGTGACAGGTTTTTGAGATCGTTTATTCCTTTTGTAGTGGGTTGATTTTTAGGTGGAATGTTTGGGACTTCCGGATTTTTTTTATTAGCTAACCTTTCGCTACGCCTAGTTGGTTCTTTTGGCGTTTTTCGAGTTCGCTTTTTCGCTGGTATAAGCAATCGTTTCCCTGATCGCTGATGTATTGTTGTTTTGTAAGGATCTGGTGAACGAAAGTTCGGTGGTACTTTTCGTTTCACGCTTTTTTCGTCATTTTTGAGTCTTTTTGTTTTTCGTTTCGTACCTGTGGATGGTGATCTAAAAGTTGGTTGGACGGGTGGTTTACCACTATTTTCGTCGCTGGACGATTCTCCGATGTTCGTCAGCAACGGTTTGAATCCTTTGTTGAAATTTTCGTTTTCGGATTCTGTTTCGTGTTCCGTCTCGTTTTTACCATTTCGTGCCTTAGAGTTGTCGTTTTTGTTCTGGGTTCCATTGTTTTTTCGCTTTTTGTCACCGTATAAGTAGCCGGTTGCCCCGTCAGGGTTGACTTTTTCACGAAACTCGTTTTTGTTTAGCTGCGATAAGCTTTCTGTTTTATCTGGCCTCGTTGGGCTTTTTGTTTTTTGTGGCCTCGTTGGGCTCTTTGTTTTTTGTGGCCTCGTTGGGCTCTTTGTTTTTTGTGGCCTCGTTGGGCTTTTTGTTTTTTGTGGCCTCGTTGGGCTCTTTGTTTTTTGTGGCCTCGTTGGGCTCTTTGTTTTTTGTGGCCTCGTTGGGCTCTTGTTTTCTTGCTCTTCTTCTGTTGTGCTATCATCTATGTCTGTATATTTATATTTCGTTTCAGTATCATCTCGTTTCCTATGTTGTCTGCGTGGTTGTCGTTTATCCTCCTAGTCATCCGTTGTGTCGGTAAGACGTTTTTGGAGAGTCGCCATTGTGGCTCCGTATTTTTCTTTGAGTTCAGCTCCTCAACCATTTTTTTTATTGGTTGCATAAATTCACCTTCGTTTTCCGATAACTCGGTGATTGATGATTCGGTATCTATTATTAAATCTTTTGTTTTGGGTACACTCTCCGTTTTTTGTTTTGATTCTGTCTTTTTGGGTGGTTTATTTGTTTCTTGTTGGGTTTGTTTCTTTTGTTCCGTTAATTGTTCCATTGGTTCGTCAGAGTCTGATTGATATGTTCTCTGATATGCGGCTTGACTGTCTTCCGATTCGTTGGTCGACAATTCCCGTGTGTTTTGCTTTTTTCTGGGTGCTGGATTTCCAGAACCCGTGTCGGTTGTTGATCGTCCGCGAGTTTGATGCGGCGGCTCGGGAGACAATTTTTGCTTTTTTGTCTCCTGGTTTTCGGATGAGCTGTCCTCGCGTTGCCTGATTGGCATGATTTCCGCGGGATTTCTCGATAGAGCGTCGGCAACGACGTTTAGTTTTCCGGGTTTGTGTACGATGTCGTAATCGTACCCGTTTAGTATTATTTGCCATCGTTGTAGCTGTTGCGGGATGTCGGGTTTATTTTTTATATATGTTAGTGCTCTGTTGTCTGTGACAAGCGTGAACCGTTTTCCGTATAGATACGTTTTAAAGTATTCTACCGCGTTCACTATGGCTAAGAGCTCTTTTTTCATCGCGTCATACGCGATCTCGGTTTTCTTTAATGCTCTCGAATAGAAAGCTATTGGATGATCGAAGTCACCGTGCTTTTGACTAAGAACTGCGCCTATGGCGTAGTCTGATGCGTCCGTGGTAAGCGTACACGGTTTGTCAAAGTCTGGATATTTTAGGACTGGGCGTTCGATGATTTTTGCCTTTAGGCATTCGAACGCTGATTGACATTCGTCCGTCCATTCGAATTTCTCTGATTTTTTTAGTTGTTGGGTTAAAGGAATCGCAATTTTTGCGAAGTCGCGGATAAAGCGTCGATAGTAGCCTGCAAGTGCTACGAATTGTTTAATTCCTTTTTTGTCTTTTGGTATTGGGAAGTTTTTAACGGCGAAGATGTTGCTGGCGTTCGGTCTGACGCCTTCGGCTGAAATTATGTGCCCTAGGTATGTCACTTCTCGGTTTAGGAAGTGGCATTTTTCGGTTTGTAGTGTCAATCCTGCCGAAGTCAGTCTTTTCGCTAGACTCTTAAATTTGTTTTCGTGTTCGGTGATGTCTCTTGCGTATATTACAATATCGTCCAGGTAGACGAATAGGTCTGTGCCTTGAAGACCGGACAGCACGACGTCCATCAACCTTTGAAAGGTTGCTGGCGCGTTTTTAAGTCCGAATGGCATTCGGTGATATTCGTAATGTCCATTCGGGGTCGAAAAAGCTGTTTTGTGTCTGTCTGCTGCATGCATTTCTATTTGGTAAAAACCGGATGCTAAGTCGAACGTTGAAAAATACCGGGCATTTCCCAGTTGATCTAATATGTCCCTGATGTTTGGGAGTGGGCACGCGTCCGGCGTAGTTTTTTCGTTAAGTTTCCGAAAGTCTATCACGATTCTCCATTTTTTGTTGCCTTTCGCGTCTGGCTTTTTGGGAACTACCCAAACTGGAGAGTTGTAAGGGGAGAGAGATGGTTCTATTATCCCCTTGTTTAACATGTCGTTAACCTGATTTTGTATTTCTCTCTTGTATACTTGTGGAAATCTGTATTGTTTAGTGTTAATTGGTCTGTCGTCTGTTGTAGGAAATTCGTGTTTTGCCAGTGTTGTGTGGCCTAATCGATCTCCGGGTAGACAGAACAGATATTGGTATTTTGAGACCAACTGAAGAACGTGATCTCGTTCCGTTTCGTTGAGGTGATCTAGTTGCAGAAGAGCTTGAAGAGCTTCAAGCCTACTCTGCTTGTCGAGTTGTACCGAGCGTACTTCTGCACGGTCTACGCTCGAGAAACCGTGAAGGTCGCTCGGTGTGAAGTTGTCGATTGGTTTTTCGCTGATAATCTCGACTGGTATTAATTCTACCGTCGGGACTACCAGGTTTATTTCGCTATTTTGCGCGTTAATTGCGCAAAGGTACGCAATTCCGCTGTTATTTTTTACTAAAGCGTTACCCATGTAGAGACGTGGACCTCCGTCGATTCTCGGGATGTATCCCTCCTCGAGATCGGTCGGTTTCAGTCTGATTGGTACGATGAGTTTCGATCTGGCTGGTATCGTCACTCGCTCGAACGTTTCGAACAGGACTGTGTGGCCAGCAAATTTGATGCACGCTTCGGTGTAGAGTATATCGGCTGGCGTCCCTCTAAAGAAAACGTCACCGAGTATGGCGTCTTGCATAATCGGGAATAAATCGTCGATTACGTGGAATTCGATGTTAAATTCCTTGATTCGGATATAACATCTACCAATTGTTTTTGCTGTCCCGTCGGTGATACCACTAAGCTCGTATATGAGCGTCGGGTCTATCTCCGTACTTCGGGCGACAAAGGAATCTTTTATAAGATTTATCTCTGCTCCAGTGTCAGCAAGAAATATAGCATGATTCGAATGTAGGTCTTGCGACTCTAGGGTCACGCTTGGTGGCTTATGTCTATTAGTTAATCCTAATTTTATTCTAGCTTTTCTGACTGTTACGCTCCCGTCTGTTTTTTTTATGTATGCCGATCCTACGTGTTTTAGGAGTTCGGGCTCGGTGTGCGCAACTTTTGCGTCTTTTCCTAATTCGGGTTGGACGAGCGCTCCGGTGTCCTGCCTCTCGTTGCGCTGTCGCGAGAGGCGGGTCGCTCGTTTTTTTGGAGTACGCGCTCGAAAATTTGTTCGATCTGTATTGCGTCAAGGCTCGATTGATGATCTGATTTACGCGAGTTTCGACTGTTGCTCGAATTTTGTCTGTCTCGCGAGTTATCTCGACTGTTTCGGTCGCGCGAATTGTCTCTCTCGCGTGAGTTATTGCGATAGTTACGATCTCGCGAATTATTTCGGTTGTCTCTATTGTTATAATTATTGTCCCACGAGTTGTTTTGTTGCGGGTTATTCCGATAATTGTAATCCCACGAACTGCTTTGTTGTGGATTACTTTGATAATCGCCCGAGTTATCGCGATAATTTTCGCGTGAATTGTCTCGATAATTATTTCGCGGGTTGTTTTGGTAATTTCCGCGCGAATTATTTTGATAACCCCCACGTGGGTTATTTTGGTAGGATCCGCGTGAATTGTTTTGGTAGCCCCCACGTGAATTACCTTGGTAATTCCCGGGTGGACCGTTTTGATAGTAGCTGTTCGGATTATTTTGATAATTACCGCGTGAGTTGTTTTGGTAACCGCCACGAGTATTGTTTTGGAAATTTCCGCGAAAACTGTTTCGGAAATTTCCTGGTGAGTTGCTACGGTATTGACGGCTGTTGATGCGTGTGTTCGTGTTTTCGCGCAGTCGTTGCACGGAGTAGCATTCTGATGTTGAATGCGTCGGGTTTTCGCGGTGGACTTCGCAAAATTTTAGTCCGTTGTTGTCGGTTAGTTGCGTAAACCGAACTTTCGCTTGTTCTGGGCTTTTGTCCCTAGTTTCCGATTTTTCGCGTTTTCGTCCCTGGTGTACCGTTTGTCTACGGACGAGTTCGTTTTCGATGTTAAGCGCTTCGTCAATTGCGCTGTCGAGGGTAATAAAATCTTTTTGCATAATAAGATTCGCAATTTGGTCGAAAAGACCGCGAATAAAGGCTCTTATGACGGTTTGTCGAACTTCGTCGGTGCGGTTTTGCAGATACTGCTGTTGGGCTTCCATTCGGTAGACTTCTTTTAGTCTATTTTCGATTCTTGTTGCAATTTTTCGCGTCCGGGTTGCGTAATCGACTACTGACTCGTTGTAATTTTGAGAATTTGATTTTAGTTCTAATTCGAGATCCGATAATTCTACCGGTTTTTCGAGCGCATTTCTGAGATCTCTCAGAAGAGGCTCTAGTGTGTTATAAGTTTTCGCGTCGGCGATATCGGCGGCGACTCCTGACAATTTAAGTTGAATAATTTCGAGGAGCTGCAACTGGTCGTGCTCTGAGATGATTTTCGCGGCTTTTTTACAAGCGCGTATGAAATCATTGAGCGGTACATTTTTCCCGTTAAAATTAGGTATAAGATTTTGCACATCGCGGAGCGTTATCGAGCTAGGTACGGGGTGATTATGTCCTGATTGGCCATTCTTACCTTTGATCCCTCAGTCAATGCTGAGCGGAAAAAACTATTCGCACTACTTGTTCGTGTGCGCCGAGGCCGTTTCGGCGGACTTATTTTTAATCGAGTAGAAGTGAGGAAAGAAGAAATGTCCTTCCTTTGTTTTTTTTCCCTTATTATTATTATTTATGTATATTAAAAAAAAAAACTGAATTATTATTAATAGTTGTTGTGTCTCTTTTTTTTCTCTTTTTTTTTATTAATAATAACTAAACGTTATCAGTGTTGTGTGTTTTTTTTTTTTTTTTTTTTTTGAAAATCGCGAGAAAACATGAAATAACATTTTCTATACTGGATTTTGTTGTTCTTTTTTTTTTGTATATGTATTTTACTTTGTTCGGGTTAATTGAAAGGAATGGACTGAGAAATTAATTGTTTATTTGTTTCTAGTTTTTTTTGTTCGTTCGAATTGTATTATTATTATATATATATTTTTTGAACAAAAGATGAATTTAATTAATTTGTTATTATTTGTATGTAAAAATTTTGTTGTATAATTGTAAAGGAGAGAAAACAAAGAAAATTTGAAAGTAAAAAAAAGAAAAAATTATTTATTTTATTTATATAAAAAGGAGTTATTTATTTTTGCATATGTATATTCGCTGCCGTCTGGTGTGAGGCGCGTTATTATTTTCTATTTATTTATTATATTAATATGTGTGTGTGTGTGTGTGTGTTTTTTTTTTTTATTAAGGAGGGAATAGGGAAATTGTTATGATTTTACTGCATGTGTATATGTCGCATGCTCTCGACGGTCGTACGCCACTGACACGCGTCGCGTCAGCTGTCGGCGCTCGGTTCCCGCGGGATACTAATTCTCTTTCCGAGAAAAAGTATTATATATAATTTTTTTTTTATTTTGTTGCTACGCTTTTTTTTTTTTGGAAACAGAATAAAATATATATATATATATGTTGGTACTTACATTACCACGCTGATAAGGAACACTATTAGCATGGATTCGGTTTTCGGATTATTATTATTTATCCTCTCTTTTTTTTCGTCCTTCCTTCCTTCTATTTAATGGTCTTTGACGTCCTTCCTTCCTTCTATTTTGGTGGAGGTGGACGGTGGATGACGGTGGGCGTCGAGACGTCGGTGCGGCGGATCTCGGCCGCGGTGAATCGATGCCGCGGTCGATGACGGCTCGCCGGTGGTAATGTTGGCGGCTGATCGGTCGATGACGTACCGTCGCGCGAGGATTTTTCGGCGGTCGGTACACCCGACGTCGTTCGCTCGCTCGACACTCGCTTCGCACACTCTCACTCCTTCCGACACTCACAAAAACTGTTTTTTTTTTTTGTTTTGTCTGTGTTGTTTTAGTCACTTTTCTTTTTCACGCTGTTTTATTATTTTATTAGTATTATTTAATATGTATATATATATATTTAATGTCTAAATTATTATTTATAAAGTGTCTTGTCACTGTATTGTTTATTCACTTTTTTTTTTTAATCGTTTGTAGTGTCTTTTCACTTTATTGTTCGTTTCTGTATTGTTTGTTTTTTCCTTTTTCTTCTCTTTTTTTTTCACTGTGTCACTGTTCGTTTTTTCACTGTTGGTTCTTTTTTTTTCACTCCGTTGATTTTATTTGTGCGAGCACGGCTCGAGCACAATTGTTAGTTCCGGGTGTGTGTGAGCTGCGGCTCGAACACACGAGTCTCAAAAGTTAAAAATTTTTTATAAAAAATTAATTTTTTTTTTTTTTTTTTTAAGCGTGAGCGTGTTTACGTGGAACGCCCACTCTGACACCAATGTGACGGATGGTCGATTGGTCAGGCAGCGTATTAATTATTATTGAGTCGAGTATATAATAATAATCGGACTTTATTAGTCGGAGAGTAATTATTCGGAGTGTATAATTGGAGGTGTACCGCACTGGTCGTCGGTCGGAGCTGAACTGACGTGAAGCGGGCGCGAAGCTGAGGGCTTCGCGCTCGCTTCACAATGGAATAAAGAGTCACAGAGTGTTTAGTCTATTCGATAAGTGGACGCTCACGGCGGTCCGGATGCGCGATAGCCTTAAGGGCTTCTTTGAAGAGCGTATCGAGCGGAAACTCCGTATCGATACGCTCGGATAAATATTAAAGTCGGTTCAAACAAAATATGAGGCTGCGGCCGTTACACCATGGAAATATTTTAACCCTCCAGGTTAACTATTAAATGCTGACAACTGATTATTAACAGATGATTATTGACGAATGAATATTCTGAAGAAATGAAATTTTCAAGATGAAGATGATAACTTCCACGACTTGAGATATGGTTTAAATAGGTTTACCTCAGAAAGGATGATCGAATGAATCGAATGACGAATGGATTTCCAAATCGAATTGGAACGTCCTTCCCAAATTCCAGATGAATATTCGAGTCAGAATCGAATGATGATGATCGATTTCCCAGATAACGTCCTTCCCAAAATGCCGAATATTCGAATCAGAATCGAATGCTGATGATTGATTTCAGGAGACGAATGTCCTTCCCAGATTTCAACGATATGGATGATTTTTGATGATAAGACGATTTCCAGGTGAAATATACTCAAACTCGATATAATGATTCGGAAGATTACGAATGATTTATTGAACTGAATTAATATAAATACTGATTCTTGATTTGTTACAAGTTTTCTTTGTGTGCTAATTACTCTCAAAGTGTTGCAAAGATTGAGGTCTTTGCCCTGGTCGCGAAGAAGTACTGGAAGTAGAAGTCGAAGTAGAAGTGCCGAATGGGCGGTGGGCGCGCGAATAAATAACCTCAGTGCCGGACAGCCCCGCGTCACCGCTGTCACACCTGCGCCTCGTCTCCCCACTCTCATCACCTGATTCCTTTCTTTGATTGACTAATTAAATATTTCCAATTTCATAGTTTTACAATAATTTTGACGTCCTAATTTGTTAATACTTAAATTTTATCGCGAATTTTATGAGCATACAAATTTGAATGAAAGCTGTACGAGCTTTCGTTACGAAGTTAACAATAATTGACATAAATTCTTATCTTAATATTTATTTGATTATTTCCCTGAATTTTTATGTGAATAGTTTCTATTTCTCTTCCCGATTTTCCATGATTCTCTGTATTTTGTCTCATTATTTATATTCTTATCATGACGATCTGACTTAATGTTTATTCTTCATGCTTGAATTTATTTTAATTTTCGGTTGTTATTGTTAATAGTTTTCAAAATACAATGCCGACCCCGTGTATCCGTCCCTTAAACTTCATTTTCCATCCATTTATTTAATTGTTATTTCAACTATGATCCTCCTGGACTATAACGATGATCTATTATTCATCGATATTCACTGTCCAGGAGGTGCTGCACTCATTATGCCTGACGGCCGCTCTCGACATCATGCCCATCGTGACACGCGCCGTACAAGCAGGCCCTATGTTCGCCACGTGTGAGGCACGCTCTGCCGATATCCTTATCTGCATTTTTGCGCCTCAGGTTACCGACTCTCTTGCGGCTGACTTGCCTCGTACAGTCGCCTCTGTACATCAATCTATCTTTTTTTAAAGACGAATTATTTATACCATGTGACGTGACATTTTCGCGTCCCGTCACTCCGCACGGTTTTGTTCGGGCAGTGGGCCGGATTTACGGCCCTGAGAACGCCGCTCGTCAAACCGGCTCAATCATCGACTCGCCGAGAGGGATTTTTCTTCTATTCTCTTTATTTTATTTTATTTTATTTTATTTCGCATCGGCTATTTTCTTTTTTTTTGTTGTTGTGGCGTTTGGAAGTTTTTTTTAGGCTGCGCAGGAGTCTCGCGACTCCGCCACCCGACCGTCGGGCCCTCTTGCCCCGGTCGTGTCCATTTGGGAGTTTGGCCCAGGTGGGTCGGAGAAAATTCCGTTCCTAAAGTAGGCGGAAGCCGAAGATCAGCTTCCGCGGACAAGGAGGCCGGAGGGACGCGGGTAGTGACCGAGACACCGTGTTTCCCGTCCCTCTCGACTACACGGCCTGGAGCCGTTCCTGTCCCGTCGAGTTTACGGATGCCGCGGACCGCTCATCACGGCGCCTCCATTATCGGGGATTACGAGGAAGAAAGGGACATCGAGGTGCAGTTATTTGGCGTACCGCGTGGGCCCACCGCGGAGGAAAAGGGACGCCTTAACTTCGCGAGGGAGGCCTCCCCTCATGTTCATTTTGCCCCACCGGATCCTGGGAGGAAGGAGTCCGTGGACGTCGACACCCATCGCTGCGAGCGGAAGATTCTCGAGGGTAGCGGGGCACGGCCGGAGAAAAATCGGGTTCCCGGCGCCCTAGCCGTCTAGCGTAGGCTAGTATTCGGGAGTCGCGAGAGAGGGGGAAGCGCTAGTGCGGACTACCGGGAGCACGCTAATTTATTCGTCAGTCGGCGATTGAGTGCGGTGACGAGTGGCCGAGTCTTTTGTTTGAGTGATTGTGCCTCCCGGGCTGTCTACGCACCGGTAAGCCTCCCGTCTCTCTCTCTCTGTGCTCTGTGCTCGCCGGAGATGCTAAGTCGGGACCCAACTATTTTGCTTTCGTAAATCATTTTATTGTCGTTTTCTGTAGTTTCTTAAGAAGATTTCTCGCGTTTGTCGTCTCGGGCGACGTGTTGGGTCCGGCGAGGCGTGTCCGGTGAAATTCTTTCGCGCTGGTCGTTTCCTTTTTCTTTTCTTCGCTATATTCAATAAGTTTGTGTTTTCTCTCGGCTATTTTCCTCCCGGCTATGATTTCTTTTATCTGCCCGCTGTATCAATTATTGTTTTGTTAGCGTTGCGTATCTTTCGGCTATATTATACCTTGGGCTCTATATCGCGTACCGCAATTCTTAAGGAACTGGCTATATTACGCGACTTTATCTCGACCATCGGCAATATCTCTCGAGCGTTATTCGAATATCGGCTATATTTCGCGAATTTCCTTAAGAACATCAGCGAGGGGACTTTCGTCACCTTCGTTCATTGCGCTCGGCTAAATCTCGCGAATTTTATTATATCGAGTCTCAGGCGATTTCGCCGGTTACATGGGCTACTGTGATGTCGCGGATGGCGATTTTTATATTACTTCCACTTTCGAGCAGCCAACTCGGCTACAGAACGCGGTATTAGGACGGAAGGACTCGGTAAACACTGGAGCAAACTGCTTAAGACGTTTATTTAAATAAAAGCTGCAGCGGTACAGAGTGAACGCGCAGAAATTCGGTGACTTACTGACTATCTAAGCTAGGTGGAGGTTCGTTCTTATAGATCTATCTCGTGGCAAAGTCCAGGTAGTGGGGAAGGAATTCGGGGATCGGAAAAATACTGAAAAGGCAGATGTTTCGGACTCCTGGACGTTGGTCTGTCGTGATAAAAGGAATGCAATGGTCGAGGTTCAGGATTGTGTATTTTAGGGGGAGATAGGGAATAGGCGTTCAGAGTCTTTGAAGAAATGACGAGATGGCCGGCGGTGCGATAAGCAGCGGCGGCGGGTGGAGAGATATCGAAGGTAAATGCAGTCGTGCGGTAATCGCGTGAGAAAGGAAAAGATACAGGGAAAAGTGAGGATGGTAGAGACGATGGTTATTACACCTCCCCCCATATTTTAGAAAATTCATAAAGGGGAAGATGAATTTTCTTAAGCCTTCGGGTGGCTATGATGGCGCCGGTGGGAATGTCGTACAATTTGAGTGGCATTGGAACGGCGAGCGTCAGCTAGGTTTACACATTCTTCTAGGGGGTACTGTACATGGTAAATAGCGTGGTCAGTGTTATTACTATGGAAACAATTATTATAAACATTTACGCATGGTGAACAGGTACATTGTAACAATTTTTTGAGCACATTCAATAAGCAAGCGAATAAACCACACTTCATAGCGATTGACAGAAGTACAATGGTGATACAAGCGTAACCGAGGTATTGTATACTGTCGTAAGCGGTCTGAAATAGAGTCCTGTTTCGTCTGTGGAGTCCAATTTTCTGAGCTTCGTCTGATATCTCAGTTAGTGTCTGTCCTAAGGATTTCAGTTGTGTTACGTCGACATGTGTGGGTCTTCCTAGAGTCGTAAGATGCAAATCCTCTAGAGCCACTGAGTGATTGCCGAGGATTTCATCAAGTCTGGGGGTCCTTAGCGTCTTGTTAATGAGCAAGTCAGTTGTCCGTGTCATCGTGACTTCATGTCGAGGTCTAATGACGATGTTGTCCGTTTGTCCGATGCAATCTCCGGCGATTGTTACTTTGTTTGTCCCGTGTAGTGTGGTCTGGTGGCTATTGTGGTCATCGCAAATTATGTGAAGGGTTTCGGGTGCAGGAGAGGTCACGATCCAGGAGTTACCGTTCTTCAGCTGGATCCACATAGATTTAACTAAATTGATGAACAATACTTGACATTCTGAATCGGATATATCGCTTGGTCTTTGTAATATAACAGCTTCGCAGCTAGACGGATTATTTATAGTGTAATCAGGGTTTTGGCGCTTACACAGAAATTTGGAGCTCAGTTTCTTACATTGGGAAAGATCAGATTCGGAACTGGGGGTGAACAACGTTTTTACATCATTTATTATAACGGTTGTGTCCGGCGGATTCAGATAGTAGAATGTAGGGCCCGATGATTTTCGTTGAAGTATTGGTATGAGTCTGTACGCATGCAGTACGGCATTTTCTACTACCGGAATCTTGATGACGTAGGCAAAACGATTACTATGTATCATAACGCTGATATCACTTATTTCGACTATGGCGGTGAACGCAGACTCCGTTAGGGGTATGGGAGGCGTATCGCTGGAAATAGTTTTTTCCCGTATAGCAAGGAGAGCTTTAATTAGATCTGCAGGACTGAGAATTTGGGGGTGAACAATCCCTTGTTTGCCATCATTAACGGCGTTGAGAACGTTGTTAAGATTTTCGCTGTACTCGTCAATAAGAGTCTCTAGAAGGGCGACTTGAGAACTAATAATAATATTGCGTGTATTATTTGTTGCCTGGTAACCGACCTTGTACATTGCTTCGTAAAGTTTATCGGCGTCTCTTGTCAAATTTTGAATTGCTTTAGAGAAAGTGGAGACCATTGCTTTTACTATTGCAGTCTGATTGCTGATGAGCGTGCTTAATCGTGTATTATCCGAATGGACTTTATCTATTTCGTTATTGTAATATTCTGCGTCCGAGTTTCCTAATGTTCCAAATAAAATTTTACTAATGTCTCCGATGAAATTGAACACGCCTCTTTTAGATCGAGGAGAATAATTAATGATGTTCATTAAACGAATTCTACGGTCTTCAATTCTGTGCATTCTCTGTCGTACAGTTTCTATCGTTATTGATTCTAAGCAAGGATCACTTTTTCGTGTGTCGTTACAAGCTAGTGATAGTATGTTGGCGATGTGGAACAAATAATCCCGGTGAAGATTTATCTCGGTGAGGTCAACGTAGTTTACCACGGTCCAGGTCTTGTGGTACATCACCACATCTCCCAGGTGTTCCAGGTAGATTGGTCCAGGCACCGGTTCAACCTTGACTTGATCCTCGGCTAAGCATCTTGATAGAGAAAGTAGGAGGAAGAGTAGCACCAGCATGGTGATCTAAACATAGAAACGATTAATTTCGAAAATAAGGCTTAAGTTTGTTTACATGAATAAGTTTCTTCCTATTTCTAAGCAGTATTTCGTAGTCGACGTCGGATGTTCGACTGAGGATTATCGCTGGACCTTCCCAGCGCTCGGCGAGAGGAGATGTATCTCGTTGTTGGTCGACGAGAACTTCGTCTCCTATTGAGAAGACCGGTGAGGAACGTAGGATGTGAGCATCTTGGGTTGCTTTATATCGTTCCTTTGTTCGGAGAAGATGTTCACGCCCTTTCTTCAAGAAGCGGTCGTGGTCAGCTCGAAGTCCCTCGAAGTATTGGTCGATGGTGACATTTGTACGGTGGATAGGTAGATTGTTCGGGATGTTTGGCTTGCGTCCGAACTGCATCTCGAATGGCGTTAGACTGGTGCCCTCGTGTTTTGCGGTGTTATATGCTATCGATACGAACTTCAACTTTTTATCCCAGTCTTCGCGGTCATCTCGAATAAGGGCTTTGATCTGTTCCTTGATAGGCCCGTGCGCTCTCTCAAGGCTTCCATTGCTTTGCGGATGGAACGCCGTAGTCGTCATGTGGTTAACCTTAAAGAGTTTCTCCAAATGCTCGAAAGTTTGGCTGATGAAATTGCGACCTCCATCAGTGAGAATTATCTTTGGTGCACCATGAATGTAAATAAAGTGTTTGACGAGGGCGTTCACGGTGGCTTGAGCATCCATTGTTTTGAGAGGAATGAGAGTGACGTACTTGGTCAATTGATCCTGGACTGACAAGATGTACTTATATCCGTCGCTTGACTCAGGTAAAGGTCCCACAAGGTCCAGAGCTATTTTATCATTGGGTCTTTCTGGTGTGTCTGTAATCACGGCTTCTGCTTGTGGTCGTATTCTAACCAGCTTAACCCTTTGACACGTGTCACACTTCCGAATATAATCCTCGATGTCCCGTTGCATATTTGGCCAGGTAGCGACCGCCTTTATGCGATCGAGGGTCTTAGCTACTCCAAAATGTCCAGTGGCCTTCGTGCCGTGATGGTGCCTGATGATTTCGTTTTTTTCTTCTTCTGTACCTGCTTCGTGAAGTTCCGAATCATAAAGGTACAGTACGGGTCGTGTCACTTTCTTCGACCAAATGAAATTTATCATCTGTTTTATTCGTGCTTTTGTTGTTGGGTGAATGGTCAGGTGTTTGCATCCCAGAAAGATCTTTGTTGGTTCAGTGATTTCCATTAGTGTGTCTACGAGTTGGTTGAACCAAACTATTTCTTCCTCGGAGAAGTCAATGTGCAGCGCGTCTTTATCTTCTGTAGGTGCGTCTGCAATTTTCAAAGTTGGCACATTTTTTGGAGCGGTTTGCTCACTAATCTCGGAGACATACGGAATCTTGTCGGTGAGTTCAAATTCCATATATACTGGTGTCTCTTCGCCTGGTTCACCTTCTGTTCTTTTATCGTCTTTGTTTTTCTGTTCTTTGGTGGTCTGTTTCATTATCTCTGCTGGGCCTGCCGCTCGCTGCTGACCTCGGGTGGTCACGGCATAAATCCTCGAGATAGCATCGGCATTGGTATTCAATGTGCCCTTTTTGTACAAGCACTCATACTCATACTCTTCTACTTTCATCCTTAGCCTCATTAGGCGGCTATTGGTCGGGGGATCGGTGGCCTTCAAAATCCAAATTAGCGGCTTGTGGTCGGTGACAATTTTGAAGCTCTTCCCGTACAGATATTGCCTAAAGTGTTTTGTAGCCCATGTTATTGCGAGCATTTCTCGCTCGGTAGTCGAGTACCGTTGCTCGGCTTTGTTAAGGGTACGAGAGGCGTAAGCGACAGGACGGTCCTTTCCAATCGGTCCCTGTGATAGCACAGCGCCCACTGCGTGGTTGCTTGCATCAGTGGTCAAAACAAAAGGCTGTGTAAAATCGGGATATTGCAACACTGGCGCTGTCGTGAGGGCTGTGCGTAATAAATTGAAGGACTGTTCCTGTTTTTCCGTCCATGACCAGGTACTGTCCTTTTTCAAAAGTTCGGTGAGTGGTTTTGCCATCTTGCTGAAGTCCTTGATGAATTTGCGGTAATATCCAGCTAATCCAAGGAACTGTTTTATTTGCTTAGGATCGCGTGGTGCCGGAAAATTCTTAACTGCCTCGATTTTCTTCGGGTTTGGTTTGACACCTTCTTCAGATATAACGTGACCCAAAAATTCTAATTCTGGGCGAAGAAATTCGCATTTGTCGGGTTGTAACTTGAGATCCGATTCACGTAAGCGATTCAACACGTCAATCAGCTTTTTATTATGTTCCTCCAGCGTGTTACCGTAAATAATTATGTCGTCGAGGTACACGAAGCAGGCATTTCCGATGAGTCCACGTAGTGCATTGTTCATCATGCGTTGGAACGTCGGTGGCGCATTTTTTAATCCAAAAGGCATCCTGTTGTAATGGTAATGTCCAGAAGGTGCCGAAAATGCTGTCTTATGTTTGTCTCGCTCATCCATTGGAATCTGGTGGAAGCCTGACGCAAGATCGAACGCTGAAAAGTATTTTGCTCTTCCCAGTTGGTCCAGAATTTCATCGATGCACGGCAGAGGGTACGCGTCGTGAGCGGTTTTTTCATTTAATTTCCTAAAGTAAATGACTATCCGCCACTTCTTTTTTCCGGATGCGTCCGATTTTTTTGGTACGACCCAGAGGGGTGAATTATACGGAGAATCGCTTGCTTCGATGAGTTTTTTTTTTAGCATCTCGTTAACTTGCCGGTCGATTTCTTCTTTGTGTGCTGGAGGGTATCTGTACTGTTTGACGTTTATCGGAACGTCATCGCTTGTGATAATGCGGTGTTTAACCGCTTTTGTACCGGGCAGAGGGTCGCCAGGTAGTGCAAACACATCGGGGTAGGACGAGACGATGTCCCATACCTGTTCCGCCAGTTCTGGAGGCACGTGCTCCAGTCGTACATTCTCCTTTAAGGTACGAATTCTTTCCGCCGAATTGTGTTTCGAAATTTGATAGATCCCTGCTGCGCCCTTCGGTGCGTCTTGGCGCTCCTCCTTAGGTGAAAGGGTAAGGTCCTCTAATGGGCTCCCACGAAGCAGGTCTACCGTAACCCTGATGGGTTCTTCCGAGTCGTTTATTACAGGCACTCGGGCTTCATAGTTTTTGGCCTCGTAGATGCAAGGCACAATAAAATTAGAGTTGTCCTCGGTTGTCACAGCTGGTCCGTTGGCGATGTTTGTGTGTGTCGTGATCCAGTAAATAGATCTTGCTGGTACCGTTAGCTCAAGCGGTTCAAATTCCAATCGTTTGCCGTTTAATTCCAGAAAATTTTGTGGACCAATACCAATATATGTCTGATACTCCGTCATAAAAGGTATGCCAATGAGTCCATCTTCTTCAAGAGGAAAGTTATCTGGGACTACGTGAAAAATGTGTTTCTTTCCCTCATATTCTTGTTGGGTAACGAATAATGATCTGTGCAGATCGTTGCCCATTCGAAATTCCGTGTTGACATTTTTATCTACGAGAGATGTCCCTTTCAATATTCCTCTCTTAATGAGACTAATGGCCGATCCCGTATCTAATAGAAATCTTCCTGGTCCTCGGATGTGCTGCATTGATAGTTTGACGACGCGTTTGGTGGATCCAATGGCGTTAACTCGAGGCAATGATTCGTTTCTCCCGTTGCATTTATTTCTTCCGTTGGTACGTGGTTGACTCGTGGTGGAGGGCGAGGTGAAAACCGTTCCTCGCGAAAACCCGATGGCTGGGCAGGAGCGCTCGCTTTTCGTTGAGTGTCGTAATTTTTCTTACGGCATTCACGTTCGAGGTGCCCCATTCGGTGGCAATAATTGCACGATACCTGCGTACGCTGGGTCGAGGCTGAAGCCGCGGGTGGCCTGCTGGACGGATGTGAAGGTCGGCGGTGTGTATTTGAGTTCCGTTCTGTGAGGTTTAAGTTCCGTGTCATCATCTCCCTGGTGTAATCGTAGGCTTCGGCGGCCTGTGCGAATGCGATTGCTGCTCGGATGTTTTCAGGCCTCTGGGCGCGTACCTCAGTTGAAAGTTCCTTGCGGAGACCCAGCAAATACTGTTCCAGGCCCTGTTCTCTTTCATATTCGATGACGAATTTTCTCTTCGCCTCGTCCGGCGTAGAGTTTGAGAGAACTGCAAGCACCTGGTTTTGCACCTCGAGGAAACGGTTCGTAAATTTCGAGACAGCTTCATTCTTGCCTTGAAACATACGCGCACGCTTATCTCTCCAAACGCTGACAGGTTGCAGATTTCCGAATAATATACGGAGTCCTTCGTACAGTTTATCGTACGTGTCCGTTTCGTATTCCTGTATTTCCCGAGCCGCTTCGCCTATTATTCTTTTGGCGATTATTAATTTCCGCAGATAATCTGGTCTGGCTACCTGTGACCTTACATCTTCAATTGATGCGATGAACGTTTCTACACCGATACCTTTCCCGTCAAATTCCCTGACTAGCTCTATCGCTTCTTTCGGTGTTATCTCTTCAAACGATGCTACGGTCGTTACGCTCCCGGTTCGCGACATTTGTTCGTCGCCTGGACCTTTTGATCGATCCAACACTTTGTTCGTCGCGTTTTTAAGCGTGTCACCGACGTTTGTTATCGACATTTCGTTGGTGACCACGGAGTCAGTTTCCGAATCGGACGCGAAAATTATTGGTTCGCGGTAATGAGTAAATGAATTGTTACTCACCGATTCGTTTGGTGTATCCAGCGTTGGATCTCTTCGTCTCTTACAGATTTTTCGTGTCGTCGATCAGTCCTATGTTCCCAGCACTTTGAGTTGACTACCCCACACTTAGCACCAATTGTGATGTCGCGGATGGCGATTTTTATATTACTTCCACTTTCGAGCAGCCAACTCGGCTACAGAACGCGGTATTAGGACGGAAGGACTCGGTAAACACTGGAGCAAACTGCTTAAGACGTTTATTTAAATAAAAGCTGCAGCGGTACAGAGTGAACGCGCAGAAATTCGGTGACTTACTGACTATCTAAGCTAGGTGGAGGTTCGTTCTTATAGATCTATCTCGTGGCAAAGTCCAGGTAGTGGGGAAGGAATTCGGGGATCGGAAAAATACTGAAAAGGCAGATGTTTCGGACTCCTGGACGTTGGTCTGTCGTGATAAAAGGAATGCAATGGTCGAGGTTCAGGATTGTGTATTTTAGGGGGAGATAGGGAATAGGCGTTCAGAGTCTTTGAAGAAATGACGAGATGGCCGGCGGTGCGATAAGCAGCGGCGGCGGGTGGAGAGATATCGAAGGTAAATGCAGTCGTGCGGTAATCGCGTGAGAAAGGAAAAGATACAGGGAAAAGTGAGGATGGTAGAGACGATGGTTATTACACTACATTTCATCCAGCGAGACAAAGGGGCGGCAAGCGTGCCGTCCAGCGTTCGTTAGGCCGTTCGGACGCGTGTTGGCGATCTCGCGCGTAAAGGTCACGGGCACGCCGTGTTTACATCGGCCGGCCCGTTCCGAGAACCGTCTCGGCGATCTCGGCTATCTGGCGTCCTAGCTTGGTTCGAGTGAGCATTTTTGAGCTGTGTATTGTTGTTCCTCGCGTCCCGCGTAACGGCGAATTGGCTACATTGAGGATAGGTTTCGTCTGGCAATCGCAACCTTTTCATATCGTTATCTTTCTCGCATCCTTTTGAGTTAATTATCCGTCTTAGTGAATGCGTTATCTTGCGTCTCGGCTACGTTTCATTTCGGCAATTTAATTTTCGGCTACCTTTAATTTTGGCAATAGTTTATCTTCTCTGGCTACATTTCATTTTCGGCAATAGTATAGTTCTACCCTTGGCTACCTCTCGTTTTCGGCAATAGTTAATTTATCCTTGGCTACCTCTAATTTGCGGCAATAGATAATTTACCATGGGCTACATCTCAATTTTGGCAATAATTAATTTATCTCTGGCTGCATCTAAGTTCCGGCAATAGTTAATTTTCCCTTGGCTACATCCCCCTTTTGACAATAGTTAATCTCCCATCGGCTACATCTCATGCCCGGCAATAGTTATGTTTTTTTTCTTTCATTGGCTACATCTAACCTTCAGCATCAGTTATGTTACCGCTAAATTAAGTTACCGACGACGAATAAATTTTGCTCCTGTACCGATGGCGCCTGGAAAGGTCTTTTGTTAATCGATGCAATAAATCTTGAAGTTACGTTTATTTGTTGGTCACTCGCCCGTCCACCCCCCTCTACCATTTTCTCCCAGGTGGGCTGAGTTAGCCGGAGTCTCGCCAGCTTCGCCTTACCCGTTTCCCTCGTTCTTCCCCGTGACTCGCCGCGAGTATTAAATAAATATGCCGCTTTCCGAGCGGTGGTACCGAGGTACCTGGCGCCCAGTCGCGTGCGAGAGAGTGGCTTCCACCTCGCCACGCGGGGACGGCTTTGTTCGATCGGCATTACAAGAATTCAGTAATCTCGTCGTGGGTTCGAGCCCCGAGATTCGGCATCGAGCAAGGTCGCTGATCGAGCAGGGAGCGCGGGCATTGGGAGTTGGGGCCAAAATGTACGAGAGGTAAAATTCTCGCTACAACCAATGGATAATTTTTCCATTTGGTATATTATTTATTTATCGAAACTGAGTTCGATAAATTAAATGATGGCAATTTCCTAATGTTTATTTTTAATGATTTGACAAATTCCGAATATTTTAATTAATTAATTATTGAAATATTCTGGAAAATTCACAGGACGTAACAGTAGCATAACTGTCGTTAATCTATCTTCAAAGCTTTTTCTCCAATTACCGTCGATAATGATAGATGTATCTTAACAGGGTAATAATTATATATATATATATATATATATTGTGACGTGTTTTTCGGGAGCTCACGCGAAACGGTAGCAGAAACAAATCGAAAACCGAAAACTAAAACTTTACGCGAAATCGGGAACTCAAAACGTCACCTTCGGCCGCCACCTCCGCGAGTGCATCGGCGTCCCGGTGGGCGCCAGTTAATTTTTGTGTCACCGGTATTAACAACCGGCCCAAACCGGGAGTGAGTTGAGCGGGCTCACTCCACTAATCAATTTTTGTTTCGCCGGAAACGGACAAACCGGACTAAATCGGAGGTGAGTTGAGCGGGCTCACTCCGGTCAGTTTTTGTTTCGCCGGAAACGGACAAACCGGGCTAAACTGGAGGTCGATTGAGCGAGTCGACCTCCGCAAGGACACAACGAAACGGTACAACGAAACATGAACGGTATCGGGATCTACGAGCGCGAAGCTCGTCTAACGATAACGCCGGAAATGCTCGCGAAAGTGACGGTGCCGGAAATGCACGGTCGCTCAGGATGCGGGTTGTGGTAGAAGGGTCGCGATCCTTTTGCCAATAAAATAACACGGGACCAACAAAATCGGAATCGAGACCTTACGATACCGAGAACAATATTAATTTTGGCTATTAAGCCACGGGAGCTCGCACACACGGGCATCGGGAGCGCTCGGCTGATCGAACGATCGAGGCGAGCGGAGCGAGAACGAATCCTATACGCGATCGAAAATTTATCTAACGATAAAACTTACCGAAGCAGCGTAATTTACTCCACAAAGGTACGGGAACGGCATCTCAGGATGCACCGAAAACTTCACCACGATCACTGCACCTCAAGAGCGTTATTCACAACGCACCTCGACCACAGAAAAATCGGCAACGAATTCGGACGGAATTCGCGTAACACACGCCGTATCCTAGCCCACTCGCGAACGCACAGAGTGACAGGTAGCGCGAGCGAGACGCACGAACTCGAGCGAGAGCGATAGCCGGAGTCTACGGTAGCGCGAGCGAGAACACACGACTCAGCGCGAGACAATAGCCGAAACGTAAACACGGGAGCGCGAGAGGTCCGAGATACCTCGAGGACGCCTCTCGGTAGACTGATTAGCCTACGACAATACATCCGACGGGACGTTATGATTATTACGGGATCCTTAGCCGATAACTGCTGCCCTCTCAAACTTTTCGTGACGTCATCGATACGAGAGCCGAAACTGTAATGCGGTAGCTTTGAGGATCGTCGCGATCGTTACTCGAAATTCACGGCGTGAAAACAAGGCTCTCTTCTCACTGAAACTCAGCACAAGGGGCTCGACCTTGCCTGGACAAAAAACCGTACTCCGCCTGTTCTCCAACGCCGTGTATTATCACCTAACCGGAGTGCCGGGTTTGCACCGGACTTTGACGTATTCGCGACGAAACCTCCGTCGGGCTCTCCTCTATTCGTGTTTCCCAGTACGTCGGGATTCCCTCCACCGAATAGACTCGAGGTTCCGACCTTAACTGAACCAAATCCTTACTTATTCCATACTAAACTCCATACTAAACTCCATACTAAACTTGATAGGGTCGGAAAACTCACGAACCCTCTCGTAACGGGAGCTGGACGGTACCGTAGCCAGCAAAAGGGCAGCGAAACGGGAACGTTATTTCTCTAAGTCGGTAGCTGTAGCGAAAAATGCTATTTATTTGTATTTTTTGTGACCGTGATCGAAAAATCACGTCACAATATATATATATATATTCCTTTTTTCCTTGTTAATATGATTCTTTCTTCCGATATTTTTCCCAAAGGGGCTCAACTTTGCTTCCCTTTTTCCCTTTTTACTTCTTTCCCAAGGCTTGGAGGGTTAGGATAGTGGCCCGAGTGAGGTCATTAGCCTCTTGAATCATCATGGGTGAGACGATATGCTCGTACTCATAATACGGGCGATCGGGGATGATCACGATATTTTTCACAAAGAGGATTACCTCGTGGCAAATATCGCACCGATTTGCGGCGACCGCACACTGGTAACAGGCTACTGTGTGTGTACAGGGAACGTAGATTCCCCCTACTCGGCGCGTGCCACAATAACGTCATAAATTTTCGAACACAACGTCGTCCAGCCGGGTACCTGGCGTTACGAAACCCGTGGGGATACACTCCATTAGTGCGGCCTTTTCGAACTCTCTCAGGGGCGTTCTCTCGAACACTTCGGGTTTGATGACCTTCTTACAGTATGACCGGTAGCATGCCATTGTCTCGGCCAAAGATGCATCTAGAGGCGGCTTGGAGTTTGCCCTACGGATGTATTCTGCTCCCTTTCTTGCAATTACGTACTCGCATTCTTTGTACCAAAATGCGTGTTGATGCCATGGCTCGTCTTCGGGCGTTCATTTACCCAGGATTCCATCGCAGCTAAAACATCTCACTTTTGTTATGTCAAAACTGTCGATGTTTTTATTTCACTGAGTTTTACGCAACTGTTGCCCCGTTTATATTAATACTAGAAATATGGCGCGCGCTTCGCGCGCGGCCGAGGTTCGTTAGCGCTGCCGCACTTCGGTATAATAATTTGTACATTACATTGTTATAGTTTGTATTATTTGTTAGAAATTTATTAACGTTGGTTTTTTTATATTATGAAAATTAATTTTAAAGGTATAAAGTTTAAAAGAATGCATAATTTATTACTTATATATGATACGATTTGATAGATTTGTAAAGAATTAAATATTACAACGAATCAGTGGGGAGTTTGTTAAGAGTTAGTGGAGAGTGGCGGAGGTTTCTGTACTTTTAATAGTGGATCTACTTGTTTTGCATAGAACTTAGGTACTCTAATGTATGATCCGTCTTTGAAGGTAAGTTTACAGTGTTGTGCCCCGGGAATATAGCACATAGAATATAGCTTTATTTCGAATTATTTCAAAAAGTCTCGGCACCGATTATTTCGATTGCGAGACACACGCGATTGCGTTACGCATCAAGCGTACATCGAGCGTCGAACGTCGAGCGTCGAGCTCCAATACTGCTGACGCAGCAGTTAGGCAATCGCGAACGCCTCGGTAACCAGAGCATCGACTCGAGAATACCGAGGCGAGAATTATGAAATATGAAACATGCTCCAAATCTCGCTCACGAAAAAGCGAAGATTTGGAAAGAGATTTGTTTATGAGAATCAAGTAAATAATAAACCTGTCCTCGAAATTAAGCTGACAACCTGCCCTCGATTAAGATATATAGAGGATCGAGAGCAGGTACGAGGAGTCTGACTAGTACGGTTGAATACGAGTGATCGTTTCCAAGGTATTGTCCGAGGAAACCTTAAGGGTGCAAAGTGTACGTCTACTAGTAATTCGAGGTAAACTGAGATAATCGCGAGATAATTCAAGTACATTGTAATACGTGAATAATTTAATCGTTAAAAGGATAACCGCTATTTAACTAAATAATTAGTTAAATAAACTCTGTTAATAAATTACGAGTGAGCTTTGTTAATAAATTATTAAGAATAATTTATATTGTTTAAAACCATTAAATATCCTTTGACGAAACAGCGTTAACAGTTCACGTGGGTTCCAACCCTTTACCGGATCATCCCTAAAAAACCCTTACCGCGTAACCCGGAGTAGCTAACCGGATTCCTGCGGCATAACATTGGTGGCAGCGGTGGGATTCTCCGGAGTGAATTAAAATCGCTGAAATTATCGTTAAATCTCCGCGTAGTGCGGTAGCTTGTGCAAACCCGCGAACCAAGGGTCGACTAGGGTTCAGGCGGGCCACGGTGCGATCAAAGGGATCGACGTGGGACTCCCGTTACTCGGGTGAGGTAACGGAAGGTATCAACCGGGACCTTCGCGGAACGCTGCAGACTTCCCGAAGGGCGTCGCCAGCAACTGGGACGTAGCAACAGGATAGAAGGGAGCCTGGAACCTCAAGTGGTATCGGTCAAGGACTAAAAGGGCATCCCGTTATGTGGCACACTCTGTAAGTGACTCCACAATACCAGTCAGTAACTTGAGAAAACAAAAAAAAAAAAACCAGGTAGCCTTGTCGAAGCTAGGAGGACGCTACTAGACCGTGAGGGTCTACTGAGGTAAAAAAAAAATATATACTGAGGGGAAAAATGAGCAATCGCAGCGATCACGGCAACCCTGAAGAGCGTGGTGATCAAGGAAACCAAGGCACGCCTGTAGGGTCTCCAGCTCATACCCCCGGCACGGGAGAAGAGGCGCTGCGGGCAGCAGCAGGAATAGAGCACGCCTTGTCCGAAATTACTAATCGGACGCGGCAAGCCCTAAACGAAGGTTCGCCAGGCGGCGGACAGGGCTCACCCAACCCCTTGTACGGGGTAAACGTCAATCGGAGAACCGGATGGGAGGACGTGAACGTCCGGATGTTCGAGCCGGGTAACAGGGTCACCCCATCAATGGTGGACGGGGAGATCTCCCGGCTGCTGGGACAAGTTCGCGGCTCAAATCGGGGACGACAACCCAACTGGGCCGTCGAGAACGGAGTGCTGGGAGCTGCGAGCGCGGATCACACCGCCGTGCCCCCGCTAAGGCCGGCCCTAAGGGCGTCACGGAGGGCACTATTCGCCGAACTCGGGACGGTGGACGAGGACGACGGGGATTCGGCCCCAGAAAGTGAGGCGCCAGCCGTCCTGGAGGATGCAGCATCCCGACGGTTCGCTCGGCTCGAGCAGCAAATCCAGGCTCTGGGCGAGCAACTAACAAAGGTACTGGATCGAGGTACGACGACGACCCGGGCCGTACCGGACGATTCCGTGGCGGAACGGCTCATAGCCGTGGAGGACACGGTAAGGGACTACGTTTTGGAGGGTCGTAGGGCGACGCAAGGGCAGGTAAGCCCTCCCAGGCAACCATCGCCGCGGCGACGGCAAAACCGGACGATGGACCCGGCGGACAATGAGGCCGAGTACATGGATCTCAGCTCAGCCCTACGGAATATAAAAACATTTGACGGGAATGATCCCTCGAAACTCGACGGATTTATTTTGTCTTGCGAGGCGGTGTGGGGGATGGTGAGACCCCGGCAACGCTCCACGCTCCTCACCCTCATTCGTAGCAGCAAGTTGGAGGACCGAGCGACGCGGGAAATGCGTCATAAAACGATCGTCACTCTCAACGATCTGCGTATGGAACTGGAGGCACTGTACGGCAAGCGCGAGTCGCTCGCCTCGCTACAGTATCAATTTTGTACCCTACGACAGGAGGCGAAGGAAAACGTCTCCACCTACGCCACAAGGGTCGAGACTCTCACCGTGGAGGTAATAGAGAAATTGTGCGAAGGAGCCGACCCGCGTGGGGCCCGGGCCATCGGGGAAGCTATTCGGAAAAGCGCGCAAATGAAATTTGAAAATGGCCTGAAAAAGGAAATTCAGACCATCGTTCGCTCACGGAATTACCAGGGTCTACACGAGGCCGTAGTGGGCGCCATCGAGGTGGAAAAAATGACCACAGGGCGGCCGGCCGCGTCACGACCGAGCAACGGGGGAGGTCAACCCCGGCAATCCCAGGGTTCGGTGGGGGGAACAGCACGGGCCTGCTACACCTGTGGGAAGACCGGGCACTTGGCAAAAAATTGCCGATCGGGACGACAGAGCCTCCCCGCACCGACAACGAAGGAGGTACACGTCGCCACCGTTACCTGTAATTATTGCAAAAAAGCAGGACACCTGTGGAAGGACTGCCGTGCACGCAAGCAAGCCGACGGCAAGAAAAATAAAAATAAAAATAAAACCGGGAGAACCAATGAGCAGCAGAGGGAGGAAACAGCGGCGCATCCCGGGCAGGAAGGAACAGTGGGGACATTCCGGGTCAACACGGTCACCGCCACGAATAGGCCCTTAAGGGAGGCCAAAATCTACACCCTGGAGGCGGCGGTGAAGACATCGGAAAACGAGGCACCGACCACCGAACTGCTGACGGTGGCCTCCTTTCGCGGAAAGGGCCGAAGGGAGCAGGTTGGTTCCCTTAAGGAGGTTCAGGTGCACATAATAGGGTCTCCAGGGCCGCATGCGTCGGCCAGCGATTTCCACATAAAATCTCCATCTTGCAAAAAGGGCATTCTGACCCTCAAGGCGGACACCGGGGCAACCGTGAGCCTGATCCACGAAAACGTGCTATTAATTGACGCACCGGCAGCACGTTCCGGAGTCACGTTGAAGGGACTCGGAGGGGGGTCCTTGGACGCCCTCTACGCCGCCCTTGTGGAATTAGTTACACCCAACGGGTCTGTAAAACATTGGTTCCACGTAATACCCCAGAACCTCCATTTGCAGACCCACGGAATCCTGGGGATGGATTTCATCAAGGAAAAAGGGGTAGACATCCTTCAGGGGAAGGTCATAAAAATTAAGGGCCACTGCATGCCGCTGGTGGATGGAAGCCTACAGATCGCGCTGCCGCCGCGCAGCGAAAATATCGCCTTTGTTTCAACATTAAGTAGCAACGAAGGGCTCATCGAGAAACGCGACGTCATCGAGGGAGTAATACTCGGAGCGTGCGTGACCTCGCCTAAAGGCAACAGCTGCGCGGTGAGTTTTGTAAACACAACGCCGGAGTATGTTTACGTTGAACGACCGACGGTGACACTTGAGCCGCTTGCGTCAGCGGATGAGCTGCACGGCGAGCTCGCCGCCGCGACGGCTGAAGTAAATACGGTAACGGGAGCAAGCGAAACGCGACTCGAAAGGTTGCGTCAGGCAATCGACGTTACGCATCTTAACGGGGAAGAGAAAAAATCTCTCCTGGAAGCCTGCGAGGAATTTGCGGATATATTCCACCTCGAAGGAGATCGGCTGCCCTGTACTAACATGGTCGAGCACAGCATCCCGATCATGGAGGGCGTGCAGCCCATCAAAGTACACCCTTATCGTCTGCCGGAAGCGCATAAAAGGGAAGTGCAGGAGCAGACCGAGGGCATGCTTAGGGACGGAATTATCCAGCCGAGTCGGAGTCAATGGAACGCTCCGCTACTCGTCGTGGCGAAAAAACCCGACGCAACAGGAAAGGTAAAAATGCGAGTGGTGGTAGACTTTCGCAAGTTGAACGAGGTCACCATCGGGGACTCGTACCCGCTGCCGCATATAGCGGAAATATTAGACCAGCTGGGACGAGCGCATTATTTTACGACACTCGACCTCGCGTCAGGATTCCACCAGATTCCGATGGCGGAAAAGGACAAAGGGAAGACGGCATTTTCGACACCGCAAGGGCACTTTGTTGTACCCCGGGTCAACGCCCGACTATCTGAGGAATGCGCTTACCCACACAACGCATTGCGAAATACGGAAGAAGCGAGCGCGCGACGCATTGCGAAACACGGAAGTAACAAATAACATTCAAGAAATTAGCAAGTAACTAGCCAAGTCAGCTATTGGGAAATATCGGAAACCCGGAAGCAATAATTGTTTAAACAATTACGAAATAGCTGACAGTGTCAAAATTAAGCTGACATGCCTGCTCTTACTCCTATATAAAGGACCACAAGCAGGCACTCAGCAGTCTGATTTTAATCTGAACAACGTTACGGTCAGTTAGTTATACCGTAAAACATATATTCTCTTCGGAAGGAAGATAAGCGTACAGAGTGTACTTCACAACTATTGGTAAATAATCACGAACAAACCATTGTAATTAATATTGATATAATAAATCGTGCTTTTATAATTCACTTGGGTTTCAACCCTTTACTGGATAAATCCCGAAAACCTTTGGGCTAACAGCTCCCGCAGTACTCAGAGTAGCTAACTGAGCTTCTGCGGATATAACATTGGTGGCAGCGGTGGGATATCCAGAGTGAATTATTAAACGTGAAATAAACCCACGATTGAAAAAAAAACATCGCTAATTACCAAGTTGTGAAATCTCCGCGTAGTGCGGTAAATCGAGACTCTCCACGGTAGAGAGAGTTCCGCGAACCAGGGTCGAGAATCGTCGACAAGAGTTCGGGCGGACCACGGAGGGCGACCAAGGCCATCGTGGGCATCCCGTTATTCGGGCGAGATAACGGAAGAGAGTCTTCGCGGATCACTGCAGGATCCACGAGGAGCGTCGCCAGGAACTGGGACGTAGAAACAAGGGAGCCTAGAACCCCGAGGGTTAGACGTCAACAACAGAAGGGCATCCCGTAATGTGGAGGGTGAGCGCACTGTAAGTGACCTCCAATACCTTTAGTAGCAAGCTACAAAAAACCGATAAGCCTTGTCGAAGCTGGTAGCACACGTTACCGAGTACCAGGAAAAATATAATAAAATCCGTGGCGAACACCCCGACCGAGATGAGCACTCACGGCACACCGCAAGGTCAAGCAGGGGGAGAACCTCAAGGACAGGGCCAGGATCCCGGGATCGACGCGTTACGAACCGCGGGAAGCCTCGAACGGGTCTTGGGGGAAATCACGGACCAATCGAGACAGGCGCCGAGCGACAGCCTGCTCGGGAACCTGCTCCGGGAACGAGAGGGCACGCCTCACTCGTTTACAAGGGTGAGCACCCAGAGAGGGTCCTCTTTCGGGAATAGAACCGGATGGGAGGACGTCGACGTGAACATGTTCGCGCCGAGGCGCGGGGAGGTTACCCCGGCCATGGTTACCGACGAAATTAACCGGATGCGGAGAGCGCAGACAGGTCCCAATTGGGAGATCGAAAACGGGGTACTGGGAACCGCTGAGGAGTTCGGGATACCGCCCTTTGCCCAACCGCCCCTCCAAAGGGCACGACGGACTCTGTTCCCCACACTCCAGGCCGTGGACGAGGCGGGAGAGTCCGACAATCTCTCGCAGGAGAACGGGCGGGCCGACGCCGAAGATGCAACGGCGCAACGGGTCGCACGGTTGGAGCGGCTACTGCAAGGGATGAGCACGCAGCACGCCAACGGGCGGCCGGCGGCAACACCCCCGCCGCTTGGACCCGCACCGGATGACTCGATGATCGAACGGCTGACGGCGATGGAGGAGACCGTGAGGGACATCATCCAGGAGAACCAAAGGGGGGGAAGGGATGCATCCCCCCCGAGGCGATCGCCACATCGTCGTCGAACTAGGGTGACGATGGCGGACGAGGAGGAACCGGAATATTTAGACCTGGGCTCGGCCCTCCGAAATATAAAAACCTTCGACGGAAACGATCCGACAAAGCTCGACGGCTTTATTTTATCCTGCGAGGCCGTATGGGGTATGGTGAAGCCCAAACAACGGTCTACCCTCCTCGCGCTGATACGGAGCAGCAAGTTGGAAGACCGAGCAACACGCGAAATGCGTCACAAGACGATCGTCACGTTAGGTGATCTACGCACCGAACTGGAAGCACTGTACGGGAAACGCGAGTCGCTCGCCTCCCGGCAGTACCAATTTTGCACGCTCCGGCAGGACGCAAAAGAAAACGTCTCGACGTACGCTACCCGGGCCGAGACCCTCACGGTAGAGGTAATCGAGAAACTGTGCGAAGGAGCCGACCATCGAGGCGCCCGTGCCATAGGAGAAGCGATCCGGAAAAGCGCACAGATGAATTTCGAGAACGGGTTAAAAAAGGAGATTCAGACCATCGTCCGCTCCCGTAATTACCAAGGACTACACGAAGCCGTCGTGGGGGCCATCGAGGTCGAGAAAATAACTCTGGGACGTCCAGGCACGGCGCGACCGAACGGGAACGGTAACGGGGGAGGCAACTCCCGACAATCGCAAGGCGCGGCGGGCGAGAAAAAGGGTGCATGCTACACGTGCGGGAAAGCAGGGCACCTGGCAAAAAATTGCCGATCGGGAAGGCAGAGCCTCCCGGCACCCACACAGAAGGACGTGAACGTCGCGAGTGTCACGTGTAATTATTGTAAAAAAACCGGTCATGTGTGGAAAGATTGCCGGTCACGTAAGCAAGCGGAAAATAAGAAAAATAAAAATAATAACAACAAAAAATCCGCCGAGCCGAAAAAAGAGCAAACCAGCGGACAGCCGGCACAGGAAGGGACCGTAGGGGCGTTCCGCGTCGACACCGTCACCGCCACAAACCGGCCCTTAAGGGGGGCCAATATCTATACGGTCGAGGTAACATCGTCACCGGTAGACCGGACACCGAGTACAGGACGGTTGACGGTAGCAGCGTTCCGAGGAGAAACCCGTTTGGAGCCGAACGGACCCCTCAAGAAGGTCAGCGTCTACGAGATACAGACGCCGGGGCCGCATGCGTCGGCCAGCGACTTCCACATTAAATCTCCGTCTAGCGTCGGGGGTATACTGACCCTGAAGGCCGACACCGGGGCTCAAGTGAGCCTAATACACGAAGACGTGTTACAACGCGACACGCCCGCCGAAAAAACGGCTGTCGAACTGACAGGGCTCGGGGGTGGCTCGCTGAACGCGTACTATGCCGCCCTCGTGGAGCTCGAAACACCGAACGGGTCCGTGAAACACTGGTTTCACGTAATACCCCGAAATTTCCACATACATACGCACGGCCTCCTCGGTATGGACTTTATCAGGGAAAAACAAGTCGACATACTCAGAGGCGAGATTGTAAGGATCAAAGGGCATTGCATGCCTCTCGTGGACGGAAGTTTGAACATAACTCTGCCGCCACGGAGCGAGAGCATCGCGTATGTATCAACACTAAGTACCGACGAAGGAATCGTCGAGCGACGTAATGTTTCCGAGGGCATTATACTCGGAGCATGTGTGACCTCGCCTCAAGGCCACAGCTGTGTAGTAAGCCTCGTAAACACCACGGCGGAATACGTCCGCGTCGAACGACCCGCCGTGACACTCGAGCCGCTGGCCTCAGCAGAGGAACTGCCCGGCACGCCCGCCGCCACGACTCGCGGAATCTGCACCGTCAGCACGGGGGCGAGCGGCACGCGACTCGAGAAACTACGAACAGAAATTGACACCTCACACCTCAACCAGGAGGAAGCGAGCTCGTTAATAGAAATCTGCGACGAGTTCGCGGATATATTCCATCTCGAAGGGGACCAGCTGCCCTGCACCAACATGGTGGAACACAGCATCCCCCTCGAGCCCGGGGCACGACCTATAAAAGTACACCCTTACCGCTTACCGGAAGCGCACAAAAGGGAAGTACAGGAGCAAATGAAAGGAATGCTAAAGGACGGCATTATCCAACCTAGTCGAAGTCAATGGAATGCGCCGTTATTAGTCGTCGCGAAAAAACCTGACGCAGCAGGAAAAATAAAAATGCGCGTAGTCGTGGACTTCCGCAAACTGAACGAAGTCACCGTCGGTGACTCATACCCGCTACCGCATATCGCGGAAATATTAGACCAACTGGGTCGAGCACATTATTTTACGACGCTCGACCTCGCCTCGGGCTTCCACCAAATCCCAATGGCGGAAGAGGACAAAGAGAAGACAGCCTTCTCGACACCCCAAGGGCATTTTGAATATACACGTATGCCCTTCGGACTGAAAAATGCCCCACCGACTTTCCAACGGTTAATGAGCACAGTGCTCGCAGGGCTCGAAGGGCTCAAATGCTACGTGTACCTCGACGACATAGTAATATTCGGGGCCAACCTGTCCGAGCACAACGAACGGCTTCGCGAGGTATTCGGACGCTTAAGGGAAGCGAAATTGGCCCTTCAACCGGCCAAATGCCGATTTCTACGATTAGAAACTCGCTATCTCGGGCACATAATTTCGAGCGAAGGGGTACGACCGGATCCAGCTCTAGTGTCCTCCGTACGGAATTTCCCGACGCCCCGAGATGCCAAGGGCGTGCAGTCCTTCTTAGGACTAGCAGGATACTACCGTAAATTTATCCAGGACTTCTCGAAGGCCGCCAAGCCCTTAACGGAGCTAACGAAAAAAGGTGTTAAATTCGAATGGATGGCGAAGCACGAACAGGCCATGGAGGACCTGAAACGCGCACTAACGACCGCCCCCGTGCTCCAATATCCGGACTTCGAGAAGCCCTTCGTGGTTACCACCGACGCCTCGGACAAAGCCATCGGGGCCATACTATCCCAAGGGCCAATAGGCGACGATTTACCAATCTGCTACGCCAGCCGAACACTAAATAAGGCCGAGCAAAATTATACGACCACGGAAAAAGAACTTTTGGCAATCGTATGGGGAATTGCACAATTTCGCCCATACGTATACGGCACTCGGTTCACCGTAGTAACCGATCATAAACCCCTAACGTGGCTATTCAGTGTCAAAGACCCTGGGTCGAGACTCATGCGCTGGAAAATAAAATTATCGGAGCATGAGTTCGACGTGCAGTATAAGGCGGGTAAGCAAAATACCAACGCGGATGCTCTCAGCCGCATATGTGTGGTAACACGGTCACACGCACACAAGGAGGCCGAGCAAGTACGTAGCAGTGACGGCGACGGCGAGACTCGCCCGCACGAGGCAACGGTCAGCCAGGAGTGCGAGTCCGCGGACAGTCAGCCCGACGCGCCGTGCAACAAGGCGCACGAACGAAGCTACTCGGACAACGACTGTCCGAGCGAGGAGGAAAAAATTAAAATACTCCACGAGCATCACGACGCACCCCTCGGAGGACATCAGGGAATCACAAGAATGCTCGCACGAATAAAACTGAGGTACAACTGGCCCGGGATGCGAAAAGACGTAGAAGAATACGTCGGCCGCTGCGACAAGTGCCAGCGCAATAAAATACGGCCGGCAACAAAGGCGCCGTTAGTCATTACCGACACACCTACTCGAGCCTTCCAAAAATGCGCCATGGATATCGTAGGCCCACTACCGGAAACAGAAGCGAGAAATAAATATATTCTCACGTTCCAGGACTTGCTTACAAAATACAGCGTGGCCATACCGCTGGAAAATCAGCAAGCAAACGAGGTTGCGAAAGCGTTCGCAAAAGAAATAATATGCCGGTATGGGACACCAGAAACCATCCTTACCGACCAGGGCACGAATTTCCTGAGCGCAATCTTTAAGGGGGTATGCAAATTACTGCGCATAGAAAAAATTCAAACCACAGCATACCACCCCGAGTCGAATGGGGCACTAGAGCGCTCACACCGAACACTTGCCGAATACCTTAAGGGGTATATTGACGAAGATCAAGGAAATTGGGACGAGTGGCTACCGTACGCCATGTTCACGTATAACACGACGCCCCACACGGCAACCGGATTTACGCCGCACTGCTTGATTTATGGCGACAATGCGGAGCTACCAACAGCCCTAAAAAGGGAACCCAGACCTACATACGCATACGACGATTACGTGCAAGAATTACGAGAACGACTACGCGCGGCCTGGTCTACCGCGCACGATAACCTAAAAGTAGCAAAGGAAAAAGCCAAAGAACAGTACGACCGAAAGGCGAAAGAAATCAAGTTCAAGGTCGGGGACCGCGTATTATTACACGACGAAACGGTGCGTCGGGGACGCTCAGCAAAGTTAACGCCGAAGTGGATCGGACCCTATCCCATCGAGGGGATACACCCGCCGTGCAATTACACCCTCCGCCAAGGACGGCGGACGGTAAAAGTGCATGTAGACCCTCTAAGAAACTACGTGGACGAATAGAAAAAAAAAAAAAAAACCCCCAAGGGACGGTCACCGGGTTTCGACAAGGCTTCGCAATAGGAAAGAATGAAAAAGATAAATAAATGAATAAAATTCCAGGTTACTGGTGGTAAGCGCGCAGGCCGCGGCTCACCTTTCGGACCGGCCATACACAATTCAACAATTCGAAAACGCCCCAGGGCTATACTTCGAAAAGGTCGGAACACTATATCCATACACCGACGTCTGGACACTGGCCATACGCATGAATCTAAAAAACATGGCCCTTATGGAGCTACGGATAAAAGCCCAGCTTGACGAGGTTCGGACGAAGTGCGAAAAATTCGGGAGCCCGGACGGACATTGCGCCGAGATGCTGGAACACCTCGTACGACTCTCTGAAAAAATCGAGGAAAATGTGGGGGTTGTGCAGGATCTCATCGGCGTAAAACCGAGCCGCAAACGCCGAGGACTAATTAACGGACTCGGAACGGTGCTAAAAGCCATAACCGGCAACATGGACGCCGACGATGGGGAACGGCTCGAAGCAGAAATCGCGACCCTCCGAGGTACACAGGATACGCTAAAGGAAGGCATGAAAAAACAACTACAGGTCGTTGAAACAACGATCGAAATGTTCAACGAGACCTCGCAAGCATCACAAAGAAATCTACAAAAATTGTTCGCCATGGTGCACACCGTGGACAGTTATTTCCAAAACCGAACCGACGCACTACGAGTCAGACAACACTTCGACGAAAGCCTGACGTTAATCGAAGCCTCTGTCGAAGCATACCTGCGAGAGGTAGATAAAATGATAGAATTATTCTCCGAGGTGGCATCCGGCACAGTGAGTGCCTCAACAGTGACACCAGCCACGCTCACGAAATACCTGACGGAGGCGCTGCCACATCTACCAAGAGGACACAGCTTCCCGCGTCCCATCGCGCGACATAACGCGGCAGCCATACTCCGCCTGGCAACGGCTCGAGCTTACCGGAAAGAGGGAGTGGTAACTCTCATCCTGGAAATCCCCCTTATCGGATCGTCCGAATACAACCTAAATTTCGTGTATCCCCTCCCGCGGAGGGGAAGCAACAACACATACTATTACATAGATACCACGGAGGATCTCGTGGTAGTAGACCGGAAAAACCGGCAATACATCCGGATGATGGAACGTGACCTCGAAACATGCAAGACCGCCGACGACAAATATTACTGCAAACCCCGACACCCAGTCATGGCGATCACCGACGACGCGCCATGCAGCATACGATTATACATCGAGGGTGCGGTAGGTCACGGACAACCGTGTCCGAAGAAAATCATACTCCTCACACATACTCTCGTGATGGGTATGCGACAGCCAGGGCAATGGCTGTACATAGCGCCGAGCGAAGAGACGGCGAGCGTCGGCTGCCAAGGAAAGCCGACGCAGCAGGAAATATTACACGGAGCGGGGCTAGTGACCCTCCAGGAACGATGCACGGTCACCACAGCGGCCTTCAAGCTCGAGACGGTGCGACGATGGAAGCAACGGATAAACGACACCTGCTATGTGCCGAGCTACAACCTTACCCTGCTCCCCGCCGAGGCAGAAGAAATACCAAAGACAATACGCGAAAGCCGGAAGACAACGCTCGAGCACGCAGTAACCAATCCGCGAGAATTAAACGAAGTCGGCACCCAGATAAGGAATATGCAGGAGAACCTGGACCGAACCACCACGCACGAAACGAGGAATCCCACGTCGCTATACCACGTGGTAGGACAATACTCCGTCGGTGCGGTCGCTCTCTTCGCACTAGCCGGCTATATTATCATTAATGCCCTGTGTCGAAGGGCGAAAACAGAGGCCATACGCCTGCCTAGTGCCGCTTAACCTAATCTCGCAGAATAAACGGGAATTAACGGGAAAACACATAAAATACATTAAAATATATTTATTTCCCCAAAAAACATAAAATATAAATCCCAACAAAGGGAAGCGAGACTCGGTAGTCAGTACCACTCAGCCCGACGCCAGTCCATCTCGCCCCGCTCGGCCCGCCACATCCGGGATATCGGATCCTCGTCGTCCACGACCTCCGACTCCGAGTCCGAGACGCCCGCTGGCCGATAGCCAGACACGGGACCCTGGACCGGCCACACACCGGATACCGGCTGGGAAGGTGCAACGCCAAGGTCGACACCGAACGGCAAGCCCACAGTCCCAGGGGATCATCGTACCCGACTGCAGTCCAAAACCCCCAGCGATGGGCGAAGGCGAGTCCTCATTGATGGACGAATCGGTCCCCGAGAATAGATCCTCGTCAAGGAGATCCGATAACCAATCCTCGTCGAGGAGGTCGGAAAACGAATCCCCGTCGAGGAGATCGGAAAAGGTATCCCCGTCCACGACGTCGGACAACGAATCCCCGGCCGAGGAAACCGAGGATGGCCGGGAAGAACCTCCACCGGCAGAAGACTCCTCCTCGGAGACCAGGTCGATGACCTCCGGCTCAGGGGGAACAACTGACCCGGCACCAACGTCCCCCACGACCTCGACGATCTCAACCTCCGGGCTCGGGGGACGACGGGGCGCATCCTCAAGATCCTCCTCCGGACTATACGCTGCCTCCCAACAGCACAGCGCAACACGCCTCCTCTGAAAAAAAAAGGAGGAGAAACGGAGATTTCAAAATCGTCCAAAGCAAACGCCTCGGTAAAATACAAAAAAAAAAAAAAAAAATTTCTAAGAGACTTACCTTATACGCTGGCGGATCCATAACAGCAGAACAAATTGAAGCCGATAGTGGTCGTAGTCACAATGCACGAAAAATTGCGAAATGCCCAGCTGATATAGGCACGAAAACTCGTGATCAGCACTTCACCGGACATCACCCCGCGACCGTCAGCAACTTCGGCGGCGCAGCCCGATCCCACGCCGCACCGGCCGCGCAAACAGCCGTCCGGAAAAATCTCCACCGACTCTTATTCTACTGTTTAATAAATAACTTAAGACCTAAAAAGGAGACACGGGGTACATCGAAAACCCCGCCGGTTACGAGCAAAAGAAATCGTAAATTTCTTTTCCCCTTAGGGGGGAGGGATGTTGCACCCCGGGTCAACGCCCGACTATCTGAGGAATGCGCTTACCCACACAACGCATTGCGAAATACGGAAGAAGCGAGCGCGCGACGCATTGCGAAACACGGAAGTAACAAATAACATTCAAGAAATTAGCAAGTAACTAGCCAAGTCAGCTATTGGGAAATATCGGAAACCCGGAAGCAATAATTGTTTAAACAATTACGAAATAGCTGACAGTGTCAAAATTAAGCTGACATGCCTGCTCTTACTCCTATATAAAGGACCACAAGCAGGCACTCAGCAGTCTGATTTTAATCTGAACAACGTTACGGTCAGTTAGTTATACCGTAAAACATATATTCTCTTCGGAAGGAAGATAAGCGTACAGAGTGTACTTCACAACTATTGGTAAATAATCACGAACAAACCATTGTAATTAATATTGATATAATAAATCGTGCTTTTATAATTCACTTGGGTTTCAACCCTTTACTGGATAAATCCCGAAAACCTTTGGGCTAACAGCTCCCGCAGTACTCAGAGTAGCTAACTGAGCTTCTGCGGATATAACAACTTCGAGTACACCCGGATGCCCTTCGGACTGAAAAATGCACCGC
Source organism: Stenichneumon culpator (assembly GCA_964017025.1). Taxonomy (NCBI): domain Eukaryota; kingdom Metazoa; phylum Arthropoda; class Insecta; order Hymenoptera; family Ichneumonidae; genus Stenichneumon; species Stenichneumon culpator. Next base: position 18,837,517 of record OZ024771.1, read on the forward strand.
CGACATTTCAACGGCTAATGAGTACGGTATTGGCAGGGCTCGAAGGGCTAAAATGCTATGTGTACCTGGACGATATCGTAATCTTCGGAGCGACGTTGGCCGAGCACAACAATCGGCTCCGAGAAGTTTTCCATCGCCTACGGGAGGCGAGGCTGGCCCTTCAACCGGCAAAATGCCGATTTCTGCGCTTGGAAACGCGATACCTCGGGCACGTGATCTCCAGCGAGGGGGTTCGTCCCGACCCGTCACTGGTAACCTCCGTTCGGGAATTCCCAACCCCGAAGGACGTTAAGGGGATACAGTCCTTCCTAGGACTTGCTGGATATTACCGCAAATTTATCCAGGATTTTTCAAGGGTCGCGAAACCCTTAACGGAGCTCACCAAGAAGGGCCATAAGTTCGAATGGACGGCAATACACGAGCAGGCCATGGCAGACCTAAAAAGGGCCCTGACAACGGCACCGGTACTACAGTACCCGGACTTCGAAAAGCCCTTCGTCGTCACCACGGATGCATCAGATAAGGCCATAGGGGCCATATTGTCCCAAGGGCCAATAGGAGAGGATCTGCCCATTTGCTACGCCAGTCGGACATTAAACAAGGCGGAGCAAAATTACACAACGACAGAAAAGGAACTACTGGCAATCGTGTGGGGAATATCGCAATTCCGCCCTTACGTATACGGAACTCGATTCACAGTAGTAACGGACCACAAGCCCTTAACATGGCTGTTCAGCGTGAAGGATCCTGGGTCGAGACTCATGCGCTGGAAAATTAAACTATCCGAGCATGAGTTCGACGTACAGTACAAAGCCGGGAAACATAATACCAACGCAGACGCGTTGAGCCGCGTGTGTGTGACGACACGCTCACGAGCAAGAAAAGAGTCGAGCGAGACGAGCAGCAACGACGGTAAGGAAGGCAGCGGCCGACTTCGCCCGCGGGAGCGCCAAGGAGCTGCAACCCGCACGACAGCCGAAGCAGCGGCCAGTCAGGAGAACAGTCCCACGGATGGTCAGCCCGACGCCCGTCGCGGGAAGGAGAACGAGCGAGTTCGCTCAGGCGGAGAACTTCTGAGCGAGGAAGAAAAAATCAAAATTCTTCATGAGCATCACGATGCACCCCTGGGAGGACATCAAGGGGTGGCACGCATGCTAGCCCGTATAAAATTAAGGTATACCTGGGCCGGCATGAGGAAGGATGTGGAAAAATACGTGGCACGATGCGACAAGTGCCAACGGAATAAAATACGGCCGATGGAGAAGGCACCGCAGGTAATCACCGATACGCCCACCAGAGCCTTCCAAAAATGCGCGATGGACATCGTGGGGCCGTTACCCGAGACGGAGCGGAGAAATAGGTACATCCTAACCTTCCAGGATTTACTCACAAAATATAGCGTGGCTATACCACTGGAAACCCAACAAGCGAACGAAGTGGCGAAGGCATTTGCCAAGGAAATTGTATGTCGGTACGGGGCGCCAGAGGCCGTCCTTACCGACCAAGGAACAAATTTTCTTAGCGCCATATTCAAGGGGGTATGTCAGCTGTTGCGTATAGAAAAAATACAAACAACGGCATACCACCCCGAGTCAAACGGGGCGTTGGAACGCTCGCACGGGACCCTTGCAGAGTACCTCAAGGGATACATAGACGAGGACCAGGGGAACTGGGATGAATGGTTGCCCTACGCCATGTTTACGTACAACACGACACCGCATACGGCAACGGGGTTCACACCGCATCACCTGGTCTACGGCGAAAACGCAGAGCTGCCAACGGCCCTCCGAAGGGAGCCCAGGCCCACCTACGCGTACGACGATTACGCCCAGGAATTACGGGAGCGCCTGCGTGCGGCCTGGTCTGCAGCACGCGACAACCTGAAAATCGCCAAGGACCGAGCCAAGGTCTACTATGACCGAAAAGCACGAGAGAGGAAGTTCAAGGTCGGAGACCGAGTCCTACTGCACGACGAAACGGTACGCCGAGGTCGGTCGGCAAAGCTAACCCCAAAATGGACAGGGCCCTACCCCATCGTGGAAGAGCACCCCCCGTGCAACTACGCCCTACGCCAAGGGCGACGGGTGGTCAAGGTGCATGTAGACCGTCTACGGAACTACGTGGAGGAGTAAAGCAAAAAAAAAAAAAACAGAAACGAAGAACGGGGTAGAGGAGGGTCTAACCACGGGTCTAACCCCAGTTAGTCCCGCGGGGAAACATCGGCTTCGACAAGGCTTCACTCAGGGAAAATGCGCGGCATAAAATAAGCGGAAAAATTTTTCCAGATTGTTAATGGCGGGTCTACAGGCCGGTCTACTGACCGTCAGCGCCAGCCCGGGTGGCCCGTACGAGATACGGCCATTTAGGGACGCGCCCGGATTGTACTTCGAGAGGATCGGGCAACTTCACCTGTACACCGACGTGTGGTCCCTCGCAATCCGGATGGACCTGTCGCACCTGGCGGACATGGAGCATCAAATTAAATCCCAGCTTGACTGGATCCGGGGAAACTGCGAATTGTACGGGAGCCCGGATGGTCATTGCGCCGAGATGCTGGAGCATCTCGTCCGGCTCTCGGAAAAAATCGAGGAAAATGTGGGCGTAGTCCAGGACCTCCTCGGCGCCGAACCCAGTCGCAAGCGGCGGGGACTGATCGACGCATTGGGCACGGTGGTAAAAGCCATCACCGGCAACCTGGATGCCACGGACGGGGAGCGGATAGACGCCGAGATTGCCGCAATCCAAGGCAACCAGGAAACCCTGAAAGAGGGTTTGGAGGGGCAACTACAGGTCGTGGAAACGACACTGGAGATGTTCAACAAAACGTCACGAGCGTCACAGAGAAACCTGCAGAAGCTGTACGCCATGGTACGCGAAGTGAACGGATACTTCACGAACCGTACACGGGCACTGAGCGAACGACAGCACCTCGACGAAAGTCTCGGGCTCATCGAGGCCTCCGTAGAAACCTACCTACGAGAGGTCGAAAAAACCGCCGAGATCTTTTACAGCGTGGCCACGGGGACGGTCGGCACCTCGACAGTAACACCGGCAGCCCTAACAGCATATTTGACGGAGGCCATGCCGCACGTACCACGGGGATACGGTTTCCCGCGACCAATTACACGGGAAAACGCGACGGCCATACTGCGCCTAGCTACGCCACGAGCCTACAGGAAGGGAGGAATGGTAACGCTCGTGCTCGAGATTCCCCTAATAGGGCCCTCTGTGTTCAGCCTGAACTACGCGTACCCCCTTCCGAGGAGGGGAAGAAACAAAACGTATTATTACATAGATGCTGCGGAGGATCTCGTGGTTGTGGACCGCGAAAATCGGCACTACCTCCGCGTGACGGCCACGGACCTAGGAGCCTGTAAGAGGGACAACGACGACTACTATTGTCTACCCCGGCATCCTGTCCTGACGATAAACGAAGACGCGCCGTGCGGCGTGCGACTTTACACGGAAGGCAACGTGGGGCAAGGTCAGTTCTGCCCGAAAAAAGCAGTACGGCTCACCCACACGCTCGTAATGGGCATGAGACAACCCGGACAGTGGCTCTACGTATCACCACACGGTGAAACAGTAAGCATTAGCTGCCGCGACAAGCCAGCGCGGCCGGAGCGACTGCATGGAACGGGGTTATTGACCCTCCACGGACGTTGCGCGGTCACCGCTGCCGACTTCAAGCTGGAAACGACCAAGCATTGGAGTCAGCAGATCGACGGCACCGGATATCTACCCGTCTACAACCTAACGCTGTTACCTGCCGAGGAAGAAGAGCTGCCGAAGGTGTTGACCGAGGTCCTCGACACCGAACTGGAGCACGCGGTGAGTAGCCCCCACGAGCTACATGGCCTAAGCGTACGAATACGCAACGCGAGGGAGAAGCTACGAAAGATGACAAGGATACCAAGCTCGGCGAAGCAGGCGCCGCTACTCCAGCAGCTCGGACCATACGCCCTGGGGGCGGTCGCCCTACTGATCCTGGTGGGGTACATAGCTTACTCCACCCTACATCGGAGGGGCGGAAAAACCCCGGTCGAGGAGCCGCACATTATCCCGCGAGTGGCGACGCGGCGCGGCGACGCGGCGCGGCGACACAGCCTCCGAGGAGCTAGGAAGGATCGAACGAGGGAAAGGGCGAAGAAACAAAAACGGAATAGCCTAAAAACCCGCCCCGAGGGGGCCTTTATTACTCCCCAAAATACACAGAACACCGGGCATACCCGGGAAGAAAGGAGAAATATATTTTTTTTTCCCAAATAATTTATTTTTAACAAAATAAAAAATTATTCTAAACAACAACTAGTACCACTCCGCGAGGCGCCAGTCCATGTCGCCCGTGGCGGCACGGCGACGACGGGAAGCAGGGTCTTCTTCCTCCTCCACCTCGAGGGACTCGGAATCGGAGGCTCCAGCTGGGCGCGGCATCACCCGGGGAACCCCCCGAGGCAAGGGGGCGAGACGACTCCTGGGGAGAAGGGCCTCCCCGGGTCGAGGCATCCGACCGTGGGCATCGCGGAACTCCGTCGCCGCCGACGAAATTTCCGGAGACCGGTCGGAACGGACCCTCCGGGAGAAGGGACGTCGCCTCCTCCGGGGCGACAGCACCGCAGGTCCGTCCACGTCCAGGTTGACCTCGGGCCCGATCACCTCCACCTCGGGACTAGACCGGCCGGAGGCACTCGGGCGGACCACCAGGGTAAACACCAGGCCCCCAGGAACCGGGACACGCACCCTCTGGAAATAGAAAAAATTAAGAAATTAGAAAAAGTTAGAAGTTAGAAAAATCCCGAAATTAGGAAAAAAAACACACGCAAGGAACGGTGCGAATTTTCTTTGAAGAAAACACCCAAAAAAAAGAGGAAAAAGAAGGGTAAAAATTGAAGAAGTAATTACCTTGGCTGATAATTACCACGCCACGCCACGCAAGAAGTAATTACACGTAAGAAAAAAGTAGTAACTGGCGGTCGACGAACGATTGAATGTAAACACCTGGGAAACGACGGTTAATATACCCTAAAAATGCGAACGCGTCGACCCGGTATCGACCTCGACCGTCAGCATAAAAGAACTGAGGCGGCCTTCCGCCTCCGTATTCCGCAAGAGCCCGGAAGCGCGCTTAAACTCATGCACTCCTCCTTGCGTCTGTTTTACGGGAAACTTTTCCTTCCCGTTGCTTTGCTCATAACGATAAGCACGGGGCACACACGAATAGTAAAAATAAAGCTCGCCAGGGACGAGCGAAAAGAAATCAGATTTCTTTTCTTTTTAGGGGGGAGGGATGTTGTGCCCCGGGAATATAGCACATAGAATATAGCATTATTTCGAATTATTTCAAAAAGTCTCGGCACCGATTATTTCGATTGCGAGACACACGCGATTGCGTTACGCATCAAGCGTACATCGAGCGTCGAACGTCGAGCGTCGAGCTCCAATACTGCTGACGCAGCAGTTAGGCAATCGCGAACGCCTCGGTAACCAGAGCATCGACTCGAGAATACCGAGGCGAGAATTATGAAATATGAAACATGCTCCAAATCTCGCTCACGAAAAAGCGAAGATTTGGAAAGAGATTTGTTTATGAGAATCAAGTAAATAATAAACCTGTCCTCGAAATTAAGCTGACAACCTGCCCTCGATTAAGATATATAGAGGATCGAGAGCAGGTACGAGGAGTCTGACTAGTACGGTTGAATACGAGTGATCGTTTCCAAGGTATTGTCCGAGGAAACCTTAAGGGTGCAAAGTGTACGTCTACTAGTAATTCGAGGTAAACTGAGATAATCGCGAGATAATTCAAGTACATTGTAATACGTGAATAATTTAATCGTTAAAAGGATAACCGCTATTTAACTAAATAATTAGTTAAATAAACTCTGTTAATAAATTACGAGTGAGCTTTGTTAATAAATTATTAAGAATAATTTATATTGTTTAAAACCATTAAATATCCTTTGACGAAACAGCGTTAACAGTTCACGTGGGTTCATCGCAAATGCTACCTTCACTGGAAATTGACGTCGTTTAAAAGTGAAGGGATACTCGTTTTCACAGTATAGTGTGATGCGATGTAAGAAAACTATCTCTCCGGTTTTATCACCGGACAGAATCTCGCATCGTAAAACTCTATTTCCCAATTCCAAAATCAATAGTCTTGTGCCATTGCATAAACCTTCGTTAATGCTTAGGTTTCGGATAAGCATGATAATACTATACTTACGGAGACGCAGTTCGTAGGGTGGCAAACTTGGAGGTGATAATGTATTTAAGTATTCTGGTAAGATTATTTCGTTGATCTGGTCGTTGTCACCACAATTTTCAGTACTGTCGACGCTCGTATACACTTGTTCCGTAGCATTGTCGAATAAGTTCATAACTGTTATGCCGCAGAAACTCAGGTAGCTAATCTGAGGTCTGTGCGCGAGCCGTTAGCTCGGAAGGTTGGGGATGTGCTCAGTAAAGGGTTGGAACCCAAGTGAAGTACGAACATAGGTTTATTTAATTAACGATATTTATTTGACAACGTATTTTCAAACGACAAGAGATTTAGATATTTGATATGCTTAACAAGGTATTTATATGTTCGGAGTTTTACAAGGGTTGCATTGTTATACTTACTGTATAACAATGCTCACCAGGAACCTTCGTTTAGGGTTCTCTTTTTGCCAGGACAAGTCGAATCAACGCTCAACGTGACGTTGATTTACTCCTTGGTTAGAGCTCGTTCGAAGCTTTGTTAATTCCTCGATTTATGCTTGATTAGTTTCTCTATTAATGCTTGATTAATCCTGCTGGTTTGATATTGCTCTATTTATGTGTTATCTCTTGATGCTTTACTTTCTTTGTTAAAGTTCTATTTATGCTCACGTTTGTCCTTTTGAATTACCAACCGCTGGTGCGCTCTGCGCGCTGGATACACCTTCTAGATTAACGACACTCCGGCGTTAATCTTTCGCGATAGGGGTTTACAATTACCCGACTTACTTATCGTGTTTGAACTGTGCTCGAGGTGTATCCCTATAGTCAACCGTAAGAATCAGGAGTTCCGAAGAGACTCCCGAGACCCTGCTCTCGATCCCCTGTATATCCGTGAGAGAGCAGGTCCGTCAGCTTAATTAATGAGGGCGTATTTATGGTTTACTTATTCTCGTAAACAATACCTTTCCAAATCTTCGCTTCTTCGCGAGCGAGATTTGGAGTTTGTTTTCATTTCGAAACACCTGGCTTCGGTATTCCCGCGTCGTTGCCCTCGTTACCGAGCTCGCGACGGCCTTGCTGCTGACGCAGCGGTGTCCGGTGACGCGAGGCGCGCTCGACGCTCGACGCTCGACGCTCAACGCGTGCCGTCGCATACCGAAGCTATCTCGCAACCTCCGATACCCTGGTAACGAGGTATTGCTACACCCGGGGTACAACATCCCTCCCCCCTGGGGGGGGGGGGGGGGGGGGGGAAGAAATTTTGTTTCTTTTCGCTCACCTCCGGCGGGCTTTTATTTTTCTACTTTGCAGATGTACCCCGAGTTTATGAATTTTTTTTTTCTTGTTATTACCTCTCTCGATTTACTACTACGATTTTTACGTATGTACCCCATGTCTATGATATTTTCTATTTAGTTATATATGGTTTGCTTCTATTGTCATTATTTTCAATACGGTTTATTATTTGCGAGCAACCTATTTTAACCATTCCGGAAGCCATGTAAACGGAGTTTTCTCGGGCTGTTGCGGAACCCGGAGGCGGAAAGCCACCGTCGTTGCTTTTGCTGACGGTCGGGGTCGATGCCCGGTACGCCAGCGCGTATGCATTTTTGGGCTATATTAGCCGCCGTTTTCTTCGTGGTTTTAATTATTCTGTCACCGACTGCCGACGACTTCTGCATCGTTTCCCGTTACCGAGGATGAGCAACCGACGTAGCCCTAGTCCGTCCGCCAAGGTAAGCTATTACAGTTTGTTTTCCCGGTTATTATGGTATTTAACCCATTCCCCTTGTTTACGATTTAACTTTTATTTATTCCCTATCTTGGGGAAATTTTACTGGACCCCCCCGGTAGCCACAGGTCTGGTCCCTTCTTCCAGTTGGGTTTTGTATTTTCCTGTGGTGGCTTAGTTGCTTAACCGTTTCCCCCCGATCACCCCTATCGGGTTGACATTTCCTTCTCTTTCTGTTTTTAGAGGCGTCGCCTTTCCGTCGAGTCCGACTCCGAGCTATGTTACAGCCCTAGGGGTAGCCCGCCAGGGTCCGTTCGCAAGAGTCCGGACGTCGAGGTGGTCGAATCGGCCGGAGCGCCCTTCCTGGAGGGGACTTCTAGCCTTTCCCGGTCCCCCAGCCCCGACGTGGTGATTCTGGACCCGCCCGAGCGGGGTCTCCCCCCGGAGAGGGTTTGCCCGGTGCCGTCCGCCCCGTACCCACGGATCCGGGTGCTGACTCCGGCGGAGATGGACTTCCGGGCTGCCGGGGGTCGCCTCCAAAGGTTTGGGCAGGTACTCGTGCCCCGGCGTCTCGTCGCCGCGCCTGGCTGCCATCCTAGGCTTAATATACGTCCGGCGGGTGCCTCTGACTCTGACAGCGAGGATGACGAATCTCCGGCGTCTCGGCGGAAACGCGCTGCGACGGGCGAGATGAACTGGCGGCTCGCCGAGTGGGCGTAGCTGCCTTGGGTTGGGCGAACCCTTCGTTTTTCCCCACGACGATACCGCATGTGTACCTGATGAACAATAAAAGAGTTTTTCGGGATTTTCTGTCTCCACCCCGTTTCTCCCTACGTCGGCGTTGATGGGGCCTTTCTCCGAAGGGCTGAGTACCGCGGATTCCTTTTCCGCGGTCCTGTCGTCATCATCGTGCCTCGTTCACAGAATTGGCTGGCTCCGTGTTCGTGCTCCCGGTCGGTGCGTTCGCCGCGTCTTCGGTGGGTGTCGGCGTCGGGTTACCGACAGACACACGAGCTGTCCTTGCGCCACTCCTTCGTCAGACGATCTTCCACGATCGTCGTCAACCGCGAGTCAACGGCCTCCATCTCTTCTTTTTTTTTTGCTTTTTTTTTGCTTCGTTGCGAGATACATACGACCATTGCTCCAGCTGGTAACCGGTGCAGACCTTGCCGGTACTCTCTGGTAACCGGTACTCTGCGGTAACCGGTGCAGGCCTTGCACCTTTGGGGAAGGGGTTTTCATTCATCCCAATTTCTTCTTCTTCCCCGAGCATTTTCCCTCTTCCTTCGCCGATGGAGCCCGGATCCTGGCCCCCTTGGACGGAGGGAGGTTTAATTTCCACCTCTCGCTGCCAGGCGTGTTTACCTGTATCTCCCCGAATTTTTCCGACAGTCCCTGCGTCTCGGGATGCCTTCACTAGGTTTAGTAGAACGTGCAGGTTTAGCTGTGGTTGTGTTTTTTTTTTTTCGCTGATTATCGGGACGGGGTATTCTTTCGCGGTGACTTGGTCGCCCGTGACCATTCTTTCCCACCACCCCGGCTCTCCTGAGTCGAGCGGTACTTTACTTTTTATGACCGGCCATCCTGCCGGCTCCTGAAATGTCAGTACCGTGCGGCACGGATTCAGATGGGAAATACCAGGTTTCGAACCTTCCGACGGGTTCTCTTTTCCCTCGCGAATTACCCTACTTCTTTCCTCTTTATATTTAATTTCCCCTCAGGAATTATTATTCGCCATACCTTTCCGTCCCCCGGGATTATTCTTTCCCTCAGTTCTTCCCCCTTCGGGACTTATTTTTCACCCTCTTTTCCTAAATTTTTGGGGTTTTTTTTTCGGGTTCGGTCAACTGGAAGAGGGCAGGGGAGGTAGGATTTCTGGTTCCCACAGGAATTTCCTCCGTGTTTCTCTTCCTCTTACCTCCAGCGAGTTTGTCGAGTTTTCCTGAGCTTTTCTGTACGCCATCACTGTGGCCGGGTTCCTGTTCGTTGTCCCTCGTGACTCCCGATTTTTGCTTCGTTCCCGGAGTCCGGTTTGTTTCCGCCGGATGCTCTTGCTGGATCCTCGATTGCCGAATCTGGCGGCACCTGGGTTTTCCCCCGTTCCTCAGCCGGGCGGGGTTCCGCCAATTCTCGGCTTGACGGGGTTCCCTCTGATTCGCAAAATTTGTTTTCCTATTCCCGGGATACGCGCGTACCGCGACGGATACCGCTTGCGACGAATAATCCTGCAGCGTTTAACATCCCGTATCGCCCGGGAGTTCGACGTTGTCGCCCATTGATCGTCATCCCGGAATTTAAATTAATTAATTGGTCACTTAATTCCGGCCCCTCTGGCGGGGTTTCTGGCGTGGTTCCGTGCTTAACGTCCTTTCCTTCCACGCAAGTTTTATTCTCGAGTTTTCCCGGGTCACTAATAAATTTTCCCCTGATGACGGTCGTGTCCTCCGGCGAACGGCCTCCGCTTCTGGTCCACCCATGCGGTGTTGCCCATCCGAGGGGTCTCCTGGCGCATCCGTGCCCTATGGGAAATGCTTAACCTCACCCGCCATCGGGTTACGGTCTACACCTCTGGCGTGGTATGGGGCGTGGTATAGTCGTGGTCTAACCCGCCCGCGGTCCAACTTTTCCCCGGTCTAACTTTCCCGCGGTCCAACTTTTATGTGGTCTAACTTTTCCATGGTCTAACTTTTCCTTCTTCAACAGCATGCGAAGCCCATTTTTTTCCATCTCATCTCGCCCTTTTCCTTTTTTTTATTCACCTTTTTATTCCCGAAATGCCGACTGATCGCTGGGGTGATCCTTATCAACCCCTGCTGGGCTACAGGTTTGGCCCACGTGTATTCGGGGTGCCCGTAGCCCTCACCTCCACGGCGGAATGCGCTTCGTTCACGCTCGAAGTCCGCGGCCCGACCGGTCGCGCTTGTACTCCTGCCCGTTGGTCTGACCGTCCGCATGGCTGTACTACTGGCGGTCCGGGCTCGCGGCTCCCGCCGCGCCGGTTGCAGCTCCTTGGCGCTCGGGTGAGCGCGGCTCGCCGCTGCTGGTCCCGCTGTTACCGGCATCTTTCTTGTGTGCCGGAATACCTCGCGGCCTGTCGTATGATGACTGGTTTTCGCGGTAATTTCCTTTATCACTTTCCGCCCATATTTTTGTTCCTGGGTCCTCTCGGGTTATCGTTGATGCGACTTTTTTTCCATTTACCTTTAACCGCAGTCCTATTTATTTTACCGTCGATTTTCAAAGAGTTTTTCCTTTTGATATTCAAGCACTGATTAGTTCGCAACGACAATCGATCTCAACTATCGACATTTTCCCCTCTCTATTAAACAGTTGACAATGTTTAGGACTTTACGATTTTGACCCTATTGCTTCCTTGCTTCTCGTTGTTTTTATGATTTCTTTTCCCACTTTCCATCCCTTCTCTCCTCATGTTTTACCTCTAAGTGCTCCACGGCACGATTATTCGATCCAATGATTCGATCAGTAATGGGGATACATCGTAAATTTTGTATACTTGTTAGAAAGTAAGAATATGTCGACCTAGGGATGGTTACGACCGATAATCACAAACAACTTTTACCTTTTCTTTGACTCTATCTTTTGCGCGACGTTTGTATTGTTACATATATATATATATATATGCGGGTACGGATTGTCTTGCCGGTAACGATTTTCTGACATCGAGATTTTACTTAAAACGATGCGTTCTTTTTCGTTTTCTTCTATAAATTGGACTACAATGTTCCGTCAACGTGCAATCGCAAGAAAGGTTAAAAATGCTACCGATTCCCAATTTCATTTACCTTGCTCTAGGAAATTTTGGTGAGGAACGCTTGAGACAATTAATAATTTTCAACATATCGACACGTATACCCGCGAGTTGGGCATTCTCTATTCCGCCCTTTAAGCCGCAACGCATGCTCCCTTCTATCCTTCGAGCTTTCCCGTCAAATATTATTCCCTGGCCGACAGAACTTCTCCGACATCAATAGTTTAATGGTACATGCTTGAAGTGACGTGGAGTGGATGCCAACGGTGATTTCCGTTTCTCTCTAATTTTGGTCGTTATAAACATTTTCTTTTTGACGTCACTTCACTCGAGGTTATCCCTCGTGGGTCTGTCAATGAATCTCGGAGGTAAAATTGCGGGCTTTGCTGTGTGATGCACAGCCGTGTGACATCGCGCTCAGGCTGCTTATTTCTTATTTTACTTTCGTTTTCCGACTCGGACTGTTTCGACTTTTCCAACAGAGCCGATGATTGTTCGTTTGGACGCTTAAGCCTGGCCACCCTCATCCCGCTAATGTTGTCGCAAATTTTTACTCGTAATACGACTCGAGGAAGGTCACAGTTGTGATATCCTTTCCTATGACAAATAATTTTTCCCCGCACTTGCATGCGATATTGGGCGATATTCTGATCGTGACCGATTTCCTCAACCTTTACGTCTGAAGTAATTTTCGGGTCAACTCTTCCCGATAAATTTTCGTTCTAATTTGTGCGCGTCACCGTTCCTACGTTGACCGCTTCGCTTAGTGCCAAGGGACGTGCAATGTCCCGAAGCATTTTTTAGTGGTAAAAATATCTAGACCTCGAGTGAATTGACTGCTACTCAATTCCATCATCTCCTTGATAAGGGCCGTTCCCTTGCGCCGGTTTTTGTGTTCGAGGTAGATGACTATTCCCCATATGCGTTCTGGAGCTCGGTATACGGAATACGTAATGCTATATTTTTTCTCGCGGAAAGACTCGTATTTTGCTGTATATATTTGCCAAACAAATTTTTCCCTTTTTTAACTAGGCTTCTTTTGGGATTTTAAACATCTCTTCAAAATTCTGAATCGTTTCCCTGCCGTTCGGTCGAAAGCTTTTTGGCCAGCCGCGTCTGGATAATCGCGGTTAGGGTTTTCCCCCCATGGGATTCAACAGCTGGTCCGGCAGCTCTACAATATTCCGTATACGTGCAGACCCTGCGGTTTTTATCACCAAAGTTTGGTATTAATAAGCAAACGATTTTATTTCTCGATCCCGGATTGATATAATTTACGTTATGTCCGCATCATTGGATTGTATGACATTATTTTGCCAGACGTTTGCAACCTTTGATCCTATCACCGAGCCTCTTGATCGGGCGATGTTATTTTATTTACTTATTTTTTTTTTACTATTTTTCCTCGAACGCGGTATGTTCGCTTGAGTTATTATTTGTTCGCTTATGGACTTTCTCCCGTACGGTATTTGGTGCTGAAATAAAAGTAGCCTTACGATAGCGTTTGCCCTAACGCTGCTTGTCGTTGAGTTTGGCCTTGACAGTTCTATTGGCCATGGCGTCTCCCTGGCCCACGGAATTTCGTGTTGTTTCCTGATGACCGTTGTCTTCCCTGCGTTGTCCGGCGTTGGACTCACCCCGTGAGCTGGCTGACTGGTACCACCTCGCTGATCAGGATCAGCAAGCGAGGGTCTTCGGTTCGCACTTTTCCGAAATGAAACCTCTCGACCGGGTCGGTCAGGCTACTCAGTCCACCCGACCGATATCCGTCGAGCAGATAACACGCGAAAACATGTGATGAACCGGCACGGGTAAAAAGATTTTTTTCCCTTTTGCTTCCTCATAGAGGAAGCTTTGTTTTGGTCAAAAAAAAAAAAAATTCGAGATTTTAATGAAAACATGTTCAGAATGTTCCAAAACGTCGAAAAATCACATTTAGAAAAAATGTCCGGATGTATGTGTGTGTGTGTGTGTGTGTGTGTGTGTGTGTGTGTGTGTGTGTGTGTGTGTGTGTGTGTGTATGAAATGGACGTGCAAAATTCGAACTGCTATAACTCGAGAACGCCTTGACCGATCAAGCTGAAATTTGGCACACATCATGTCTGATCAGTAGTTAATGTTTGGTCAAAATTTCATCCAAAAATGTTCAGTTGTTTTTTTTGTACGCCATTTTTAATTTCTTCAAAAATGTCTGTTCGCGCTCTAGCGCTCGCAATTTTTTAGCTATCGGGCTAAAAACGCGTAGGCAGATGGAATATGATCACCCGATGATCCCATTAAAATTTCAAGAAAATCGATCGAGCCGTTTAAATTTTATGTCATTTTAAATTTTTTGAATTTCATGAATTTTTTTTTTTTTTTTTCGAGATGCAATTTTTCCGTATCAAATATTAATCTACGAATAAAAAAGTGTCAGATTCGTGATCAGCGTGAAAAAATACGTAGGATACAATCCCGGAGTGGCGACTAACGAAAAAGTTTATCGGCCATTTATATAGCCAAAATCACAAAAATGGGTGATTTTGCGTATTTTCGAACAGCGATTTCTTTGCTTCCCGATGAATACTCTATGTATTTTTTCGCCTCGAGTACAGATTCGACAGCCGTTTTGACCAAAAGCGCAAGGTTTTTTTCGCACTAAACCTGAGTCGGCCAGCAGTTTTGCTTAAAAGTTAAATACGACGTTGATATTGAAAAAGCTGAAAATTGAAATTTTCATATCGCTTCCTCATAAAAGTTGGAAGTTGAAAGTTGACATTTTTATATCACGTTCTCAAAATGGCCCTTTATTCGCGAAGCTTCCTCTATGAGGAAGCCAAAAATATAGTAAATGCTTTCTCATAGAAGGAGCGTTGCGAATAAAGGGCCATTTTGAGAACGTGATATAAAAATGTCAACTTTCAACTTCCAACTTTTATGAGGAAGCGATATGAAAATTTCAATTTTCAGCTTTTTTTTTTTACCCGAACTTGTACCGATCAATTTACCATAAATCGAGTTATCCGTCGATTTTAAATTTCTATCGATTTCAGCCTCCTTTATAATCACGCGTGGAGTTCTACGTTCTCGACGCTCTCGTTTTCTCTACTATCGGTTTCCTCAGCCTCGTGCGGCTGTGGTCGTTGCCCTTCGTGGTCCGGTTGTTACGACGGAGATTCACCGCTGCTCTGAATTCCGGAGTCGGAACCTACACACTTTCCTCCTATGTCCCGGTCGTTTGCAGTAACTGCATATGATATCCGCCGATTCAACGTTCTGATTTGGGATTAAACCCTGCGGACACCCTCGTGCGGGGTGTCCCGCTCTTTGGCGCACATAACACTTTTTATTGGATTTTTTATTCGGGTCCGGAAAATGTCCTGTAGCGGTGAACCCTTCACGCTTTTTCACTACCATGGATTTGACCATCCCAGGCGTGTTGTCGCTTTTTTGAGACCGACGGCTCGACAGTTCGAGTTGAATTAACTTCATTATCTGTTCCAACCTCGCCAGACGCTCCTCTAAATCGGAGGTTGGCAGCTCCGGAGTAGGGTGCTTCGAGTAGTATGCTTCGACTTCTTCAGCCCAGTCGAAGGCCTCCAGATGTGGCTGTTCGTAGCCCAAACTCTCAGTTACGGGCGATGCCCTGCCCGAGGACCATCCCCGTGGTGAAGTGGTATCATCTTCTGTGACTACCGGTTCCGTGCTTTCTGTCGTGGTGGATCCAGGATCCTTGCTGTCCGATTCCTGAAGCTCATGTACCCATGCTGCGGTTAACGGAGCGTATAGCTCCGTTCGAATTTTTTCCCCCACAGTGCCCCGGTGGGCCTCCCTTGTGGACTCATCTGTCCTCGTGATGGTACCCCCGTGTGATACTTCGATGGTCTCCCGCTAGTAGACAGCAGTACCTATAAGTAAAGATGGCCGCCGTCGGGAGGGCAGTGGTGGGGGTCACTTTTCGTCAGTACCTTTGAGTAAAGATGGCCGCCGCCGGTGAGTCGGCGGTGGGGGTGCTGCCGGGCCGCTAGGCCCAGCTGTTCGGTGCGAGGGTGGTTGTCTCCCCTCCCTTCCCCGCGGCCTGCTAGGAGGGTGGTAGAGGGTGGTCAGGGAGAGCTGGTGACGGTGTACCGTCGAGTCGCGCCATCTTGGATTTTCCAAGAGCTGGCTAGCGTCGGGCCCCAGCGTATCCCCATCTCTCTCTTTCTCCTGCGCGTATTGTGTTTCTCGAGGGTAGCTCGATGCGTTACGAGAGCTAGCTTGGTCGAGCGGTCTAAGGCGGTGAACTCAAGTAGCGTTTTCGTTGAAAGTACGAGTTCGTTTCCCGCGTGGAGAAATGTTTTTTTTTTCTTTTATTTTTTCAGTTTATTTAGGAAATAGATGAATCGTTGGAGGGTAGGTAAGTAAAAATAATCTCGTTTAAAAATGTTTACAATAAAATTTTCATTTTTATTCTTAAATCTAGTTTTACAATTTTAAATATATACAAATTCAAAAATTATTCAGTCTAGCGCAGCAGCGTTGAACAAATTTTTTAACACAGACTCCGCGTCCAGTTAACGATTTCCCAGAGTGTTTATTAATGTTTTTCGTAGCAGTCGTCAGCTTACTCATTATACGTTTATGAAATCTTGCGGCGATTCGATCGTTTTGTTTGAGATCGGCGGTGAAAAGATTCCGGAATTGTAGTAGAGATCCCCCGCCACACATATGATAAAGGAACATAATACAAAACTGGCCACACACATTTGAAGAGAGGCTTTGAATCTGCTTGGTATTCCATCGGTAGTGGGTGCAGTTCTTACGTAGACGGTGGATATGGCTTGGTATAAGCGGTGGAATGCCGTAGCTGTCGAAATACGATCCGCGTCCTCGGTCATCGATGTAGATTGCGACCCAATGTGTTCCAGGGCGCGTGTGGTCATCAGTGTTCACAACAAGGGCTGTCGGTCTCGTTAACAGAGTTGGAATCTGATCGGCTGCATGAACACTTCTCGAGACTTTAGAGTGTAAGCCCTGCAATGCCTGGCCAATCTGGATCGTATTCATCACTTGTTACGACTGGAGAGTAACAGTCGCGTTGCTTCTTCAGATTCACAGGTTCAGGTGAGAAGTCGGACTGTTGTAGCCGCGTGGCTGTAGGAGGTACGTCGCGAAGAATCCACTCCTTTAATTTTGCGGCGTTGTTTAAAGCACAAGACAGCTCCGGTCTGTTTAAGAGTCCGTGATGAAGACAGACTTGCATCGAGGAGGGCAGATCGCTGAATGATGGGCAATCGCTTTCCTCAAGGTTTTTTATCTCACGTGCTGTAACATTTTGGAGGTATTTAGCCTTTTCATGCCCGCGAGTATAAATGGTTCCAGCAGCCCGTGTGATCTGTCGGAGATTTGCGTGTAGTGTTCTGATTCCTACGTCTCCTTCGAACCACTCCAAACCGTGATGATGACGAGTCGTCCAATTATTCTTCGCCCGCACCGATCTCGGGAGATCCGTGAAAACGTATGCTGGTGCGGTGATCCAATGCCCGAAATACTCTTTGTCGAGTGTAACGACAGCTACTTCTTTAGCAATGAAGCAGTCATCCTTGTCGTAAAACCCTTGAATATCGATGACGTAGTCCATTTTGGTGAAAAAAATGTTATGGTCCAGTAAATACAACCGCTACTGCCAAAGGATCGCTGAGTACTACCGATGAGCGGTGAAAATACATCCACGAGATTTTGGTGCTGGAAGGGATGAGCGGGGGTGTGTCACCAATTCGCTAGTTTTTACTGCTTTTTCTTACCCCCACAAAGGTTCAACCCGTTGAAACGCCTACTTACAAATAGCGAAGAAGAAAAGTGACGTAAACACTCCCTTCTAGCATCCCCACTATTTTACGACACCTTGTACGAGTCCTGCTGTTTAGCGTAACGCAGTGGAAGTTCAGTTACAAAATAATTCTTCTACGGTATACAACTAAAAATGGTCCACCGAAGAGCAAAGCCTGTAGAGGTATTCACGAGACGTAACCACGCAGTCCAGCAGAGAGGAGCGCATGTGGAAGAACGGAATAACCACGGCTGGGTGCAGCAATCGAGGACGAAGTCTACAACGCGTCGGGACAAACGGAGGCAACATCCAAAACAGCCTCCAAAAATATGGTTTATCCGGAGACGCCAATATTTCGCTCGTGAGAGGCGACGACAATTGCGTGCATCGGTGAGTAATACTCCGCTGGGTAATTAAACCACGGAGTAGTAAAAATCGATCAATTAAATATATATATTCGTTTGTTACAGCAGCAGCCCTGTGAATGCACCCATGAGGACCATCCACGACGCAATGAAAAAGTCGGAGTTGAAAAGCGCAAAAGGCCTGAGGAAACGGAGGAGTCGAAGAAGAAGAAGAAGAAGAAGAAAGAAGAACAGTCGAAACCGATAGGAGAAAGAAATAATATTGTTAAAAATGATGATGATGAGGAGATGCGGGAGTTAGTGGAGGCTTTTGAGAGGTTGAAAATCGAATAAAATAAAACATAAATCTGCTTAATTCTGTGTTTACATTTTTTATTTATAAAAAAAAACCTTACAATCCCTATAATAATATTTACTAGTCTTATAGTATTATTTAAGCACGCAGGCTTACCCCGAAAAGTCTACCATGACCTGTCGGGAAGCGTCAATCTCGATGACATTATCGAATTCCGAATATACAATACAATTTACAGTACTCGTTAAAGCAGCCTTAAAACGTATTTCTACACGCACACTACCGTGTTTCACAAGATTCCAGTGACCAGCTCGCCCGGCGGAAAGATCGGGCGTTAAATCGAAGCAGTACAGACAGTTACCGTAGGGATACGCTTCTTTTGTTACACCACAACTATCGTCATCCCAAAGGATTCCCGTACCAGAAACTAGCGTATGATATGCCTCGGTGTAAAGGCCTTCATGATAATCAGGTTGCAAAGGCTTACTAGGTACCTGTACACCGTCTACGTACAGGGATAAAAAATTTAATGAGTAGTGGTGAAAATTAAACGGATTCATAGTTCTATCTCCATTGAAAGCTCGATTATCGATCAAGCCCAGTACGATCCGTCTCGGAAGCTGACCAAGTACAACATTATCGAGTGTTTCGCCATGAACACCTGCATGAATAGTAAATGGTTTCACTTCTACCCGAGTAAAAGGGTATTTAGCCGTTCCTCTACTCAAAGCCTTGGCATGTGCCAGTAAAACACCCGGACTAATTTTAACACGTCGAACAATGAGACTGGCGTCGACTATATGCACTGTATAATCTTTCCCAGACGCGTCCATAAGACAAAAAAGCATCTCTCGAACGTATAAGACGAAGGCGTAGTTCAACACCGTTGAGTAAAAACTTTTCCTGATTGAAGATATCAGAATGTAGATATCCGGTAAGATCTACCGTTTTACCATTCGCCATCATAGCCTGCCGCGCAGCTAGACCTTCGTTCGCTTGCACAGCGGCTGCTCTACCCTCGGGTGGAGGGGCCGTAGAAACTGGTTGAGAGTTGAAATATAGCGGAGTATCATCTATCCACATACTGGCACCGAGCTGACAGGCTTTTGTTGAAGCCTTATAAGTCAGTAGCGATTCAATGTATGCTCGATATGCATAGGCATTATTCGAGGGCGATACAAGTTTCTGGTTGAATGACACATCTAGTTGATTGAACAATGAATGCAGTAGATTGTTAACAGGTGCTACTTTATCATGAGCGTCAACTGCGCCGTTTCTGGGCTGTAGCTTAACACGTAAGTTTAACATAGTATGGGCCAGATCAATATATTCATCACCATGCCCGGGGACAACAAATTCAATGGGAGCCTCATCTGTCAGTGAAGAAATGGGCTTATAATGAATTCCTTGAGAACCTTCTATACTCGTCTGCGTCGGTGGAAGCGTGAATAAATCCAGCTCTGATTTCAAACACTCGCAAGAGTGGGCGTGTAAGAAAGACATTTTGTTTGGCTAACTACCCAAATATATCTGCAACGGTGCGTTTTTTACGCTTAACAATTTTAGTCTTCTTAGTTTTTCTAGTTGCCTTTTTCGTAGACTTTGTTGTTTTACGTCCTTTTTTCTTACTGCGCTTATCGGTTGAAACTTTTTTCTTTTTCTTCGCAGCTTTTCTAGGCTTACGAGTTTTAGTATATTTTAGAGCTCTAAGCGTAGGAGTACTGATGCGAGGACTAGCGTGACCGAACAACGAATGATGCTGCGGTGAGCGGTCCTGTATTTTATATCCTGAACCCTGCATGAGACTCTCAAATGTTTCGTCGGCCTTGCGCTTCAAATTTCTCCCACTCTCGGTCATACGGGCTCTGAATGAATCTTTGAAGGGAGTGTTGTGTGCAACATCACCCAATATATTCATCCCTGCATGAAGCGCTTCTTTTCCGACTGCGCGAGCACCACGAGTGAGCAATGGTAATGCGCGTCGAAATAACCCACTGAGGAAGCTTCCTAGACCATGTCCTCGCTGATATGGAGCACCAATGAAAACACGATCAACCCCACCGCCAACCTGGCTCTCGTAATGATCAATATATCGATCCATAGCGATATACTCTATCGTATGCGCTTAAAATGTAATGTAGCGGTCAACGTTCCACTCTGGAATGGTACTGGTTTACCAGTGTCCGTCCTTATATCTATCTCGATCGTACTAAATTCAGTCCGTAATAAAGGTATGTAAATTGGCGGGGAGAATGATTTAGTTTGCGTGGATCCATAAATATAATTTGTATTATCTACAGGTACGATGCGTAACAGAGGTGTCTGAGCATCGCCGGTTATATAATTTTCACATATATCTGTATATACGAATAGTTTATCAGGAAGCGATAGCGATAAATTAGCAGGATAATTTGCGGTAAATACCGATTGTTTATGAATATCCATAATTTTTCCGGGTTCGAAACCTAAAGCTTTAGAAAGCTTATCATCAAGACATATAAGATGTGGAAGTATACACTTATCTACAACGCAGGTATCAGGTACTCGTTTCAAGCTTACAATCCCGCCAATATCCTCATTATATTCAAGGTAGATATGTTCTTTGAATACATCCGTTTTATTAATGGTGTCGATTAGTGCTTTCACACTGGCGTAGAGTCCAGCAGGAATTATAACTTTGTGCGTTTTCGGATGCTTAGTATATTTTCGCGTGGCTGTATCGGTAGTATTATCTTGCGGGGTAGTCGTCTGTGTAGAAGGGCTCAGTGGTATGATAGTCTTTTTTGGGTTACGGTTATTGTTAATCTTAACCCACTGATATTGGGTACTAAGAGCTGTTATTGGAGACGTCCCACCATCAGCTTTATTTATCTCATCTACATGCAGAAACGTACGGGGAAATTGAATTTCTGTTAAGGCTACAGCCCATTCTCCAGACATCTTCAATTGCTTTGGAAGCTGTGTTATATAGTGTGCCACCGTATTATCGGGGTAGTACTTCATACTACTGTTGCTCGGTAGCACAAGGTAAAATTGATCTCTCATTTTTTTTTTTTTTTTTTTACTTTTGCTACTATTTATTCACTATATTTGATGCAGGAATCCAGGAATTGAATTTTTCGGGGTATCCTCGCCAGCTAACAAAGTATTGTTTATTACGGCCTTTCCCTTTAGTCTTGAGAATTTTGTCAATTAAAAATTCTTCCGTGTCAATCTCCTTCTCTACAATGCTTAATTCCTCTTCATAGAAAAAGCCGTCGATTTCTTCGTCATTCAGATCAACCAGCTCGTATATGGGCGGTTGTCTATTTGTAAGAATCTTGCGAATCCTGAATATTTCTTCACTCCAACGAGCTTCGTAACCTTTCTCGAACGCAGACTTTGCTTTACTGATGCGTACAAGCTCACCGACCTTGTATTTAGGTACTTTCCGACACTGCTTGTATCGTTTAACCATATTTGCACGTGCTATAGCTGCATTATACAGAGTCACGGCTGCCGGCTGCATCTTGATAGTAGAGTGTTTTGTATCATTGTAAGCATGGACGATAGACTGTAATACATCGATATACCGTCGTGTATTTTTGTGTGTAAAATATCTCCACATCCGCTCCTTTAATGTTCTATTGAAACGTTCTACAATAGCTGCTTTGATATCGGGGTTGCGGGCCACTCGGAAATTTATTCCACGACTCTTCAAAAATCGCTGCAAAACGCTACCGACAAATTCTTTGCCTCGATCGGTCTGTAGCCATACGGGCGCTCGACCACTGCTCCTAGACAATATTCGCTTGAATCCTTCTGTAGTTTCTGCACAAGTTTTATCACGCAGCGTCTCAACCCATGCATATTTACTAAGTACATCAATAACCACTAAAAGATAAACGGAGCCGTTATTTTCATCTTTGAGAGAACGTAAATCAACGAGATCAGCTTCCCACACGTCATCGATATTATCCACGGTGTAGTGCCGGCGTGGAAATCGTCGTCGTATAGGTCTGTGTAGTGTATAAGCATCCTGTGTTCTTAGCCAGCTAGCAGCGTCTTCACGAGGAATTTTTTCTTTATCAGCCGCATGAATTAGATTTGGGGCGCCGGCGTATCCAGCGTGATGCGTAGGATTATAATAAAACTTCTTTAATAAATCCATTATATTTTTTATTACAGTTTCAATGTTTTCCACGCTCGTATTGAGTCACTAGTAGGCGTTCGGCGTCTACTGCCTGATAAATTTAAGCTATTCTGACTTGTATCCGGTGTATTGGGATTTGACTTTGACACGTTCCGTCTAGAGTTTACAGGTGTGTTGAGAGTCAGACTCTCATACAATAGGCTTGTATTACCGATAAATTCACGAGGGATCCCTAAACGGCGGAGTTCATTTCCAAATTGTTCGCGACCAATGGCACGCACAGTTTTTCTATGCCGCATAGTATCATTTACAAGATCTATAATATTCGATTCTTCTATTGGTTCACCGTTGATATGGACCACTCCCGATTTATCCCACGTTAGAGTTGTGTTGGAGCTGGAATGCAAATGATTCAATAACTGCTCCGCTTGTCTTCTATATGTTTTCGGTACACTAGCCACGATAACCTCGTCGGATATTTTCTCAGCTTCAGTAGTTGCTTGTGGAGCTTCCTCAGGTATTTGCTCGGCAGGTTTGTCGGTTACCGAAGAGGCTGTGATCATTTTCGGTCGTCGCTCCTCATCGACAAAAAACTGGTGGCGTTGTAAAACTTGCTGGTAAAGTTTCCATTTCTCTCGCTGGTTCGCAGGCGTCACCGAGCGAAGTATATCATCCATTTCGGCATCGAGTCTACTGAGTATCGTGCCTGGCGTTTGAACGGAGCGTGATTGCTCTATCTGCTCGCGCGATGGCATAACAGCATCTTGAGACACTAAAACCATTTTCTTTGCGTGCTGCATCTTGTCAATTGCGTGTAAAAATATTAGATAGTACAGTGCCTATGATTGGGAGAAGAAGAGGTAGTAAGAATCCGCTCCCCTTTTGCACAATTACGCGTTTTTTCTTCTTCCACCCACCAGCTTTATTTACGAGATGGCGTAAAATTTTTTTATGCTTACACAATTTTATTCGCTCACTCTTTTTCAGGGGGACTGTACCATTTAAGGTATTTAACGCGCACTCACAAATACTCCGAACACCGTTTCTATCAATTGTGCGCAGCAATGCTTCACGCTGCGCTTTATCCAGATGGCATAGAGCGTGCAATAAGATTATATTTTTCTTCCCAATCGAAGCTTTAGCAGTTGTTGATGGAGCCATAGCAGATACTCGAATGATGTTTGTACGCTCGGCGATGTCTATTTATACTTGATAAATTAGCGAGAACCAGATCCTCGTTTTGGAATATACACAAAGTTATGAGCATCATCCGGAAAAATGCAGGTACGAAATCGACAATTATCTGGGGTAGATTGTTTCAAATCTAAAAGTAGATAACCGTGTGGTTTCGAAGTCGCGTCGTGATAAGCTTCTTGTAAAAATTTTGGGTCCTCGGGATAAATTTGACGGGCAAGATGCGAAATTTGTGCGCGATCGCGAGGATTTTTAAAAGCTACGATATAATTTGTATTAAGGGAAATATCCCTCTGACCACGACCTTGGTGAAAGATATTCTGCGTTATAAAAATTACGCTAATATTTTTATGATGGCTACCCTTTGTGAATAAATCTACAATTTCTCCGTTTGAAGACTCCC
The DNA here is from genome assembly GCA_964017025.1 of Stenichneumon culpator. Lineage (NCBI taxonomy): Eukaryota > Metazoa > Arthropoda > Insecta > Hymenoptera > Ichneumonidae > Stenichneumon > Stenichneumon culpator. The sequence continues at coordinate 18,861,399 of OZ024771.1, forward strand.
GCATTAGATCATCAATAATTAACAGTTTTGGCCTACGATCCCCGGCAATATCTGAACTTTGGGGAAGTCCTTCCAAAAATTCGATATTCTTAGAATAATCCGCATACCCGTCCTGCCATTCCGAATAATAAAAAATAATGCGGGCAAACTCTACGTCGGCCATGCTCGAAATATATTTTAAAAACTTCTTTACGAAGCATGTTTTACCACACCCTGTAGGACCGGCAATAATAGAAGTCCAAGGGTGTTTCCAACGCGGATCCATATCGACTAATGAGCGGAACGAGGAGTATGAGGGGTATTAAATATACAAAGATTACACACAACAGAACATTTATTTGAAACATACAAAATTAAAAAAAAAACATACAAAAAAAAAAATTTTAATTAAAAAGTTTAAAAATTAAAAATTTAAATATTAAAAAATCGAAAATTAAAAATGAAATACATTTAAAACATAGCTTAAAAATTAATCTCCTTAGAAGGAGTCAGTGCGGTAACCCGAGTCTGCGATATAATCTTCCATAATAAAGTCCTCGGCGTTGTTTCCGAAGAGTCTTAGCGAAAGATCGATGTCTGAAACAAATACACGAAATATTGTTAATTATTTAAAGCACAGCTGGATAGGATAGGATAGGGAAAAATAATGAAGGAGTTCAAGTAAGAAGAAAATGATTTGTCAAAAAAGAAAACCTGTTTATTCGTTAGTTTCAGTCCATATTTTTTTTTAGAAATACTTAATGTTCTATATCTACATTAAATGATTATCTATAAGCTTCATTAATGGGGCCTAGCCACAACTCTGGATACAACTCGTACATCCAGCCGGCGCCTAAAATTAAACGAGGATTTTTTTTTTTAATTCATTTATTTACAATAATTCCTATTATTTACAAATCTTAACCTATGCACCCATACGGTAGCGAATCGTGTTCGCCCCATCGGCGTCTCTTTACAAAAATGGGCTTACAAGTTTTCGATTCTTGTCGAGTATAAACCTGATGAAAAGCGTTTCGTCGGATGGTACTGAAGTTTACGGTGATAGCTCTGCCGGACTCTCTGATCAGGTTACAAATCGATTCAAAGTTAATCTCTTTGCCGATCCTGTAATTGAGTCCGATTCCTTTTACTTTACATGTTGCAAGCTCTGAACCGTCAGGCTTCTGCACAACATAACCGTAAAATTTGGGACCACCCGACACGAAACGCTTAATAAAGCTACCGACACCGTAGCCCGTTAACTCGTCGGTCATGTCTCCGAGAAAATTGCCGAGCGGCGGATCGTACTCTCCTGCGTTACCCGTACTTACATATATACACGAGTCGGTGTCATAATAAAGTACACGCTTATCTATTTGTTCGAGATACGAATACAATTTGAGTCTGGCTTGTGCGGTGGTGTAAGCGGCGATGACAACGTTTACATGAGGGTTGACTTCGATACTTTCAGCAATTTTTTCCCACGACACGTACATAACCTCATCATTCACATGAATAATCTTGTAAACGACGCAGCTACGGTCCGACAAAAGTTCTAAAAGTCTGTGACGCGTCGTGACAACCTCTGTCTTAGGTAAATTTTCCCTCTGACCGAATTTTCCCCAAAACGAATTTAAGCAAAGTTTTGCTACCGACCTAAGTCCCGGATTCACTTCGATACAGTCGCGTTCTAGTTGTACGGCCTCGGCCTCGCGAAAGCTTTCGATGTAAGCGTCCTGACTCTCCCTCGTTGTACACTCCGTCGGCCATCCACTAGCTTCCTGCTTTATCTTTAGCCAGAGATTGATATACTGACCAAAGAGCCCTCCTGTTTTCCTACTTTTACTGTATTCCTCCACCTCGTACTGCCAGATCTCGTGGACGGCTAGAATCTTATAGCCCTTTTCGACAGCCTTCTGGAGCTCACACGATACCCACGTACCCTCGAAAACTCGATCCGCTTCTGCGTCATGATTACACGGACCCTGGTGCATTTCCTCGCAGCATTTTCGACATAATGCAAACATAAGTCGATTATGCATACGAACGGGAAGCACCGGATGGTAAAGATTTCGCGGCGGCAGTACGGTGCATCGCACGAGCCCTTCGACGTCTCGTAAATCATTGTTTACCCCGACGAGATCTCTGCAGATATCCTCGGTGTATACTTGTGGATGACCGACAGGAAAACGACCATACTTCGAGATGTATGGGTAAAGCGAGCACACATCGATGTAGTGAATTTTTTCGCTGCCACTTATCTCGTAATAACTACGAGTATTTCCCGTACGACCCCCAAAAAACGCGTCGCGAGGATTTAACGGCTTATTTAATAGTACCGGGTGACCGTCGATAGCAGCGTTTATGTCAGGATTCCTACTTTTTAATCTTTTATAGTCGCATTCCCACATTTCGTGGAGAGTGTACCCGAGACTCTTTATACGCTCCGAGATAGCCAGCGTGCGTGTGAAGCGATCGTTAAGAGTACAGCCGCAAAATTCTTCGTTACGCTTGCTAACTGTAGTATAGCATCTATCGCAACCATGGAAGAAACAGCCATGGAACTGTAGCACGTGCTCTACACCGTCGTCGGTTTGCACGTACCCATCGACGAGTGTTCCGTCGCGTAACCTGTATTCACGACCGCGACCCGCATGAACAATCGGTTTACCGAAGTTTTGCTCTTCCCACAACAGCCACTCGATCGCTATCTCGGATTGTCTATCTGCGCGACGATACCCGTTTCGCGGTAAGACGGCTATTTTATCTTCGTCCAAAAAGTTTCGCCGAAAAACTTTGTTGCACGCGGATGCAATGGTGACTGCTTCGGTGAACGGACACACTCTACCTCGCTGCATGAAAATTTTCCGAAACGCTACGCACGCCTTTCGGAGGATTGTCACATCGGTTCGACAATACGATACGATTTCCTGCTGAAAATCGAACACGTATCCTGCAGCTGTATTTTTCTCGTGCCAGTCTATCAGCACTTTTCGATCCGCCTGTGACATTGTATCGGGCGAGTAGCTAGCTAGAGGCGGTAGTGGACCCTTGTAATTTTGATTAGCTATTGTATTAAACAAATGTGGGAACGTACCTTTAAAGATATCATCTCCTAAGCCGAAGGCTTTTGGGAGTTTGCTAAGGGGCATATGAAAATAGTTTAAACTGTCTATGAATCTTAGCTTGCCGATTTTCATCTCCATGATACTCGTACCGTTTGTGATGAGTTTCGGAGTTTTACCCAGGCGTTCGACGAGATACTCAAGAATAAATTGGGCGTCAAAACCTTTCGCGTTATGCGCTATGCATACAATTTGATTGACGTTACGCTCCTGAAGCAAAAACTCTACAAACCCTGCGAGCGGGTTTCCTTTAAAAATTTGTTGTCCGTCTCGACCGCACAAACTACACTCCCATACATCATCCGGCAGATCGATGCATTCTGTGCAACGCTGCTGGCTGACACACAGACTTGGCTCGTGCAGATACATGTCGTTGCTACCTTCGACTTTGCGCTCCTGACGGGTCTCAAAATCATAAAAAATAAATAAATCCGGCACTTTGGATGGTTTAGCAGGTTGCAGTTTGGCCATGAAACACTGATGGTTTTCAGGCCTGACTACCTTGCACGTTTTACAGTAATACCTATCACACTCGTGTGTCGCACTGTCTTTCTTGTAGACTTGCCGCAAGCAGTTTGGGCACGTCTGTAGCATGTCGCACAAACGTGTCTGCGCGCCGTGCGAACCGATCTCTCTATGCCTTTCAAGGCAATCAACCCCGCGAAAGAATCGGCTGCAATCCACGCACCGAATTTTTTCAAGCTCCGGATTACACGGCGGACTACTCTTGCAGTGCGGACACTTCTGCGTGCATTTATGCGCTGTGACCCGACTGTAAGCGAACCCGCACGGGACGCAGAAAAAACTAAAGCCGGCTGCCTGGGCGAGTTTTAAAATCAGATCGTAATGACGGATCTCGCTATCGTACAATAAATAAATCGTGTATCGCACGTCCGGAACACACTTGAGTACAATGTCTGTACCGTCGAAAAATGCAGGCTCGCTGCTGCCGAACCCATCACGATCGAAAACTATGATGGTTATCCCGTCCGGAGCTAGTACTTGCTGAAAGGCTTGCAGCTCTGCGACCCCACACCCACCCTCCGGAATCTCAATGTTGGCATACTCGAGCAAAGCTTCAGCCAAAGCGGTCTGCCTACTTGAATTTTCTCTACGCACAAGTTCCCACTGCTTGTGTAGATTGCCCTGACGCAAATGTCCCCGTTCTGCATATACTCTACCGGTGACGATAGCCCTCGGTAGACAGAGATTGTCAGCGTTCGTAATATGTAATATAGATTTTTTTGAAATATCACCCCGGATTGGTTTTTTAGGTCTACCGGACCCCACTGGCATTGAGATTATATTACTCGCGATTGTAAACGAGTCGTCTATGCAAAAACCCGCGGAGCTTTGCGCTACACTACTGATCATCTCGAAAAGATTGTCGAAATGAAACTCCCTCACGGGCCTGTACGAAATACCTACAGGACCCCGTGTAAACGCTGCGCTTCGAAATTCGATACCAATCATGTCAGTAGGCTCGCTACCACTAACTAGAAGAGTATGAATTTCTTTCATCGCCGACTCTAACCACTCGACTACGCCCACATCTGCCGCCGGTTCGCGAATCTTAAACGTAATTGTAGACCCCATACTCTTAAATTTATTGAAGTATCTTCGCTTCTCTACGTGGTGGAAAATTCTCGACTCACCGGACAATGGAGTTTGCGCGTCTTGGAGATACTGTGAGAACGTTGGAGACTGCGGCGTCGGAGGCTGCGGTGTCGGAGGCTGCGGTGTCGGAGGCTGCGGTGTCGGAGGCTGCGGCGTCGGAGACTGCGGCGTCGGAGTCTGCGGCGTCGGAGGCTGCGGCGTCGGAGGCTGCGGCGTCGGAGGCTGCGGCGTCGGAGGCTGCGGCGTCGGAGGCTGCGGCGTCGGAGGTTGCGGAGGCTGTGATGATGGCACAAAATCATCGTCCTCATCATCGCTCTCCGGTATAATTATACCGGATGGCGGTTGGCCTGCAGGCAGAGTCGTTTGGCGCGATGGACCAGGTTCGTTGGTCCATGCGTCGGCCCACAGCGGTTGCGCGTCCGGTATAGAGTCAGCGTCGAAGCTCTCCGAAATAACCATACCGCGAGTCTGCTGGTTCGGCTCCTTTACCAGCCCACATCCCGCTTGCGTCGAGGTTGCTCGAATCTGCGAGCTCTGGGACAAGATCCCCTGGCGATGATCCTCCTCTGTGTCGTCATCAATTATCGACAAGTTCAGCGTCGAATTAAGGAGGTCCTCGAAATGCGTCGACACTGGAAAAAAGAAAAACCAAAATATTAATTATATTTATCCTAAATATATATATTATTTATCATTAACAAATAAAATTTGTAATAAATTTTTTTTACCGTCGTTAATCGAAGTCACTAAGTGACTGTCATCGACGTTCCCTGATGTCCCCGAACACTCCAACCCGCTGCCCCATAGCGAATTGTTTATTTCCGCTACGGTTCGAGCATTATTGTTGCGAGACATCTCGCTTGCAGCTCGCATAGCCTCCGCGGCAGCTCTCGCGTATTCCGCGGCTTCTCTACGCGCGTTCTCCCGGGCTACCGCAAACCGCGCAGCTTCGGCCGCAATTCTTGCAGCTTCCGCATCAAGTGCGACAGCAGCGGCAGCGGCGTTTTCAGCCTCTGCAGTTAACCTCTTCGCTTCTACACGTAAAAAGAGAAAACGTTAACATAAAAAAATAAATAAATAAACACTGACATTTTTTTATTATTTTTTTCACACTGACAAAACAAAGTTATTCTTACCAAACTGCGCGATCTCCTCGTCAAGTGCTGCAATATCCCTCGGCGAGGCATTTCGAGAACGGCCGATCGTCGCACGAACCACTTTTAACATTTCGCGGCCACTGAACAAACCAGCTTTGTGAAGTTTTAAAATCTCGTGAACACCGAGAAACCCGAGAAGCTTCTTTAAGCGTTTAGTCAACGCCTCACCTTTAAGGGCTCTTAATGAGCGAGGATCTGATCTTGCCACAATATTTTCTAAAACACACGGCGTTGGTACAGGCAACGCGTTCACCACTTCACCGATCGCAACACGCACAGCGGAATCACCCATTCTTTTTTTTTTGTTTTGAAGTTGCAAGTTTACCGAACAAAATTACACACGGTACTACTGGTCAGCGAGGATGAGCTACGTTTGAAAGTCTATACGAAATAATACGCATTTCTGTAAAACTCGCAAACTTATAGTCTTTCTCCCCACTCATTTACAATTATCCGAGAAATGTCACTGGCTAGTTAAAATTTATCCTTTTCTATTTTTTTTTGTACATTCCGAAACACTGGGTAAAAAATATCCTTCGGACTGCGTACTATAAAAACTAGTACTCGAGCGGTGCGGGGGTAGAGTATTCCTGCTTAAGTATTTTATTGCACCTACGCGGCGTCTTAACCGGCGCGCAACCCTCCCGCGTTGTAAAGACTAGAGCGTCTCATTGTACCCTATGTCTAGCATTTTACATTCTTTCATTTAATTTCCCTCCCGGTGGAAGTTTGTCCTCGTCTTTCAATGCTTGACCATCGAGTGTCGCGAGTAACTGTACATTTTCAGTTTTTTTTTTTTTCCACAAGCGTTTGTATATTAACACGCCTGTATTGGAATGCACCAATCTTGGGGATGAGTTATGTCACTCCGGTAAAGGCTAACCAAAGAGTGCTGCGTCGCGGGTGGTCTACACTGTCTCCAAGCAGGGTCCAATGCAGCGCGCGCACCCCCACCTGAGACAACAGCATCCTTGAGGCGTGTCTTTACCCCTTCTCCCGGAAAATTGCATCACTTTCACCGGCTCGAAGACCGACTGTGTCTTCACCCCCGAGTCATTACGCCTAGACGATTCGAAGAGTCCAGTCCTTCTTACACCTCCTCAAATCGTAGAGAAAAATAAAATAAAATGGAAAATTTTAACGACGTTGTGAATAACAAACAAAAGGGTGACTCGGTACATCGGTTGTTGAAGCGAGCTCTGGAAAAAGATGACAAGCCACTTGAAGAAATTCCATGGCGACCGCTAAGTCAGGCCATGATATTAGCCACGACGTACAGCTTAAATGCATCTGGCAGTAAAATCGTTACAATAGGACTTGAGCTAATAAACGATGAAGACTTCGAGGTGGCAATAAAATTCTCCAACCGTTACTCAAAAGGAATTTCACTGTCTGTGGATGAATGGCGAGAATTTGCCGCACTGGGACCGGTAACCGACCGTTGGATTTTTAGCTGTGGGCAGGTTGGCAAGCTAAAACCCCGACCGCCGCCGCCTATACAATCGCTCGGCCGGAGGACACTGCGCTTTGCAACTGTTTACAACGAACAAGCTATTGTCCTCGCACTTAATGAATCGGAACACAGCGAGCAAAAGCAAGCGAAGAAAAGTTTTTCGTCGGAGATTATCATGCAGCAGACAACATACAAGGGATTAGCGAGGTTGGTTCCTTGCATCGATCATAGGATCCGTCTGCTTTCTGAAGATCTCAACATCGTGAAGAAGCTGAAAAATGAGCTTATCAATCACATCAGCTGGAAGGTCGCGAACGACGATTGGTCTATGATCGACGAAACAAAATTTTCCGCGGAGGGGCTTAGAAAAATTAGGGATGACTATACGTCCACTATAATAGCGCGGTTCGACTTGCGACATTTCCCTACGAAGGAGGATGAAGAAATGGACGAAAAGCGCTACTTGATCGGCACCGAATTAATGTGTCTTCATCACGAATATATTTTCCGTAAAGTGATAGAGCGCGTGCAAGAAATGCCTTAGTGAAAATATATACATTGAAATTCAAATTTAAAAAATTTGTCCAACATTGCTGCGCTAGACTGAATAATTTAAAAAATTTATATACATTAAAAACTGTACAATTAGATTTAAGAATAAACATGCAAACTTTAGAAAAATATATATAAAAACTATTTTTACTTACCTGCCCTCCAACGATTAATCTATTTCCTAAACAAACTGAAAAAATGAAAAGAAAAAAAACATTTCTCCACGCGGGAAACGAACTCGTACTTTCAACGAAAACGCTACTTGAGTTCACCGCCTTAGACCGCTCGACCAAGCTAGCTCTCGTAACGCATCGAGCTACCCTCGAGAAACACAATACGCGCAAGAGAAAGAGAGAGATGGGGATACGCTGGGGCCCGACGCTAGCCAGCTCTTGGAAAATCCAAGATGGCGCGACTCGACGGTACACCGTCACCAGCTCTCCCTGACCACCCTCTACCACCCTCCTAGCAGGCCGCGGGGAAGGGAGGGGAGACAACCACCCTCGCACCGAACAGCTGGGCCTAGCGGCCCGGCAGCACCCCCACCGCCGACTCACCGGCGGCGGCCATCTTTACTCAAAGGTACTGACGAAAAGTGACCCCCACCACTGCCCGCCCGACGGCGGCCATCTTTACTTATAGGTACTGCTGTCTACTCCCGCTGCGCGGAGATTTCACTCATTTTCGCCTCTCGCTGGGCTTCACGTTTATTCTTCTTGTTCTCGACTTGCTTACGTTGCTGACAATCTTTCCAGATATGCCCAGATTTTCTGCAATAATTGCACACTTTACTCGTGGGATCGAGGTCCCTTGATTTCGATGCTGGGGGACGCCGGTGCTCGGACGACCGGCATTTTCCCGTCCTCAGTCCGTTCTCAAAATTTATCCGTGCACACTTCCAGACGGCTTCCGCTACGTAGCCGACACCTTGTGCGTCGATTCCCTCGCACAGTTGCTCTGTTATCCATACGGTGATTTTTTCGGCCCGGGCAGCGTATGCTTTCACGCTTTCTCCCGCACCCTGCTGCAACGTAACAAGTTGGCGCTGTAGGGAGGCAGACGACTCATGTTTCCCAGAGCACGTCTCCAACCCCCACCTTGAGCCCTGAGGCATGTCAACTATGTCGCGATGCATTTTCTGCATCACTCGGCCTTTCAGTTTACAACTCCGTACCATGACGGTGGATCTTTGCCGCGCACTTTCTTCGTATGGCGGTCTCGCGGAATCCCCGTGGTCTAGGTTGCTCCTATGGGGTGGCTCCGTGTCCACTACCCCGTGTGTCCGTTCAGTCGGTCTGGACACGTCTTGCGTGAGGCTGGCTGCGACCTGCAGCGCTTCGCCCCCTTTCCCAGCAGTCGTCCCACGTTGTCCCGCTGTGGTCGACAACTCTGGTGTATGCTGTATTCACTTTTTCTATTTTGGCGATTTATATATATCCCTGTTATTTAGCAGTAGCGTCCTACTTGCTCTAACAGTGCTACACGTGTTTTACGCACTCCCTGATACTGATTCTGTTTTTACGTCCCAGATATTGCCAGATATTGATCTGGCGACGCTCTTCGGGATCCTGCAGCGATCCCCGAAGACTTCGGTTGACTATCTTTCCGTTATTTCGCCCGGATAACGTGATCCACGGTGCTCCGATGATCACACCCGTGGCCCGCCTGAACACTTGTCGACCCTGGTTCGCGGAATTCTCTTTTCTCGCTCGCACGTGGAGCTTCAGTTCTTCCGCATTCTGCGGAGGTTGGCGCGATTGGTAATTCGTGTTTTAGCTAACGTGCGCGAGCCGTTAGCTCGGAAGGTTGGGGATGTGCTCAGTAAAGGGTTGGAACCCAAGTGAAGTACGAACATAGGTTTATTTAATTAACGATATTTATTTGACAACGTATTTTCAAACGACAAGAGATTTAGATATTTGATATGCTTAGCAAGGTATTTATATGTTCGGAGTTTTACAAGGGTTGCATTGTTATACTTACTGTATAACAATGCTCACCAGGAACCTTCGTTTAGGGTTCTCTTTTTGCCAGGACAAGTCGAATCAACGCTCAACGTGACGTTGATTTACTCCTTGGTTAGAGCTCGTTCGAAGCTTTGTTAATTCCTCGATTTATGCTTGATTAGTTTCTCTATTAATGCTTGATTAATCCTGCTGGTTTGATATTGCTCTATTTATGTGTTATCTCTTGATGCTTTACTTTCTTTGTTAAAGTTCTATTTATGCTCACGTTTGTCCTTTTGAATTACCAACCGCTCGTGCGCTCTGCGCGCTGGATACACCTTCTAGATTAACGACACTCCGGCGTTAATCTTTCGCGATAGGGGTTTACAATTACCCGACTTACTTATCGTGTTTGAACTGTGCTCGAGGTGTATCCCTATAGTCAACCGTAAGAATCAGGAGTTCCGAAGAGACTCCCGAGACCCTGCTCTCGATCCCCTGTATATCCGTGAGAGAGCAGGTCCGTCAGCTTAATTAATGAGGGCGTATTTATGGTTTACTTATTCTCGTAAACAATACCTTTCCAAATCTTCGCTTCTTCGCGAGCGAGATTTGGAGTTTGTTTTCATTTCGAAACACCTGGCTTCGGTATTCCCGCGTCGTTGCCCTCGTTACCGAGCTCGCGACGGCCTTGCTGCTGACGCAGCGGTGTCCGGTGACGCGAGGCGCGCTCGACGCTCGACGCTCGACGCTCAACGCGTGCCGTCGCATACCGAAGCTATCTCGCAACCTCCGATGCCCTGGTAACGAGGTATTGCTACACCCGGGGTACAACATAACTCTGGTGTTGATTTCTTCAACATCGACATTTCGTGCGGACAGAATGGCACATTTCGCCACTTCTTTGTATTGTTTTGTTCTTACCACTTGCCCATATGTATCATCGACTATGTCTTGATTCACAGCTGCTAGACAACATATTGGTACTTGAATGTTGTCTTCTGGATCATTAAGAATTCCATCACCAACATTAAGTAAAAACTTGGCGAATTCTATTTCGTTTGGTAACACTCTCATGTTTTGAGTCAACGTGAATTTGGAGAAATGTTGCCACAATGCACTGTATTAGATTGATAGGTTTATTGTTTCACTACGAGTACTGCGTACCTTTACTGGAAGAAGTTGGCGAAAGTCTCCTCCGAGAACGATAATTTTTCCACCAAAAGGTCGGTTATTATTCATCACATCTTGTAACGTTCGGTTTGCTACTTCAAGTGCATAACGTGGTGCCATAGGGGCTTTTTTTAAATACTCACCTTGTTTCGATTGCACTTTAATGTTTGACGTAGAATCTGCGTATAATGGTACTGGTAATCCAAATGTCTTGTGTACCGTCTTACCTTCAGGAAGTAATATCGCTGCAATTCCCGTGAACGCCATAGCACTCACGCATTTGCCTCTACCTCGAACGAGATTTGAAAGAGTCGTATATGTAAAAGTCTTGCCAGATCCTCCGGGGCCATCGATATAGAAGCACGTTTGGTCCGTATCGTTGTCGATTGCATGTAGAACAGTATCGACAAAGATCTTCTGGGTATCATTGAGCTGTTCATATTGCTGCGTGCCAGTTTCAGCGAATTCAGCAGATCGAGTCTCAGGTTCGTCTTCTTCATTTACAATATCTATCTGTTCCATTCCTGGGAATTGAGATAGACTCGAACCTTCTCTGTTAAGCATGCGAGCGATTTGATTATACGCTTTTCTTTGTGCTTGTTGCATGTTCATAGATCTCGTGTAATCTTCTGATAACTTTATTTTAAATTCCTCCCACAGTTCTTTTGGATTAATCGGGTGACAGTGAATCAAGATTCTCACGAATAGTTTACGAAGTAGACCAGGCATCATCCAAACGGCAGCTTCGTCTATCGCTTTACGCCATTCGTCATCGTCTTCGATTAAACCTAGAGTTAAGCACGCTGCGATGAAACTTTCACAAACTTGGCCATCCACGGTTCTTAAGTCTTGAAAACTTTTAGCTCCTTTAACTTTTAATAGCAGTAACCGAAGATGAAATAATTCGGTTTGAGCAGGACTTACCGAGTACATGCGTCCAATTGCATGATGTCCACGTTGTCGTTTTTCCCATCTGGAAACGGTTCTTTCATCAACATTAATCTTTTTGTAAACATAATGTGATGGGATGTCGGGGTATGCGAATTCTCTTGCAGATTCATCTCGAATGTTCAATGCGAAGTAGTCCATGAGCATGGTTTCTCGACTTATAGCATTACGTATCCCATCTTCGTTCATGTCTGCCGGTATTGTGACACTGTGCTCATTGGGTAAATGTATGGGAAGACGTATGACAGGATGGCTTTTTTCTTGCATTTTTTTTATCAAGGATGCGCCAAATTGCTTCATTTGGACCAACCCAACGACCTTCTATGTAGTCTTTTACTGCATCGTGATGAAGGATTCGATCTTCATCGTTTGTATTTTCACCGTTTGTTACTTGAATAGCGGCTGCATCATGTCCTTTGTAAACGTACTTGTACAAGTACTTGGGAGCAGTCACACTTGTTACGACTTCCACGTTAATATGGCTATTGAAGGTGAGCGATAACATCGGACAATATGGGACAACCCATCGATTATCGACGACGTGTCCTCCTCGACGTTCGTATAGAGCTTCAGTGTTTCTTCTGCGATAATGCGGATACGCATCTGCATCTATTGTGGTTTCTTCGCGAAATGGTTTCGGAAAATGTTTGGAACATTTTCCATTTACCTCGCACCATGCTCCGCAAGGTCCGTGGATCATGTTATTCATGACGATTTGATGCAATTCAGGATGTAATTGGGGATGAGGAATCTCTGCAGATATAAATTTGTCAACCATTTCTGGTGTCATTAGTTTATGTTTCAGCGTTACCAGTAGGTGAATGTGTAACAAACCACGTTTTTGTGACTCGATCGTGTAAACGTAAGCTTGCGTTTCGCCAAAAAAATTTTGTCGCGTAATCAAATCGAGCAAGTGTTTTTTTTTTTTTATATCAAAGACTCGTGTAGTCCGATCTGGTCTGTCCGAGGGTTGTTGACCGGGAAGTAAATTTTCTCGAATTTCGCGCCAATTCGGATTGCAAGTCATCGTGATGAAGAGATCTGGCTTACCGAATTTTCGAACTATTCCCATTGCATCTTGATAATGTTGCATCATATTTCGTGGCGATCCAGTGAAGCTTGACGGTAAGATGACAACTCTTCCAACTCGTGCATCTGCATCGTGAGCAGTTGTGTTTAAATAATCTATTAATCCAGTGTATGTTTCCGAACGTATTTGCGTCTGGTTAGCTTTAATAAATTCAATACGATCTTTTTCGATTTTCACATAGTGATCTACAACCCATTGTTGTAAGAGACGTCGGCCTAAAAGAATAACGTTTCCCTGATTGTTTTCTCGAATTGCCATTCTATATCTTACATAGGCCTCTCTGGAGATTCTTTTTCTATTGTTGCCCGTTTGTTTAAGATCCCGATGCCAGCCGCGAGTACCAAAGGGATAATACAGAGGGTATATCCAAGGTTCGACATTGGGATCCATGGTACTTACGAATTGCAGTTCCCTCGTATTCTTTTTACATATTGTAACATACGATTCAGGAATCTCGCCATCTGCGGTGGTAGAGAAGACAGCAGCGACTTCATTACTTCGTTGGAAGTTAAATCGGCGACGGTCCATTCCCGGCTTTAATGTGAATAATAGTTGTAATTCTCCAGGTGGTTGTTCGTTGTTCAATTGATTTGTTCGTTGTCGCTGAGCTTCTAGTTCTTCACCCATCATCTGATACGATTGAGCGAAGACGTTATTGTCACGCATAATGCGATCAATTTTTCCTAGAAGGCCTCGATCAAGAGATGTATTTTGACGTTGCAAAGAATCTACGGCCTCATTAGAATCAAATATGAACAGTTGACCATAGCTTGGTAGTTCGTTGGGTGGTGGATATAATGCCGTGTTTACTTGATAGTAAATTTGGCCCTGTATCTTGAAGCAATACGGTCCAGGGCGTGTTCCCGAAAAATTCGTCAGATTAGCATTGAACGAAGCAAAGGAAAACGAAGCGTTGTAATTTCGAATGCGCTCGAAAAATATCGTTGATTTTTCATGTGTTCCATTGAATAAGGAATTTAATTCCTCTGGCATAGCTGGTAGTGGTTCAAGATTTACTTTTCCGTGGCTACAGCAATCATGGAATGAATTTCTCATGTTGGATACTTTTTCGGATGTGAAATGTGCAGCATTGCAGTGTGTGCATAATGCAGTCATTCTACCTCCGTAGTGTTCGGGAACTTTGTAGAGTGGTTCTGTAGGGAATCTGTTTCTATCTCTGATGTGTGGTTGTGGACGTTGAACGTCTATGTCAGGTAATCTCGTCACTTGCGTTTGGACATTTGGTGTGTCCATATTGTGTTGCCACTGGCAATTCAATGATACGCCTATGTGATATCACAACTTCATTCTGAGCTTCAATGGATGATGAACATTGAGGCACTCTGTTTTCTTGCAGCTCTATAACTCTGCAACGGTTTTGACGTTCAATGTCGATTAACCTTGGTATTTCTGGTTGGATATCCATGATTCGTTCGTTTTGTGGGACCACCACTTCTCTATGAGACGTCGTGGTTGGTGGACATACAATCATTCTATCTTCTTGCAACTCTACAACTCTGGTGTGTTGTATGACTGGTTGTCTTTCAGTATGGACTAAGATTTGTTCTTTTCGAACTGTCTGTGTGATTTTTTTCGCATTATTGCGTCGACGTTGCTGGTTTTCGGCTTTTCTTCGTTTTTTGGCGAGATTAAAAGCAATTTCTTCCTCGGCAGTACGTTTAACTTTGGGTCGTGGCATGATGCACTTTTATTCAACAAGTTTTAATACTTACTTTGGATATTACACGAATTATAGTTATTGTTTTAATTATTGAGTTTTTTTATGAAGTCATAAAATTTTTATTTTTTCACTATCAATGCACTATATTATCATGACAATTATTATTATTAATATCATCATCATCATCATCATCATCATCATCATCATCATCATCAAAATTATAATTTCAATCAATCATTTCAATAGATCTGTTTGTTATTAATTTCAATTTCTAAGTCATAGTCATTTATAGCGTTAAAATCAATATAGTATTCTCTTTCACTTCATCATCATCTACATCATCTAAAAAGTTGGTTCCTCGAATCTAAAACAGACAAATATATATATTTTTGTGGTGTTAATTAGTTTGTTTATTGAAAAAATATACGATATGTATCGGATAATCAAAAGTATTACTGTTGATTTGTTTGTTTTGATTGGTTGTCGTGTTAGATTGAGGTTGTAAGTTATTTGTGAGGAATTTTAGTTGTATTGGATAGAAATATTTTTTCGTCAATTCGTTAGTAGGGTTTGGATGGGATTGTACGCGCCCGTCACTGAGTATCGCTGCACCATTGAGAATAGGTTACCAGTTGATTGGTTTGTCAATTGTTATTAAAATAACAATTTTTAAGCCTGGAAATTCCGTTCACTTAACTGTTTCTCATTTGGGAATTATTGGTTATTAATTGATTTTTTTTATTACAAAATTTCGTTATAAGTACTTTTTTTATATGTCAGCTTATAAAAAGTGCGTAAGATCTTGGAAAAATTGGGAATGAAAGTAATGAAAGTAATATGGTTTAATTGAGTAACGGTTAAATAACTATAGCGTCGATCCGGTGGGTTTTAATCTCATATCATATTGGAATAATGATGCTGAATTTAGCAGATAGATTTTGGATGCG
The DNA here is from genome assembly GCA_964017025.1 of Stenichneumon culpator. Classification (NCBI taxonomy): domain Eukaryota; kingdom Metazoa; phylum Arthropoda; class Insecta; order Hymenoptera; family Ichneumonidae; genus Stenichneumon; species Stenichneumon culpator. Next base: position 18,877,067 of record OZ024771.1, read on the forward strand.
ATAATATTGGCTTATTGTTCTCGCCGTTGAATGTAGTGTTGTTGCAGACAACGAACTGAGCACATATTACATAGCATGTATACCGTGTTCCAAAAAAAAATATATTATTTTCACACGCATGGTGCAAAATTTATAATTTACACGCACAGTGTAAATTATAAATTTACAAAGTCTTGCAAATTTATAAGAATGTTCTTTAAGTTACTATAAATCTATCGCGTGTCGAATTATCTGTACATTCGTACTGGTTTGATGATAACGATTTGTTACTTTATAATAAAATATTCTGCAGGTTCTCATGATGTTATTACCATGTTTATTTTCGATTATGTTTACGAAAATTTGAATTGTAAATGAGTTTTTGTTAATAAGAAAGATCATCACGCAGATAATTCGATTTATAATAGGTTTATATTAACTTAATGAATTTTCATATATTTACAAAGTGTCGGGATGAAAAAAAGATTGAAAAAACATTTTTTTTTTGCCAATGATTCAATTTTTTACAAAGAAGTTCTGTTCAGTTTTATTTTGCTTGATAAGATGTTAGCTTATTTACAATGAACAAATTTCCTGAATTTTTGTCGGCTTTACATAAAAAAATTTAATCATTAAGGGACTGCTGGAGCTGTTTTTTTTACTTGCTTTACTTGTTTTACCGACGGACTTAGATAATTTTTCAATTCTGACTTAGCATTGTTAATATGCTATATATATGCGCGAAATCATGCAGGATTATGATATTGATATAAACGCTTCGGTGTGCAGTCGAATTTTGATTGAAAACTTACAAGGAATTTAAAAAAACCGAATATTTAGTTTGTGAAAGTGCGTGAAGGTAGTGTTATAATTGACGTACAGGTGGCTCTGCATTGTGCCCGCCACTACATTTGTGTCGAACCGACAGCGGTGGATGCGCGGTTGGTGTATGGCTTCGGTGGTCCCCAGAGTCAAGAACTGAATCGTTCGCGGGCAGTACTTGGATGGGTGATCGCCTAGCCGTGCACTAACTGGCGCATTGAAACCGTTGAGCGGGAGGTCGAATTCTGAGGATTGGTGTTCGTACTCGAAGTATCGAATGCGAACATCAAGACTCAGTTGGAATGACCAGTTGTATCGGCGGAGGTTTTCTGCAGTTTCCCTGCGTCCTCGTGCAAATGTGATACAGTATTAGGGAGGTAACAGCGGTTGCAGCCGCGAAGTTTACAAGCGAGGAAACGGATAAAAATTAATGAGAATAGCGGCTAGATGGTTCCGAGAAAGCTATTATATTAAATATTGAAAGCCTTAAGAGAAGATATGAGAAAAAAAAAGAAAAAAAAAATTGTGCTATGTTCATCGGCTTTGTTCATCAAAGCCGATGGCTTTGATCACCCGTCGCATGTCGATGACTAAATGCTTTCCGACGGTTTTGGAATATTCGGAGAACTTCACAGAATTAGCATGCACGCCCTTTTGACGTATGCAAGATCTAGATTTTTTTATATTCAACAGAACGGATGCTGTAAACATTTTAGCAGCTATGTTGGTTTCCACGACAGTTTATAATATTCGATTTTCTTTATTTTTTGGAAGATTGCGATCGAAATTCGTGTGCACGCCGAATCGTTTATGTTATTAATACGAACCCTGCAAAATTAGAAACATACGCGTCGCATAATAACGATGAATAGTGAAAACTAAGAAATTGCTTATTTTCGTCGGTAAAACAGGAAGATCCAGCAACTCTTTAATAACCAATGAGGTAAGTGTGCTTTTTCGGGTTTTGTTGACAGTACTTTGTTCATCTCAATTATAAATCATTTACAATTATTATACGTAAATTTGTGTAAGGTAGGACATTTTTAGGAGAAAAAAAAATACTTCATTTATGATCAGTCATTTTCAAATTGTAGACAGTTACGTATAAATGGTTAGATCATAAATTGGTTTTTTGTTTATAATGGATGTATTAATTCTTAAACGGGTAATCTTTTGAAGTTTGTTTCGAAGATTTTCGGAAAAATGTGTCGTTATTTTATTCAAAAACTTTTATAGACCGAAATTGATTAGATTTTGGTAGGGGAAATCGGTGCGAGATGGGCCTTCGGGGTGAGATGGTCTAGAGAAAAACCGGGCCGATTCGGAGCGTAATGGGCCACCTCAAAATGATTTCAGAATATGAAAACCTGGACAAATAATAGATTATATTTTCGGCAGCGTTGTAGCCGCGTTATTTGTTTAGGGAGACCATCTCGCTTCAGTCCCCCCTACGGATTAGCTCTGAGCACGAAAGGTAGAGGTTTCTTATAATTTATGTTTAATAAATATTTTTTTAACACCTTTTTCCGGAGTTTTTAGGAATTTAATAACAAATAAAAGATTATGTTTGACTTACAAGAGAATTCCATTTTCTTGAATCTTGGTTTATTTTCTTTAATGCAGACACTATTTACAGACGAATTTCTCACAGAAATTCAATGGTAAATTGACGTATGGAAATGGTAGGTTTTTACATTTCACATTACGAAGAACGAGCGAATTAGCGATTCTTGTTTTCGATAGATTTTTCGCTTTGTTTGAAAAAAGAAAAGCTTGTGGGTTCACACACGGTAATTACACGGTTTAATTCTCCGATCACTTTGGCAAAATATTAAAAGATGATTTTGCGATACGTCAACGATGTCACCAGAAATCAACGATGTTTATATACTGAAGTGAAGTGTAAATAGTTAACGTTGATTTGTTTCGTATGATGACTAAGTTCAGCTGTGTGTAGTACCAACTGCGTTCACCGCTCGCGCTCCAACGTAAGTGTTACTGGTGCTGGCCTTTCTTATGCTTAATATATCTGTTTTACCTTCTTATGATATGAAAACATTCTCGATATGTTTCTCTCGCTTTTCCGTAAGCGCAACTGGTGTTACCTCTCTTTCATCGGTATCTTTTTTTTAAAATATAAATATTTATCAATTGATAATAAAATCGTTTATCAATTTAACTTTAAAATATTAAATTAAATAAATTAAATTTTGTCATTTTTTTTACAAAAAAAGTGCGTGTTAATTGTGCTTTTTTAAGTTGAAAAAGCGGCGTCTACATTGAATAATTAATCAATGAACAAAAATAAATGAAGCACGATGCTTATTTTCCTTAAGAGACGAAGTTTTGTTTATAGTTGAGACGGATAGCAGTGGCAATAGAGGAAATTGGTATATACATTTATGATGAAATATATTTATAATATATATCGACGGCTTAATGTCAGAAGGGTGAATAGATTTATGCGTATATACAGTTGATATGTCTTCATAGAATTAAGCCATCGATATTTGCTTATAAAACAATTGAAAAAATTTGTAACAACTATTATCAAACAAAATCTATGCCTGATAAATGAGTAAAAACGTTGTTATTTAAAGTGGAATAATATGCACAACAATTAGTATACATTTTTAATCATGCAATTTCTTTTATTCTATCTAGACAATCTTCATTATTCTTTGTCATCTTCGGAAGTTCTCAAAAACTTCGAGCCTTTTGAGACAGTGTATGTATTCGTTAATATATTTTTATATACCCTTATAAAGTTTTATATCAAGTTCTCGTTTTTGTTGTTCTCTCATAAATAAATGTGATTACACTTTGTTTTTACATTACAGAAACGTAAGGTGTTACGTGCAAGCGGTGGGTAATCCTATTCAGGAGGGACCTTGGTTTTACAAGGTGTTTTTGTTAAATAACGGTGACGGTCAAAAAATTCGTTTGGTCGCGTGGGATCGCGATGCTGAGATGCTTACGGAACGGGTTCGACGTTTAACGGTAATTGAATGTTTATCTATGATTAGACAGCTGATGATTAAATAAAATTTTGACTAAAAAAATGTGTGGGTGTGTGTACGTGTGCTATGTAGCGGAGAGCAGGGCAAAATTACCCGACGGTTTTTGGCCGTTGTTTGGCGTCGACATAGCCACGAACCTCGCTGTAAAGATATTAAAATAAAAAATAAAATAATAATTATGCTTAATAAATAAATGTCGCATGTCAATAAATTTAAAGATTATAAAAAAAATACTTACACCATGGTATCGCCAATGCCGATTCCATCGATAGCAGCGTTATTGGAGTAGTGGTCCATTTTTATCAACGAACCACGATTTTTTTTTCACTCAAAAATTAATGAATTATCACACGTTTCGTGTCACTGCAAGAAAGTATTACAAAGTGAACCCGACGGTATGTTAAGAAAAAAAAAATTATCGAAGAGAAACACGAGGCCGAAGAAAATAACGTGGTTAAACCGAAAAGGAGACCGAAGAGATCGTAGATCATAGAGTAGGCGCGGAGATATGGGACGTACACCGTACAGCAGAGGAGACCGAAGAGAGACCGTATACTTTGTTTGTTTGGGTATGTTAGGATCTTTCGAGAAGTGTATATCTGTTCTTGAATCTCATTAGTCGCATGGGATTCCCACCTTTGCTTCGTGCCACCAATAAAAATCCAGTTTACATAGCGAATGAACGTTTCCAACGTGACTGCTAACGATATAATACTGATCGCTTTCTTTTTCAATACTCCTTACAGCTGAAGTCGAGATTAAAAAAATGAAACGAAAAACGTTAACAGTATTTTGTTTTTCAACAGAGAAGGCGTCTCGCGGAAACACACATTTTTTTGTCGTGAAAAAACGTGCGCGCGTATTAAACAAAGTTTCTAAAATTCTACTAACATTTTCGGATTTGGATCGGATTTGGACAAGAATGGCTGTATATTCATCAAATCGTGCGCTCGATGAGACTGATAGAAGTGATAACACGGTGTAAGTATTTTCTAATAAGAAAGGTTTTATAGAAATAAAATAATTAATTATAAAAAAAAAATTTCAATAATTTTTAAAACATCAACATTTCTGAAGTAGCATAACAGTCTAATTTTGTTCGGTTCTAATTTCTTTCGTTTCAGCGAGGTTTCAGGATTCGTGGACGATCGTCAAACGCCAAAAATTGTGGGGAAGGTCAAGAAATTTAATTTATTTAAATTTGCTTTGAACAACGGTGCGGGTCGGCGGATTCAATGTTTAGCGTGGGAAACCGAGGTCACGCGCGTCGCTGAAATCATCAAATTGAATAAGGTAAATTTTTTTTTTCTATAACAAAAGTGGCAATTTTTCTTTTTAAAAATCAAAGAAGTTTTTTCTCCATAAAACACGCGTTGATTCGTTTCAAATTTGGTCCATGAACATTTTGTTACGATCCAAATCTTGTTCCGAAATATTGAAGTTCGAACAAAATTCGAGATGTGACAAAATGTGACTTAACCTAAAAACGATTTATTAGTTTCAACAAGTGAATTATGAATTATAAATATTATTATTATATTGGTTACAAATTGTTTGTTATATAACATAACATACAAATTTTGTTAAGGATTTAACTTTGTTTTACCTTGTTTTTGTATTTTTTATATATTTTCAGATAGTGCACATCGAGGGCGCCCGAGCAAAAGAAATTACAATGCCAAAGTTCAACATCGGGAATGTCCCTTACGAACTCATCATGGAATCGTGGACAGAAATCCACGATCATGGAACCTTGGATTTACTAAACGATGACATTATCGAACCCGATGTGATATCGTGGGAGGAAATTGCCGATAACGAGGGAGAAACCGTTGGTGAGTTTCTTTTATATTCCATCGGAATGCTTCAATTTTTTTTGTGATAGTAATAAATGAATAAATCGATATTTTTTGAAAATCAAAATTTGCAGCCATTGTCGGTTGGATCAAAATGTGTTTTCGGGAAATGAAACACAAAAATAAAGAATCGAGCTTCGGAAACGGTTGCGTCACCAATGGGCATCAAAAAATCGAGGTTCGATTAACTTCGACAGCCAATCTCCCTGCTGCGTTACCGAAAGGTATGGCGATAAAAATCATCGGAAGGGTTCAATGTGAATCGCAACTGTACCTCCAAGTACATTCGGGTGAACATATTATCCCGACTGGAGAGACTGCAATGGATCCTAATTTAATGATAAACATTACGTCAGGACTTCAAAAGGTATATTCAGAAATGATTCATTGTTTATAATAATTATTTTTTTTAATATAAAAAATAAAATTAATAATCGTTTTTTACTTTTCTTCCAGCGAGCAAGACACGAGTAGTAAAAAAAAAAAAAAAACCAGCTTGGATAATCAACGAATGAACAATTGCATTTTTTTTCTTAAACTGCCTGGAAAGTTCTTGTAATTGGAAGACGCTTTGGCGAAAGAATATTTTCTTTTTTTTTTTTGCTCGATTCGCCTAGTCAACCAATTAAGAATTGCTTTCTTTTTTCAGTTTTGCAAAATAATTATTTTTTTTGTTCGATTCACCTAGTGGGGAAAACCCATATTCTTGTTTATTTTAGAATTTAACAATAAATAATAATAATAATAGCATAATAATGTATTAAGCATTTTAAACAAAAAATACATTCATTTAATATTTACATTCGCACACTTATTATTAATTTATATTAATTTATTATAATTTATTATAATTTATTTCTTAACATTAAGCAGACGAAAAAACATTGCGTCATAGAAAACTATAAAAATTCGTTCAAAATCATGCTCGCCAGATTGAACAAGGTCAGCATTTCGCAGCAGGTGACGTCCATCCTAAAGTCGCTCGTCGTATCGCGAGCTCCGAAGATTACAATCGACAGAATTTTCGCTTCGTGTGCATTGTTATGCCGAAGCACTTTTACTCGAACGGCTCGCAAACGGACCGGAATCGTCGAGGATGCTATGGCACCCGTCAAGGAAACGGCCTTCAACATCGGAAAGGGAGTTGTCGCTGGAGGAGCTGCACTTGGATTGGATGCTTCTTGCTAGTAAAGGGAGCTGCGTTTTCATCGGCCACCAGTGCCATAGATTACGCACAATTATGAAAGTTCGAGTTCGTTCGACCTATCTCTACTTCGGGGATTCGATAGTCGCAAGTGCCTTGATGCCTGCGTGCATGCCTTCCCCGGCTGTTTTGAAAATAATGATGCACCAAGGCTCGATAACTCTGGGGGTGAGCATGGGAGCGATGATTGATTCGGGCAAGGATGCCCGCAGTATTCGTAGATCGTTGGCTTTGGTAGATCGTTGGCGTCCTCGGCGGACTCTGGATCGTCGCCTTCTACGCGCCGAGCGACAAATTTTTGAACATCGGTGGCTCTCTGGCCATCGGCTTGGGAGTCGTGTTCGCCATTCGCTCGGCAGCATGTTCCTTCCGCCGACCACCGCTCTGGAATTCGGCCTGCATTCCATGACTCTTTACGGTGGAATTCTCACGCTTCTCCATGTTCTCACCCAGAGAATAATTCGAAACGCAGAGACACATCCGAATTATTATGAAGTCAACGGCGTCAGGCCTTAAGATCCTATCAACAACGCCTGTCGATCTATATGGAATGGACACGGTTAACATATTCATGCGAATTTTGTCGTTCCTGGCTGAAGGTGGTGGAAAGCGCAAATAGATCAGAACTCTTCGAAATACGCGATAAAAGCGCTCTGAAAACTTAAACTTTTTAGGGAGGGAAAATCATGCAGGACATGACATACATTAAATCCGAGACTTTCACGGATTCGCGGATCGATCGAATGAACTTGGCATCAATTCTCATCGCTGTCGTCATCTCCGACCAATCATAGCTCTGATTTAAGGGCAACAATGGATGCGAGATATTTTCGATTAAAATCTCGCAATTTCGATTTTTCGATTAAAATATCGCCACCAACTTTTTAGGGAGGGACTCTCTGGTCAGAACGGTGAGAATCGATCTTTACCACGCCCGGTATTAACCACGGTAACAACTGCCCATTTTTAAGCCTAACCTTGCGGAACATTGCTTGGGATAGGGCCCCAGGAATGCCTGTCGTTTCTAAAGTCGTAGGGTAGTTTTATGATCTCCTAATCCCTTTCAATTCGAATGTATTTATTCCAGAGAAAAATCAAATGGTTGGAGAGTTCTCTTCGATTTGAAACTCGTGTGAATACTTCCTGAAGGGTGCTTTTATCTTTAGGAAGCCTGATGGGTGGATTAGGAAGGATATTTTACTGGTATTCATGCACTAAGTGACCGCTAATCGTAGAGGAGAAAAGATAATAATGAGTAAATAAAATATTTATCGCTTACGTTTTTCACTGCTGGTTTTCGTCGAAGATGGAATAATTCGATGAACTTCCGATGTTTGAGGTAAAAATTGGATTTATTTCGACTTCAAATAATTCGCGAGATGGTACAAGATAAATCGAACATCGATTCTCGAACTCTAGGTTCGGACAAATTATTTCTTGGCTTCCGATGAATTAATAAAAGTAATTATAATCGACCCGTAGCTACTCGATATATCGACTCAAACACTTGTCGGAAAATAATCGTAGGTGGTTGGTTGAATAGACAATACTTCGGTGATCGAAAAAAATATAAAATTATGATACTTGGTCAAATAAAACAATCTTCGTCGAATTGAAAAATCGTAACGGGCTATCGAACGGCGATACCTTCGTCGTACGTATGTAGATGACTTCCGACTGCCGAGTGCCGAGTGCCGAGTGCGCTTTGGTGCTCGATTTTTGGGGTTTTTATACCCCTTTTTCTGGGTTAAAATAAGTGGGGGTTATCCCTTGATTATGTATGATTTTCCTAGAAATCTCGTAAAAGTAGTTGCCATGCAGGGAGAAGAGTGCGAGGATAAAGGAAAAGGGGTAACGTGTGGAGAGACGAATTTTCTGATTCGTCAGGATGAAGGTTTCGACACTTGTCTCATCATTTCCCTAAGTGAAGGGAGTTGTTCAAGGCTAGTCGTAACCGCTCTTTGCTAGGATTTCGTGTCCCGAATTATTTTTTTAATGAGCAATCGGTATCTTGCTGCTATCTAGCCTGCCGAGATTGAGAGTCGCCGCTCACATCGTCCTGCCGCCAATCGTTGCGTTTAAGTGCCTTGGGACCCTTCGTTTCCGCCGTTCTGTCGAAGATCGCGCGGTGGACGCGCGGTATTTTATGGGGTAGATGCGGAGATGTTTTATTCTAACGTGATTTCTTTCCCACACATCGATAATGACCTCTTTTCTCTCAAGCATGTGAGTGTTTCCCGTGACGAGTAGCCTCTCCGAGTCGATTTAATTTCCAGGAATTGTTTGTTCGCTGAATTAATAATCAAGGGGAATGAGACTATATATATATATATATATATATATATATATATATATATATATATATATATATATATATATATATATATACATATTGATGTATGCATATACATATATTCTGTCCTTTCCCTTAAACTTAATTAGAGATTTCCGCAGTATTCTGGTCCCATATTGTGTTTGTTAAATTATTGTTTTCTTCCTTGCGCGATGAAACACGATTATTCCTTTGTTTTGATATTTCTTATGGGACGAAAATCCTTCAGTTCTCCTTAAATGATAAAATAAACTTAAACAAACTAGCTTCCTTAACTTATAGACAATGTAAAACTTAGTAAATGATTAATAATGGTTACATAGGTTTTATCTAAGTTTTATATCCTTGTGAAAATCATGAAAGGGCGCGAGGCCCCCTGCGGTGCCGTGTTGGCGTGCCCGCTGCCTAACTATTCAGGTACATCGCTCGAGGGTGTTTATAAATCCCTTTTGTAAATATATCTCGCGGTGAGAGTAGTGATTATTTTATATTATCCTTATAATGAGGCCAGCGAGATGGCTCGAAAATAATTCTGTGTGTTCTTATTAATCCTACGTTTAAGAATAATCAGGAATCATTTCTTTTTATAGGAAAATTTATCCATTTCGAATCTCACTTTTAGTTCTTCCCAAAACGGGTTCGGAATATTTTGGATGATAGATCTGTCTATATTATTTGTCCTCATCTTCGTTCTCTTGTTTGAGAATTTAGGTAAATTTCTTTTATAGTAAGGATTATCCTCGAACAGAGTTACAAAACTCTCTTCGCGGTTTTTGTGTAATCTCGGTGCCTCGTTTTTACCGTGGCGTAACTTTCTAATCTCCTTGTATGGTAACGCCCTTTGCGTCTTAATATTGGGTGTTCGATGGCTGGAACCCTTAGGGGTATCCGGAGAGCTGTAGGTAACCGATAGAAACGACTGGCTCGGGTGGGGACCTAGGGCCCAGCGATAGATCACTGCGGGCCCCAAACGGTTCCCCAGCGATGGTACGGCAGATCTAGTGGCCCTTGGGATCTATGAATGGTAGTCGATACTCGTACCCGAAAACGGTCACGAGTTACCCGAGTGGGTTGGATTTTTGGTCGCTCTAGAAAGGAGCGGCGCTGGTAGTCATGGACCACTTTTGGCGGCCTTCTTTTTCCACATTCTATCCAGATCTGTTTGAGCATGCCGTTAGATTTTTGACCGTCAACTATAGACAGACTCTCGTGCCTCTTGAACGTACCATTTGAGTCTATTAAGTTGACCTTTGGCAGAAACGAGTCATTTATCTGGTCTTTTAATATTTTATTTTATCTGACCGGTTTGTTCCTTTCTTTTCATTTTATTCACTAAGTTTAGCGTTAGTTTGTGAGGAAAAATAATAAAGAAATTTTATTCGTTACGCTGGACGTAACACTTTGTCTCCCATTCCGAGATAGTAAAGTCCAGCATCCGCCAGACTCGTCGGAGTCTGGGCCATAGATGGGGGCCAATTTTTGAAACTTTCAATGCGAGCGTCGTAATCTGAGTAATCCAACTCGTTTTCGTAACCCGAATTTTCCATGTGCACGGGTTGACAATTTTGAGCGGAGGGGAGTGTATCTACCCGGACCCCTTTCGTTTCCTCTCTTCCGCTGGCTGCTCCACGTGGTTCGGCGCGGTAGATTCCGATGTCGTCGACAGGTGACAGCGGCGCCGGCGGAGGAGGTGTCGGATGCTTGGATCTTGGAGGGGGTGTTGGAGCCTTGCTTTTACTGGTGGTGGCGCCGAGATCATCACCGCTCGGCAGCCTCCGTATTTCGCTTCCCATCGCCTTTTTCTTCTCATGAGGAGTGCTATTATTCTCCGTGCCCACTCTCTTTATGGCTCCGAGTAGCCATTCCCGGCCGTGGTCCTTTGCCTTATCCTTGGACACGCGATCGATGGCAATGGTCAATGAAGGATTTTTTAATAGCCCTCGTATAGTATTTCCTGTAGAGGTGGCGGGAGTTTGGGTTCCCTGTGCCGTTTCTACGATTTTTTTAACACTGTTGTAGATTTTAGGCGCGTCGGTTTTGACGAATTCATAGTCCGCGATAGTCGTAGGTCCTGCTTGGACCACCTTTGTTCGTTTTTTTATTACCTCCTCGTGGGTGGACGGGGCGTTATTTGTGCGTATGAATTTACTCAATGTTTCCTCTTGCTTTTTTGACTGTATGGGTTTATTTCCACAGTATAATCCGAGGACGTAACGGCAGTCTTCGGAATCTGTTTTGTTTCCGCGCGAAAGGGTCTTCTCCTATTTTCCAGTCATTTATTTCAACACCGCATACGAAACAAGTAACGTCGTCTCCTGTGCCCATATAGAAGAACCCCGCAGCGGCGAGTTTCTCGGGTTTTATGGACGGTCTTGGCCATCCGATGAAGCTAAGTAGTCGCTCGGACTCCTGGTTGAACGGGGGGTACGCGTTTCTCGATAGTTCTTCCCGGTCGCTGTTGACGTCAGCGTAGTGCGTTTGGTCGCGGAATTTCCTCACCATTATGCTAATGGGATGAGAGACTTCTTCACGCGTTCGGGATGGACGACACTAGTTTTGCCCTTCAGCTGGATGCGTAAATTTCCCTTGTCTAGAAGTTGCAATACTTCGTACGGTCCAGTGTATTGATCTCCTAATTTTCCGGGTTTTGGTCCTTTAAGCAAAAATATGGGTTCACCAACCTTGAACGTAACGGGGTTCATGCGTCTATCTCGATATTCCTTAGCCTTCTCCTTCGAGCCGATTAAATCTATTCGACCCATTTGTTGAATTTCGTGGATTTGTGTTACCAAACGTTTCAAATATTCATCGTACGTGGCAAGTTTATCCAACTCGTCCAATGGGAAGTTTGAAGGAGTTCTGGCTATTTTCCCGAAGACCATCTCATAAGGAGTGTGCTTCGTACCCTCATGCACGTTAGTGTTGTACTTGCAGATTGCTAATTCGACCCAGTCGTCCTAATTGCTTTCTTTCGAGGTGTATTGTTCGAGATATTCGCCGAGGGCGTGATGTGATCTTTCTAACGATCCGTTGGATCGAGGATGAAACGCTGTCGTTCTTATTTCCCGAATTTTAAATAATTTGGAGATTTGTTTTGTTACGTCAAAACTGTCGGTATTTATATTTCCGAATATTTTCACGCAACTGTCGCACCGCTTCTCTTAACGCGCGCTGGTCAGAACGATGAGATACCGATCTATACCACTCCCGGTGTTAATCACGATTGCGACTGCCCATTTTTAAGCCTAACCTTGCGGAAAATTGCTTGGGATAGGGCCCTAGGAATGCCTGTCGTTTCACGTCTTAGGGTAATAATAAAATTCTAATCCTTGATGAAATGTTCCTTACTTCTCTGGGAAATTAGTTACTGCAAACGGTTTTTGAATTGACAGAATTTCTAACTAATATTCTACTCCGGAAACCAAAATAATTAGGGAATAGACTAGGATAAATACTCGTGCACTAGAATGGTAGGAAAAATAAATAAATAAACGAATTGTATGGTAATAATGTAAATGTTCGATGGTTGCCACTGGTGTTGAAATAATTCGAACAACTCCGAATATTAATATGATGGACAGATATTTATTTCAACCGAATATTCAGAATCTTTGTTGAACAAAAGAAGTAAACTGGTACTGTGTAAATCGAACAATTTTTCTCGGAAATAATTAGGACAAAAATATCTTTGTCGAAGAAGTAATAACTGACGGAATACTTCGAAAATTTCGGTTCGCAGAGTGACGTTGATTATAACGTTGTCGTGACGAATAATAGTAACTGAGCGCCGAGTACATATTTTTCGGGGTATTTATACCAATCTCTTAGATAAAAGTAGGAGAACAATGTGGTCACATATGTAGTTTTTTCCCTCTATTTCTACAAGATAACCAATGAGAATAATCGTTCAATTGCGTATGTGGCCCTTTCCTTCGAGTCTCTTCCGATCGTAAGAAAGGTGGGAGCAATCAATTTTGTCACGTATGCGATCTTCTTCTTTGTCTCTCTTAAGTAAAAATAATAAGAAAAATCATCCTTGACGCGTATGTTCCTTTTCTCCGTTTCTCCTACCGGATGATTTTCATAACGGAGAGTAAGCGTGGATGGGGGTGGCGTGATGAGCATTGACCCTACCGATTGGTCAATGGGTTCTTAAAATCGAGGGGGTTAGAGAGAGAAGTACCTTCTTCGGTAACAACGCAGCGTACAGAGGTAAGGAGAGTGTGAAGGAACATAAAGCCTTTTACTGTTCTCTCTCGCCTCGCTATGATTTTGTTTCGGGTACCCTTTCCGGCGCGAGCTCGACGCCTGCCGCGCGTACGTGACCAAATCGTACGATATTTATTTCGTCTTGCTGATTATTGTACGCGGACCACAAGTGTATACCTTCATGTGCTCGGTTAGATAGAGTTTTTACTATTTCCTTTTCCGGCGATAATATTCGAGAGTAACAAATCGTCCATCTAAATGGGCCTTATTATAAGAGGCCAGTTGTCGTGGTCTTAATACTTCAAATATATATTTGATGTAATATCTACTATGGAAGACGTTGAATTGCGTTAACTTTAAATTATTGTTAACGGTATTGCAAATGTTTTTATATGTACGTATATATTCAAAAGAATATATTTTCTTCGTATATACCTATATACGTATATTAAAGGTATTCTAACTGTCTTACAGAGAGAGAGTTCTGGTCCCATAACACGTATTGTTTTCGTTTATTAACTCATTCGTCGTTAGGATTAATTAATAAAGAGGGAAGGTTGTTTTGTCGCCTTCCGTCTTCTTTCTCTCTATTTATGGGACGAAAAACCTTCCGTTCTTTTACGTGAGAAAGAATTGTAAATTTCTAAATGTACTGAGTGTAAAAAGGAAAGAAAGGGTTACTGATTACTACACGTTTCGTCACTCGGTTTCATCCCGCTTTGTGTTAGTTATGGAAGGCACGTAGAGGGGTGAGGCCCCTGGCTGTGTCGCGTCGGCATAGCCGCCGCTCGGCTTCTTAGGTAGTTGTTTCGGCCGATCGTAAATCTTCTTCCCCTCGATTTGATATTTTATTGTAAAATGACGTTTATCCCTTTGATGCCAATTTTGTAATGACTGTCTCTTCATTGTCTTAATTGTTTATTCCTATTGATCTTGGGCTAAAAGATAATCAGTAACGATATCGTCGATTTTAATATCGATTGTTATCGATGTGCGATAAGATGCCACATCTTATAGAAATGCCAATAAATAGAGTTCAAAGTTGATTTTAAAATAGTTCAAATTCTGGACCATTCATATTATTTTTCCTTAATTTTGTCCTTCGTCGGGAAATTCTTTTGTATTTGTATATATTGAGATCGAACTCTTTTCTTTTTTACTTTTTTGACTTTGATTTTACTTGGATTTACGTCTTCGGAGGTCTCCACCTAGCGCGGCCGGGGTCGGAGGCTGCTAGGGCTCACAATTGTCCTGTTTGATTGTTGGGCGCCAATTGATTTAATAAATCAATAAATCATCAACTTCGATCGCGTGAATTCATTGACCGCAACAGAGGAAGGGGTTCAGTTTGAGTGACCCAAGGAAATTGCAGAAATAAAGGCAATTAGGCAAATTATAGACTTACTCACAATTTATTCTTCGTCGCTGTTGACGATTGACAGATCACACCTTATTATGGTTACAATATTCTCCGTGTCTCTCCTCTTCGCTTTTATTTATTGGCCTGACACCCTGACCTATTGACTCTAATTTGTTTAACAATCGACTTATTAATTTGTCTTATTGGACTCTAACGCACGTGGCCGGTTATCGCAAAGATCTATACTATGGCCACAGGCGTGCGCGTGCAAGAACGAGCCGAAGTCGAGTGAGTTTCGGGACCTGTTGCTCTGCCTGCTTGGCGTGAGACCCGAAATCGATCGATGTGGCGCACGCGCTTCTGATACTCATAGACCTATATATACTTTTCTGACTGTACGTCTTGCTCGATGTCGAGGCTACGCTTGACCATCCTATATTCTGTTACAATATTACAATGATTGTTGTAATGGAATAAGTTTAAAACATTCCTTCTACAACAGTTTCTACTGTTGCATCACTTTCTAATCTCATCGTCTAGCAGCGCTCTTTTCTTTTGGTTTTGAGTTTCAAAACCCGGAACTTCAAAACGGATTTCTGAGAGCCATAGGCAACGTGTCGGCACGACGCGTCGTGATGGGAATTGGGCCCACCGGTGGTCGATGACCGCGGGCCTTTCCATTCATAGTTTCCCGTGCGATGGTACGGAAGAATTAACGACTTGGGATTTACGGATTTTTAGTCGATACTCGCGACTTGACAGGTAGCGAGTTACCTCACATGGTTTGCCTTTTCCAACGCTTTGTTGTGGCGTGGCGCTGAGTGTCATAGACCAGCTCTAGCGCCCTTCCTTTCCCATTTTATCCTAGATCAATTTTACCTTGTCGTTAAATCTCCGACCTCTGGTTTTGGTGACAACTCTCTTGCAGATTGAGTATACCGACTGAGTTGATTAGTTAGCTCTCAGCATAAATGGGTTATTTTTTTGGTCTATGAATATTCCGGGTTATCTGACCGAATTATTAAAATTTATGTTTCCTGATTCCAGTTTTAATGAGGAAAAATAATGGACTAAACTTGAGCGTTACGCTGGACGTAACACCTCCCCCCCTTTTAAGACGATTATTAGGAGAATCCGAATAATCGGCTTAATTTGGAGGTGGGTATTTTGGCCGAATTTTAATTCTTAGATCTTCCTTTTAACGCGTTTTGTTCGAGTTACTGCCCTGATTATCTTTTCTCTTTCTAACTAGTTAAATCTTTGTCATTCTTTCTCCGTAAATAGTTGCTAGTCGGTATGTAACCTTTTTATGCCTATTTCTACTTGACCTACTTGCCCATGTTAACCTAAATAATTATGTTCGCAGTATTGACAAATTGCATTATTGTTGCTCTTGCGTTAGGGTGTGCCTGTTTCTCTTATTGTTTTAACCTAACGATACTTATTGTTGAGGTAGTTCTTGTTGTCGCGTCGTAACGCCCGTCGGAAGGGACGGAGGTCGAGTTCGAGTCGTCGGGATCTACCGTGTTGTTGTCGTTCAATCCGTGGAGTCTCCCAATTAAATTGTTCGGGTTGTTGCCGTCTGTCTTGTTGGGTGCGTACATCTTTTTCGGTCAGGATAAACTAGCTCTCCTGGCCAACAGGTAGCAGTAGATCGTCTTGCAGGGTGTATTTGGTCCCACCTATGGTTGCTCGCTCGGTTTGTTCGGGTATTAATGCTACCCATTCGTCCAAAATACAAGACGGAACGTCCTTCCATTGTGGAGACACATTTACTCCTGGTGTGATTTCCCAGTATGGCTCCCTTCCGTGCTTTTCGTAAGAATTGTCCGGAATGATTATTAATTGACACTGGACCATTGTCTGCGAATCATAATATGGGTTGGGTCCTTCAACCATTAAATCATTGTGACAAAATTTGTTAGTTCATTTTCATGCTTTTTTTTTTTTAGTTTGTTACTTATTTTCCTTTGAAATGGTAGAGTATTTTATGCTCCTTTTCCCATGCTATATTTTGTGATTATCATTGTTGTTAATATTGTTATGTATATATATTTTCCTCTTTTTTTTCTGTTATTATAATTTTTGTTATTGTTATTATTATTATCATCTATATGTATATATATATATATATATATATATATATATATATTGTAACAACGATCCTCTCTACACCCTGCTTTTCTCCTTTTTCCCACGATCACCGTACGACTGCAGCTGTCGTCATTATCTCTCCACCCGCCGCCGTTACTCGTTGCATTGCTGTGCGTTCCGTCCTTCTTGGAAGGACCCGAACGCCTATTCGTTATCTCCCCCGAAAATACACAAACCTAGGCTAGACCCTTGCGTTCCTTCTTCTCACCAGTGACCACCGTCCAGGAATCCGAAACATCTGGCTTTTCCAGTATTTTCTTACTCCCAAATTCCTTCCCCACTATCCGCACTTTCCCACGCGATAGGTCTATAAGTAGTATCCTCCACCTAGGCTAGTTAGTCAGTAAGTCACCGAACCTCTGCGCGACACTGTTACGCTGCTGGTTTTTGTACTTGTAATAAACGTCTCAAACAGTTCGCCAAAGTGTTTACCGAGTCTTTCCCGTCCTACAACCGCGTTCTGTGGCAGAGTCGACTATTTCCCGCGTGAAAAAGTTAACAAATATTCCTCGCGACATCACAACTGGTGCGAAGTGTGGGGTAGTCTACTCAACAGTGCTGGGAACTTAGGACCGATCGACGACACGAAGAATCTGAAAGAGACGAAAATAATCAACGCTGGAACCACGAAAGGAATCGGTGAGTAACAGTTCATTTACTCAGTACCGCGAACCCTCGATTATCGCGACCGATTCAGAATCTGACTCCGTGGTCACAAACGAAATGTCGTTCCCGAATATGAACGAGGCACTCAAGAACGCCATGAGCAAAGTGTTAGACCGTCCGAACGCAACAGGGGATGACCAACAACAACAAAAACACTCACGCCAACAATCGAGAGCCGCGAGCGAAGCTTCTGGCGACATATTTGAACCGTTGACACCGAAAGAAGCAATCGAATTAATTAAAGAATTTGACGGAAAAAACATCGGAGTAGAGTCATTCATTGCTTCAATCGAAGATGTAAGATCCGAAGTAGCGCGGCCGGATTATCCTAGAAGACTCATAATCGCTAAAAGAATCACAGATGATGCCGCTCGGGAGCTCCAAGAGTACGAGGTAGACACGTTCGACAAACTATATGAAGGTCTCCGTTTACTTTTCGGTAATCTGCAGCCTGTCGGTGTATGGCGGGACAAGCGCGCGCGAATGTTCCAAGGCAAATCCGAATCAGTTTCGAAATTCACTAATCGGTTTTTGGAAGTCCAAAATCAAGTTTTGGCCGTGCTCTCAAATTCTACTGTGGATGAAATAAAACGGCGTTTTATTATTGAATATGAACGCGAACAGGGACTCGAACAATATCTGCTAGGACTCCGCAAAGAGATCTCCACAGAAGTTCGGTCGCAGAGGCCCACAAATATCCGAGCCGCCATTTCCATTGCACAAGCCGCGGAGGCTTACGACTACACTCGGGAAATGATGACCAAGAACCTCAATCTCAGCGAACGTAACGTCAGCTCACACCACCGCTCATCAAATCCTTCTAGCAAGGCATCGGCTACGTCATCCAACCAACGGTCACGGGTAGTCTGTACCTATTGTCGCAGGGAAGGACACCTCGAAGCAGACTGCCGAACGAAGAAGCACGATGCTCAAAGGAAATCGACCGCTTCAGCACCATCGTCGGGTTTTCAGGACCGCAGATTTCCACCTCGTCCCCCGGCCCGCGTGAACCACATACCGGAAGAGACAGACGAGACGGAAGAACAAGATCCATCCCTCAAGTTAACGCGATTGGATCCACCAAGCGAGTCATCAAACTTCCAATGCAGCACGTCCGAGGACCAGGAAGATTTTTATTAGACACGGGGTCGGCCATTAATCTAATCAAGAGAGGGATGCTGAAGGGATCATCTCTCGTGGACAAAAACGTGAATACAGAATTCCGAATGGGTAACGACGTACATACATCGTTGTTCGTCACCCAACAGGAATACGAAGGAAAAAAACACATCTTTCACGTTGTCCCGGACGATTTCCCTCTCGACGAAGATGGACTGATTGGTATACCTTTTATGATAAAATATCAGACCCACATTGGTATCGGCCCGCAAAACTTTTTGGAATTCGACGGCAAGCGGTTAGAATTTGAACCGCTTCAGCTGACGGTACCAGCAAGATCTATTTACTGGATCACAACACACACGAACATCGCCAACGGACCAGCGGTGACAACCGAGGATAACGCAAATTTGATTGTGCCTTGCATCTACGAGGCCAAAAACTACGAAGCCCGAGGGCCTTTAATAAACGACTCGGAAGAACCCATCAGGGTTACGGTAGACCTGCTGCGTGGGACCCCATTAGGGGAACTTGCCCCTTTGCCTCAGGAGGAGCGCCAAGACGCACCGAAGGGCGCAGCAGGAATCTACCATATTACGAAACACAATTCGAATCCGCGCCTTAAAAGAAAATGTACGACTGGAGCACGTGCCTCCAGAGCTGGCGGAACAGGTATGGGACATCGTTTCATCCTATCCCGATGTGTTTGCACTACCTGGCGCCCCTCTGCCGGGTACAAAAGCGGTTAAGCACCGTATTATTACAAGCGATGACGTTCCAGTAAACGTCAAGCAATACAGATATCCTCCGGCGCACAGAGAGTAAATCGACCGGCAAGTCAATGAGATGCTGCAAAATAAACTCATCGAAGCAAGCGATTCTCCGAATAACTCACCCCTCTGGGTTGTACCAAAAAAGTCTGATGCATCCGGAAAAAAGAAATGGCGGATAGTTATCGACTTTAGAAAACTAAATGAAAAAACCGCTCACGACGCATACCCCCTGCCGTGCATCGATGAAATTTTGGACCAACTGGGAAGGGTAAAATACTTTTCGGCGTTCGATCTTGCGTCAGGCTTCCACCAGATTCCAATGGACGAGCGAGATAAACATAAGACAGCATTTTCGACACCTTCCGGACATTATCATTACAACAGGATGCCTTTTGGATTGAAAAATGCGCCACCGACGTTCCAACGCATGATGAACAATGCGTTACGCGGACTCATCGGAAATGCCTGCTTTGTCTATCTCGACGACATTATTATCTACGGCAACACATTAGAGGAGCACAATAAAAAACTAATAGATGTGCTGAATCGCTTATGAGAATCGGATCTCAAACTACAACCCGACAAATGCGAATTTCTAAGCCCGGAATTAGAATTTCCGGGTCACGTGATATCCGAAAAAGGGGTAAAGCCTAACCCAAAGAAAATAGAAGCAGTACGCAACTTCCCGACACCACGTGATCCCAAACAAATAAAACAGTTTCTTGGCCTCGCGGGTTACAACCGCAAATTCATAAAAGACTTCAGTAAAAAGGCCAAACCACTTACGGAACTGTTGAAGAAGGATGTCGCCTGGACGTGGACCGACAAGCAGCAGCAATCGTTTGACTTGCTGCGGACAGCTCTTACGACAGCGCCAGTGCTGCAATACCCCGACTTCAACCAGCCTTTCGTCTTGACCACCGATGCAAGCAACTATGCCGTAGGCGCCGTGCTATCGCAAGGGCCGATCGGAAAGGACCGTCCCGTCGCTTACGCCTCTCGCACACTTAACAAAGCCGAGCAACGGTATTCCACTACAGAGCGAGAAATGCTCGCAATAACATGGGCTACCAAGCACTTTAGGCAATATTTGTATGGGAAGAGTTTCAAAATTGTCACCGACCACAAACCTTTAATTTAGATTTTAAAGGCCACTGACCCCCCAACTAATAGCCGCCTAATGAGGCTTCGGATGAAGGTAGAGGAGTACGAATATAAGTGCGTGTACAAAAAAGGCTCATTGAACACGAATGCAGACGCTCTCTCTCGAATCCATGCCGTCACCACAAGGGGTCAAAATCGAACAGCTATAAGAAACCCAGTTACCCCGACGATTGAACAGTCTGACGACACGACTACACCACCGGGGCAAGCAACAAACGAACTCGAGGAGGCGGATCCACCACTGTATCTAGAATTAGAGCTCACGCAACAAAGCCCATGCGTTCCGGAAATAAGTGAACGAACCCCTCCAGAAAATGTGGCGTCTTTAAAAATTACCGATACGCCATCAGCGGAGGAAAACACGCTGCACATCGATTTCTCCGAGGATGAAATTGAGTGGTTTAATCGATTAGCCAGTACGTTAATACAAAGACGCGAGCCAATCAAAATCTTCTTAGGCTGCAAATATTTAACAATGCATCCAGCAGCGAAGATACGAGTAAAGCAGATGATCAACTTCATCTGGTCAAAGAAAAAGACTCGAACCGCACTATACCTCTACGACTCGGAACGCCACGAGCCAGGTACAGAGGAAGAGAGAAAAGAAATAATCAGGCAACACCATGGGACGAAAGCGACAGGACACTTCGGGGTAGCCAAGACCCTCGATCGCACGAAGGCCGTCGCTACCTGGCCAAACATGCAGATTAGAAGATGAAGACATCGAAGATTACATTCGGAAGTGCGATACCTGCCAGAGGGTGAAATTAGTCCGCATTCGACCGCGAGCGGAGGCCATCATCACAGATACACCGGAAAGGCCGAATGATAAAATAGCGTTGGGCTTAGTCGGACCTATACCCGAGTCAAGCGAGGGCTTCAAATACATCTTGTCAGTACAGGACCAACTCACCAAATACATCACCCTCATTCCGCTCAAAACAATGGACGCGCAGGCTACCGTAAATGCTCTCGGTAAAAACTTTATTTACATTCACGGCGCACCGAAGATAATTCTCACCGATGGAGGCCGAAACTTTATAAGTCAAACTTTTAAACACCTGGAAAAGCTATTTAAGATCAGCCATATGACCACCACAGCATTCCACCCGCAAAGTAACGGAAGCCTTGAAAGGGCCCACGGACCAATCAAGGAACAAATCAAGGCCCTCATCCGGGACGATCACGAGGATTGGGACAAGAAATTGGAGTTTGTATCGATGGCGTACAACACTGCGAAACATGAAGGGACTGGTCTCACACCTTTCGAAATGCAGTTCGGGCGCAAGCCAAACATTCCGAACAATTTACCTGCCCACCGGACGAACTTAACCATCGACCAATACTTCGAGGGACTTCGAGCTGATCATGAGCGTTTTCTGAAACAAGGACGCGAACAACTTCTCAAAGCAAAGGAACAGTACAAGATGAACCAGGACTCCCGCATTGTCCGGCTAACTCCGATCTTTAAGGAAGGGGACGAAGTGCTCGTTGATCAAGAACGAGATAAATCCCCCCTTGCGGAACACTGGGAGGGCCCAGCAACAATCCTTCGTCAAATATCCGACGTAGACTACGAGATACTACTTAGAAATAGGAAAGTAGGTAAGCTATGCCGGTTCTAATTCACTTTAGCGAATTGCGTGAGATAGAGAGAGCGATACAAGAGAGAGCGCCGTTGCGCGCGGGGGGCCGGGGGGGTGGTGCGGAGCGAGGAGTTCGGTGCGCGGATGCTGCGGTGAAGCGCCTTCCTCGTGTGTGTGTGTGTGTGTGTGTGTGTGTGTGTGTGTGTGTGTGTGTGTGTGTGTGTGTGTGTGTGTGTGTGTGTGTGTGTGTGTGTGTGCGTGTGTGTGTGTGCTAGAGTGATGCGGATGTGCGGCAGCGTTAGGGGGCAGTGGGTGGATTAAAAAATGCATGTATACAAAAATTAAAAAAAAAAAGAAAAAGAAAACCGGAGTATGATAAAAGGCGTGAAACGCTTTGAGAAATTGATGTAGCCGAGTTGGCTGAGAGGTCTAAAGCGACGGATTTAAGCTCCGTTTTCCTATGAAGGAAGCGTGGGTTCGAATCCCACACTCGGTAATTTTTTTATCATTCATTCGTTTATTATCAGTAAATCATGGGAGAAAAGAAGGAGTGATAAACGCAAGGATAAAATACAATGTATATATTTTTATTATTAAAATACATCGTAGGTAATTATTTACATTTTTCGTTTTACATTTTTCCTTTACTGTACAGTTTTAGCCAGTTATTAAAAACCTGTACTTCCACTGTGGAGCAGTGAATTGATTTTTTTTTATTCTACTCTTCATTTTAACGTGCAGTGGACAGTTGTAGTATATAATTGATTGCTTGTATACATTATCCAATATGATGCTATCGAATTTAGGACAATTAATTAATTCAAGGTTGAACGATTCAATTTTCATTTCTAATAATAGATTTTTTTCAATACTACCACCTTTGTATGCAACTAAATAACTTTCTTCAGGAATGTTCGATTGTGCTAGATAATGTTGAAGCGTTGATTGAACATTCGATTGACTTAAACATTCCCAATCATAATCCTTGAAGGGAATACCGTGAATACAATGGAAGAGAAAGCTGTTTGTACGTCTGTCTCGTGCAGATAGATTATGGAAGGAGTCATCCAATCGAAAGCTGGTTCTGTATACTCTCTCAGTGGAACACTCCAGAAGGGCAATCTCTTTGTATAAGAATGTATTATTACGATGAAATCCTTCGATGTCAAGAATATGTGTAATATTTTTCCATAACGTTGATGGTGCTACCGAGATCACTTGATCTTCCATGTTGTATGACACCTGTACAAATATATATTTTAAATTCAATTATTATTATATTCCTCCTTACTTCACACTTACAGTTTATGTATGTGAGGTTTATCTTTTTTAAATCCTTTGGAAGCTGAACGATAACGTTTGTTCAGATGCTGAGAGAGAGAGAGAGAGAGATGTAGAGTGGATGTGGTTAATGTCAGACGTTGTGTGAGAATATCGCGGTTACGATGTTGGAAACAATAGATTTAGAGAACCGTTACATGGATGTGGTAGGATTCATTAAATCAGTTTTTTTACAATATTCGATAGTGTGAGGTATTCTACAATTCGATCGTGTATGATGAGACAGTAAGCAGTTGTATTTCCAGGTATATTAGCTGAACATTCAAATTCAAGTTTCACGTCCACCGTACCACTTTTGATTGATTCATTTTGATGAGGACAATCGATGATTGTTATAGGACCGAAACTTAGAAAGTTGTCGAGATCAAGCATCGATATCATATCGTCAGAATTGTAGTATGAGTTGATAAATCTTGAATACATATCGTTACAGTACACCATAACGATTTTCATTGTCACCAAAATTTAAATTGAGCTTGTCGTAGGGATAACATTCAGAATTTAAAAATAATTTTAAATCACGCAATTTACAGTGATCGAATTTTGAGATAGTTTTACTTTCATTGTTTTTACGATTCGTTTGTAAAGCCACCATAACATATCTCGGTTTCTCCAACATGGTAGAAGTTTTCACAGACCATGTGTGACGTTCAGTCTGTGGTAATAATGGATATTCGTATAAATCCCACGAACGAAACGCCATTGTTATAGGACGATTTTCATTGAGTATTTGTAAATATTGCAATTTCGTATAGTCATCGAGTACAATATGAGGCATTCTCCACTGAATTCTATGATATTCTATCTTTGATGTTTTGATCTTTTTGGATGTGATGAATAATGCATTCTTATCATCACGTGTTCGGATTAGAACGAGTTCGTGTCTAGCATTTATAATTACACGTTTATAATCTTCACAAAACCCCATCAGCATGCTCAATGGTATGCAGTAATTAAATTCTGAAACACTACGTCTCTCCGATGATACATCCCATCCAGCATTTCGTAGACTTTTACTTTTCTCCCGCGTAAGCGTTCCAAAATTTTTTCAATGTCGTTGTAATACCAACGCTTTTACAGCGATCCACTTCAACACCATTCAATTCATAACGTATCTCACTGAATGTGAAGGCTATCGCATTGTTATCCATATAAACTTTATCAGCATCTGTAGCGTCAGCATTTTTTTCTACGATCACTTTACCTTCGATATATAGATAACTCTGATGAGGTAGAACAATTAGATCTTGTTGTTGGATGGGAATACGTATTTCATCGTTATAGTCAAATGAAGTGTTTACGTATGGATTATAACTATGATATTCAACGTTAGTCACACGATTATCGTATTTTGGTTTGGATGTAATGTTTAACATATCTGTCGCCATTTAAAAAAAATTACATTTACTGACCCTGCGTTGATGTTGAAGAGCAATGTCACAGGATTGCTTGATTTACTTTGAAGCCCAACGATTGTAAAAATGTTATGTTATCACGTTTTATGCTCTTTCTATTAGTCGATGATGACGCTTTGCTAGTTAAATCGCGACTAATATTCGATGAATTTGATGTTGATAATTTATAAGTTTTATTAACGCTACTTTCTACGTGATGATCACTGAAATCACCATTATTGTTGTAAATTAACATTTTCTTATATGAAGTCGTACAGTAATTTCTTCGTCACCAAAATCCACAATAGTGTTATCTTGATCCACAATTCGTAAGGTTAATCTATCTATCACTTGCACGATGATCGGTAGATAAATGACGTTTGACGGTGTTTCTGATATCTTATATCCTGGTTCAACATTAGGAAAAAATTCATGAATAACGTGTATCATTTTTCCATTGCTGTATGCACCGGAAGTAATATTACATTCAATCCGTAGAATATTTATTTTTATTATTTTCACCCCTATGTCAGACTCATGCCATTGGTTTGGATTGAGTGTTCGATTATTTGAAAAGCCAAGAATATCACCAATATTGTTAGGCTTAGTAAAATCAATTGAATATTTACACTTAATTTCACTTTTTAACGTATTGTTATTATCTCGTAAAACTAATACATCATCAGCTTCTTCTTTTACGCCACGAGGTATATTATCTTGCAGATATTTATTTATAGCACTAAGTTCATACGATCCTTTTGGTATTTCAATCAATTTATCATTATCGTAATAAAACTTATTATTGCTTGCGTCAACATTGGATATCACATGAAAGGTTTGAAAATCTACTAATCCAAGTTCATAATTATTGTCACTAAGATCGATCGGTGGGAAAAAATCAGTGATGAGGTTTAAATAAGTTCCTGATAATGTAACAGTAATTGATGATGACATCATCATCAATTTTCACGCAATTTTTCTTCTTTAGATATAGTTTTTTGTAGAGTGTTTCGTAGTAGAAAGTTTATACATAACTGACCACAAATACTTGTGTCATAAGACTGATATTGGTTGTGATTGTACGTTATTATAACTGTCGATCCAAAGTAACGAATCAGTTCCAATGGAGGTCTAAGATTTCCAAATGAGTCAAAGTACTCAACACGATTACCACGTTTTATATATGCAACCCAATGAGTACCTATTGAGTATTGGGGTTAAGCGCGTTTCTATGCTCGGTGGCGCGTTCGCATCGCGGCGAGGTCAAGATGGCTGTAAGCGCATGCGCGCTATAGTGGTGGGGAGCAGAGTCTCCCTTCCGGCGAGAAGCGCCTCGTGTGACTAGTCGAACCAGAACTGTTACGCATACGAGACGCGTTCTGTGATACTTTGCCTAATAATAAACGTAATCTATTGTTCATCGTGTTTAATTCTTTTCTACATCCGATCCTTCTCCCACAGCAATTCTTTGGTTCAACAGGTTATGGGCCCAGCACCATTGTTTTTCCTGAAAAGAATTAGCTGTGAGAGAAGCGGAAGATCGCGCGAGACACGCGGTCGGTCGGCCATTAGAGAAACACGCGAGAGCGCGAAATCAAGAGTGCGTCGTCGAGTGATCTGTATCCGAGATGGCTACAGGCATCTCAGTAAAAACAGTGAAAGTTTTCGATGGCTCGAATTTCCAAGGGTGGAAGGAGCAGTTGCTCGCTTTATTTCGGATGAATAAAGTGCTGGACGTCGTGCTTGGGGAACGAGTCAAGCCGGCGGTGCGAACGGGCCACGAGGCTGCTGATGAAAAATTCGAGGATGATGACGCAACAGCGAGGTTCATCATCATGTCGTCATTGAGCGAGGAACAACAAGCCACGGTGCTGGCTCCGAGGACGGCGAAGTTGAAGTGGGACAAATTGTGTTCGCTCCATGAGCAGAAGTCAGTGACAAACAAAGTTGGACTTTTAAAGAGTTTTCTCGCGCTTCGAATGGAAGAGGGGGATACCGCGTTAAAATACGTATCGAAGGTCCAAAACATGGCGTTGTTACTGAATGATATCGGCTGGAAAGTCGACGATTGGCTGCTGATGGCGAAAATATTAGACAGTTTAGCGCCTAGACTGGATACTTTTCAAATTGCGTGGGAGAGTGTGCATCCTGATTTTCAGACAGTGGAGACGTTGATCTCAAGGCTCGTTCGGCAGGACGAAAAATTAATGAAAGGCGAGGAGGCAGCGAGTGCGTTAGCGGCTGTGAAAAAAGATCGTCCTAGAAAGAAGCCGCAGAAAACAAAAAAGGACATCAAATGTTACAAGTGTCACGAGATGGGGCACTTCGCGCGCGAGTGCAAAAACGCGCGAAAGAAGAAGAATGCCGAGGACAGTGAACGTGACGGAGACTGTGCTTTGGTGGGGGAAACGGGCGCGAAATGTAGCGCGGCTTCGGCGTCGAGGCGTTACCCCGAGTCAGCCGAGAGAGAAGTGCGCGAGATAATGGCGGCCGAGCATAACGAGATCTGGCTTGCCGACAGCGGGGCTTCGAGGCACTTAACCTTCCGGCGGGACTGGCTAGTGAATTATCGACAGGTTAGAGATGGCGGAACCGTCTCACTTGGCGATAATCAAGAGCGCGACGTTATCGGCAGCGGAACAGTGCGGATAAAGAAGTTGATCCGGGGAGAGTGGCGCGATGGGCGTATCGAAAATGTCCTCTACGTTCCAGACTTGAAGAAAAATTTGTTCTCAATTGGTGTGTGCACCAGAAACGGAATGAGAGTTGAATTTATCGGAGAACGGGTAGAAATCGTGCGCGGAGATCAAGTGGTCGCGGCCGGTCAAAAGCAAGAGAATGAGGTGTGCCGGATGTTGTTCGAGGTTGTCAAGGCGGGCAGTGCAGACGAAGTGAATGCAGCGACCACCGATTTGAGTGTGTGGCATGAGCGACTGGGTCACGTGGGAAAACGCGCGATCAGCGAACTGGTGAAACAGGGCCTAGTGACTGGAGTGAAGTTAACTGACAAGACTGATATTTTTTGTGAGCCATGTCAGTACGGAAAGTCACACCGGAAACCGTTTAAACGAGTATCGGAGAAAGTGAAAACGGTACCGGGGGAAATGTTTCACACCGACGTCTGTGGACCTATGTCGGTGCAGTCGCCCGGTGGATCGCGGTACTTTTTGACATTCAAAGATGACGCGAGTGACTATCGGCACGCGTACTTCTTGAAGCAGAAATCGGAAGTGTTCGAAAAGTTTAAAATATTTGAGAGGCTCGTAGCAAATAAATTTGGGAGTGCGATGAAAGTCCTTCGTTCGGACAACGGTCGTGAGTTCTGTAATCAGCAGATGGACAAGTATCTCGAGCTGCGGGGTATAAAAAAGGAAACGACCGCGCCTTACACTCCCGAGCAAAACGGAAAAGCCGAACGCGATAACCGTACGATAGTAGAGAGTGCTCGTACGATGATTCACGCGAAAAAATTGCCGATGTTTCTGTGGGCCGAAGCTGTCAACTGTGCGATATACGTGCTTAATCGGAGTGTGTGGAAGTCGGGTCACGTAACACCTTACGAGGCGTGGGTGGGAAAGGCCCCGGACTTGAAGCATTTACGAATCTTTGGCTCGGAAGCGTACATGCATGTGCCGAAGCAGCTCACCAAGAAGTTCGATGCTCGGGCGAAGAAGTTGATCTTCGTGGGTTACCAACAGGACTCGACAAATTACCGGTTATTTAACCCTGAGACGAAGAAAGTGAGCGAAGCAAGGGACGTGGTGTTCAACGAGAAGATCGGCATTGGTGTACCGGATTCGAGGGCACAGGACGAAGAAGATGGAAGCGTGCTGGAAATTTTACAGCCTGAAGTTCAACTGGAAGTGGAACGAGAGGTCGTCGAATCCGAAAGCGAAGAGGAATTCGAGGATGCTGAAGCCAAGTCGGCTGCTGTCGAAGAGGTCGACAAGTCAGTGAGGGGCGGTCTAGAGACTCCTCGAACGCTCAGGAATCGAGCGAACATCAAGAGACCTGCAAGATTCGAGGCTGATGTAGTCGAGTACATCATACCGAACACGTATGAGGAAGCGATAAGCAGCGCTGAAGCCACGCAGTGGGCAAGTGCTATCGCCGAGGAATTCAAGGCGCATGAGCAAAACGGGACGTGGTCACTCGTGAAAAGGGAACCGGAAATGAAGACTATCGACTCCAAATGGGTCTTTCGTGTGAAGACCGACGCGGACGAGAGGAAGTATCGGTTCAAAGCACGGCTTTGTGCGAGAGGTTTTCTGCAACGAGAAGGGATCGATTTCACGGAGACATTCGCCCCGGTCATACGGTATGACTCGCTTCGAGTAATCCTGGCGGAAGTGGCAGTACAAGATCTCGAACTGATGCAGTTTGATGTACAAACAGCATTTCTGTACGGCGAACTCGAGGAGACGGTCTACATGGAGGCGCCGGAAGGACTCAGCGTGGGACGAGATCTGGTGTGCAAGCTAGAAAAATCGCTTTATGGTCTGAAGCAGGCTCCGAGATGCTGGAACCGCAGGTTCACGAAATTCTTGCGTGAATTCGAGTTCATTGAGTGCGAAGCTGACAAGTGCGTGTTTGTCGGTCGAGTGAAAGGTGAAAGAGTGTACCTGGCATTGTTTGTTGACGACGGGCTGGTTGCAGCGGACACTGTAGAGACTCTATCGCTAGTCATAAGTCGATTGCGAGAAACGTTCAAAATCACGGTGGGCGATTCGAAGATGTTTGTAGGAGTGCAAATTCTACGCGATCGGAAAAATAAGAGCGTAGTAATTCAACAGAGTGCCTACACGAAAAAAATAATAGAAAAATTCAGAATGACTGACGCGAAAAAAATAAGTGTGCCGGCTGATCCGCACGTGGTGTTGGCCCCGTATCAGGACGGTGACGAGAAGTCGAATAATGTGCCATTTCGAGAGGCTGTCGGATCGTTGTTATTTCTTGCGGCTGTAACGCGTCCGGATATAGCTTACGCGGTAAATTCGGTCAGCAAGTTTGTGAACAATCACACGGTCGAGCACTGGCGTGCAGTAAAAAGAATTTTTTCATACCTCTGCGGGACCGTCGGTTTTGGAATAAAGTACGAAAACGGCGGTAGCGAGCACGAGTTAGTTGGGTTCTCTGACGCGGATTATGCGGGGGACGTAGAAACGAGGAGGTCGAGAACAGGATACGTATTCTGTTTAGCAAACGGTGCTGTCACGTGGTCGTCGCAAAGACAGAAGTTGATAACACTAAGTACTGGTTACTACAACTGGTTAGAAATCCAGTTTATCATAAAAGAACCAAACACATTGACATCCACTATCACTATGTGCGAGAGAAGGCCGAAGATCGAGAGCTGGTGGTAAAGTATGTTCCGTCCGAGAATCAACGCGCCGACATTTTCACAAAGGCTCTGCCGAGAGATCGTTTTTGGAAACTACGAGACGATATGAATCTTATATCGGTGTAAGAAACGCTAAAACGGCGGTAGTATTGAGTATTGGGGTTAAGCGCGTTTCTATGCTCGGTGGCGCGTTCGCATCGCGGCGAGGTCAAGATGGCTGTAAGCGCATGCGCGCTATAGTGGTGGGGAGCAGAGTCTCCCTTCCGGCGAGAAGCGCCTCGTGTGACTAGTCGAACCAGAACTGTTACGCATACGAGACGCGTTCTGTGATACTTTGCCTAATAATAAACGTAATCTATTGTTCATCGTGTTTAATTCTTTTCTACATCCGATCCTTCTCCCACAGCAATTCTTTGGTTCAACAGTACCCAATCCATCACTATTGTCAAGATTTACAATAGCAGATTCGTTGTATAATGCAGCGTTTGGTAAATTATCCCGCATAAAAACTCCACGGAAATTTACAATATTTTTACACGCATTTTCTAATTGTATATTTGTCATCGCTTGAGTGTCATGCGTTATCCTTGTTTTTTTCAACTTTTTTTTTTTTTTTTTCCTCTTTGACTTATACACACCACGACCGGAATGCTTCTGCGGTTTTAGATAAAGACCTCGACCTTCCATAGCACGATTATGCCGTTGCAATTCCTCTAGCTGTTTACGTGCTGATTTAGTTTTATTTACAGCGTTAGCCACACTCGCTGCACCGCCAACTAATGATCCTAATACACCAAGCATCGGTAATAACGGTAAAAGCCCTCCTCGTTTCGCAATGGGTAACTTTCTCCCACGTTTATACTTTTTTGAGGGTTTTTTTTTTCGTATACCCATACCTACTTTTCTCTTAACATTCATTGCTGCCCAAGTGGCTGTTGCAGCAGCTCGTTCACCTAATGTTACGTCTTTAGCAGTTATTCGTTGTTTTGCACGATTTGCTAATATTTTATCAGCGCGATGACGATTCTCAAGATCTTTATACTGAGAATATGCAATATCGTGGTCACGACAAGCGCTATCCAATGGATTGATACCCAAATCACCACGAGCTAATCTTTCAGTTAAATGTGTTCCTGGACCACAAAATTGATATCCAGGTATATGTAGCTCAAATGGTAGTGAATTGATTGCACTATTGAGTAGTCCACATCCAAATTTTTTTTTTCACTTTCTCGTCAATGTAATATCGCATCTATATTACAACTTTAAAAAAATTATTTCACTGTAGATAGACCGGAGATAATTATTTTAAGGAGATGAAAGATGTTGCAGTCTCACAAGCTGTTTACTCACTAAAATACTTTATTAATATTTTCTCTATATATATGTACAAGAATCAATATACAATTATTTACATTAATTTGAGGGATCTTCGTTTTCAAGAATGGAATAATGCCCCCATGGCAGTGTACTCACGTTATCCGATGTAACGTAACGTTTATCGTCATACGATTGAAGTGCTACTTTTTGCTCTGAAACCGTGTATACCTTATGTAATTTAGATCTAATACAGTTTTGTCTTTTTGTTATGAATCCCTGAGTTTGCAACACCTTTAAATAATCGTTAAATGTTATTTCTCGATTGACAACATGTGTTGAAATACCTTTAGCCCTCTTAACTTCATATTCTCCATAGACTTTGAATGCATACATTTTCGCTCTTAGTCCAACAAATTCACTGATAATCAATCCTTTACTTTCATCCTTCATCAAACCTATTTTTTTTCTATTAACCCTCGGTATATTAAAAACATTGTCCTCTTTATAGTCACTCGTGTCAAACCGTTGGATATCCTTTTTCATTATTTCATAAATATCCTGATTCTTGATTTCATAAATCAGACTGTCTGTGTCAGTGTACAGAATTCGACATGTATCTTTCAACAATGATTTCATATAACTGTAATGAAAATCGTATACACATATTTTTGAGAGATCTAATATTGACATACCAACATAAATGGGTTTATTCATTAATACTTCTAACTTTTTCATATGAATACCAATGAAATTTTCATTGAAAATGACTCTCCGATAAAAATCAGGTTTTGCAATATAAGAGTTGGCTCCATATCTACCGTCCCACTTTGTTACTAATTTTACATCTATGTGATTATGAACGTTTTCAATTGTCTTTCCAAAAACTGCATTAATCATCAATTTGTATAGATTCATTTCAAATTCAGTTTGAGCTTTTGTACGTAGTTCAGTGTTTAACTCAATATAATAGCGTAACCATGCTGACTGATCAAATTGCAATATACGATGTATCTTACACAATTTCAAACCATTTTGTAAACATTGCTTTAGGACACGATAATGAACTACATAACGAGTTTTATTATATAACGTAGCTAAAAGTTTTTCATTGTGTTTTTCACCAGGTGGTCGTTCATGCCTTGAGCAAAAGGGAAGATCTGTATGCCAATCGTGAATCTCTTTAGGATATTCTAAATCTACTTCTAATATATAACCCGTCGGTGCATCATCAGATATTATCATTACATCGAAATTATCAGCATTTTGCAACCATTGAAAGTTTTGATAAGGTAAAGCTTGAGTCATTGCTCATCCGTATAAGTTGTTAACATCGTAATACATCAAGTAGATTGACTCTTTCTGCGAGTCGTACGATTCATTCATGTACTTATTGTTTGCTTTCGCATGTCGATGAGAACATTGACTTAAACCACCGCGGATACCTCGTTCTATGAACATTACCATATCAATGTCAGTCAATAATTGCAATTCAGTCTTTGTGGTTTTTAACATAACATCCCATGCATATCCTGGTACGGTAAAATAATATGCTGGATCTAATCCATAACTCTTTAGACAGCTCGATCTAAAAGTTTCAAATACATCAGCTAACAAAAGAACATCAGTTTTTAAATATAAATCGCTATATTCACCTAATGTTTGAATATTAAACGTTTCCCATACAATTTTTGCATATTTATATTCCTCCATAGAGATATTACATTTAGATAATGTGCTATAGAATGCCTCGTAATCGGGTAAAATTGTTTCTTCCAACTTTTCTCGTTCATTCACGTACTCGTATGGAAACACACCTTTTCGCATTAACAAACTGAACGATTCATCGTTTACATTGCAAAAATGTACACGCAAATTCTTCATATCAGTGCTTTTTGAAGTAGTCGCTAGTTTACTGAGCGATGTGTTTAAGAACCTATACGAATCAATAAATTTCATTTGTAGATGAATTTTTTTCTGCCCAATATTCACATTAATGTTTACCATGAATGCAATATATTTTTCAAGTGTTGTAGCAATGACTTTCGGAGAACTTTCGAACTTTGAAGCTACTTCCTCAATCAAAAAGTGTGCGTCATAATTAGTTAAATTATGAAAAATTATTGGAATTGTATGAGAATCTCGCCAATTAATATTACATCCAGCGTGTGCAGCACCACGATAAATACCTGTTAAGTGACAATGATCCCGAACAACTACGTCAACAGGTTCAAATTCCTTTTCACAAATGTGACAATGTGTGGCATGTATAAAATTATATTGATCGCTTTTTCTGAATCTCATTTTTAGTGGGTTTGCATTAGGGCTGTACAGTTAGGCCGGCCAAGCCGGCTAGGACGGCTAAGCCGGCTAAAGGCATATCGATTTGGCCGGCTAAGCCGGCTTAGCCGCGGCTAAACCGGCTAATTCTTAGCCGCGGCTGAACCGGCTAATTCTTAGCCGCGGCTAAGCCGGCTAATCCTTAGCCGCGGCTAAACCGGTTAATTCTTAGCCACAGCTAAACCAGCTTTTTTAATTTCGCGCGGTGGTATACGCAAAAAAAACGATTTAATTCAGTTATTCTACACATGTATAAGGTCTATAAACTGTTAAGAATATTAGCAAAAATTTAATATATATGTAAAAATAAAAACACGAACTTTTTATATGCAACGAACGTATATTTTATTTAATGCACAAAAGTGAGCTAAAACAAAAAAAAAAATCTATGCATATTTATATTCGGTAAAATATATTATACCGCATAATATATTTTACTTCATATTTGTATATTCATTTTCGTACATAAATTTTTCAGTGTTAATCGAACGAAATTGACCGTCTTATCTTCTGTATTGTGTATATAATATATCTGGATATTATGTTGACGGTCCCTGATACCATGAACGTATCTCGTAGTCTTCTGTTTCGTGTTTTTGCTCAAGGACACAAAATAAACATTTCTATCAAAATGTACAGGAGTTTCGTGCTTTGTATGAGCGACTGTCGATATACATAGCTATATATATATATACTAGCGGAGCTGGTGGCTCGCTAGTAAATATATATTAGATATATATATATATATATATATATATATATATATATATAGCCAAGCAGAGCCCCCCTTCCCCCGTCCCGCGCCTGTTTTTAAGAAATCGCGAAAAGCGTAAGGATCATCAGTAGCTCTGAGTCAGAGCCTCTGACTAGGTGGCAGGAATTGGAATACCGTGTTTACAAAGTGCGCGATGGGTCCGAGTAAGCTGTGGAAGCATTTTCGGAAATTAGATAATGGAAAAGCAGCTTGCCTTCATTGTTCTGCTCAGTACAGAACCGAGAATACCCGAGCTTCAATGCTTTATCACATTAAACATGTGCACCAAACTCTGTGGACTTGCACATCACCTGTACCCGGAAGTACCAACGGAAATCATCACGCAAGGTAAACTACAGTTCACATCTGATTATTCTAAAATCACATTTTTACCTGTTCGTTAAACACATAATTCCGTTCCGACTTTGAACAGGGGAAAAATCGATAATTTGTACATGCTTTGCTGCGATTAGAAATCCACATTTTTTATTCGAAAATATTTATTGAATGTGCCATAATAATTCCGAATTTTTTTACTTCAATATTTTGATGACTTTTTCTTTTGTAATTTTTAATGAGTATTCGACGTTTCCTTATTTATTACTCCAAAATAATATCGTCCCAACATTGCGGTGGATTATCGCGGATTTATTACCGCGATATTTATTGAATATGCTGTATTAATTACCGAATTTTTCAACTCCATTATTTCGATAATTTATTAAAAGAATTTGTTAATGAATATTGGATCGCTTCCATTCCATATCGCCTGCTAAGAAACCTAAGGACGTAACTCATACGCTTTGGCGTTACGCCCTTTTGATTCTTAGCCATCGGTTACTATTACTACAAAATAATATCGTTTACAAAATACCGCCGGATTTATCTGAGTGTGCGTTCGTCACGTACCCGCAGTGAAGCAGTTTGTCTGGCTTGTTTTCAAAACATTCGTTTAAAAACATTCGATTGTTAATGTATTGTACGCAGCTTTCTTGTTGCGGTGACTATACTTACGCGTAGAGTAGGGCATTATTCAAATGAAATTTTATTCGTATGGTTATGTAAATAGAATTAATTTGAATAAAAAGTTAATTCGTAACTAACGAATGAAAAAGGTTCGGATAGAAAATTATTAGAATTAAACCGAATTTGACGAATTTGTTGGTCGAAATTGAAATAAAAGTGTATCTGACACTGCTTGGGCGATCCAATGTCTGATATTATTTGTATTTTTACACTACTTCTGTCTCTGTTATAGTGGTAACTCGCAGCAATCAGATTCACCACGCGATCAGAATCTTTTCTCCGAAGCATTGGTCAATAATTCAAGACGCGAGGAAATTCGATCAGAAAGTATCCGCTCAAAACGAAAGTCGGGCGGCAATCAGGTTAACACTTCAACATAAATATGATATTATCTAATCGGTAATTAAATTATCGAAAGTCAATAAACCGTTCACATTTTAAGAGACTACATTTTTCGAATACTATTAAAAATTATTAAATATCTCCTGTCTATCAAACCGATATCTATTAAGATATCGAGTTGAAAGTTTGCATAATCTTTATCGAAGTTTGTATAAATGTAGTCAGGAGACTATATTAAACACGAATAGAATTTGATGAAAATCGTTATATTGATAAAATTGTTATACATTTTTGAATTCGTCGAAAAATTGCATTAAGGGCTTATGCCACAGTAAATAGGTACAAACGCATGTATATTTCGTGACTTTTTTTCTCGGTGAATATACGCTTTATCGATTCAATTTTTTTAGGGTAGAAGGGGGATATATTAAAGAAAATTTAGAAATTTGTTCATTTAATTGTATTGTTGTTGTGTATTTTTTTTTCGGTCGGCGTATACAATTTTTTTGGAATTTCCTTTGCGGTGTCCCTTATTTCAACGTGTCATTTTATCAAAAACTAAAAATTTTAATTGTTTCTTAACAAATGATATATAACGTGGTCCTTGAGAGGGGGAAAAAAATTGGCAAAATGGCGGCCATTGGAAAAAAATCGATTTTTACCCATATTTCAACACTTTGAATCATTTTAAAAAATTATTTTTTATGATTTTTAAAAAAATATGAGACCGTCAAGGATTAAAGAATCTATTGAAGAATATCGGTGCAAATTTTGAAAACAATTCATCAAGCCATTTTTGAGATATTAGGCACACCGTTCTTGAAAATCATGTTTTGAGAAAAACGCGTTCAGTTTGGCAGTGCCACTGCTCGAGCGCTCCGCCACTTTCCACATAACAGTCTCTAACTTTCGTAATTCGTTGAATGTCGACATAAAAATTTAACAGAATATTCTTGACCATATAAGCTATTGGGGAAATAAATAAATTGAAATTTGACTGTGGCGTAAGCCCTTAAAAAATATTGGAATGATGCAGATTTTGCATTATTCAAAATGATTGTTGCATATATTTGTTAAAAGATAAGACTGCCAATGGATTAGGATGCCGCTCCCTCATGTTTTCTATTATTCGTAAAGCTACCTCTATGAGGAACCCAAAAATGAACCACTATACTTCCTTACACGATGGTTTGTGAGCG
This sequence comes from Stenichneumon culpator, assembly GCA_964017025.1. Lineage (NCBI taxonomy): Eukaryota > Metazoa > Arthropoda > Insecta > Hymenoptera > Ichneumonidae > Stenichneumon > Stenichneumon culpator. The sequence continues at coordinate 18,914,365 of OZ024771.1, forward strand.
ATGTAAAACAATGAGGAAGCGATGTGCAAATTCGGTTGCCGGTTTTTTCAATAGGATTGTAACTTCTAGTTTTCGATTTTAGAAGGCGGAGGAAATCACCAAGCGCATCGCTGCCTGCATAGCAATGGATATGTTACCATTATCTTTCATTGAAGGGGAAGGATTCAAGATGTTGATAAATTATCTTGCGCCGCAATACACGATACCTAGCCGAACAGCTATTCGAACACGTCTCCAAGACCTTCACAAAGCAACACGACGAAATATTGCCGAAAAAGCGCAAAATTATGAGGCTGTGGCATTGACAACGGATGCGTGGACGTCGCGAACTACGACCTCTTTTGTCACCGTGACCCTACATGCTATTTCATCCGATTGGCAAATCACAAACCACACGCTGGATTCCTTAAATATGACAGAGCGACACACTGCTGACAATCTTAGAGATCACCTGGATCGTGTAATCGCCGATTGGAAATTGGAAGAAAAAGTCGTCGCCGTTGCGCATGATAATGCGAGCAATATAACGGCAGCAATTCGGTCGAGTACTCTACTTGGGTCCAGCGTCCGTTGCTTCGCACATACCTTGCAATTGGCGATTAACAAAAGTCTCGAACACGGAATGATTCAAACAGTGCTTAAAAATTCGAGCACAATCGTGAGCCACTTTAAGCATTCCGGAATAGCCACAGGAGCTTTAAAAATGTACCAGCGCCAGTATAAGCTTCCTGAACACGCTCTTATACAGCGTTGTTCTACCCGATGGAACTCCAGTTTTTATATGGCCGAGCGTCTTACGGAACAGCGCGGAGCTGTTGACGCTGTTCTTAACGATCCAAAATACACGTTGAGGAGTGTAGCAGAAAAACTGGGAGTTTCGGTTCAGGACTGGGATCTATTGAAAGGTATTGGCGAAGTCTTGCGGCCATTTGAAGTAGCAACGAGAGTCATGTCGACAGAATCTTATCCGACGCTATCCATGGTACGACCGTTGGTACGAAGATTCGTGGATAAATTTCTAAGAGACGCCGAATCTGACAGCAGCCACCTTAAAGAGATGAAGAAGATTATTCGGAGCGAATTGGGTACTCGATTTCTCGCGACAAACATCGTCACCCCTTCCGCGTTGGCCGCTGTTCTGGACCCCCGGTAATGCACATAATCCATACGTAATACATATTGACCATTTCAAGCAGTACTACCAACAACTCTTTAAAGATATCAAACAAATCGTAGTGTTTGATTAATTTAAAAATTAGTTGACTATTATATTAAGATAATTATAATGTGCAAAGGGTTAAGGAGGGGGATTTATTGTACGTCCTGAATTTTTTTTTACTGATAAAAAACATGTTTTTCTGCCTGCAACCGATGCACTCCCTCACTTAATGACAGATGTATATTTTAATCATATCATGTCTTCTTCTGCACAAATCTAATACCATATGAAATCTGTTTAGTTACAAAGATACGTCTGGTGAAAACGATTCGTTCAACGAGTTAGTGATGAAGCAACTAGGAGATATCATGCAAAAGGAGAACGATACAACGCAGCCACCGACATTGAATGATTATCGTGGAAAGGAACTGGATTATTTGTTCGGCGATGACGAGGTGTCGCTATCGCAGAGCATGTCGCAAACCACTATATCTCAAAATTCTGCGAACGTTGTAGAGCTTAGGACGTACATGAACGAAAACTGCATTGCTCGCGCTGACGATCCTCTGCATTGGTGGAAATCTCGACAACGAGAGTTCCCAACGTTGTCAAAAGTAGCCCGAAAATATTTGGGGATACCAGCCACTTCAGCGCCCTCAGAACGAGTGTTCTCGACAGCCGGAAACATAATAAACGCAAAGCGCAATTGTCTTTCCCCTGATAACGCGAACATGCTCATATTCCTCTACCAAAATAGAGACGTAGTAAAAGAAATCATGAGTTCATGGGCTATATAAGTTGAGCTATATAGCTGAAACATTCTTTAGTTACACTCACTTATTATGAATGCCTTCTCTACAGTAGAACCACTTTATACGAGTGTTTTTTTTTTTTTTTTTTTTTTTGGTAGAGTCGCGGCGTCGAATGGATATATACATATATTTGTTCACAGTTGTTAGCACGACGGATATACACGAGTTCGTAACGTTACAGTGCAACGCTTATATATCTTTCGCCAAAAACATTGAAGGTTCGAAAAAAATGCACAAGATGCACAAGCCAGCATAAAGTAGAGAGTAAAGCTTTTCTTCCTTCGCACATTGCCTTGTTCAAGCGATAATGTTGCTGAACCGTTTAACAAAATGATGACAAGTTAAAGTTTACGTAGGGTAAAGTTTAAGGTAAATCTCTCTGCGAGCGCGGGATGTGCCGAATTATACATGAATTTCTGGGTTCATTTTCATTCATTTTCGTTTGTGTATTATTTTTTACCGACATGTGTCAGTATAATTGTCAATCTAATTTGATTGTAACAAAAGACGAATTAATAAATCCGAAAAATCCGAAAAAAATATAATTCCGGGTTGTTTGATTTATATTTTAGCCGGCTCAAATATATAGATTTATACATTTTCATAAATATATTTTATTTTTGCTAATATGTTTGTCAGTGTATACATCCTATAGACGTGAAGAATAACTAAATCTGATGTAATTTAAGTAGCTTTCTAGGCATACAATCGCTTGCTAAGAATTAACCGATTTAGCCGCGGCCAAGCATTAGCCGGCTTAGCCGCGGCTAAGGATTAGCCGGCTTAGCCGCGGCTAAAAATTAGCCGGTTGCGCCGCGGTTAAGCCGGCTTAGCCGGCCAAATCGATATGCCTTTAGCCGGCTTAGCCGTCCTAGCCGGCTTGGCCGGCCTAACTGTACAGCCCTAGTTTGCATACATATTACCAATATCGTTCATAACTTTTTTTAACTCATTGACGAACCATTCAGCACATTTTTCTCCACGATATGAGCTATATCTGCACGGTATGCGATTGACATTACAATGTAAATAATATCCAATACTGTACGGTATATGTTGCTGATACTGATATGTAGAATCATTTTCATTATACTCGTTTTTTGTCTGTAAAAGACATTCAAAATCTGCGTAAATTGCAATCGGTAAAGCATTTTTCCTAATGTTGTTTTTGAATTTCACGCTTGGTGGTGCTCCGTTCACATCGTCGTCGTTTCTCGGAAGATTGATCTTCGAATGATACATGTTAATGCAATCGGAACGGTGAGATTGTAGTTTCGTTTTATTGTTAAAGTAGTGTAAACATCTGAAACAAAAAATTATACAAAAAATTCAATTATTGGACTATGATAATTAAAAGTACATTTAAAAATTTAAAACTTTACCTGTCACAAATGTATTTTGCGTGTTGGTTATTACTCAGCTGACTGGACACCAATCTTGATAAATTTTTGATCCAAGCATAATGCCAATCATCGTTCAAGTCACCTTTTTTGTTTTTTCTTTTGTTATTTTCATCTTTAAATAGTAATAAATCAATATGTCGATAATTGATAGTGTCATTTGTGTCTTTTTGAGTACTCAATTGTAATGGTAGAGTTTGATACTCCCCCTTACACAGTTTTAAGAGATATACGTTGATTGTTACTTGATTGAGTCGTTCAAAAGTTGGTATCTGATTCAACGTCATTGGAAACGTTATACCCTTTAAGTTAAGCTTTTTAGCATAGTCTGGATACGACTGTACACGACCTACGTTATTCTTAGCAGGATATAATGCTGATATCACTGCCCAAGCGAAGCATGCGTTATCGTTAGACTGTACAGTCACCACTGCACGTTTGAGTTGAATCTTCTTCGGAAGCTTGATATATTTCGCTCCACTCATTGGGATACATTTATTCACATTTACTAAAATGTTTATAATCTTCGATAATGCCCATCCACTATCACGCTCTTGATATTCTTCCAGAGATGTTAAAGTTTTCATCATGACATCGTCGGAATACCATTTTTCAAGATCCATTGTTGGTAGTAACATGACATTTGATGTTGTAAAACTCTTTACATCCGTTTTTTCTTCTATAATTGGATCATCGTTGCTCTCGCCTTGATTTATAATATGCGTTATAATAAATTCAGCGTTGAAGATTGTATTCACTTTTATACAATCATTTTTTTCCATTTCCCAACGCACATTCGCCACGATTAGTTTCTTACAATCGAATAAAAATTGCATAGGATCGATGTGTTGAACGTTTGCAATCATTCCTGTTGTAATACGACACTCAAAAGCAGATTCAAGGTTTTGCCAATGAAGAAACGATGCTGCTGATGATACTGACGACGACGTTTCGGTAATTGAAGATGAAGGATTTCTTCTCAAACCACAACCAAACGACCACATAAAATATCTAACTCTCTCTTTCGCACAATTTAATCGCGCTATCATGGCTAACATACGTTGTTTAAACCCCGTTGAACAATTTTGTTCACTTAATTGTTTCAAGGATTCAATGCATTCGTCACATGCTTTAATCCATTGATAACGCTGCATCGGATTATCAATAATCTTCAATTGTTCATTTAAGTTCTTTTCAACCGCACTGAACACATCTTCAGTTTTATCATTATCACTAGAAAAATCAAGTTTTCGTTTTCCTCTATTTTTTGTTGTTCGATTGTCAGCCATGTTGACTAACTATTCATTTGCCACCGCGTTCGCTACTGAGCTTTGAGAAACATAAATTCAGTACAAGTGGTTATTTTCCCACCTCCTTTCAACCTCCACCTCTTCATCGTCACTTCTATAACGACTCCACCTCCCCACCATTATCACTTCTACAACGACTCAACCTCCATTACCAATCACTTGTTTTGCTTTTAGTAATGGTACTTGATTTCTTGTTTATAGATAGCCTTCTACATATTTTCTCAGATCAGAGAATGAATTAAAGATTGAAGTGTTTCTTATTATTTTTTGATTATCTAACGTGTCTTTTATAATGCTACCAACATTTTTATCGTAATAGTATAATAACTTTGTTGTTAATTGCACCAATTTATTGATTATAGTCTCCATTGGACATTCAATTCCAAATATAGATAAATCAAATGATCCAGATTTTACGAGAGTTTCTGTAAATTCATCAAATTCGTAATAGTTTGTATCTGTAATAATGTATAATCGACCATTGGTGTATCTGAAGACTGAAAAGTTCCTACCTGGCTTCCATCCGACACCTGGGAGAAGATCTGATAAAAATATGTGCTGTTTCGGTTCAAAAATACAGTCATCCATTTCCATAACGTAAAATTCTCGGTAAAAAATATATGTCTTACCGGTGTTAGTAGCCACAGCTGCTTTTACACCGTTATACGGAAAATTTTTACCAAGCACTTCTTGATAAGTTTTTGGCCAATCAGGTAAAAGCTTTAATGAATCGCGACTGAACATGTATATATTGTTGTTAGAAAATAAAACAACATCTCCAGACGGTCTTTCATATATAGCTGATATCGATGTAAAATTTTGTGGTAAATACCGAAGCCAGTGTTGAATTAGTTCAGGTTTTTCATACTTTTTGTGTGTTAAACTCATTGGCCAAGCCCAATGTTTATATATAATGTACATTCGTTTACGAGAAATGAAAAATGTCATATCTGACGGATTCAATTTACATATATCATCTTCAGATGGTGCTGACGTTGGTGACGATGGTGATAATTGTGAACGATTAGTCGACGCCACTGTCGGCGACGACGCCACTGTCGGCGACGACGTCACTATCGGGTTATGTGACGATGGAAGTTGTGGTTTGAACGTCGTTGGTGGATGTGATATATCAGTATTAGTGTGATCACTGTATAATAATTTCATTGCTTTCTTTTCATCCTCAGTGAATGGTTCAAAATTCGTAGTGTTATGTTTTCTATAATATGGATTCATTATAGAGTCTGGAAAATCAGTATGACGAAGACCTAATGAATGTCCGATTTGATGTAGCAATACCCAAAATAGACTAATTTTGTTACTATCCACTTCTCCAAGTCTCATATCCCATTTATCATTCATATTCAAATGAATTTCTTTTTGTGTATTTAATCTATCAGGGAAAAATGCATGTCCCAATATACCATTATCCAATGAATAATTACAAGTCTGTCTTTTTCCTATAAATCGATGAATCGGTTGACTAAATGATATAACGATATCGGCATTCTTGTGTAAAATTCTTTCGAACTGTAATCCTGATATTCGAGACCATTCATTGAACGCATGACTCGCTGTTTTAATCTGTTCCTCCGTAGCGGAAAAAAAAACCAAAAAAGTTTTCTTTTTTCCCATTTGAATACTGATGTTTGGTATGTAATGTCGTCAACAACACCGCACCGTTTTTGAGTCATCAGATTTTCCGTTGCATGATTTAATTGTTTATCAACTGGTAAATTCCAATATTCTTGAAATATTCTAAGTGCCTCACTTACTTTTTCATCATTCACCGAAATCAAGTCTTTTTCATCGACATTTGCTAAATAACCGAATCGATGTAGATATTGTCGTTCTTTAAAAGGTATATTTCTATTAACTACCAATCCTACGGTAGCTAATATGACAGTTAAAAGAAGTGAAAATTCCATGATGTGATTAGTTATCAACTCTTTGATATGTGAAAACCACTAAACTGAGATAGCTTTAACCGCAACTGCGCGAGTGAATAGTAGTGTCTACAATTACCGAATGAAAGAGTAAAGACTCTTACTAATTTGCAGATAAACTGAGATTTTTTTCAAGAGTATCGTTTTATACATGATTACTCCTCCTCCTCCTCCTCCTCCTCCTCCTCCTCCTTCTCCTTCTCCTTTTCCTCCTCCATATTCTCTTTCACATAATTGTATGGTTACAATTTATATTTTATATTTTAGACAAACAGTGACGATTACATCATTTCGATACGTTAGTAAATAAAAATGAATACAAGATTATTGATAAAATAAGTCAAACTCGACTATAGCAATTAAGAAATTATTACAATTCATTATTTAATCAAAGCATAAGCACTAGTCACTGGTCTTGAAAGCAGAAGATCCTCGTGGAGGAAGAACTGTAACACAGAAAAAGTAAAAAGCATTAATATCAGAAGTTTCATTTTATACAATAGTACAAATTTATCATACTGTTTTTTACTTACTATATATTACTTCTTTATTGTTTATAGCCTTTAATAGCCATCGGTGCTGATGAGCGAGCCATTTTCCGCGGTGGTTGTTCTTGTTGTGTAGAACTGCTTGAATCAGTGCAACGTTTCTCAATTTTTTTCTTCCATTTTTCTTGCTGTTTCTCCTCCTCTTCCTCCTCCTCCTCTGCAACGTCTGCCTCAAACTCGATCTGACGACAAGCTCCCGATGAAACTTTTGTCATCTTCTTTATGTTTTTTTTTTTGGTGCATTGCAGTGCTGCGATGTAGCTAATTTTTCACTGCAATTGAAACCTTCGTCGTAGTCATCTACTTGCTCTCGAATTTACATATCTTCCTCCTCCTGGTCTTCATCTTCAGTCGGTATTAACTTCTTCGTTTGGATTAACGGTTTATTTTCATCATCGTCATCATCGTCATCGTCATCATCGTCATCATCATCATCATCATCATCATCCATGTTGTCTACTGTTTCTTCATCTTCTTTATCAACGTGGAAATGAAAATTTAAGTTTTTTCCGGTCAACGTTAGTTTCAATCTTTTACACACACTCAGATTTAATAGAGTGTTGTAAGTTCATTCATCATCGATTAGAACTCGACACATGCGTATCGGTAAGAACACGTTACACTGATAATTCAATTCTATTCGAATTTTTTCACCGTATCGGGTCTGCACTTTACGAATTTCCGTAACTCGATACGTACTATTTGTTTTTAAATCTTTAAATGCCACTGTCGGCAAGTATTGATTATTCCCCGAACCCATGACGGATGTTACACGAGCAACTTGATTTATATGTGATAATGCACTATTGACTGCTGCTGAGTAATTGAATGCCATGATTCTCATTGAATGTGACGAACTCTTTTGAATATGAAGCAGTGGAACGCAACATATTTATGCGGCTAGAGGTAGCATATAACACTGATTTTCTTTCTTCCTCTAAAAGTCAGATAAAACATGAAAATTCTGTAGGATAAAGAGTGAGAGTAAATCATTTCTTCTGAAATGAATGCAATATCACAGAAACCGTTATAACCGTTGCAACGTTGAAACCACAACTCAACCATGCTTCCGTAAACTATGATAAGGGCTTCGTAACAGTCAATCTTACATCGGTGGCGAATGTGGCATTCAGAGTAAAATAAGCCCTCACTCTATCAAGAAGTCTTTAAAGTTTCACACATATACTCTAGATTTTATTTTTTTTTAAATGTATCCGAGCTATCCTAAATCAATTTTGTTAAATCAAAACGCAACGTATACGTTAGCTCATGCAGTCAGTACGTCGAGTATATTTTTATACAACGCTGAAATGAGCACTGTGTACACACAATTATATAATATACTAAAAAGTTACTATGTGGAAGAACTACGAGGTGTACGTATCAGTGATGAAGATAAAGTCATTGGTATGTCTTGTATAGTGAAGCACGATACTGATGCATATCGCGCCACGTTAATTTCTATCGAAGACAATGGTAGAATGGTAAAAGTGAAGTACGTTGACGAAGGAAACACAGAAACCATTGACTCTGAGTGTTTGTACCACATTGAACCGTACATTGGAGCTATAGCAATGTTAACTGTTGAGTGTCGACTATTCGATTTTGAAAATTATACACGTTTTCATCAAGCGGAAATGCTTTACGATGTGTGTGTAGGTGAAATGACACTTATTCTCATCGATTATGGTGATGAAACTAAACCACCAGGTGTTCGATTGTTCAATTCTGAACAGCAAGATATTGGAGATCTCTTTCTCAATCATCCAGTAATTGAAGACAATTTCGGATTGGAGGGAGAGGATGATGATGATGATTAGAATGGAAAGGAGAAGGAGTAACGTGTCAGTTTAAAATAATTTCCATTGTATTAGAAGAAGCGGATGAAGAAGCAGTAGAAAAAAAACGGTGAACGAGAACATTAATAATGGATGTGCGCGATCGTGGTATAATCGATGTTCTTTGTCAAAACATTATTTTCAAAATACGAATGTCTGTGCTGTTACCAGTTTTGATTGAACTCAAGGTTTTCAATGATGATGATGTAAATTTACCGATTTGGAGAGTAAGAACAAATATTATTCCTCTTTATTTGAAATTTTTCTTTGTTTAACATTACAATTATTTTCAGAGGAGGATACATTGTAAAGATACAGCTCAGGATATCGTATTAACGATAAAGACACGAGGACCGCACGCATACGATAAATTTGTGGAAGCATTACGTCAAACAGATCACAACGATGAAGCTGATCTTCTTGAATATGCAAGATTTGTAGATGATAGCAAATCATTTAATATTATTAATGCCATTGCTCCCAGTCGTAATATATTTTAAAAAAGTGATAGTGTTTCAACGAAATTTTATCTTAAAGCTTATTATAAAGAGGCCTCTTATTATAAAGAGGAAATCATTAGTGGTTAGTTAGCGGTTAAACTCAACTTCCTTTCTCTGACTAAATTGTGCATTGAGAATATTAGAAACAGCTCACAGAAAGAGTGAATCAGTAGACTTCAACAGACGTGTGAAAATAGTTCGCGTGTAAAAATGCAGCGCGTAACGAAGTACTACTTTTTTTTATTAATAATCAATCTATTGAAGTACCGAATGAATGGTGTGAGGACACTGATCGTGAGTTTATATACGATACAATGTTTCTGGTGATGCGATGCATTGATTTAGAGATGCAATTTTACTCGAAAATCGCGCTACCGATGGGATTATATAAATTCTATCATCCAACGAAAATTGTTCGAATCTCTGAGAAGCATCCCTATGGATCAAAAGGTGAAATTATACCGTGTAATTTATGGTTTAAAATGCAATGTTCTCAGCTGTTGGAAGAAAGAAAGAAGGTTGTGGAGAATGAAAGCAATGTGCTTGAAGAAGGTGATGAAAAAGTATCATCATCATCAACGTTCAGCGATTTATCGTTTATATCAATGAACAACTACGGTGACGGTGATAGTGATGATGATGATGATAATAATGATGAATTCATTTCGTTAAAGCAAATGGAAAAAATATATACAAGTGAAAAAGTGGATAAATCCTGTCAAAGTGAAGACAAACCGATAAAAAAAATGGACAAAGAATGCCAAAGTGAAGACAAGCCGGTAGAAAAAGACGATAAAGCCTGTCAAAGTGAAGACAAACCGATAGAAATACAGGATAATCGTGATGTTGACGGTGTCATTCAAATGCGTCGACATATCTCAATAAATCCAACACTGGAATTTCAAAACATTTCACACGGTAATCCAAGCGAGCATGAAGATTTTGCGATAGAGTATCGAGTTACAGAAAAATATAAGACATCGATCACGTTCTACCCCCCCAGACACTACGAACCACGCACCGGTGAAGAAATTTAATAACAAGAAAAAAAAAGTTAAGGTATATTGAACATGTCATTGATCTTTTACTCTTATTTAATGATTATTCAATAAATGTTTAAAAAAATTTTTGTCACAGAAAAACGAATCAACGAATCAAAAATACCACTACTAAATCTAAGCGAGCATTAAGATTTTGTAATAAAGTTTTCGAGTTATGGAAAAATATATAAGTCACCGATAACGTTCTATCCTCTCAGACGCTGTGAACCGTGTACCGATGAAGAAATTGAATAACACAAAGAAAGTGAAGGTAAATTGATCGTGTCATTGATCTTTTACTCTTATTTAATGATTATTATTCAATAAATGTTAAACAATTTTGTTACAGAAAACGAATCAAACTACTGCAGTGCATCTTCACCGCTCGAGTCAATTTTCTGTTGGAAGTGAAATAACGATGAGTTACTCACTGCATCGAATGTTAAAGCGAGCTCTGGAAGAAGATGATAGACCGCTCGAAGAAGAAGAAATTCCACGTCAACCATTGAGCAAGAGCATGTTATCAGCCACAGTGTATGAATTAAATACGTCTGGTGATAAAATCGTTACAATCGGACTCAAACTAGTGAATGAACAAGACTTCGCGGTAACTATAAAGTTTTCATGCAGTTACTCAAACGAAATTTCACTATCGATCGATGAATGGTGTGAATTATGTAAACGGTTTAAAATAATTAACTCGTGGGTTAGTAAGCCTCGCGGTATAGAAATGATACAGTCAGCAATGCAATCGTTTGGTCGGTTCACAATGTGTTTTACTACAACTATTTACAATGAACAAATCGTTATCATTACTCTAAAAAAAGAATTGGAACACTTATCACTGAGAGGTTTATCACATAGGTTTATAATATCGAAAAAAACACACATAGAATTAGTGAGGATAGTTCCTTGCATTGATTATCGAATTAGTTTACTTACTGAAGATCTCAAGATCGTGAAAAAACTTAGTGACATACTTATAAATCATATCAGTGTCAAGGTTGTTACCGATGAATGGCCAAAAAGCATGAAAAGCCTTTCCGCAGAGAGACTTAGAAACCTGCGAGATAATTATGTGTGTGTTTTAATAAGACATTTTGACTTACGTTCAGACTTGCAAGCTTTCCCCACTCAAAACTATAAAGAAATCGATGAAAAGCACTACTTAATCGGTACTGAATTACTATGCATTCATCATGAATATTTTTTTCCGTAAAGTGATGGAGCAATTGGAAGAAATGTCTTAACGAAAATATATACTACTGTTAAGTCAATGAATTTTTAAAATTGTATTGTATAAAATAATGAATAATTAAAACAAAAAAGTATAAATCATAATAATAATGATGATGAGGAAGGGAGACAGAGAGAAAGAGGAGTAAGTATAAATACATGTCACAAGGTTTTTCTCTCTAGAAAATCGTTAAAAATGCGGTTCGTGAAACATTCATTATCGATTCGTGTGAATAAAAGAATTTTCGATAAAGAAGAAGATAGTCAAAATCGTCGACACGGTGCTCTACTACCTAACACAATTCGCGCTATCATCTGTGGTCCATCAAATTGTGGAAAAACAAATTTGCTGCTAAGCTTAATTGAAAGTCCAAATGGTATACGATTTGAAAATATTTATGTATATTCAAAGTCGCTGCATCAACCGAAATATCGATATCTTGAACATATTCTATCATTAATTGATGATATTGGATACTTTACATTTTCAAACAATAGTGATATAATTCAACCTGATAGTGTAAAGCCAAACTCTGTTTTCATTTTTGACGATGTTGCATGTGACAAGCAAGATAATATTAGAGAATATTTTTCTATGGGTCGTCATTTTAACATTGATAGTTTTTATTTGTGTCACACATATGCCAAAATTCCAAAGCATTTGATTCGTGATAATACAAATTTCTTAATTCTCTTTAAACAAGACGGGATGAATTTACGCCACATTTATAACGATCATGTAAACACCGATATGACATATAACGAATTCTCACAATTATGTTCAAGTTGTTGGAAAGAAAAGTATGGATTTCTCGTAATAGACAAGGATAGTTTGAATAATAAAGGGAGATATCGAAAGGGGTTTAATCAGTTTGCAGTCATTTGATCACTCATTCGTTAACTGTTAGTGATACGATACACTCGTCTTAAGCGTTCACATTCCCTTTTCGTTAAGTGTAACAGTAAAACAAAAATATGATGTCTGAATTAAATGTGAAAAAGAAAAAGACGCAAAAAGAGCGTCTTTTGGAATAAATTGTTCGAATAAGTGATGATATACGGAAAAAACATCAAGCTATAAAATTGGGGAAAATTGAAGATAGAGAAATGTTAGAAGAATCGTATAAACCGATAGTTGAACCGTTGCAACAATTAGTTCGAGATACAATCACGGATAAAAAACGTACAATTCAACAGGCAGATATAAAAGTTAAGAAACATAAAAACAGTGAAATGTATGATCAAGAAGAAGAAGAAGACAAGACAGTTGGGTATGAGAGTGAGAATAATGATAACAACGATGCGTTATATCCATATTTAACAAAAAACATAGATACTATTGGTGAGCATAGTACTCCGGTAAATAGAGCTAATTTATCAACGTTGCGAAATGTTCCGTTGAACATATCTCCCATGAATATGTCATCCAATGTGTCGACGAATGAGGATTCCATTCGTGAAATTATGCAACAACCAACGGAGGTAGTTGAAAAAACCATCAACGAACATCTGGGAGAATTGACGCAAAAATATTTAAAATTATTCTTTGGACCTGATACTCAACGAAAAATAGATAATAATTACGGTATTTACTTTAAGGACGATGTAATGATGTTAGGTGATTCAGTATTTGAAATTGATAAGGACGATAATATTATAATCAAAGGAATACGGTATCGTGGTACACCTGGTATCTTTGAACTAATTTTCATGAAAAATCCTTTGAAAAAAGTCTATAATGAGATGGATTTACATAAATATAAGGAGATTATACTTACGACTAATGTACATCGTCGTAATTTCTCACCAATGGGGCAAATTATGGGGAACAAAGGATTAAAATATAAGAATATTATTGCTCCTTTGACTGCAACGACAACGATTACACCGACACATGAAGCATCAGTAACGGCGACGTCAAGTGGGAGTGGTTTACTTCCTGATAAAATGACTGCAACGTCTTGTCCTATCCAATATGTATTTTGGGATGAACCTACCGAACTGATTGATAGACCTCAACTGTTAATCGCTTCGAAAAATGCTAGTCATACGGGTCATGATAATGAAATAATTTCAATTATTGAAGAATTACGTGAAGCTAAAATCATTATATAAAGTTTCATTCTTACCCTCTACACATGTTAGTACATTGCTTTAATCTGTACTGTCAACGTCTTTCCGTCTAAGTGGTATAGAAATTCGAGGAATAAAATGTTTATCAATAAGTTTGGAAACAACACAAGTTCGTCGAACTATCGTATTGAAACGAGGAAAACATATAAAGCACTTCGATGGAATGACATAGATAATGCATATGACGCTGATAATGCTACCATCATACATCTTACAGATCCTACTACAATGGATAGTGCAGTTAATAAAGCATATGTCAACCAACGACTTTTACACTTTGATCAACAAACTGATCAAAACTTTGTGAGAAAGAATGTCTTCAATGCCTTGAAGGAAGATATAAAACAGGATATTGATAGTATGAAAATATTTATAATGTCTGAATTGAAAACCTATTATACAAATTCAATGAAGATGTTCGATGATAAATTTATGGAATGGATGAATATTCTTGACAAACTTAAAACTGAATTAAATAAAAACATTAAAAGTGTTGATGTGAAGGTAATGGATTGTCAACGTCAAATCCTTACAAATAATGAAAGTGAGATAGTGAATAATAACAATATTCATCTACAATTGGACGTTTTGAAAAATGCTAACGATTCAATAACAAGCGAAATGAAGTATAATGAGAAAAGGATTATAGAACTGTCGGAGCAGTGTGCTCGAACGGATATGGTAGAGAATTTTATACGTGAAATACATGAAGCGATTAATAACATTCATTTATTGATCGATAAATAAAACTCATAAGTCAATATCAATGTAAAAATTAAAAAATGATATATTAATGGAAATAAATGGATTAACGTTTAATTGTTGAACAACCACAGAGTCGCTATGAGTAAAGAAAAACAAAAATTAGTTCAAGAACTTCATACATCAGCTAGACGAAACTTTCCTCGAAGACGTGTAATTATTCGAGGTTATGACGATCTCTGGCAAGCTGATTTAGTTGATATGCGTGCTTATTCCCGTGTCAATGCAGGACATCAATACATTCTCACGGTAATTGACACATTCTCCAAATTTGGGTGGGCTGAAGCAATCAAGACTAAGAGTGCATCGGATGTGATGAACGCTTTCCGTCGAATAATATCTACTTCCACACGACAACCGAAAAATTTACAAACCGACGATGGCAAGGAATTTTTCAACAAAACTTTTCAAACATTTACGGAAAAATATACGATTAATAATTATTCAACATACAGCGTCAAGAAAGCATCGATCGTTGAACGATTCAACAGAACTTTAAAGAACAATATGTGGAAACAGTTTACATTAAATGGCAATTACAAATGGATTAAGATACTTCACGAATTAGTTGACACTTACAATAGACGTGTGCATAGAACAATTAACATGAGACCAATTGATGTAACAGTCAAGCATAATAAGAAATTATTATCCACTGTATATAATAATATAAAAATTGTAGGTCGAGCTAAGTATCGAATCAATGATTATGTTCGCATCAGCAAATATAAAAACCTCTTTGCTAAAGGTTACACACCAAACTGGACTACGGAAATCTTTTAAATCAAACAAGTTCGTCGAACCAATCCCGTTACGTACCTTCTAAAAGACATTAATGGTTATGACATACAAGGAGGATTCTACGAGCAAGAATTATTGAAAACTACTGAACCTGACGTTTATTTAGTTGAAAAAGTTGTACGTAAAAAGGGTAACAAAGTTTATGTAAAATGGTTAGGAATGGATTCATCACACAATTCATGGATCGATAAAAAAAATGTATTATAACTCATGTTTTACACACGTACACTTCACTGCATTATTTCGATAACACAATATTATGTAACGCACCTACATTATGTTAATTATGAAAATTGTACTTACCTCTTTCATTTAAAACTTCATCAATAAATTCATATAACCATAAACAAATTTTTGGAATTTTCAACGCTTCCACCTTCCTCTGTTCCTCCTTCACCTCCTCCTTCTTCACATTCTCTATCAATAATTTATTATTCATATGCTTTGAACTGGTTCCAACTGTTGATAATAAACGAATGAATGATAAAAAAATTACCGAGTGTGGGATTCGAACCCACGCTTCCTTCATAGGAAAACGGAGCTTAAATCCGTCGCTTTAGACCTCTCAGCCAACTCGGCTACATCAATTTCTCAAAGCGTTTCACGCCTTTTATCATACTCCGGTTTTTTTTTCTTTTTTTTTTTTAATTTTTGTATACATGCATTTTTTAATCCACCCACTGCCCCCTAACGCTGCCGCACATCAGCTGCGCTGCGCACGCACACGCGCACGCACACGCGCACGCACACGCGCACGCACACGCGCACGCACGCGCACGCACGCGCACGCACGCGCACGCACGCGCACGCACGCGCACGCACGCGCACGCGCGCGCACGCACGCGCACGCGCGCGCACGCACACGCGCACGCGCACGCGCACGCGCACGCGCACGCGCACGCGCACGCGCACGCGCACGCGCACGCGCACGCGCACGCGCACGCGCACGCGCACGCGCACGCGCACGCGCACGCGCACGCGCACGCACACGCACACGCACACGCACACGCACACGCACACGCACACGCACACGCACACGCACACGCACACGCACACGCACACGCACACGCACACGCACACGCACACGCACACGCACACGCACACGCACACGCACACGCACACGCACACGCACACGCACACGCACACGCACACGCACACGCACACGCACACGCACACGCACACGCACACGCACACGCACACGCACACGCACACGCACACGCACACGCACACGCACACGCACACGCACACGCACACGCACACGCACACGCACACGCACACGCACACGCACACGCACACGCACACGCACACGCACACGCACACGCACACGCACACGCACACGCACACGCACACGCACACGCACACGCACACGCACACGCACACGCACACGCACACGCACACGCACACGCACACGCACACGCACACGCACACGCACACGCACACGCACACGCACACGCACACGCACACGCACACGCACACGC
Source organism: Stenichneumon culpator (assembly GCA_964017025.1). Taxonomy (NCBI): domain Eukaryota; kingdom Metazoa; phylum Arthropoda; class Insecta; order Hymenoptera; family Ichneumonidae; genus Stenichneumon; species Stenichneumon culpator. The sequence continues at coordinate 18,931,328 of OZ024771.1, forward strand.
ACACGCACACACACACACGAGGAAGGCGCTTCACCGCAGCATCCGCGCACCGAACTCCTCGCACCGCACCACCCCCCGGCCCCCCGCGCGCAACGGCGCTGTCTCTTGTATCGCTCTCTCTCTATCTCACGCAATTCGCTAAAGTGAATTAGAACCGGCATAGCTTACCTACTTAGGAAAAAATTAATACATGTAAACAAACTAAAACCTTATCTCCGAGACTAATTATTTATATGTTTAGATCGCCATGTTGGTCCTCGTTGTACTTCTCACGTTAGCAAGCTGCCAAGCCGAGGAGAAGGTTAAAATCGAGCCAGTGTCCGGGCCCATCTACCTGGAACACCTGGGAGACGTTGTGATGTTTCACAAGACCTGGACCATCATAAACTACGTCGACCTCACGGAAATAAATCTCCACCGGGACGCATTGTTTAACATCGGCCAGACCCTATCGCTTGTATGTAACAACACGCAACCTGGGAAGAATTGTTTAGAGTCAACCACAATAGAAACCGTGCGACAAAGGATGAGTAGAATAGAGGACTGTAGGCTCCGACTAATGCAAATCATCAATTATTCACCACGAGTTAAAAGAGGAGTATTCAATTTCATTGGGGATATCAGCAAGGTCTTATTCGGGACGTTAGGTAATTCAGATGCCGAATACTCCAATGATGAGATCGATAAAATTCACAACGACAACGCAAGGCTTAGCAGTCTTGTCAGTAACCAGACCACTATAGTGAAAGCAATGATTTCCACCTTTTTTGACGCTTTACAAGGTTTAACAAAAGACGCTAAACATCTTTACGAGGCCGTGTATAACGTCGGGTATAGAACTACAAATAATACGCGTGACATTCTTATCGGCGCACGAGTAGCACTATTAGAAACTCTCATTGATGAATACAGCGAGAACCTCAATAACGTATTAAATGCAGTCAATGGTGACAAGCAAGCAAGGAATTGTTCACCCGCAAATTCTAAGTCCGACCGATTTGGTCAAACCTCTCCTTCGTATCCGTGAAAAAACGATTTCTAGTGATACACCTCCTGTGCCTCTAGAAGAGTCGGCTTTCGCTGCTATAATTGAGATAAGCGATATCAGCGTCATGATTTCGAACAACCGTTTTGCGTACGTCATCAAAGTTCCTGTAGTAGAAAATAGTGTGCTGCACGCTTACAGACTGATTCCGGTGCCCCAACGGAAGTCTGCAGGTCGCACCTTTTATTATCTCAACCCACCCGACGCAATAGTTATAATCAACGACGTAAAAACATTATTCACTCCTAGCACCGAGCACGATCTTTCTCAATGTAAAAGGTTAAGCTCGAAATTCCTTTGCAAACGCCTAAACCCGGATTACGTTATGAACAACCCCCATAGCTGCGAAGCTGTCATACTACAAAGACCATCTGATATCTCCGATTTACAATGTCAAGTCTTGTTCATAAATCTAGCAAAATCCATGTGGATTCAGTTAAAAACCGGAAACTCTTGGATCGTAACTTCACCTGTAGAAGAAACCCTCCATGTCATTTGCGATAATAACAAGAGTCACCAGAGTACGTTACACGGAACAAACAAGGTAACCATCGCAGGAGACTGCCTTGGGCAAACCGACCACATTGTTATTAGACCCCGACTCGAAGAGAAACTAACACAGACGACTGACGTAATAATAAACAAGACATTAAAAAACCCCGCACTCGACGAAATCCTTAGAAACAATTCGATAGCTCTCGAAGACTTGCATCTAACTACCCTAGGAAGACCTACACATATCGACGTAACACAACTGAAATCTCTAGGACAAACATTGACAGAGATATCAGACGAGGCCCAAACTATCGGACAACACAGACGAAACAAGACGATATTTCAGACGGCTTACGATAGTATACAGTACTTTGGCTATTCTTGCATCGCTATTGTATTTTTGATAATCGCTGCGAAATGCGGATTATGCGGCTGTCTGATGGATGTGTTTGGAAGATTGCTACGTTGTACTTTTTCACCCTGTATTAATGTTTATAATAATTGTTTCCATACCGATACCGCCGACCGATCCGATTACCATGTAGAATATTTACCTGAACAACTTGTAACCTTAACCGAAGGGGAACAACTCCACACTACTCGAATTGTACAACATGTCGGAAGACGCCGTTACAGCCATCCGAAGGCCTAGAAAATTCCTTTTGTTAACGAGGGAGAGGATTGAGCTCCCAAGTTAGACAGAGAGCTGGCCTTGTAGAGGCTGGCTACGGGTTCCCCGGAGAGAGGGGCAGGGGGGAGGGCACGGAGGCACCTCGCCCCTGGTTAGACAGAGTGTTGGCCTTAAAAAAGGCCGTTTTCTGCCAGTGTTTTTTTTTTTAGTCGCGTGCCGAGTGTGGGTGTTCCTGTGGAGTGGGCCTAAGGTCGTGAGAGCCGAATGGAGCAGATCGGGAGGTGGAGGATTGAGAAGAGTGTGGAGCGGAGGATGGATTCTGGGGGATGTAGTACGGGGAATAAGGTGCTGGAGGAGTGCCGAGGAGGAATTTGATACGGGGAGTCCGGGGAGAGGAGGAAGTGGGAGGATTGGTTTTTAAGGCGGTAGGCGGGAGGGAGCGAGGGGTGGAGGAGTCAGGGCTGAAGAGGCGGTGGATATGTTTTGCTAATTGATGGGTCCGGAAGTTATGGGTGGGGTCACGAGGAACTCGGGTAAGGTGGCGGATTTTTGGAGGAGTCTTGGGTATGGGAGTTACAGGAGAGGGAGGAAGCGGGAGCTCGTGGAGGATCGCCGCGATCTCAGGATCACGACGATGTTGTGGGGGAATCGGTTCTCGAGGATCGATCCGGGGAAGTTTCGGGGAGGATGCTGAGGATGGAGGATCTGGGATGAGGTCGATGAGCGGAGGAGGAAGAGGGAAGTCGCTAAGGATAGCCTCGATCTCTGGGTCGCGGAGGGACGGCACCGGAGGTCGGGGTGGAGGGATAGGTTCCGGGAGAAAGGGAAGTGGAAGAGGTGTCGGTTCCTCAAGAATCTTCTCGAGGTCCGACTCGGAGAGAACGGGGGAAGGAGGTGAACGCGGAGGAGTCTCGGAAGCAGGCGTTTCGGTCGCTCGGGACCGAAGCCGGGGATCTCGGGAGAGGGAGGATGAAGGTGGTGGGTCGTCTATGCCCTGGGTCCTCTGCGCTTCTAATATTACCGGGGTTAGGGGATTCCGATCTATTCCCCGGGCGGTAGTGTATTTTAGTAACGGAAAGCGGTCGTTCCCGTACGCTACTGGAAGCTGGAACTCCGGTGGCGGGGGTATTCGCGGGGCCAGAGGTTCCCTAGGGCATTTATTCTGCGATCCGAATTGTCGCTTAGGGAGCGGCGGAAGATTCTCTTTTGATGGAGATAGAGGATGTGAGTCCGATTCTTCGTCCGGGGGTTCCGCTTCGCGAGCAGCAAGCGCTTTCTTTTGTTCCAAGAAAGCGAGACGCTTTAGTCGCCGCTTTTGGCCAGCTCGATGACGGGGCATGATGGATGAGGAGTCGGGCAGCTGAGTGTTGCCCGAGCCATGGTGATGCCGGCCTTTTATACTCTCGCGGAGGGAAGTTGGACCGGGTAGTGGGGATGGTCGCTAGGCGACGTTCAGCGAAGTGGAGGGAGGTACGGGCTCCACGCTTCACGTGGAGAGGGGCACGTGCTTCGTGCCTCGCTCTCTCCACGACGGTGGGGAAGAGATCGCTTGTACCGGCGTCGGTTAAGTGGTGTCACGGTCGGTAAGGTAGGGAATGTGCCCTAGGCTGGGAGGACTTCTAGGTGCGGCGTAGAAGAGAACGTCGGGCACGGCGTTCGTGCCTTACGTTCGAATCGGCAGCGTAGCCGCCCGGAGACTGCCGCGAGGAAGTGCCGGCACGTTGTTCGTGCCGGGAACGCTGTAGGTTTCGGGATGATGTTGGTACGGACCCTGAAGAGAGGATCAAAGGAAGAGGTCCCGCACGCGGGCGGCCTAGAAGAAAGCGTCGGCACGGCGTTCGTGCCTCACGCTTGTATTCCCGGCAGGTAGGCCGCCTGGGGATACTGCGAGGGAGCTCCGGCACGTGGTGCGTGCCGGAAGCGCTTAGGCTAGCGCGGACCCTGAAGAGAGGCTTCGGGTCGAGAAATCCCGCACGCGGGCGGCCTAGAAGAAAGCGTCGGCACGGCGTTCGTGCCTTACGCTTGTATTCCTGGCAGGGAAGCCGCCTGGGGACTGTCGCGAGGGAGCTCCGGCACGTGGTTCGTGCCAGGAGCGTCTGAGGGTCTAGGCCGAAAGGCTGCTGCCTATATAGCCTAGCGCGGACCCTGGAGAGAGGCTCCGGGTCGAGAAGTTTCCGGATGGGAATATTCTCGGGGTAACGAGAGTAATTTACACACGTCGTAATATAAAGCAAAAGTCGGGCTTTATTCGGACAGAGTTCCGTTCTTGACAGAGTGAACCGAGCGAATGCTACTCTCTGGCAGTTCGAGCTGCGTTTTATAGGGAGACCCGCACCGGCCGGCCAGTGTGAGCGGTAGTGGGGAGAAGCCATTAAGGCGGCTTTCCACCGGAGTCTAAGGCCGCGACCGACGCACCAATGGGAGGCGAGCGGCCGCGGTACCCCGGCTCCGACGGAATAGCCAATCGCAGCGCGCGAGGCCAGCCGCCCGATGCGAGTCCCGTACAATGTTTTTCTTATTTTTATTATTTTAAAAAGGCATTTCGGGATCTTCGAACGGGGTGTTTTGAAATGGAAGTGGCGTATAACACTTTTTCCACCTTATGAATTTTCTAAAATATGGGGGGAGGTGTAACAACGATCCTCTCTACACCCTGCTTTTCTCCTTTTTCCCACGATCACCGTACGACTGCAGCTGTCGTCATTATCTCTCCACCCGCCGCCGTTACTCGTTGCATTGCTGTGCGTCCCGTCCTTCTTGGAAGGACCCGAACACCTATTCGTTATCTCCCCCGAAAATACACAAACCTAGGCTAGACCCTTGCGTTCCTTCTTCTCACCAGTGACCACCGTCCAGGAATCCGAAACATCTGGCTTTTCCAGTATTTTCTTACTCCCAAATTCCTTCCCCACTATCCGCACTTTCCCACGCGATAGGTCTATAAGTAGTATCCTCCACCTAGGCTAGTTAGTCAGTAAGTCACCGAACCTCTGCGCGACACTGTTACGCTGCTGGTTTTTGTACTTGTAATAAACGTCTCAAACAGTTCGCCAAAGTGTTTACCGAGTCTTTCCCGTCCTACAACCGCGTTCTGTGGCAGAGTCGACTATTTCCCGCGTGAAAAAGTTAATAAATATTCCTTGCGACATCACAATATATATCTTATTAACCCAAAAACAAGTTCTGTTTTTAATGAGGTTATTTCCCGTGTGTTTTAACTTATGTCCCGTATGTTCCCGGGAGGATGAGATAAAAATGGGTTTTACACTCCCTTAGACCAGGGTCTCGAGAACTTCCACTGGTAATACATAATCTGGATCATTATCCATCCCGATGATGGCATTGAGGATACCCGGAGAGGGTATAGGGTCGTCGTATTGGTTGTTGAACGTGTTTAGCATTCGGGAGAGTCCTGGCTTCCTTTTTGGTGAGTTCTGGTTACCTGGAGTCGGCGCGCGGGGTACCGTGGGGGGTCTTTCGACAGGTGCTTCGTCTTCAGATGATTCTGTTTCGTCATATCTTCCTTCACCCAAATATTCAATGCTGCCGGGGTTTTGTCCATGAGGGATGATCGTATCCCCCCTCCAATAGTATTGCGTTCCCCCGAGTGAAATAGGTGCGTTGGGGTTAGCGCCCAGCCTTCGGGCCCACATTCTTCGGGTCTTATCGGTGAGCCTCGTCCACTCCGGTGGACGAGGCTCACCGTGGCAACCTCATCTGCCAATAACAAACTACTCTTCCCATGCCTAATGAGGGCAGAAGCGGAGTTCGATTAATCTTAATGGGCAAATGATCTGTTACATAATTGACCCGGGGTGAGTTCCAAAAAGTTTGGCCATCCGTTTCTTCCGTGTATTGGGACCGTGGTATACTGTTGGCGTGAAGGTAGAAGTACGTCGATGGCCCAATGATACGTTGTCCGTCCCAGCACAATATCGTCGTACGGGTTGTCGCACAATTGGCCGATCCAATTTTCTAATGTTTCAGGAGTTAAACATCTCCATTCGAGAGGAACGTAGAGTTCGAGAATCCCGGAAAAAAAGGCCGCGGAAAAAAAGGCCTGGAAAAAAAGGCCGATGGAAAAAAATGCCCTGGAAAAAAGGCCGATGGAAAAAAAGGCCGTGGAAAAAAAGGCCGCGGAAAAAAAGGCCCCGGTCAAAACTCAATTTTCAAAATCAAGTCTATGGAAACAGATTTTTTTCATAAAAAAATGGTATTTCTGGTGGCAGTCGGGGGGGCCCCGCCCCCCGACCCCCCCCCCCCCCCCCCGCCCCCCCACACGCACACGCACACGCACACGCACACGCACGCGCACACGCACACGCACGCGCACACGCACACGCACGCGCACACGCACGCACACGCACACGCACACGCACAGCACACGCACACGCACACGCACACGCACACGCACACGCACACGCACACGCACACGCACACGCACACGCACACGCACACGCACACGCACACGCACACGCACACGCACACGCACACGCACACGCACACGCACACGCACACGCACACGCACACGCACACGCACACGCACACGCACACGCACACGCACACGCACACGCACACGCACACGCACACGCACACGCACACGCACACGCACACGCACACGCACACGCACACGCACACGCACACGCACACGCACACGCACACGCACACGCACACGCACACGCACACGCACACGCACACGCACACGCACACGCACACGCACACGCACACGCACACGCACACGCACACGCACACGCACACGCACACGCACACGCACACGCACACGCACACGCACACGCACACGCACACGCACACGCACACGCACACGCACACGCACACGCACACGCACACGCACACGCACACGCACACGCACACGCACACGCACACGCACACGCACACGCACACGCACACGCACACGCACACGCACACGCACACGCACACGCACACGCACACGCACACGCACACGCACACGCACACGCACACGCACACGCACACGCACACGCACACGCACACGCACACGCACACGCACACGCACACGCACACGCACACGCACACGCACACGCACACGCACACGCACACGCACACGCACACGCACACGCACACGCACACGCACACGCACACGCACACGCACACGCACACGCACACGCACACGCACACAACCGCCACGTGGTGATGGTGAATCCGGAGACCGCTAATGGTCTGCGACTACAATCTTCCAATTAGCAGAATGCATCCGGATGATTAACACGCGTTTAATCATTAGGAAACACTATCACTATTGCATCAATGTTGCAGTAAATAAAATCGATATGCTTTTTTTTCTGTAAAACTTTTATCAACCATTTTCACACAAAATTTCCGTACATCGGCCTTTTTTCCGCGGCCTTTTTTTCCGAGGCCTTTTTTTCCACGGCCTTTTTTTTCCGCCAGCCAGGGTGCAATATACTATAGCAAGTGCTTTTTTTTCGTAGGTGTCGTATCGTTCTTCTGTTTTGTGTAAAACTCGCGATGCATATGCGCAGGGATGATCGTTATTAATTTCTCCTTGTGATAAAATTCCTCCGATCGCTACCCCTGACGCGTCCATCGTTAGAATAAAAGGCTTAGTGAAATCGGGGTATCGTAATACTGGTGCCATACATAAACTATTTTTTTAAGATTTCGAAGGAGTCTTGCTCCTCTGATTCCCATTCAAAATCGGTCTCTTTGCGGAGAGCAGAGTGAGCGGCTTGGAAATTTTCGCGTAGTCTGCGATAAAACGTCTGTAATATTTTTTAAGGTCTGTAATATTTTAAAGTTTTTAGGTCTGGGGAATTGTCGAACAGCTTCAAGTTTTTTCGGAACTGGTTTGACTCCATCTTCACCGATTATATGGCCCAAATACGCTACTTCTCTTTTCAGGAATTCGCATTTGTCTGGTTGCAATTTTAAGTTCGCGGTTTCGAGTCTTTTTATTAATTCTCTATAAATTTTTCCTGTTCGTCCAATCCTCGTGAATAAATTACGATGTCGTCTAAATACACGAATATACCTTTACCGAGGATTCCGCTCAACGTAAGATTCATAGCTCTTTGAAAAGTGGGCGGGGCGTTCCGAAGCCCGAACAGCATTCGAACAAATTCAAAATGGCCTTGCGGAGTCGTGAATGCGGTTTTATGTCTATCTCCGGGGCTGACTTCTATCTGATGGAAGCCTGATGCTAAGTCGAAAACTGAAAAATATTTTGCGCCTCCTAATCGGTCCAGGATCTCAGTGCTATTAGGAATTGGATATGCATCTGCGATCGTTTTTTTCGTTCATAGCGCGATAATTGAAAACTACTCGCCATTTTTTCTTGCCTCTTGTGTCATTCTTTTTCGGTACCACCCATACAGGACAGTTGTACGGCGAAGTGGACGGTATTATTACCTCGCTCTTGAGCATGTCCTCTATCTGTTTTTCTATCTCGTCTTTCGTGCATTCCGGCCATCGGTAACCTCTCGTGTTAATTGGGAGATCGTCTGTCGTAGGGATACGGTGCTGCAGTATTGTAGTATGCGTAAGCGCCTCACCCGGTAGGTGGTACAAATGGGTGCTCTTTTCTAATAGAGTCTCGATGCCAGTTTTTTCCTCCAAGTTTAACCCGTCAAGTCTCAGTAATCCCTTTATATGATTGAGTCGTTCTTCGACTTCTGACCCCGAGAAAGTGACACAAAGACTTTCTGTCTCGAAGGGTTGTATTTCAAGCGTCGCGTTTGGTGCGCCAAGTTTTTCGAAAAGGCGTGCGTTTATGACGGCGTAACTTTTATTGTCCCCTGTAAATTCCTTGTTTTTACTTTCTCTTTTTTCCCTTTTTTATGATCGTAGTTGCGTCTATGTGTTAAAAATTCTCTATAGAGTGTTCCCATACTATCGGTTGCATCGTAGCGTTCTGTCGAATTGAATTTTGTCAATGTTCCATCGTCACACGTTCGACTGTATCTTTGCATAAATAATTTTATCTTTCACGGCGTTAATTTCTGATTTTCTATGTACATGATCTTTACAACTTGACAACTGGACAGCTTGTTCGTGCGAGTTCCCCATTTATTTTTCCTCGACCTCATATGGGTCATTAAGGTTTATTTCACTGGAGCTTTTATTCTCTATAACTCCCGTACAGCTTTCTTACTCTCTCTGGAAATTAATATTATCAACATTTCTTATTTCCTTGACCTCTTGGGGGCCATTAATTATTATTTCATTGGAACTTTTATTATCTACAACTCCCGTGCAGTTTTCTGGTTCCCCATTGAAATTGGCATTATTTACTGGTGACTTTACTTTTATCGCATCGGAACAAAAATCCTTGCCAGGTTCCTCAGCCTTATACTGTGCTATGGTTGTTTCTTCCCCCTTTATAACCATTATTCTTTCCGTTTTTTGTTTTGTCTTAACTTTATCCGTCTGTGTTATCTTACTGTCATTAGAGCAACTATTTTTTTCGGAGCACGGTTCAATCCCTTCCTCTGGGCTACCCGCCTGTATTAGCGTAATATCCTCTGAGCAGAGCTCCTGATTTCCCGCGGTTTCTGTTTCGCCCCGGTTTCCTTTAAATTTTCCGTCCAAGAATCCCGCGGGTTCCGATTCCCCCGCAAGCTCTCTCCCTTGCACCAAATTTACCTGTTTGTGTTGTATATCAACGTTGTTTCTTTTTTCGTTTTCCTGCCTTCTGCTAGCCGTACGGACATTAATATCTTTGATTTTGTTACTCAACAATTCCATGACAGGTACCTATACTTGTATCGCGTGTAAATTATTATTTGTCACGTGAACATATGCCTTTCCGTTATTATTCCTCAACAATCCGGTCTCTACTATGACTCCCGGTCCGACATTTAATGGTGGAAAATTTCCTTCTTTTGCTACTAGGTCTTTTACTTGTATAAAACAAAGTTTTGTTGTCTGGGCGGGGATAAGTATTGCTCCCTGTGTAGAGAACGGGATTTTCATGTCCTGTAACGACCGAGCCGATACTTTCGGAGGATTGGTGACGGTCGATGGTCTGACGGTTTGCCCAAGAATAAATGATAGAAAAATATGGTGACTGCCGGGATTCGAACCCGGGCTTTTCGGTTCCTAAGCAAGAGCGCTAACCACTACGCTATTGTCACCCATATTTTTCTATCATTCTCGTCGTCTACATATATGCAAACCTGGGGCCGTCACAGTCCTGCATTTTCAAACGTTGTTTTTCATAATCTACAATTACTCGATTTCCGTCTAGATACTCCGATCCTAAAATTCCCCCCTCTGAGATGGGAAAATAATTTTTTACAACGTGAAAGATATCCCGGCGCCCGAAAGCCTGAATGGTTACTTGACCTAATGTGTATATTGAAATGGCGGTAATTCCGTTCAATTGCATGATTTAATTACGGTTGATGGGAGTGTGCAAAGGCACATGTTTTTCTTTAATTATATTCGGTCCGGCACCCGTGTCGACCATTAGAATGATCGGCGTAATTAAACTACGGCTGTCCAATTCCACCGTCGGAACGCTACTTTATGTAGTTTTATGACATTAATTTTTACGACTCTGAAGGGTTCGCCACTACCACTGAGATTGCGTGAATCGGATGCGTTTGTTGCGCGGTTGCTCCCGATGCACCCGTGGTCGACAGACCGTTGGCGTTCCCCGAAGGGTCTCCGTATCGTGGATCGTTTGTTTGTTTAGCTGGACATTCCCTAATAAAAAGTCCTGGTTGCCGACAATAATGACAGTTCCCGATTTGTTTCCGACCGGTATTGGCCGTCTCAACATACGTGGGCTGTTTAGAACTTGCGCATTGCGCTTGATTATGACAATACGGGCATATGTACGCACCGTGTCCTGCTCGTTTGCAGATTTGTGTCTCGTGTCCTGCTCGTTGAAATTGTAGGCCCTGGGGTATATTATTTTTTTGAGATTGAGGTGTCGCGTTATTAATTCGAATGGGACAACTATCTGCGCCATGGCCTGGATTTTTGCATAGCTGACAAAAGACGGTTGCACTTGCGGCATTTGGTTTCGATGGAGGGAACAAACGACATTTATCGACAAACAAACGACATTTATCAAATAACATTTATCGGGAGTGTTTCCTCGCTTGTTACATACTTAACACACAGTAATCGCTGGGGTTTCATTCAGTGTTTTATTATTTGCGGGCGGAAATAATTTGAAACATCGGTCGGCAAAATGCCCCTTCTTGTTACATGCTTGGCAGATAGGGATATTGTTTGGAGTATCGGGGGATATCGTGGTGCTGGCTACCTGAGCAGTCGCTGTCTTTTTCTCCGGGCCACCTCCCGCCTTGTGCCCCAATTTATTGCATAGCTGACACCTTACTTCTTCTGAGCTTATTGTCTTCACGCTACGTTTTCCCCCGCCCGTTGTTTGTTTAGAGTCTGCGGAGTCTCGAATACCTTCGCGGAGTGCCGAGCGTGCAATTAATTGTTTCCCGATTTTTACTGCGCGTTTTACTATATCGTCAATTGAACCCTCCATGGTCATACGCTGCTCGATTTCAGATTTTAAACCCTAGACGAAACAAAGTGGCAAACTATTGGTCGTATTTCTTACAATTGCCTCATCGGCTGGAGCGTTGTTTTCTGATTCATATGCGTCTAAAATTTGGTACCCGAGATCGCGGATGCGATTTGAATAAGCGACTACCGTTTCGTCGGGGCGTTGATAAATTGACCCAAGCTCCCCTTGCAGCTGATAAATATTTCTCGCGGGAGCGTAGATGCATTTCAGAAAATTATGAAGTTCTTTCATAATTTCGAACGTTTGTTGCATAATGGGCCGGCGGGGTTCCCCGATAATTTTTATTCGTACCGCTTTTACTAAATGTGCCTCGCTACCTGGGTCCAACATCGAGCGCTTCCTCGCATCCCTGTATAAACATGCTTAAAGATGTTGTGGCTCCATCATACGTGAGCACAACTGCTAATGCGTCTTTCAGAGACACTCTTAATGTTGAATTTGCCATTTCCGTTTTTACGGATCGTGGGGGGGAGGGGATTAGGAGCGTCACGTGGGGTTGTCTGTTTGATATCCTGCGTTATTTTCTGTTCTTTTTTTATTCTTGTTCTTCTATTATCTCCTGTTCTTTTATTATTTCCTGTTCCCCGGTCAATGTTTTTTCTAATTCGTCGTCTCTATCGTCGTTATTTGCGGGGTTAACTGGTCTATTCGCGAATCCGAATTCTGGTGTTTCCACGATGTCACTATCGCTTATCCGTTTCGGCCCATTGAGTGCTAGATTTGTATAGCGTTTTTTTTCGGGTTGTTTATCGTTGTTTTGAATCGTGATTTTATACATGTTCTGTACTGTGTAATTGCGTAGTGATTATTTTACTTTGTTCTTATCAATACGCTGTACCCTACTGATGTGTCCGTATGAATAAAGGAAGAAAGTATATTTGTTTGAGAATTGCCAGGATGAGATATAGTGGAACGGGGGTAAATAAATGAACACTGCTGATGTTAACAGTGAAAGTTAGACTCTTTATTAAATAACGCATAACGATGAAAACGTGCGCGAAAAACACTGTACAATGAGTAGACCGTTGCGCTTGAGCTGTTCCGAATAACAATGTTGCGTAGTCCGATATGAGCAATCCCGGTTCCCGTTAAATTATATTAATCGCTCGAGTCGACCGGATGAGAAAATACTCGCGGCTGTGGACCGCCGCGAGTTAACCGCCAGGTGAGCTCTACCCGCGGCGCTGTATCGCTGCGAGGTAGCCTTTGAAAACGCGAGCGGTTCTAGTGTACCGACGTATCGCGTAACTGAGAACGTACACTCGCGCTATGCTCCGGATGAGCTGAACGATATCCCGAAATCGAAGATACGTTTCCCACAGTGAAATATACCGAACCTGAGCGCAACCGTGAGCTTAACCGTGTTGAGAAAACCGAACAATATCGGCGATCTACCCGACCGCGTGGTGACCCGTGCCAGCCATTACGCGTAGATGCGCGCGAAACCTGTTGCACGCGGCACGTAACTCGTGCCGCCTCGGATGAGAGCCGGTGCGCGTGCGTCGACGGCGCGCGTCGTCCTCGCCGGACTCGGCCGGGAGGTGCTGCCGCACGTCGCCGCGCTGATTCTCCAACAATATTTAATAAAAAAAGGTATATGTTATGTAGAGATTATTTTACTTTCTTTTTATCAATACGCTGCACCGTACTGATGTGTCCGTATGAATAAAGGAAGAAAGTATTTTAGAGTCATAAAAAAAATAATAATGTATGTGTTACGTTGTGGTTTCTCGATGTTCCTCCTCTTATCACTATAGTATGGTGTGAACAAACTCACGGTATGATAATACGAAGGTTAACTTTGTCAAATTGCTTGCCCCACTGGTATCAGACCAATTTGTTTAAAGGTATTATTTCTCTTCGTGTTCGTGTATTTGGAGTTTGTGTAAGTAGAATGGCCGTCGTGGATCGGTCTCGGGGATATACTTCGGGTGAAAAAATGTTATTTTATAATTAATGGCTTTAAGTCAAATATTCACTTTTAAGTTCCTCGTTGAATGAGAGGTTTGTGATTGTTTCTTGACACAGCTACTATTACCTTGATCACTACACCTTTCGGAACTTCCCTGAATCGCGTTTTCTCGGTTTCTCTTTCTATCTTTACCCATAAAGAAAGGTTTCATTGTGCAAAAAAAGTAAATTCCTCAGTGCCTGAATATCATTTGTTTTTCTTCTTGGCAAACATTCCTTTGATCCCGGACGAGCCCCCAAAAATTCTGTTACATCAAAACTGTCGATGTTTGTATTTTGCTGAGTTTTACGTAAACTGTTGCCCCGTTTCTCTTAATACTCTCTAATCAGAACGATGAGAAATCGATCTGTACCACTCCCGGCATTAATTACAGTAGCAACTGCCCATTTTTAAGCCTAACCTTGCGGAAAATTGCTTGGGATAGGGCCCTAGGAATGCCTGTCGTTTCACGTCTTAGGGTGAGAAATTATTACCGATTCTTTGTACAATTAAATACTTTCGCTCCCGAACGTTGATAATTAAGACGTAATTGCTCGCACGGAGGCGTAACTGGGTGGGGATTTCGACGGATAATTTCACTCCGGGGAAAACAAATGATGAAGGATTTAAAAAGATACGATTAGATAATCGTGCACTAAGTTGTCAAGATTGATCGAACGAAAATAATAATATAAAATGGTATATAAATTAAGATTTCTTACGATTTCACTTGGTCGTTGGCTGTTGTAGTTGTTGTGGGAATAATTCGTACGAACTCCCAAAAATTTGATAAAGTTGACAGGTTTATTTCGAATTCATTTCAATTTTCGCTGAACAAACACCACAAATCAGATTGACGAAAATACAGAACAAATCAATAAAAATTCTCAAACAAAGTCTGAACAAGAATAGTTGAATCGCTGTTGACTAACAATTTCGATGATCGTTGCGGAATAAAACAATAATGTTGCTTGCTCTGTAGCTTATTTGTTCAAACTGGTTGGTGAAAATAACTGATGAATTAATTGTTATTTATCGGCCGAAATTGGAAATAATATCCGAGTCAAAATGAAAAATAATAGTTGGTGAAATTAATCGGAGTGTTTCTCGTGGACGAGTAATAATAACCAAGTGACGTCGATTATAGTGTCCTCGTGATCGAATAACAGTAACTGCGTGTCGAGTATAGACATCCTGGGGTATTTATGCTATTCTTCTGGTCAAAAAGTGGGGAAACTCATTTTTTGGTCACGTATGTGATTTTTTCCCAACTTTTTCCTACATATCCAATGGGCCTTTTGGTCTCGTATGTGATATTGTCCCTTGACTTCTTCAAACGGATGGTTCCGTACGTGGGAAGAAGATAGGAAAGGGGTGTCGCGACGAAATTTTTAATCTTGTGATTGGTCTATGAATTTATAGAGTAGTGACAGTGAGGGGATATGGTATCCCTGAACATAGCTACGTGGCTTGGTTAATTAAAAGAAGGTGTTGAGTCCGCCGTGTTTACGTATGCAAAACGCGCAACGTTCGTATCGTTTCGTTGGCGATGAACGGCGAACGCGAGAATGCGATTTACGTGCTAGATTTAAGGGGAATTCTATCTCTGCTGTGATGCGACTTTCTATTATTATTTTCTTCCCTTTCGCTGAGAATGTTTGTGAATACTTGAGCATTTCCTGTGGGGGAAAAATAGATTGTCTGTCTAGATTCTCTTGTTCGGGTTGTTGGTTGTCATTGCTTGAATAATTAATAAATTCGTATTTTTTGTCCTATCCGGCGTCTAGACTTGATTATAAATTTCCAAGTAGAGTTCAGGTCCCATGAGTAGCGTCGTTTCTAATTTATTATTTCCTTTTTCCGATGAAAAAAATATATAATGACATGAGGGAAGGTTATTTATCCGGCCTTCCGTCCATCTGTTGGTGTATGGAACGAGAATTCTTCTGAATGTTCTTACGGTAGAGAACATTCCTTTTATAAACTAAATTCCTTATGCGTTAGAAGGAAATTCTACTGAGGTAGTTACTAATTGTTCTATATCTTTCTTTTAATTATATGCTGACTATCGTTGGTTATTTAAGCACATTTAAAAAGGCGTGAAGCCCCCCTGTGGTGACCCGCTGGCGTAGCACTCGCCCGGCATTCCAGGTGGTTGCCCACACTACTCATAAGCTTCTTCATGGATTGAAATTTGTAACAATGATCTTTTAACGTAAACACCGTAATGTAACCTAATTATTATCCTAAGGTTATTTTTACTTAATTTAGATTGATCTTGGATTTAGAATATTCAGAAATAATGTGTTCTTGTTTAGAAGGAATTCGTAATTTAAAACATTTCAATTCCTTGCGATCAGGTTCTCGCAACTTTTACACTGAGGGAGTAAATTGTTCTTTCTCTTATTCTTTCCTATTTTTATCCTTCGTCTGGATTTTCTTTGAAATTATATATGGAATATAGTGTAACTTATCACTTTTGGAGGCTTACACGCTTTGCTCCAAAAGCGATAGCTATGTGAGTTCACGGCGCACTTTTTAATTTTGTGAGGGCAGGTGCTGTGGAATAAAAATTCGAATATTGATGCTAAATGTCAATTTCAATGGTTTTGGTTTATTCAATTACAATCAATTTAATCGTTGGTCAACAGAATCTTATAATTAAATCCGCGCTGATATAAATTTTATATCCAAAAAAAATATAAAGAAAAAGATTGCCCAGGGAAACAGACCGCAGCAGTCTCTCCCGTCTCCAGGAGAAGTCGCCGACGCTGTTTTTGAGAAGAAGGTTGGAGACAGACGGCAGCTGTCACTCTCGTCTCCAAAAGTAGTCGCCGACGCTGTCTTAGGAAAATTGGGTTAACAGACGGCAGCAGTCTCTCACGTCTCCACGAGAAGTCGCCGGCGCTGTTTTAGGGTAAAGGGGTAACCTAGACAGCAGCTATTATCCCCGTCTCCAGGGAAGGTTGCCGATGCTAGCGTTTGGAGGGAGTCTTGGTAGTGAGGCGAAGTCACTGTTCGGCCAAGAGCGATCTTCCATGCGTTCGGGCCTCCTTTTATATCGGAGGGCCGGGTGCGCACGGCCCGAATCTGTATCCCCTTCCTGGCCGCGTGACGTCAACGTGACGTCAATCGGCCCTTCTTTCCGCGCCTTCGGTAATCACGCGCGGCTGACGCAATCGCTGCGTGCTGGGCGCGTGCTCCGAAAGGCGCGCTGGGTCTCGGGGTAAGATAGGCTGCTTCCGGCTGTCGACTCTTTGGGTATCAGCCGGTCTCTCGTGCGCTCTACCTTACCGATGCGCTCGGTTCCTCGCGACTATCATTGCTGCTCCGTTTCTCTATGGTGCTCCAAAAGGATTTTGGAGTGCAGCGGACCTTGAGTACCGTCTCAATAGTTAAGGATTTTATTCTCGAAATTCAAGGGTGAAATACTACGTTTCCATCGGGCCGTAAACTTGTTAACATCCTTGTCTAGTATCGTTCTTCCCTTTCTAACTGTGCATTCGACAAACAGGAACTTCAAAGAGGTTCCGGAGAGCTGTAGGTAATGTGTCGAGACGACCCGTCGGCGGTAATTTGGGCCCAGCGTTTGGTGACTACGGGCCCCTTTCACCAATGGTCGCCCAAGTGATGGTACGGAAGAACTAGTTATTTTTAGGATCTACGGCAGTTAGTCAATACTCGAACCTTGGCAGGTTGCGAGTTACCTCGAGTAGGTTTCTCTTTTTGTCGTTTTATACCAACGTGGCGCTGATAGATAAAACCCACTCTAGCGATATCCCCTTCACTTTCCGTCTCGTTTATTTCTACCGTACCTTTCGATAATTGGCCATCGATTTTTTTGACAGACTCTCTTGCGTGTCGAATATACCGAC
The DNA here is from genome assembly GCA_964017025.1 of Stenichneumon culpator. Lineage (NCBI taxonomy): Eukaryota > Metazoa > Arthropoda > Insecta > Hymenoptera > Ichneumonidae > Stenichneumon > Stenichneumon culpator. The sequence goes on from OZ024771.1 coordinate 18,948,872, forward strand.
TGAGTTAACAAGTCGACTTTTTAGTAAAAACGAGTAATTTATCTTGTTATTTGAGATTTCGGGTTATCTGACCGATTTGCTTTGTCTTCCATAATTCTAACTCCTGATTCCAGTATTTATTGAGGAAAAAATAATGGAGAAAATTTACTTGTTACGCTTGACGTAACAATAATATTGATTCGGTGTTAAATAATCGGAAATTTTATTATTAATTGAAATTTAATTTCCGATACATTTCAAGTATACTAAGTTTTTATGACGGAGTAACTCCTTTGTCGCCAAGATATATTTATTACAAGGAAAATTAATTTTTGTGAGTCAATAAAGCAGTTAATTGAAAAATATCACTCGATAACTTGTTGACGTGTGATCTCACAAAGAACGTGAACCTTCCCTGACTATGAAAGTTTCAGAAATTCGGAATATCTTTCAATATGTCTGCATAAGGATGTTTGGGCCAAAAAGTGTTTCTGTTCGATCGCTATAAAACTGTTCTACTTTGGAGGCAAAAACCACTGTACATACCGTTTGCATTTTTTGAAGATTTTTTAACCATGTAGTTTTTTAATAATGCGTGTACAAAGCTGCTTAAGGTACCGTGTAAACGTTTTTTCGGAAATCGGTAGGTAACGACAGAACGTAGCGATTTTCGCCGCTGACTTCTGTTAGATCTGAGTAAAAAATCTACTACAGCGAAGAGAATAGTATCAGACAGATTGTGTCCACATTTTATGAAGATGTACGGTTTTTTCTGAGATAAATTCAATAATCCAAAAACTATCTCTGCCTATCCGTTTGCTTTGTCTGCGTTTCTCACACACTGACTAACTCGCACACTGACTAACGTGGTCAGTGGAGACCCTCTCTGATTTCCCTCCCACGATTTTGGTCCCGGCATTTTTAAGAGTATGTGCAATATCGCGGTCAGTAATAAATACTACAATCAACTTTTCTCAGAGTTTCTAACATTCACGATCAAAAGAAAAGTCTCATCGAAATCTGAGATGATATCCCCTTTTGATGTAACTTTTCTTTTAACCGTGCATGTGAAAACCCGTGAGAAAAAGTTGATTACAGTTTTTGATACCGACTAAGCCCGGCATGGACAGAGAGGGAGGTGTTTCATATGGCATTAAGGTGATGTGAAATACCGCCGTCGGTAACAAAAACTGTACTGAATGCCGTTTTGAATCCGCAATCCGCCGACAAAAAAGAAAATTGTCTATCCCTGGAGAATCAGTAGACGCAGGGAAAGACAATTTTCTTTTCTCTCAGCGATTTGATGTCTCAAAACGGCATTCATTACAGTTTTTGCTACCAGCTGAACACGGCGCCAGTGGGCAGGAGAGTGTTGCACATCACCTTAAAGTATGACTGCATTCGTCACCAAATTTTCGACAATACGATAATTTTTAAAAATATTGTTTCGCAATAGTTCACGTAAATCTGCAGCAACTGATGCACTTGGATTCCGTTGCTTCACGTTCCATTGTACAGAAGCAACAGTTGTTTCGCATGTATGGGTACAATAAAAAAATGGTATTCCGGTTTCGAAACATTGCTAACAAATACGGACACATCGATGGATTAATTTCGAAACGGCTTGCTTTAATACATCTTAATTTAGGTATATGATTGCGTTTTCCAAGTCGAGTGAACTTTACGGATTCGAGAATAGAACAAGCCCTTATCCGGAGCACTTGTTGGAAGGACCCCAGCCGCATACTTCATGGATTGATTATTTATAAAAATGACGAAAAGCTGCACTTTGTCGCAACAGACAGTGCAAAAATTAGGTGGATATGTTTTCTGTGTAGAAGCCTGCAAAACGCAGCATTCTAGTATTAGTTATGTGATATTACTACGTAAAGATTTGTGACCCCTTGCTATTTATGACCATTTCACTTGACAATCTGTTTCACGATTTGCCCACATCTCCGCGAGAATGATTACAAATTCATTCTGAAAATCAGGTTTCTTATTACGATTGAAATTCATTTTGACAGTTGGACAGCGGTTCAATTTCAGGACTTGATTTAGTAGACAATAAGCTTCTTCTTATATGCGACTTTTATTGAGAAATGTTAGTCATTAAGTAAAATAGTTCAAATGAAGCCTCCAACATCATAATCAGTTTAACTACATTTGTTCGCTGCATAGAAGTGTTACGTCCCGATCAGCAATTTTCACTCCATCTCGGTCAAGGAGAATTTACATCCTCCCTTTAGACGTTATTCGGAGATGACGTTTTATCTAGGATTTGGCCCTGTTTTGAACCTAACGTTTCGGAAAATAATTCGGGATAGGGCCTGGAGTGTATATATTGGTTATTGGACAAATTTTATTCGCGGTTAAAAATAGAAAGTTAATAGATTGTAAGTGATGATTGTAAACTGGACAAGAAAATTCTGGATGCTAGCTCTTTCCATCGTCTGGAATACAATACGCGGCTCTCTCTCTCTCTCTCTCTCTCTCTCTCTCTCTCTCTCTCTCTCTCCCTCTCTCTCTCTCCCTCTCTCCCTCTCTCTCCCTCTCTCTCCCTCTCTCTCTCCCTCTCTCTCTCCCTCTCTCTCTCCCTCTCTCTCCCTCTCTCTCCCTCTCTCTCTCCCTCTCTCTCTCCCTCTCTCTCTCCCTCTCTCTCTCCCTCTCTCTCTCTCCCTCTCTCTCTCCCTCTCTCTCTCCCTCTCTCTCTCCCTCTCTCTCTCCCTCTCTCTCTCCCTCTCTCTCTCCCTCTCTCTCTCCCTCTCTCTCTCCCTCTCTCTCTCCCTCTCTCTCTCCCTCTCTCTCTCCCTCTCTCTCTCCCTCTCTCTCTCCCTCTCTCTCTCCCTCTCTCTCTCCCTCTCTCTCTCCCTCTCTCTCTCCCTCTCTCTCTCCCTCTCTCTCTCCCTCTCTCTCTCTCTCTCTCTCGTAAGTAATGACAGTTGCTTCTTCTACGTCGCTTGTTGCTTTGGGACAATTTTACTGCTGCTGCCTGCCTTCGGGCGGTTTTGTTACAGGAAAGTGCAAACAATAAGTTGCTTTTCGCCCAGAGTTAATAAACTTCACGCTACTTTCACTCGATAAGGAGTATCCTGGACGGAAAGCTGCATGCTCTTTCTAACCTCACTTTCCTGATTTGGCCTTCAGAATTATCTGCTTCAGCTTTGGATCCACTGCGCATGCACCTACTCGCTTCACCTCTGCTTGCTACACATCAGCGCATCTACTACTTCAACGGCGACCGGATCAACCACGCTAACTACGCTTGCCCCATCCGCCGATAAGGAAAATCACTACGCATCCATCTCTACTCCAAGGCAGCTGTATGCCTTCCGTCGTATGCCATAAGTGTTCTAAAAGCGTAAAGAACGACAAACTACTCTGCTCACTTTGTTACAAAAGTTTTCACCCCGGTTGCTGCAAAGCTTATGTGAGTTACAAATCAGCGAGCGATTGCTGTAAGACCTCGTTTAGTTATCTACTGTCTAGTTTGTCTCCGCTTAATTCAACTATGAGTGTGAAGCAACAGGGGACATTACCGACGGGCAGTGCTCCTCACAGTAACGTGGATGCTGTGCTCCAGCAAATTTTCGGGCAACTTAAAGCTTCTGATACAAAAATGGATAATTTCATAAAAGAGCATGATAATTTTGTGAAAGAACAGCAAGCCACGAATAAGGATATAGCAGATAAAGTCAGCGGGCTCCCGCACCTTGTAAGGAAGATAGAAGAGCATGATGTGCTTATTCGCCAACTCGGAGACCAGTATGCTAGTTTAAAACGAGATTTCGAGCAACTGAAAAATTCTGGTATCCAATCGCAGTCTCTCAAACACTCTACTGAGCTTATTGTGGCAGGCGTTCCCTGTGACTTAGTTGACACCCCGCAACAATTAGTGTCTCAAGTTTTTAATGCTCTCGGAATTGACGGTCTTCTCTCAGATGTTCTTGGGGTTCGTGTAATGTCTCGCAAATCTTCTGCTGGTCAAACCAGTCAGCCGTCCGGAAGCACCACGATCTCGGCAACTCAGTCATTAGTAGTCTCGCTCAAATCGCAGCAAGTCAGAGACTTTATAATCGATAGAAAGAGAACAAAGCGCAACTTAACCGTCAAGGATGCATTTTCATCCCAACGCGAAGGAAATGTTTATATTAACGAATTGCTGCCAGCTGATAAGTACAATTTGTTAAGACGTACCAAAGAGAAAGCCAAGGCTATAGGATATAAGTACGTCTGGGTACGTTCTGGTCAAATCTCAGTCAGGCGCAGCGATGGTTCCCCTATCATACGCGTCAATTCAGACGATGATCTAGCGTTGCTTGTCTGACTACCACCTATCTCTACTTCCCGTGGTCAGACTAATAAGCTGAAAATTGCACAGTTCAACGCGAATTCTTTACTTGGTCACATTGACTTTATTCGTATATACTTTCAGCAAAACTTTTTCCATGTCATTTCGATTTCTGAAACTTGGCTGCACTCGAATATTTCTGATGAACTTGTTAGCATAAAGGATTATTATATAGTACGCAATGATCGCGAGGGAAAGATTGGAGGCGGAGTGGCTTGTTATATTCATAACTCTCTAAAAATTAAGATCTTGGCATCCTCTCCGAATACTTTTACAAACTCACCGGAATTTATGATTATTGATATACTCTCAGCAAACGCACCGTCTGTCTTATTCGCATCAGTTTATAGACGCCCGAAAGGCTTGTTGTTACACGATTTTTCTACGGCTTTAACGCAATTCATGCACGGGTATCATAACATTATTATTGCCGGTGACTTAAATTGCAATTTGCTAAGAGATTATTTCGAGTCAAATTATCTAAAAAATTGGATACTCTCACTGTCGCTTCACCTTGTCGATTCGGAAGCGACGTTCCACACTCTCTCCTGCGACTCTTGGCTAGATGTAGTTATTATTGATAGTTCCGACAAGGTCGGTAGTTTTAATAAATCTGAAAGTCCTTTTATAGCAGGTCACGATCTACTTGAATTAACTTACATACTTGAAATACCCTCTGTACACGAGCGCACCATAACAAGGAGAAACCTTAGTAAGTTCAAAGTTCCCGAATTTCTGGTAACGCTAAGAGATTCAAGTTGTAGACAGCTTGAATTAATCGGATCAATAAATTCACCGGTCGAGGTGGATAACTTTAATCGACTACTCTCCTGTTCTCTATTAAGTGCCTTCGATCGACATGCTCCATTCCGCACATTTACGGCCAAAAAACCTTCCGTACCCTGGCTTACTGAGGATCTCAAAAATCAAATCCGACGTCGCAACGCTCTATTCAAGCAGGCCAAAAGGTCGAACTGTATTCTAGGTTATGCCATTTACAGGCACGTTAGGAACGAACTGAATGAAAACATTAAAAAAGCGAAAAGTGAATATCAATTCAATGTGCTAAGCACCATAGACGATTCTAATAGAATATGGAAAGAGCTAACTCGCCTAGGTCTTGTAAAGTCTTCGCTCACTTCTCCTCTCTGTTTTTTCACTCCTGATGAACTCAATGAATTCTATACTTCTATTACGAACACTTCTCCAGCTTGCACTAAAACCGATCTAGATACAGCCTTAACTCAAGTACCCGTTAGTGTCCTTTCTTCTTTTTCGCTCAGCGAGATCAGTCTCAGTGATTTTCTCGGTGTAGTTGCAGCAACGCGGAGTAACCTCCTTTCATCAGGTATTGATAACATCCCGTTTTTATGCATTAAAAGTGCGATGCCAGAGATCATCACTATACTATTGAAGCTATTAAACAGCTCCATACTTCACTCACATTATCCATCTGCCTGGAAGAAAGCCCTTATTAGACCTCTTTCGAAAGTCCGGTCACCGCTGTCACCGTCAGACACTCGCCTCATCGCAAATCTTCCTGAGATCTCGAAGATTTTTGAGAGACTAATTCATAAGCAAGTCACGCATTACATCAACAACAATAACCTTTTAGATCCGAGGCAGTCGGGTTATCGAGCGGGTTATAGCACTCAATCTGCGCTCCTAAAGATCGGTGATGACATCCGTATGGGTATTGAAAGGAAAGAGCTCACTATTCTAGTACTTTTCGATTTCAGTAAAGCCTTTGATACAGTTCCACATACTAGGTTGCTCTGTAAACTAAAATCATTGGGCTTCTCATATTCGACAATAATGTGGTTCTTCTCCTACCTAACTGGACGCACTCAGGCTGTTGCTGGGGAGGACAATACCTCTTCGACATGGCTACCTGTAACAGCAGGAGTACCTCAAGGCTCCGTACTTGGGCCTCTCCTATTCTCCTTATTTATAAATGGCATAAGTAATTCTCTGAAATTCACTAATCACATGATCTTCGCAGACGATACACAGATCTATTTGAGTTGCCCGCCTAGCTTACTATCCCAGGGTCTTCAACGGGTAGCGGAGGATGCAGCGGCAGTCTCATCTTATGCAGAAACCAATGGCTTAAAGTTAAACTTAAAAAAGTCCAAAGTCCTGATTTTTGGCAGTGACGCATTTGTTAGATCAATTGATTTGGACAGCCTACCCTCCATCACGGTGAATGGTAGCGTAATACCTTATGCTAAAGAAGCGAAAAACTTAGGTGTTGTAATGTGCACAAATCTCTCGTGGGGCAGTCACATTACGCAAATCTCCCAGAATGTCCATTATACACTCTACAAATTGAAATTCCAAAAACACTCTTTGTCGCGCCAACTAAGGGTCAAGCTAGTTATCACGCTGATATTCCCCATTATAGACTATTGCTGCTTAGTTTATCATGACTTAACGAGTGAACTGAATTCCAAGCTACAAGTCTTAGTAAATTGTGCTATCAGGTTTATATTCGACTTAACGCGCGATGTTCACATCACTCCATTTCGACATGAGTTGCGCTGGCTCTCTGTCAAGAATCGCCGACTGTATTTCCTTGGAATATACGTATACCGTCAGCTCAGGGGCGAGATGGTCCTCTATCTGAGCGAACTGTTTATACGCAAGGATCCAGCTTTGCGATCCTCAGCTAGGTCCACTTCAGCATCCTCTGACACATTCACCATTCCATTACATCGTACGGTTGCTTTCAGAAACTCATTTCAGTTATCCGCCATTTATTTCTGGCACTCGCTTCCTTCGACGGTAACTAGTGCCCCTACGACTTCTTCCTTTAAACAAAGACTTTTCTCCCACCTTTTTGCTCAAGAACGAACTGCCGCAGTGGAGATTGCGCATGACGTTCTCTCGTTACAGTGATGTTTTTATAGTTTATTTGATTTTAGTTACTTTGGTTGTTTCCTGTTATTTTATTTTAGTTTTGAAAGAAGAGCAGTTAAGTTGGTTAAGGGAGGAAAGGCTACATGTATTTATTCTTATTTTTATCACTGTTTTCTTTTGCACTCTTGTTTTAATTTAAGAATAGTTGATAATATCCCGTGGGTTACAGAAATCTTGCGCTACTCCGTTAAATGTAGTAATAATTGAAGAAGCAACGAGTTTAATGAGTTTCAGTATTATTTTTTACTCTGTTTAGTTTTAAGTGCTTTGTTCACCCACTCATGTTATCTTGCCCCATAGGCAACTAGGGCATTAATAAATACCATCAATCAATCAATCAATCTCTCTCTCTCTCTCTCTCTCTCTCTCTCTCTCTCTCTCTCTCTCTCGAGCGCGCGCGTCACTCTCGACGCACGGCTCGCGACGACTCACCAACACTCTCTCTCATTGTCCCGATCTATCGTAATACTTTAACGCGGCATGATGAAGCTGAAATAAAATTGACCCACGACGAATATTTATTGACCACGAAAATGTTTTAACCTTCCAGGATGACATTTAAGTGCTAACAAATTATTATTACTAAATAATTATTGACGAATGAATATTCAGGAAAAAATGAAATTTTCAAGATGTAGATGATAACTTCCAGGACTTACGATATGGTTTAAATAGGTTTACCTCAGAATGAATTAACGAATGAATCGAATGATGAATGGTTTCTCGATATCAAATTGGAACGTGCTGCCTAAATTTTGGATGAATATTCGAATCAGAATCGAATGAAGATGGTCGATTTCCAAGATAACGTCCTTCCCAAAATACCGAATGCTCGAATCGGAATCGAATGATGATGATCGATTTCCGGAGACGAACCCCCTTCCAGATTTTAACAACGTGGATGAATGATTCCGATGACCAGATGATTTTCAGAAAGAATATACTTAATTCCGAAAGAATGATTCGGAAAGATATGAATTATTATTGTATAGAACTGAATTAAAGTGAATATTGTTTCCAACATTTTTACAAGTGGATAATTCGCCTAATGCCTCTGAATACAATGCCAGATTGAGGTCAGTGCCCCGCTCACGAAGAAGTCGAAGAAGTGCCGAGTGGGCCGCGAGCGCGCGAATAAGTAACCTCGGTGCCGGACACCCCCGCGTCACCGCTGTCACACCTGTGCGTTGCCTCCCCACTCTTATCACCTAATTCCTTTCTTTGATTCCTTAATTACTTATTTCTAATTTTTAAATTTTACAATGCTTTTAACATTTCAATCTGTTGATATTTAATTTTTATCGCGATTTTCATGAACATAGAAATTTCAACGAAAGCTGTACGAGCTTTCATTACAAAGTTAACAATTGTTGACATAAATTTTTATCTTAATATTTATTAGATTATTTCCCTGAATTTTTATATGAATGGTTTTATTTCTCTTCCCGATTTTCCATAATTTGCTGAATTTTTGCCGATTATTTATATTCTTATCATGACGATCTGACTTCATGATTATACTCTGCATGCTTGAATTTATTTTATTTTTCGAAGTTATTATTAATAATTTTTTTAAAATACAATGCCAACCCGTGTATCCGTCCTTTAAACTTTATTTCCATATATTTCTCTAATTATTATTTCAACTATGATCCTCCTGGACTATACAGATGATTTATTATTCATCGATATTCACTGTCCAGGAGGTGCTGCACTCATTACGCCTGACAGCCGCTCTCGACATCATGCCCATCGTCACACGCGCCGTACAAGCAGGCCTTATGTTCGACAAGTGTGAGGTGCGCTCTGCCGATATCCTTATCTGCATTTTTACGCCGCAGGTTACCGAATCTCCTGCGGCTGACTTACTTCGTACAATCGCTTCTATTCTACATCGATCTATTTTACCTAAATGCGAATTATTTTTACCAATGGATAATTTTCCATTTGGTATATTATTTATTTATTGAAACTTTGAGTTCGATAAATTAAACGATGACAATTTCCTAATGTTTATTTTTAATGATTTAGTAAATCCCGGATATTTTGATGAATTAATCATTAAAATATTCTGGAAAAATTCGCAGGACGTAACAGTAGATCATAAAAAAGTATGATAAAAAGCACTTTTCAGAGCTTTCGTGCCGGTTACTTTGACCTATCTAAAGGGGTTGAACTGCAAACTGTCGTCGAATATCTGAGACCTGTACATACCTTATACAGATAACTAAGTCTTCTTGATTGAAATGTTTTGTTGACACAGTAGATAAAATTGTAAAAGATATTGCGACAAAAAAAAATGTTGGCACTTTTGCGCCGACTATTTGAAAATAATTAAAGAGATTAAATTACAACCCTTACAGGATCAACCATACCGACATTTGTTATGAACGGAATGAGACGTTGCGCAGTAAGTTCGGTACAGCAGTACAATTCGAAAACCGCGGCAAGTAGAAATTGGAAAAATATTTCATAAACTGTATTATATAATTATTGTTCCATGAAAAATTACTGGATCTATCGCAAAAGTTACAGATCAAATTAAGTAAAAAAAAAATTGGTTCCCATATAAAAATTTGCAATAAAACATATACATTCTGTGCACGGCCTTGGAATAACACTTCATATACGCAGACCATAAAGTATTTTGATTTAATGAGATTGACCAAAGTGATGGCGCAAAGGATTCTGTATTTTTTATGTTCATAATTTCATAAAGCATCTTCTTTCGAAGACATTGAGACCGTGCATAGTAATGATGGTACAGCGGTGCATTCTGAAAGCTACGACAAGTGAAAATTAGAAAAATATTGTCATTCATGAACTGTGTCACATTATTATTATTCCATGAAGTAATGAATCTGAAAATTTTAATCATGGAAAGAATAATTCTGCAGCACGCTTCATCGAAGAAAATGTTTTTCTATAATTTATGTACCGTAGCTTTCAGATTTATTCCATTGGACCAAAGTGATTGCGCAAAGCATTCTCCTTTTTTATGCTCATGAAGGATCTGGGTTCGGGAATACAATAAATAGCGAGCGATGTTTATTAACGATTCGGGAAAACGAGTTTTGCTCTTTATTACTATTGCAGAATACAATTGGAAATTCAGCGCCAGTACGGATAGCGGATCGCGTTGTCAATAAGTCGCCGGTTGCCGTTAGACTAAATGCTTGCGCGCGGCCGCAAGCTATATCTCTCGTCCACCGAAATCTCTCGAACCGTCGAGAAGCTCTCCTCACAACGACATTTTCGAACCCGCGTATTGACGGGTGTGACGGCCCCAGGTTTGCATATATGTAGACGACGAGAATGATAGAAAAATATGGGTGACAATAGCGTAGTGGTCAGCGCTCTTACTTAGGAACGAAAAAGCCCGGGTTCGAATCCCGGTAGTCACCATATTTTTCGATCATTTATTCTTGGGCAAACCGTCAGAACATCAACCATCACCAATCCTCCGAAAGTTATAACTTTTTCACATTATTATCCATAATAATAATGTGAAAAAGTTATTAACAAAGTACTCTACGACGTCGTTCACTCTACGATGAATCATATAGAGCGGTCGGTATCAATTCTTCTTTATCCTATCGATCAAATATGGCGCGAGGCCAGTTGGGTCCGTGTTCAGTTGCGCCAAAGCTCGTTTACCAAACGTCCCGTCTGTGTCTAGTCGGGTCTGTGTCGAGTTGGGTCTGTGTAGAGTTTTGCCGTGTCGAGTTGGGTCTGTGTAGAGTTTTGCGTGTCGAGTTGGGTCTGTGTAGAGTTTTGATGTGTCCAGTTGGGTCTGTGTAGAGTTTTGCTGTGTCGAGCCGGTGGTCCGTAGAGTTTTGCTGTGTCGAGTCGGTGGTGTGTCGGGGTTTGGTGTGTCGAGTTGGCGATATATCAATTTGTGTCGTGTCCAGTTGGTAATGTATCAAGTTTTGTAGGGTCGAGTTGGTGATGTGTCAAGTTTGGTCGTGTCGAGTTGGTGATGTGTCGAGTTTTGTTGTATCGAGTTATTCATGTGTCGAATTTGTCCGTGTCGAGTTGGTGATATGTCAAGTCTTGTCGTGTTCAGTTAATAATGTGTTGAATTTTATTATGTCGAGATGGTGACGTGTCGGGATTTACCGTGTCGAGTTGATAACGAGTCGAGTTTTGACGTGTCCAGTCGGGAATGTGTCGAGTTTTGCTGTGTTGAATTCGCGATGAATTAAACTCTACTGTGTCGAATTGGCAATGAGTCGAGTTTTGCTGTGGCGAGTTGATGATGTGTCGAATTTTCTCGTGTACAGTTGCCTGTGTCGAGTTGGGTCTGTGTTCAGTTGAAATCTGTAGAAACGAAGCACTGCCCATTTATTCTTGGGCAAACCGTCAGAATATCGACCATCACCAATCCTTCGAAAGTATCGGCTCGGTCGTTACACGGCTGATCGACACCGCACCTTGTCGGCCGGTCGCGTGACCGGCAAGGCGGGTTGCTACATCACTCCGCAGTGTCGTGGTCACAAGGGACGATAATAAAAACGAGATCTAGCCCTCGACGTCTCTTCAGGCTCCGAAACGATCTGGTATCCTGACAATTCGACCGAAACGCGTCCTTTTGCTTTTGCCGGCGGTGGCTCGTCGTTGACGGTAGTTGGAGTCGCGACAATAGTTTTCGCCGGCGTGGGCGTGGCATCTGCCCCCTCGTCCGTGATGATGAACGCCGGAATTAGCCGGTCCACGGAGACCGTAACATTCTTGCCTCGAATGTTAATCGTAAAATATTTTTCAGCACGATCAACGAGGCGAACGGGCCTTCGTATGGTTGCTGCAACGCGAGACTCACGGCGTCGCGGCGAATGAACACGTGCGAACACGTCGCGAGGTTCTAGAAAACGAATACGCGCTTTTTCCCGTGTCTCGAAGCTGGAGTAGGCTGCAGTGCGCGAAAAAATGTTCACAACCGTTCGACGAAGTCGCCATCGGGTATCGTATCACCTGCGCCACGCGGCGCGACGAATTCGCCTGGTATTCTAATTGTCTCGCCAAAGACTAGCTCGGCTGGTGTTGCCCTGATATCCTCCTTGAACGCTGCCCTGAGGCCCATCATCACGATAGGCAGCATCTAGGCCCAGGCCGATGATTCGTGACACGCGATCGCTGCCTTCGACTGCCGGTGGACTTTTCGACTATCCCGTTGCTCGCCGGATGATGGTACGCTGTAGTTCGCAAATGCGTGATGTTGAAGAGCCTAGCGAGTGCCTGAAACAGATTATACAAAAACTGCCGACCCCGGTCGGACATCACCCGGACTGGTACCCCGTACCGCGCGATCCACTGGCTGAAAAGCGTTCTTACCAGCGTATCTGCTGTCGAGTCCTCGACTGGGAACGCCTCAGGGCACTGTGAAAACCGATCCACGACCGTGAGGCAGAACCTCGCCCCACGGGAATACGGGAGAGATCCGACGAAATGCTCGAACCGCGCGCTCAGTGGTACGAAGTTGCCAACCGGCGACACGGTGTGACGCGTAACCTTCGATCGCTGACATGGGATGCAAGCCTGGGTCCACCTGGTGCAGTCTCTCCTGAGCGACGGCCAGATAAACTTGCTAGCCACAAGCTTGACCGTTGCCTTTACTCCGGGGTGACAGAGCCCGTGTAACGATCGAAACACACGTTGCCTGTGTCGTGGCGAACATTTGTCGGCCTTTTGCTGAAACGCAAAAACCAGCGGCTTGTGATCCGTGTAGATGGTGAACCGTCGTCCTTCAACCATGTAGCGGAAGTGTTTCGCCGCCGCGTAAATCGCCAGCAGGTCTCTGTCGTACGTGCTGTACCTACGCTGCGCTGCGCTGAAAGCCTTGGTGAAGTACGTCAGCGGTTGCCAACCGTCCGCCGCCTGCTGCTGCAAAACTGCGCCCATTGCGGTGTCCGAGACGTCGGTGAACAAACCCCACGGCAACGACGCGTTCGGGTGCGCGAGCATTGCTGCCTGGGCGAGACCGTTCTTGCACGACTCGAAATCTTTCTGGAGCTCTGGCGTCAAAACTATCGGCTGATTGTTGTTTTTTCTTCAGGCCCTTGAGGCATTCGTGATTGAGCTGCATTTTTCGCTCCGCCGCGTGAGGAATGAAACGTCGATAAGAGTTCGCCATTCGGCAGCCCTTCTTTACCGCACAATTCTTTCCACCACAGCACCGATCCAACACATTCGTTTCTCCACAAATTCTATAGCACACACGTCTTTTACTTAACATTTTTAACGTGCACACGCGTTTTCAACGACATTTCGATACTACACATTTCGATTATACACATTGCTTGCCGCTCAAACCATTTGACCGCACTAATTTTACCGCGCGACCAGATACGCCACAGTCTCGAACCAACACATTTATTTCTCCACAAATCCAGTCGTTCACGCTGGCTTTCCTTCACATTTTTAACGTGCACATGCGTTTTCCACGACATTTCGATACTACACATTTCGATTATACACATTGTTTGCCGCTCAAACCATTTGAACGCACTAATTTTACCGCGCAACTCGATACGCGACAGTCTCGAGCCAACACATTTACTTCTCCACAAACCTGATCGTACACACTGCGATTCCTCCACATTTTTAATGTTCACATGCGTTATCCAAGACATTTCGATTGTCCACATTTCCATTGTACACATAGGTTGGCACACAAACCTTTTGAACGCACGAATTTTACCGCGCTTTTTATTTCAACGCATATCAATTGCACACTTTCTCCTCTACACCTATCCGTTACTACACACAATCTTTACAACACTACCCGATAATGCACGACGGTGTTACAGCGCGTTTCGATCCATCACGTTCGATCCACCACAAAGTTTTCCAACACATTTCGTTTGTGCACATTGTGTCGGTAAGGCAGCGCTCGGAGCGGTTCGGCTTGGAGGCAGAGGTTCTCACGCGAGTCTAGCAGTATGTACCAGGGCAACCTGCCCATACTGCCAGACTCGCGTGACAACCTCTGCCTCCAAGCCGAACCGCTCCGAGCGCTGCCTTACCGACGCAATGTGCACAAACGAAATGTGTTGGAAAACTTTGTGGTGGATCGAACGTGATGGATCGAAACGCGCTGTAAGGCCGTTGTGCATTATCGGGTAGTGTTGTGAAGATTGTGTGTAGTAACGGATAGGTGTAGAGGAGAAAGTGTGCAATTGATATGCGTTGAAATAAAAAGCGCGGTAAAATTCGTGCGTTCAAACGGTTTGTGTGCCAACCCATGTGTACAATGGAAATGTGGACAATCGAAATGTCTTGGATAACGCATGTGAACATTAAAAATGTGGAGGAATCGCAGTGTGTACGATCAGGTTTGTGGAGAAGTAAATGTGTTGGCTCGAGACTGTCGCGTATCGAGTTGCGCGGTAAAATTAGTGCGTTCAAATGGTTTGAGCGGCAAGCAATGTGTATAATCGAAATGTGTAGTATCAAAATGTCGTGGAAAACGCGTGTGCACGTTAAAAATGTGAAGGAAAGCCAGCGTGAACGACTGGATTTGTGGAGAAAGAAATGTGTTGGTTCGAGACTGTGGCGTATCTGTTCGCGCGGTAAAATTAGTGCGTTCAAATGGTTTGAGCGGCAAGCAATGTGTATAATCGAAATGTGTAGTATCGAAATGTCGTGGAAAACGCGTGTGTACGTTAAAAATGTGAAGTAAAAGACGTGTGTGCTATAGAATTTGTGGAGAAACGAATGTGTTGGATCGGTGCTGTGGTGGAAAGAATTGTGCGGTAAAGAAGGGCTGCCCGCCATTCCCAAAAATTGTCGCAACTACTTGACCGTCGACGGAGGTTTGAAGTCGACGACCGCCTTAACCCGCTCTGCGAGCGGCTTCACACCGTTGGCCGAAATCGCGAAGCCGACGAAAGTGACTTTCGGCTTCCCGAACTCGCATATTGCCACATTTACGACGACCCCGTGCTCGTTGAGTCGCTTAAATACCTCCTTGAGGTGCGCCAGATGCTCGCTCTCGTCTCGCAACGCGCCTAAGATATCGTCGATGTATGGAAAACAGCAATCCAAACCCACGGTTACTTCGTCGATGAAGCGCTGAAAAGTCTGGCCGGCGTTGCGGAGTCCGAAGTTCATAAACGGAAACTGGAACAACCTGAAAGGGTTGATAACAGTGGTTTTAGGAATATCCTCGGGTGCCATCGGAATCTGGTTAAACGCGCGCGCGAGGTCGATCTTCGTGAACACCGTCTTCCCCGCGAGATTGGCCGTGCAGTCCTGTATATTACGTGGCGGGTAGTTATCATGAACCGTACGCGCGTTCAGCGCGCGATAATCCCCGCACGGTCTCCACTGGCCCGTACGTTTCTTCGGAACGAGGTGGAGTGGGGACGACCAACAGCCCTTTGACCTTCGCGCGAAACCCATCTTCGCCATCATTTCGAACTCGCGTTGGGCGATTTTTAATATGTCCGGAGCGAGTCGACGCGCTTTACACGACACCGGCTGACCATCGGTTGTTTTAATATAATGTTTAGTCAAGTGCCGAATGTCCATGAACGCGCGCTCCGGTCGGGTCAACCGAGGGAATTGCCGGAGTAAGTCGAGGTACGGTTGTTGTACCCCGGGTACCTCGATACGTCGATTATTGCGGTAACGTCATTGCCCAATAATCGAAGTAAGCAGCGGCATGCGACGAACACGCCATTGCGAAATAGAATTAAATTCGAGTCAGCATTTAGGCAATAGCGAGTCGGTAATTCGAGCATCGGCTCCGTAATTTCTGAGTCAGGTATTTCGCAATCGTAGCGTCTCCAAATTCTGATTGACAGAGACGGAGAAGCTAGTATTGCATCTCGGGTCAACGTACCGACGAAATAGCATTTAATCGGTAATTAATTAGTCGTGTCAGATATTGAGAAATATCGAAGCAGGAATCCGGATGTCGGAATAATTCTTTGAACAATTATGAGGAAATATCTGACACTGCCAAAATTAAGGGAAAGATTAACGTCCGATTGTCGTTAATCGAGGAGGTGTATCAAGCGTACAAAGTGTACTGGCGGTTGGTAATTCAAAAAGACAGAAGTAAGCATAAATCGAGCATTAATGGTTGCAACATAATTATGTGTTAATAATAACGGCGCATTAATGAATAAACTGATAAAGCGATAATGGATAAATCCATAGAGCTGTATTAAAGCATCAGTGAACAAGTTAATGAAGCATTAACAAATCCGTAAAAACCATCGATAGTAAAGCATTGATCGAGCACCAATCAAGGCTTGACTGCTCGTTTGTCCGACCTTAAATCAGCGTCAGGTAGAACGGTGATTGCACACTGTTCGGACAAAAAGGGGAACCTTAATCGAAGGTTCTTGGTAAGGATTGTTATATAATGATTATAACAATGTTACCTTTGTAAATCTCTGATAATATAAATATATTGTTAAACATACTAAATATATTCTTAAATAAATATTGTTAAATACTGAGTAATACATTTGTACTTCATTTGGGTTCCAACCCTTTACTGAGCATGTCCCTAACCTTACAAGCTAACGGCTCGCGCTCAGAGCCCAGATTAGCTACCTGAGTTTCTGCGGCATAACGTTGGTGGCAGCGGTGGGATGCTCAGAGTGAAATAAACTATTAAAAACATGAATTATCAAATCGCCAAAATCTCCGCAGAGTGTGGTAAAACTATGGCTCCACGTGAGAGCGAAAAAAGAAAGTTCCGCGAACCAGGGTCGACTAAGTGTTCGGGCGGACCACGGGTGCGATCAGCGGATCGCCGTGGATTCCCCGTTATCCAGGCGAGATAATGGAAAGGTAGTCAACCGTAGTCTTCAAGGATCGCTGCAGGATCCCGAAGAGCGTCGCCAAGGATTGGGACGTAAAAACAGAATCAGTAAGGGAGCCTGAAACCGAAAGGGTAATACGTCAAGGACTGGAAGGCATCCCGTAATGTGCAGGATGTACACCGTGACCCCATATTACTTAATGAAAGTTTGATACGAGTGCGTAAAACACGTGTAGTACTGTTAGAACCAGTCGGACTCTACTGCTAAATAACAGGGGTATAAACATACCGCCGAAACGGAAAATTGGTATACGGCATACACCAGCGTTGCCGTCCACAGAAGGACAACGTGGGACAACTGCTGGAACAGGAGGCGAAGCTCTGCAGGTCACAGCCAGCCTCACGCAAGTCGTGTCCAGACCGACTGAGCGGACACATGGTGTAGTGGACACGGAGCCACTCCATAGGAGCAACCCCGACCACGGGGATTCCGCGAGACCGCCGTACGAAGGAAGCGCGCGGCAAAGACCCACCGTCAGGGTACGGAACAGCAAGCTGAAAGACCGAGTGATGCAGGAAATGCATCGCGGCTAATCGACACGCCTCAGGTCTCAAGGTCGGGGTTGCAGACGTGCTTTGGGAAACGTGAGTCGTCTCCCTCCCTACAGCGCCAATTTGCTACATTGCATCAAGGTGCGGGAGAAAGCGTGAAAGTATACGCTGCCCGGGCCGAAAAAATCACCGTGCGAGTGATAGAGCAACTGTGTGAGGGAATCGACGCACGGGGCGTTGGCTACATAGCGGAAGCCACCTGGAAGTGTGCACAGATAAATTTTGAGAACGGACTGAGGACGGAAAAATACCGGTCGTCCGAGCGCCGGCGTCTCCCATCACTGAAGTGGAGGAACCTCGATCTTTCGGATAAAGTGTGCAACTATTGCAAGAAATCTGGGCATATCTGGAAGGATTCCCAATAACGTAAACAAGTCGAGGTCAAGAAAAATAAACGTGAAGAGCAGCGAGAGGCGGGAGCGAGTAAAATCTCCGCGCAGCAGGAGACTGTCAGAGTATCACACGGTGGTACCGTCACGAGAACGGATGGGTCCACAAGGGAGGCCTGCCAGTGCACCCTGGAAGAGAAAAATCGGATGGACCTAGGCTACGAATCATGCCACATGGAAGCCTTCGACTGGGCTGAGAAAGTCGAAGCATACTACGCGCGAACTCAAGAGCTGCCAGCCTCCAACGTAGAGGATCGTTTGGCGAGACTTGAGCAAGTGATGGGAATGTTACGGACGGACCATCACCCTCAAAGAAATGACAAGGCACCGGGGGTGGTTAAACCAACAGTAATGGAGAAACGTGCCGGGTGCACCGCTACAGGGCCTTCCTCGGGCCCTGATAAGAAACACGATCAAAAGTGTCTTATATGCAGAGTAACGGGACACCTCGCACGAGGATGTCCGCAGGGTTTAACCCCGAACAAGAAAATTAAATCGACGGATGTTACATGCAATTATTGCAAACGGCCGGGACACGTGTGAAAAGTATGCAGGGCCCGATTCCGGAAACCAAAGCGACAGTAATCATAACCGGAAGCAAAAAAAAGGGGAAAAAAATCGGTCTCACCGAGAACGTGTTACTTCACGAGCAATTTCAAAGGAGGTTGAAATCGATGGAAAATGGAAAACCGACCGATGAGTAAAGTGATTTCTAATAAATTGATCGGTTTAACACGATCGTCACGTCAGATACGAATTTGTAAAAAAAAAATTGTTTATACGTGCTGGTTCATCACTCGTTTTCGCGTGTTATCTGCTTGACGGATATCGGTTGTGTGAACTGAGTAGCTTGACCGACCCGTTCGAGAGGTTTCATTGCGAAAAGGTGTGAACCGAAAACCCTCGCCTGTTGATCCTGTTCAGCGAGGTGGTACCTGCCAACCAACTCACGGGGTGAGTCCAACGCTGGATAACGAGAGGTGACAACAGACCTCGTAAAACAACTTAAAATTCTAAGGGACATGGGGATGCTACGAAACAACTGAATACAACTACCATCAAGGCCAAATGCAACGACAAAGAACTTCAAGATAACTGCTTGTGTAAAACACCTTTTTTTTCAGCAACAAATACTGTACGGGAGAAAGATAGCAGGCGAACGAATTATTATTTAAACGAACATACCGCGTTCAAAGCGAAATAAATTCACCCTATCGAGAGGTTCAGGCATACAATCAACGATTACAAAACAGCTTTAGAATGAAAGGTGTTGGCGCAGTAATTCCGGTCGTGGGATTCGACGGGGACAACGCACGAAATAAAACGCAACCCGCGGATGTTTTGCGATAATCGTAGCTTTAATGAATCGTATATAAAATCACATGTTGTACACACGCTCGCCGGAAGGAAGAACGAGCCAAGACTAGTAGCCGCGCGCATGCGCTTGGGTGCTAGCAGCGCCGCATGGCTTCGCACAGTCGCGAATAGCGCGAACGATCGAACCGATCGAAAATCAATCCCAACAAAAGGTAGGAAAACGATTCCGAACTTTAGCGGAGTCACTTGAAACCCTAAGACGTTGCTAAATTCCAAAAAGTGATTTCGGAAAATATATGCAACAAGTTACGAGTCTCTTTCGCAAATGAAATGAAAGT
Source organism: Stenichneumon culpator (assembly GCA_964017025.1). Taxonomy (NCBI): domain Eukaryota; kingdom Metazoa; phylum Arthropoda; class Insecta; order Hymenoptera; family Ichneumonidae; genus Stenichneumon; species Stenichneumon culpator. The sequence continues at coordinate 18,968,552 of OZ024771.1, forward strand.
ATTGCGGATTACGTACGCAGAACTTCGGAACATACGTCTGGAAAACAATCTACCTCGAACGCGAAAAGCCGTCAAAAGAAAATTGATTACTGGTTAACTCATTCGTAGCCTAGATAATCCAACGATTATAATTTTGGACAGGCAACGTTCCCCGACGCAGGAGGAAGCGGCCAATATAGCAATCGGGGGAAATTCATCGAGAAGAATTAACCCGAATTAATACGTGTAATAAAAGATTAGGGAATTCGTTTGAAATCGAATTATTGCCCACCAGCATGCGAGTACTTCAAAGATTACTCCATGCCATTTTAGTCGCCAGAAGGATTGCAAGAAACGTAATTGTCACCGGTTCATAAAGTGTATGAAACACACGATACAATATATATATATTTATCGAAACCTATATACGATAATTATATTAGCGGGTATGATGCATCCAGGCTTAAGCACCAAAGCGGACAATTATCATCTCCGCCGGAAAAGTCGGATCCATCGCGGTTTCGAAAATACCTCGAGGTTAAGGAGGTTAATTGGGGCAAATCCTTAAAACGTTTAATTAGACAGAAAACGGTGAGTCACTATGTAGGGATTTCCAATCACGTAAGCGAGACGCGGGTCAAGATACTAACCAAAAGGACACGGGTGTGTGACGTACGGGTGTCGATACGTCGAATTAACCCTGTCGCGAGAAGCGCGACGAGTTTATATTTATTTTTCGGGATTGTCTCCGGTTCGTCCTATACAGGACGTTCCCGATGTTTCGCGCCGGTCGATAAATAATAATGTATGTATGTATGTTTATTGTATATGTAACAAGGGGTTTCCCCAATGATTTGGGCTTCTTTACATCTTCATTTTACATTTGTTGTACAGTTTTCGGGTATCTTAAATACAAGTACATGCTGCTTGTTTCGATTTTAGTGTAAATTACTCATTTAGAGTGAATGCACGCAATCTTAACGCGTTTACCATGAAGAGGAAAATGTTGTGTATCTCTGAGCGGGAGACGTTACAAAGTATGTCGGTTACTGAGGATATTCGAGGTAGGTAATGCTCCCTTAGACCGCCATAGGTTGGACAATTTACCAAGAAATGTTCGAGGTCATCGCTTTGTTCGATGTTGCAAGATCGGCATCGGCTCTCCGAACTGAGTGATACCGAGTTCCCGTCCCAGTAGAATCTTGGATTGACGTCCTGCGCAATCCTTAATTGACCCACTAGTCCGAGCTTTTTCAAGTCGATATCTTCGTATAGATATGTATTGTATTAAAATATTTCTTTATACAATTTCGTATAGCTAGAGCTCTGAGCAGCTAGAACGTCTTCCGTTTTTATTTTAGTTATCAACGCATCGGTTATCGGATCTATCATACTTTTGATTTCTAGTGGGTCTTGCCTTTCGAAAACTTCCGCGAATCCCAATTCGGAAAGTTTATGTTCCAATCTTGCAGTCCAGTTTGTCTTCTCAGTATTCGGTACGAACTTATGGATGTAAATTAGTCTTTCATAGCACCTTCTTGTATATCTATCTTCGTTCATTTCGAGGATCCGTACCCAACACTTTAGGCTACGTCGTAAAGCTTCGACTTCTATTTTCGTTCTACTTGTATCTAATCGTATCACATAATTCGGTGTGTATCTTGACCAATTTAGGATTTGCTTAATGAATTTAACTTGGACGCTTTCTAGTTTTTGCAAGTATGCATCACCCCAAATTTCGATGCCGTATAAGAGGGTGGAGGACACTATTGAGTCGAAGAGTTTCAACGCCGGTGTTATAGAGCGTGTTTTCGCTTTCGTAAGTAATTGTCTGGTCGCACCTATCGCTACGTTCGCCTTCGATATCCTCTCCTTTGCTGCTACTAGGAATTTTCCCGTTCCTGAAAACGTGATGCCTAACGTTTCGTCTCCAAATACGAATGCGTTAAACTTCTTACAGTTTGGGCTTTTGTGGAATGCCACTATTTGCGTTTTGGATACATTTACGAGAAGATTATTAGATTGACAATATTTATAAAGCGCGTTTAGTTTTTTTTTGTGTGTCAATTGGTGATTCCGCTAGGATCACGATGTCGTCAGCGAAGGCTAGCGATAGGATCTCCAAATTTCCTCCCATACCTAATCCTCTTGAACCTTCCTTTCTTATGTATGTGTTGTGACGTGGTACGTCACAAGTCCCTCGCCAAAATCGGCTCGAGTCCGCCGAGCACTGAACGTTATTCCCGGATAATTTTTACGTTTTTTCTAGTATATATTTTGTGTAAGATAGTGTTTAAATTTCCCTTTTTTTATTTCTTCCCGTTACCCTTTGTGTGAGTGACATTGAATAATTCTCTTATTATTTTTTTTTGTGAATTATTGTGAGAACCGAGGTAATATTGTCAAGAAGCCCTGGACAGTGCCTGCGGCCTGAGAAGTCTCATCCCCCCTCCCTCCCCCGTTCCCGCTAGCCGAATGAAGTAAAAGACAATAGATTTCGTTTCTTTTTCTTTCTTTTTTTTGGATTCGATTACTTACATCGAAAGTTCCAGTGCTACACCGTTACAGTAGCTGGCGCCCAAACACAAGTGATTATTTCTCGAGATTTGATGTTTTTCTGAGTTTGCTAAATTAAGACCAGCATTGTGTAGAATATCCACCGGCCAGCCCCCTTCTCCCCTCCCCTTCCCTGCGATTGACCTTGCGAATTGCCGTCCCGGCGATTACCATAAGTTATATTATTTTCGTGAGTTTTGTTATTGATTATTTTCCGATTTCCTTATTTTTCTCCGAGTATTAATTATTTTTCGACCTTTGTATTTCGCCCTGCGTATTAATTATTTTTCGACCTTTGTATTTTGCCCAGCGTATTAACTATCTTTCCATTTTCTTATTTCCCCCCCGCATATTGATTATCCATTGTTGTCATTTTTGAATTCTTTGCCCCTTTCTCTTACTTTCAAATTGGTTATTATCATTGTTATTGCGAACTTTTCCTTTCTTTTTGATTATTATTGAGACTGTTTATTTTTGTTATCGAATCCCTTCAACGTACCAGTAACGGCGTTGAAGCGGTAGTATTTGCTCATTATTTTGTTGTTACCATTCACTGAATCAATTTATTATTAAAAGTTATTTCTTTTACGTTTCTACACAAAACTCTGGAGTATTATTTTCCCCTTTCCCTCACCCTATATTTCCCCGATTGCCGCTCCTGGGAGCGTTAAATAAAAGGAAGTATCATCACAGTGTCTATATCGCTGATAAATAGTAGGAATAGTATTGGGCTCAATAATTCACCTTGAGGTGTTCCTTTAGTTATTGGCATTATTTTTGACTCTCTGCCGTTTACACAGTATTGCATTCCTAGGTTATGATACATATCTGCGATTGTTCTTAGAAGTTTGCTATTTAATCCCAAATGTATTAGTTTTGACCAAAGTTTTTCATGCATTACTGAGTCAAAAGCTTGTTTAAAGTCGACGAATATCGCAAACATGTAGCGGCTTTTGTGCCTGATCGTATTTTGGATTGCAGTTTCTAAGTAGAACAAGTGATCTATACAACTTCTGTTTGTTCTAAAACCACTTTGACTTTCCGGTAGTAAATTGTTTCCCTCTGACCAGGTTTGCAACCTGCCCGCGAAGATTTGTGTGACAATTTTTGTGGTATCGTTGAAAAGCGATATCGTTCTATAATTATTCGGATCTAAATTGTTTCCCTTCTTGTGTAAGACGATTAATTTAACTTGGCCCCACTTTGCTGGAACACGACAAGTTACTAGAATTTCGGTGCAAATTTTGTTTAAATATTGTGCTCCCGCATTTGTAAGGTGTTTGTAAAACTCATTCGCCACTCCGTCAGGGCCTGATGCTTTTCCATTTTTTAGCTGTATAATACGTTTCATAAATTCGTCCATTTCTATTTTTCTGTCCAGGAAAGGGTGTGTTTGATTTCCGTTTATTTCATAGGCTCGTGGTGATACCGGCGATAAATTTTGAATATAGTGTTCTTCCCACTCTTGAATGCCTATCGGGCAGATTTGCACGGCTCGTTTCTTGAATTTATTAATCGTTTTCCAAAATTTCTGTGAATTTTTCACGTCTGAAAGCTTCTGTATTTCGTTTTCGTGATATTGTTTCTTCTTTGATTTTGCTAAATTTCTAGTAGCTTTTCTTGCGTTAGTATATTCCTCTAAATCTAGCGTTGAAAATTGTTGACTTTTTGCTACTCTGTATAGACTTTGGAGTTGTCGCTATTTTTGTTTATACTCTTCGTCTTGCCATGGTTTTTTATTTTGCGTCTGTCTTTGTCCGGTTTTCGCGATATTACACATGCCTGCGTTTACTGCGGCCACTTTAAGGCCATGTGAAAGGCGATGAGCAACTCCGACGCGGCCCCCCTCCACTGGGTTGCGACCTTGGCTGGCGAGATAACGCAGTTACCTGCCGCCAGAGGCCGCCGCACGCTTATTTCACGTGCGCAAGATTACGATTTTATCGACGAACTCCTCGTCACTGGCGAACTTTTATCGCCTCGACCGAGATCGAGGTGACGCGTTGACTCTCAAGAAATAAAACAATTTCGAAGAGAGTATTGTTTTGGTTATAACCAAGAACTACTCGTCACGGGCAAACTTTGTTGCTTCGAACGAGATCGAAGTGACGAGTATATTCTCGAGAAATTATATAATTTCGAAGAGAATATATTTTTGACTTTAGCCAAATACTGCTCGTCACTGGCAAACTTCGTTTGCTTCGACCAAAAACGAGGTGACGAATTTACTCTCCAGAAATTATACAATTTCGAAGAGAGTACGTTTTTGGCTATAACCAAGAACTACTCGTCACTGGCAAACTTTGTCGCTTCGAACGAGATCGAAGTAACGAGTATATTCTCGAGAAATTATATAATTTCGAAGAGAATATATTTTTGACTTTAGCCAAATACTACTCATCACAGGCAACCTTCGTTTGCTTCGACCGAGATCGAAGAGACGAGCTACTCTCAAAAAATTGTACAATTTCGGAGAGAGAATATCTTTGGCTGTAGCCAAAGACTGCTCGTCACTTGCAAACTGAGTTTGCTTCGATCGAGATCGAAGTGACGAGCTGCTCTCAAGAAATTGTACAATTTCGGAGAGAGCTCGTCTTTGACTATAGTTAAAGACTGCTCGTCACTTGCAAACTGAGTTTGCTTCGACCGAGATCGAGGTCACGAGCTGCTCTCACGAAATTGTACAATTTCGGAGAGAGCGTGTCTTTGGCCATAGTCAAAGACTACTCGTCACTTGCAAACTGAGTTTGCTTCGACCGAGATCGAGGTGACGAGCTGCTCTCAAGAAATTGTACAATTTCGGAGAGAGCTTGTCTTTGACTATAGTAAAAGACTGCTCGTCACTTGCAAACTGAGTTTGCTTCGACCGAGATCGAGGTCACGAGCTGCTCTCACGAAATTGTACAATTTCGGAGAGAGCGTGTCTTTAGCCATAGTCAAAGACTGCTCGTCACGTGCAAACTGAGTTTGCTTCGACCGAGATCGAAGTGACGAGCTGCTCTCAAGAAATTGTACAATTTCGGAGAGTGTTTTTAACTTTAGCCAAGGGCTGCTCGTCACGCGCAAAATATATTTGCGTCGATCGAGATTGGTGCAACGAACTTACTCTCTTAAAATTTATAACATTTCGAGTAGATTATGTCTTTGGATTTTCAAAGATTTCTCGCCGCCCCCAAAGTATACGTGCATCGATCGAGATCGGTTCTACGAACTTACTCTCTCGAAATTTATAACACTTCGAATATAGTATGTCTCAGGCTATCTAGAGACTGCTCGTTACTCGCAAAATAGATCTGCGTCTATCGGGATCGATGAGACGAGCCTATTCTCTTGAAATTTATACAATTTCGAATAGAGTCTTTGGCTCTCTACAGACTCTTCCCACCTACGAGCCGCCCTTGTGGAAATATGTAACATCAAGTTGTATATATCATAGGTAATATATAACATAATTTCACATGCTTTGGAACAATTCAGGTAAGACTATTCCGTTGGGAATGGCGACAACTTTCTTGTTTGAATGATTGTAATCAAGTGCATTCGCATTGCTGATACGTCGACACTGTAACTTTCGTATGAAGGATCTCGTCCCAATGCTATACTTGTAGCGAAAGCAGCAGAATACACTCCGCAACTAAAAGTATCTGGTTGTCTCGTGACCGGATTGAAAACCACATTATCAACGGTAATGTGCGCATAACGCCTAGCCAGGTAGTTTGTTTCCTCTGCATTAAGGCGACTAAACTCACTTCGATTCATACTTTCATAGATCATTAGTTTCGACCCATCATAATAGATGCAAATCCAATGTCGGGATATGTTACCTCCTATTATTTGCATATCTCTTTCAGTCGTGCACGGTTGAATGTAGTGAGAATATGCGAAATAACTCACTGGATTAAATTTGAAAGCAGAATTTTCTTCTACAATTAGCAGAAATGAGTCAATGGTTGAGTCATTCAAGAGGCTATTCAGTGGTCGTATATCCTCGATGACATCGCCGACGGAACCGCTTCGTCGCAATGCCTCAAGAATCGCAACACCCTCTTCCACAAGCTCGTCGTCATCATTAATCTCGATAGTGATCCACTGCTCATGTCCGGTTTTTTTTTTGTTAAGTCACCGCTCACATCTTCGGGTACCTGTTGGGGAATCTCTTGGATATCAATTGAGGCGCTGCTATCCTGTCCGTTTGGATTGGGGCGCACTATGCTCAACTTTTCATTGTCCTGTTCCCTTTCACGTTTTTTCTGAACGTTCTGTTTCTTTTTTTGCATCGAGATTTGTCGGGCACGTAATATATACTCGGGATCTCGGATCGGCATACTTCTGTTGCGCCGGCTGTCAACGATTTCGGGAAGAAGACATTCCATATAAAATCGAGACAGTGACGGTTCCATTTTTGAACTCCAGAATTCGTCATCTCGAAGCATCTTTATGTACTTCAGATCCACTGAAGTCCACAACGCAAAAATACAGGAGCTTCGCATAGTTATATGAAGCAGACCTTGCACCTGATAATAGTACGCATGATTTTTATTCATGAGGTCTCTGTTCTTTTTGTCGAAAATGCTTCTGAGATTCGAACTGCCTTCAATCGCGTCCGCAACAGATACGTCCTTGGCCGAATACGGACATTTTATCTCAACAATACCGTCAGGCTCTATCAGACCTTTTAGAGATGCTCCCAAATATGGAGTTTTTAAATCGATAAAAAGTCCGCACGGCACGATTTTTACCCCAATCTGTGCCTCCAATGAATTTCTAGCTGTTTTTTCGTTGGCTATCCCAAAATGTACAGCTGCTGTATCCAGCATTTGCGGATAGCGGATACTCGAAACCATATTGGAATAAGAGGTCGATTCTTGCATGCGACAAATTGGTCCGAATTTCGATGCCGTGATAATAGTGGTCCGTAAACGATGCCATAGCTCGCAGTCACTCTGAGAAACAGTCTCGCGCTCGATTTGGTTTCGGTCTGCCTGATATTTGACCAACTTGTCGAAGTGATTTTTTACGAGAACCTCGAAAACTTCTTTCGAAAGATTGGGTTTCTGGGCTGACGGACCGTAGTGTCTATCCGTACCCAGCCATCTTCGACGTCGACGCTTAGCCTTTTCTTGCCGAGGCAGTCTGTTTCTACGAAGATGCAATTGTCTAGCAGTTTCCATTTTCAAAACGGAACGTGGAACTATTTTCTCCATACCGAGATGGACTCTTGATAATACCCCTCTGCTGTTATGCTGCACTACGGCTCCATAACATCTCATTTGGTATGAATTCTTCGCACAATGGTTAATTCGCTTTCCAGAGTTAAATTTGTTTACTATGGAATTTCCTCCTTCAGCCACATTATTTGTTACCTTTTTCAACAAACTTTTGGCGTGAGTACTCAAACGAATAACGGCTTCTTCCACAGTGGAAAATATTCCAGTTCTGTGAAGCTCTGGTATCAAGTTTTTTTGGCCCTCCTTTGGTTCGCAAGGCATCGGCAATGTGTGACATTCAGAGTGGTCGCCAAATACATGTTTGAAGATGATTAAAATATCCATTTGAAGCTGCCTGATTTTTTCACCTTTCTGAACATCCTCTAGCTTTCGGAGATCTCGAGCACTCGCAACTGCTCTTCGAATTCTTAAACCACTCTTTCGTACTTCATCTCGGAATGCAGTTACGGTTATGATGCCTTTTTTCGGAGGACTTATAAATTTCATCGTCGCAGCTTTTCTGCAGTATCGACAAAGATTGCGCATCAGTGGTTGTTACACTCACATTTTTTTACCACAATATCATGTTCAGCGTACGGATTGGCATCTCGAATGGCCTTAAATACATTGCTATCGCCGTCAGATATAAGCGTCTTATATATCAGTCCATTGGCCTCTATGCTACATTTGAAACCTTCAAGAATTATATCGGTCTCCATTGCAGTCGAACTCTGGTTGCGACCCCAATTTTTGTAACAAACATGCTCAGGAGGTTCTATGCCGAGACGTTCAGCTCTGTTGTCTATTGCGCAATATTTATTACGCACTGCAACGAATAGAGCTAATTTAGTTTCATTGCCGAAAATCATAGCAGTCCCTGACAGTGAATCGTGTTTTCCGTCAGTGTACCACCGTTTCGCCCAACAACCGTCGGCCACTACTTTAATGTACGGGATACCATTCACAACTTTTCTTTTTCGAATCGCAATTTCTCTTTCCATCTCTGCAGCTCGTTTCATCTCTTCCTCAGCAACTTTATGAAAACTGCCATATTGACGTTCACGGATTTTCCGATACGTGACATGTGACATGGACGGTATAGCCATCGCCGCTAGTTGTTCTTCCAAAGTGAAGTAACCTGTACCAGAAGTGATGGTTCCCATTACAGCGCTATCGTCAATACCCACGATACTATCGTCGGTGGGATCGGTCCAAATATTAAAACTATAATTACACATTTGGCACCTGAAGAACAATTGGGTTCTCAGCCCATGATCTATGAATTTCTCCAATTTCAAGTCGCTGAAGTGGTTGTCAAAGTTTTTGTGAAGTTAAGCAAAGATGAAACTTAAATAAACTATTCGTCGGCCAGGAACTGTTACTTCTTTATTACGACCCAAATCCAAAGGACTATCATCCACAATCAGCTCATATTGATCGAGATCCTGAGTTTCTGGATCTGTCCTTTCTTTCAAAGAACAATTCAGAGCTTGTTGCGTTTGCGGTACTACTACCGCACAATCAGCTGGAGGTTTTGCATTACGGTCAACATGCTGCTTCACCGAGTCGATCGTCGTCGGATAGACAAGCTCTTTTTCAATACCAGTGGGTATGCGTTCGGAAGTACATATCTCCACTAAATCGGAAATCACACGAGATCCGTTTGTACCTACATCTACTTCTGAATTTACTTTACCCCCAAGATCTGCGCCTATGTCTAAATTACATGAATTTAATGAGTTGTCTGCGCCAAAACAGAATTCTTCCGTGCGATCATCGATCACAGGTGAATCAGATACCCAATGTCTGTTATTCAGCTTTGACGTATCAACACAAGTGTTGCGAATATCGCTATCTTTGGGTGTAGCTATATCTAATGTATTAGGTTTTACTGTATTTATAACTTTCATCACCAAATCAGGAGGATGAACGAAGTTGTTCAGGCTGAGATCACGCATGTCTCCGCCAGCACACATCTTCGATGGCTTGAAGGTAAGTCGTTCATCGCGTCTTTGATCGATAGGCAAAGCACGAGCTTCGGGAACCATGCCACCCCGAAATCGATATGAATTTGCAGTCATCGATATGAATTTGTGGTATCAGATCCTAGTAAAAATGAATAGTAAGTTCGCTATTAACATCGCTCACAACCATAGTAGTTGATACGGCGTTAAATAACCAGAAATTATTATGATACATAAAAAATCGATGCACGAAAATCGCGAGTCCAGTAGAAATTAGTCCGAAATCAGTTTTTTTAACTACCGACAACGCGCTCGCTTCGCTCGGGCTACCCGCTAACTTTTTACGAAAACGCGCGCTGCGCGCCCAAGATTCGGTGTGCTCATCTTGCTAACGAAAACAGATTCGCAGCACGTACTGCAAACGACTAAATTTGACTTTGTGTAGCCACTCAGGGCACGAAAACCAGTCAGGGCACGCGGGCCATTCAGGGTACGAAAAAATTGTCTTCATGATTATCTTGAAGTTTTGAGATTCAATTGTCATGTCTTTTTTAAATATAGAATAATGTTAAAAAGTGGAATTTTATACGAATTCAGAAACTAATCACGGAAAATATTTTTTACCAACGGGCGGGCCACTCGATATCGTCACTGAAACAATTTCCTTCAATTTTCATAGTGAATATCGATTTTTTTAATATTTTCGCGTTCTCGTAGAGAAAGGTTTATTTTCACGAAAATAATTATTATCGAGATTTTCACGTTAACATTTTCAGATTGTTCTAAAACGTAGAAAAATCGTATTTTGAAAAAAAAAAATTCCGTATCTGCGCCCGTGTCTGGGTCCATGGATGTGTCTGCAATGAATTTGTGATTTTCAAACTCGTGTAACTCATATACGGCTTCAGCGAGCGGTCCAAAATTTCGCACACTAGTAAAGGGTCATATCCCTTCAATCATGGCAATTTTTATGCAGATTGACGCTCCATATGGAATTTTATATGATTTCGATATATATATTTTTTTTTTACAAAAATGCCTGTATTAGCTCTAGCTCTCGTAAATTTCGAGCTACCGTCTTAAAATAGTACGTATCATATCATATGTACGTACCTAGCATATCGTTGAAGGCTCTTTGGTATTAATTTAACCAAGCTCGATCGAAACGTTCTGATGGTATGAGATTTTTATTTATTTTTATTTTTTTGTTAATTGCAATAACGTATCTAACTTGAGTAATCATCAAACTATGAAGCTCAAATTTGGCATTCAAATAGATTATATTCAAAATGTACGTGTTACATTATGAACATATTACTATAAAACCGAGCTATCACAATTTTCCCAAAGTCTTGTACACTCGTTCATTAAAAAAATATTATATTATATACGAAAAGGTATTGGGACTTGTCTGTAGCTTTGTAAAAACATAACTGTCTTCTATGCCATGAAAATATGACAGAAGGTAGAAACTTTCGTGCATTGACTTTGGCAACTGGTTCTCCAGTTGGGCAATTTCTACGTTTTATACATATATTTTTTATTTATTTTTAGATATTTTTTAAATTTATCCTCGGGCTCCAAGAAATGCATGTTTTTTTTTGTAATAGAGCTTTCCGGTTAGGAAAACTTACACGAGCATAAATCTTCGATCGATTTCATCGATCATCGATCTCAAGGAAAATTAATAAAAAATATCAGGTAGCAAGCAGAGCTTCTTGGTGTCTCCTGCATAACAAAATTGAAATTTTCATATGGCCTCCTCATAAAAGTTAAAAATTGAAATTTTCATACCGCTGCCTCATAATGTTCCTTTATTCGCAAAGCTTCTTGTATGAGAAAACATTTTACATCACTCAGTGGGAGAATGGCGGTTTTATGCACGCTTCGGGTGCAAAAACCCTCATTTTCACGTCCTGTGAAATAATGGTAATTTAGGATACTAGTGCGATAAAACTTTTTCTGACAACTGTGAGTACGCAAAATAAGACAAAGGCGAGTGCTACAAGAGTTCAGAAAGTTTGTCGCCCGAGATCGTACCAAATTTTACTTCATGGAGTGTGAAAATGGGGGTTTTGCACCAAGTGTAATAACATTTTGTACGATACTCGTGCGAAAAACGTTTTCTTAACTCGTGTGATTGCAACACTCGCCTTTGGCTCGCGCTGCAAACTCACACTTGGGAGAAAAAGATTTTTCACGCCAGTATTATAGCCATTATAGTGTACTATTTACTAACGCATGCACGTAAAATCCCGCTTTTTGTTCCTACAAAATGTGTGCAGAAAGGCACTTTTTCGAATCGCGTGCAAGAATAATACTACGCATGCGTACAAACGCAATACTGTCTTTTTTCCTGTACTAGTGCGGGAAAGTGCCGTTCGGCGCACACTTCGATTCGATTTTTGTAAATTTGTTAGGACCAATTATCTGAATAGTATGGGTGTAGAAAAGGAAGTCCTGACTCGTGTGAATGCCACATGTGCCTTCGGCTTTCACACTCCTCAAGAACTCCCTTTTTACGGCCTTGCCATACACATAACTATTCTGTATGTTTGGCTTCCTCATAGAGAAAACTTTACGAATAAAGGAATATTATGAGATAGCGATATGAAAATTTCAATTTTGAACGTTTATGAAGCACTCGATTTTTAGCTCCTGACTGCCCGCTAGGGCAAAAAGACGGGAGTTATGCGTTTCACTGAGGCCCCCCGATTTTGCTGTTTTTTACTCAAGAAATCAAAATGATCACGCTTTATCTAGCTTTTTTAACTACATCACATCCATCATTGTGTGTATTTCGGGCTAAAGCCAAACCAATTAAGAAAAACCAAGGTAGCTACCATGTTCTAAAGAACATGGTAGCTACCTTGGTTTTTACGCGATGCCATCAGGAAGCAAAGACATCGCTGTTTGAAAAAAATACGCCAAATCAGTAATTTTTGCAATACTTTGGCTATACGAATTCCCGATAAACTTTTTTCGCTAGTTGTCGCTCCGGCACTATATTTAATGTATTTTGCCACGCTGATGACGAGTCTACCACTTATTTCACTCATAGATGAATATTCAATACGGAAAATTGCGTCTAAAACAAAGTTAAAATTTTCATAAAATTCAGAAAAGTAAAAATACCATAAAATTTGAACGGTTCGATCGATTCTTCCCAAATTTGATAGGGATCATTTGGCGGTCATATTCTATGTGTGTACAATTTGAGCCCCGATAGCTAAAAAATTGTAAAAGCTAGAGGGCGCAGACATTTTTTTTAGGGAATAAAAAATAACGTACAAAAAAAAACTGAACATTTTTAAGAAACATTGATTTTAACCATACTCGCTGAGTGTGAAATTTCAGCCTGATCAGGTTTGAAATGACACACGCACACGCACACGCACACGCACACGCACACGCACACGCACACGCACACGCACACGCACACGCACACGCACACGCACACGCACACGCACACGCACACGCACACGCACACGCACACGCACACGCACACGCACACGCACACGCACACGCACACGCACACGCACACGCACACGCACACGCACACGCACACGCACACGCACACGCACACGCACACGCACACGCACACGCACACGCACACGCACACGCACACGCACACGCACACGCACACGCACACGCACACGCACACGCACACGCACACGCACACGCACACGCACACGCACACGCACACGCACACGCACACGCACACGCACACGCACACGCACACGCACACGCACACGCACACGCACACGCACACGCACACGCACACGCACACGCACACGCACACGCACACGCACACGCACACGCACACGCACACGCACACGCACACGCACACGCACACGCACACGCACACGCACACGCACACGCACACGCACACGCACACGCACACGCACACGCACACGCACACGCACACGCACACGCACACGCACACGCACACGCACACGCACACGCACACGCACACGCACACGCACACGCACACGCACACGCACACGCACACGCACACGCACACGCACACGCACACGCACACGCACACGCACACGCACACGCACACGCACACGCACACGCACACGCACACGCACACGCACACGCACACGCACACGCACACGCACACGCACACGCACACGCACACGCACACGCACACGCACACGCACACGCACACGCACACGCACACGCACACGCACACGCACACGCACACGCACACGCACACGCACACGCACACGCACACGCACACGCACACGCACACGCACACGCACACGCACACGCACACGCACACGCACACGCACACGCACACGCACACGCACACGCACACGCACACGCACACGCACACGCACACGCACACGCACACGCACACGCACACGCACACGCACACGCACACGCACACGCACACGCACACGCGCTTTTTGGTGATATGATTTTTCGATGATTTCAAACATTCTGAACACGTTTCCGTTAAAATCTCGAGTTTTTTGTTTACCATAGCAAAGTTGCCTCTATGAAGTAGCAACAATGTATACATATTTCAACCGCGTTAGTGTTACCGCTGACGGCAAAAGTTCCGACCGACTGGTAGCTACGAGTTGACGCAAACGTAGGTTGAAAAGACGGGCCTTAATAACGTCCCCACTGTCTTCGAGTTTCCTTTTCTTTTCTTCTCTGTTTTTTTCGGGACAAACAGCAAAAAACTGATGTCAAAAATGTATTATGCTATAAATATGTCTAACATGGTGGGCGTTTTTTCCCCGAAAAAAAGTTCCCTGACTTTTCACCGACCAATAAAAAATGTTCCCTGACCAAAATTCTAACGATTACTATTTTTTAAAATTAATAATGCAAATGAAAATACCTAATTATTGTATTAATGTTCAATTTTGTTGTATTTTTTTCAGCGTTCCCAATCTTTTTTCGTGGTATTCTTTTATGTACATTTTTTTATTTATTTCTAGAAGGTTCGGCAAAAATTTACTTTTTCCCTGGCCAATTTTGAAATTGGTCAGGGAAAAAACTCACCAATGCTTCGTAATTTGTAATCTTATAAAATTGTTTTTATAACGTCAAATCGCACCCAATCAAACAAATTTTTATACATACCTCGTAATATTGCTTTGTCTCCGCGAATGAGCAACTTTCTTATTATCTCTATTCCCCATAATGGCTCATTCCTCATCAGTTATCATTCACATATGAATTAGTTAAAATAATGTAATATTTATTAGTTATACGATGTTTGCGCAGATTACACATATAGTTTGTGTAGAAACTTTTTATATCCTTTATATATACACTTGCTGTACGAAAGTACGGTTGCGATTGGCGACCTTATTATTATGTCAACTAGTCGACACTCGAGATATATACTCAAAGATCCTGTTGCGATAGTGAATCGACGATAAACCGAACCGTTTGTTTTCGCTCTGCCTTTGTTACTTTCCTTACTGGTGCCGTTCTACTCTTCTTCTTCTTCTTCAGTTAGGCAGCATCCCCAACGACGGATACTGCCTGGCCACAGGGACAATCCCGCGCCGGCCAATACGTAACTTAGTAACCAAGGAGGTGGCGTTGACGTAGCCACAACCGGCCAATCACAGTCGGCTACCGCCTTTTTTAGCCTGGGCGGTTTAGGCGAGAAGGTTGGTATGCCTGAATACCTTTTAAGGGCTCAAAATAAAAACTAAAGAAACTCTTAAAGATTCAAAATACAAAAGTATCTAAAAGGAGTCTCAGGGTATATCCCTACCATCTTCCAGGCACCAGTGCTTGAGTACATTAAAGCTAATATCACATTACATGGTAGTTAGGATTTAAAAAAAAAAAAAAAATTGGACAAAAAAAAAGCAAATAGTGTATGTAACCTGTAACATATTAATAAATCACATCACATTCATCCTTGATCTCCCTCATAAACTTAAAAAGGCACTCCAAAACGCGACCCGAACTCGAGAAAGCCAGACTTCTCACCTCGTAAGGGGGGAGCAGGCCCAGACCCGCAAGAGCCTCAGCTAGGGCCATAGAAAAATTCCTTGTTTCAGGACGTGCCCAAAATAAATGATTCAAATCTTGGGTCTCAAAACCACAATGACAACTCGGAGACTCAGCCATACCTATCCTAAAAAGATGCTCCCTTGTACTAGAATGACCCGTACGAATTCTATTCAGTGCCGTAATTGACCTCCGAGAAAAGTTAACAGAGTCAAACCAAGGACGTTTGGCTTCTAAGTCCCTATAGAGACCATAAATCCTGCCCTTAACCTTAAATAAATTTTCCATCTTAGAATCTTCAGCCTCTTTGTACTTTGAGACAGCAATTTTCGCCGCCGCTTTACTTAATAGTCTAACATCACAGATAGTACCATTATCACGCGCCTCGACCGCTAAGCGGTCAGCTACTTCATTACCTACTACCCCCCGATGCGAAGGGCACCAAACGAACTTAACAATCCTACCCGTAAAAGAAATTCTACAAACTAATGACTTAATCTCCAAGATAATAGGATGAACTCTCGGGCTCACGTCAATCGACCGAAGAGCTTCCAAGACACTTAAGGAATCTGAACAAATAACTAAATTTTTTGAGGAACGATATTCGAGAAAAACGAGGGCCTCCCGAATAGCCCAAGCTGCTGCCTCAAAGATACTAGCACCCTGGACCAATTTAAATCTAGCCTCGTGTTTAAGCTCAGGGGCATGGAAAGCCGCTCCCACGAAATCAGAATTAGGACTTTTAGAGCCATCAGTAAAAGCAAAACGCCAACCTCTAAAGCGACGATCACATTCGCGATTAAAAATAACATTCGCAGAATTACTTCCTCCTTTCTTAATTAAACTGCCTATCTCTAGGGATGGCGAAATCTCGAGTAATTGTGGGCTCAACGGATAGTCATAACAAGGAGCTCTGTCGGAACGATGAATATTTTTAAACGACTCAAAAGTCTCTAACCACACTCCAAAGAGAAAAGATCGACAATACGAAGGAAACTTTCGGCTTGTCCTGTAAAGAAACTCCGTATATTTCAATTTTGGAATGAGTGGATGAGATCTAGCCGCAAAGACTCTGGAGAGATAGTTCGTGGCCAACTTCTTTGCTCCAAATTCAAGCGAAGGCTCTCTCGTAATGTCCCTAATGCAGACTATGGGAGTGGAGCGAAAGACCCCTAAAATGCGACGCAAAGCCTCGGATTGAGCTCTCTCCAAAATTAATACATTACTCCTAGCAGCGCAGTGGGAACCCAGATACGCCCACTCAAGTCTTGCTCGGATCAGACCCTTGTAGACCAATAACAAGGTCGATGGATGGGCACCCCAGGACTTGTGTGCTAAAGATTTTATGATAGAAATACTTTTAGCCACCTTAGATTTAGTGCCTCGAATCAACGCCCTCCAATTGAGCTTCGAATCGAGCATCACCCCCAAGAAGACTGAAGAATGGGATCTAGAAACCAGAGACCCGTTGACCGTAATAGAAAGTTGATTCGGAATATTCCGTTTCCTAGAAAATAACATGAACTTAGTTTTCCTTGCAGAAATACGAATACCAAGGGCAGCAAGCCAATGCGAGATTCTCCGAATACCGTCCTCCAAAAATTGAAGACACGAATCCAAGTTACTATTTCTCACATACAAGGCGATATCGTCCGCAAATTGTAAACAACAGCAATGGGGGCCAATAAAATGCATTATGTCCCTCAGATAAACATTAAATAATAATGGACTAAGGACTGACCCTTGAGGTAACCCTCCACACAAAACACGGGATTCGACGAAAGACGCATTAGAATAAAAATTAACGTTACGACTCGAGATCAACCTCGAAATTAATAATAAAATGTTATTTGGAAGACGCAATTTCCCAAGGTTGCTAATGAGAGCCGAAGGGATAACGTTATCGTATGCTCCCTCTACATCGAGGAAGGAAGCAGCAACCATCTCTCTTTTTGCGAAAGAATTATAAATATCTGTTGTGAGAATAGACGTATTGTCCACACAAGACTTCCCTTTACGAAACCCAAATTGGAATCTAGGTAATAAAAGCTCAGTTTCCACAAAATAATCTAACCTATTTTTAATACATCTTTCAAAAACTTTTAAAAAGCATGGAAGCCAAAGAAATCGGACGAAAAGAACCCGACGATTTTGGAATCATACAAATGTCATATTCGATCCAACTCGGGGGAACAATGCCATTGTACATAAACTTGTTAAACAATTTCACTAACAGACAGATAATGTTACGAGGAAGATTAGAAATAGTCATGTTGCTTATCAAGTCTCTGCCCGCCGCCGAAAAAGGATTCAGCTTACCGATTATGGAATTCAACTCGTGGTAAGAAATAGGCACCCAAATGCCTTTTACTACATTGCGATTATCCCTAACAGGGACTCCCTGAGAATTAGAACCTTGAGGTGGAGGTGGGCTCATTTTGTCAATAGCTCGAATAAGCTCTTCCTCATTGTCCTTATTCTGGACCAAAAAATTAGTGGGGAAATTACCATTAAATTTCTTAATAGTATTCCACACTTCGTTTAACGGTAACTTCGGGTTAATTTTTTCCGCAAACTTTTTAAACGAGTTATTCTTTTCTCTTTTAAAAATTCCTTTGGCCTTTTTATCCTCAGCTACCCAAGCCTCAAAATTTGCCTCAGAACTATCCTCCTTAAATGCGCGAAACGCTCTTCTTCTACTTTCCAGAGCCTCTGTACAGGACTGATTCCACCACAGCTTATTTTCTCTTTTACGTTTAGGGACAGGCCCCGAAGGCCTCAGAAGATTATCTACCTCCCTGGCTCCCGCCTTTAACAGAGCTTCTTTAATAAAAACAGAAAGATTTTCAAATTCAGCAACACAATTAACTACGTTCACCATAGGCGAAACAAATTCTCTCAACTGAGAGTTAAAATCAGCCCAATCTACCCTGCCCACCAGAAGGGACGGTCTCTTCTCCATTTCTCTAGAGGAAAAATCATTAAGGGAGATATGAATAGTCAGATGATCACTACCCAATAGATCTTCAGAGACCTGATACGAGCAAGAAGGGGCCAAGCCAGAATCGACAAGCGTTACATCCAGGACATTTTTAACTTTGTTGGGCCCAAAGTAAGTGGGAGAGCCATCATTTAATATATTGAAGTCAAATGAATGCAGACTATCGAAAAGGGCCCTGCCCGAAGAATTCCATTTATTACTGCCCCATGAAGGCGACTGAGCGTTTACATCACCTCCAATAATTATGTGGTTATCACTTTGAAGTTTGACTAATTCGCTAAGGAGTAAACTCCAAGATCTCCTATTTGTGGAAAAGTGTGGAGCCCTGTAAATACTAACGACAACTAGCTTTTTGTTTCCGCTTAACAGAATTTCAATAGCAACAATTTCGAAATCTTCGGAGTTCCAAATGGGGTCCGAGAGGGGCAAAATGCGATACGAAATACCTCTCCTGACGGCGATAGCTACACCTCCACCCAATTCATCCTCACCTCTATCAACTCTAATGAGATTAAAAAAGGGATTTTAAATACCTTGGATGGCTTCAACCAAGTTTCAGAAAACAAAATAATGTCTTTGTTATTTGTAAGAGTCGGGAGCTCGTGCAATTTGCCTAGTAGACCGCGACAATTCCACTGAACTATACTAACAGAAACTGTCATCACCCGGAAGAAAAAAGAATGTATCTTATACCAATTACAAAAGGTCGAGAGGAAAAAGCACGAAGCTCACCACCTCTTAATAATTAATGATCCTTACGAGAATTTGAAGGATGTTGAGACATTTTTTCTTCCGGGGACGAGCCCTCTGCCAACAGCCCCACAACATTATGAGACACTTTATCGTTACTGGAAACCCCACCGTTACTGGGAAAGGATGAATCAGCCTCAGAGTGAGATCTCTCTTGCAGACTAATCACCTCCGGGAGACTCAGGGGCTCTACGTCCATATGCCATTCCTGCGACTTAGCTCTTTCGAGAACTTCAATAGCCGGACGGGTCAGATGTTGAACAGCAGAAGTGGGGGACTTCGAAACTTCCCCAACGACCGCCTCACCAACCGCAGAACCCATCTGAGAAGAACCCGGAACCCCCGGAGGGGGGAATTCTTCAACAACTTTCTTCTGATGGTAAATGATTTCCGAACGTCAGGGCTGTTCCGCCTCCACTCCGGGGTCGGGGGAACGTCCGGGCTCCCGTCAGCAACCATCCCCTCGCTGGGCGAGAGATCCCGTGACGGATCTGATGGTTCGGGAAGGACGACTTTCTTGGGGACCTTCCTCCTTGAGGTATAGGCCCTACGAATAGAAGAACTTCTTTGAACTCCTTTAGACGTCCCCTCCGGCGATGAGGAGCCTCTGCTAGGTCCTGGAGCAGTAGAGTCTTCGGACGCTAAACCACCCAATGGGGCCTGCAGCCATTCGTTGAGAGTCGGAAGACCGCCATTTGAAGAGATCGCCGAACGCTGTGTGTTCTGTATCCACGTATTAACCCTGTATAGGTTAACAATTTTGTACTCTTTAATAATTTCGTTAGCTTGACTCCTATCAATATTGCAGTGAGACATAATCTTGTTTAATACTTTCTGTTTAATCAACATATCAGTCCTTATCTGATGATTTGTGGTTACCACCGCAGTTCGCACACTGAAGTCTTTGGCTCGTGCAGTCCTCCAGCTTGTGATTCCCTGCGCAGTTCTCGCATTTACTTTTTCCTCTGCACTGCATAGAAAGATGATCGAACCTTTGGCAGTTAGAGCATCGCTTGATCCTGGGCTCGAACGGTTCCACTGAAACTCTAGTTTTGTGAATGATGAGATTTTTAGGGAGAGAACGGCCTTCAAAGAAAAACTTTACTGTGCTCATCGGCACCCTAGAGGACCCTCCTCCCTCTGATCGAACAATCCTCTTGTAACGGCTCCAGCCTCTTCCCACAGATCATTTTTTCGCGGCGGCGTCGTTTTCCGCCGCGCAGCATTCGGAGAAGCCCTGCAGCTTATCTGCATCCGCTCTCACGGCTCGAAGCCGTGAGAAGGGCCATATCAACAACGTCGCGACTGTCCGTCGCGACATTGTTGCGGGGTCCGAGGCCCTCAGCCTCGCACCTCAGAGCGGCAGTCCAGCTCGAACCACGGAACGGTACACTCTCCCTAATTCATCGCTGCGACTCTAATAAATTATCAAGTATATATTTTACATCTCCGACTTGACATTCCTTTATACCTGCACCGGCCGAGCATCACATGGTGTCAGAGTGGGCGAACTACACAAACGCGCTCACATACAAAAAAAAAAAAATAATAATTAAAAATAAAAAAAAAGGAAAAAAAAAAATGTCTCTACTTTTTCAAATTTTGTTTGAAAACACCCCCTCGATTAAACGTTCGTGCTTGAGCCGTGCTCGCACCAAAACCGGGTGTGAGACAAAAACCAAAAGTGAAAAAAAAAAGTGGAAGTGATATCCAACAAGTGATATCCAACAAAGTGGACAAAACCGAGTGAAAAGACACATACACAGATCATAAACATTCAGCAATAAGTTTTTCATAAATATATATATATACACATTAACAATAGTGCGAAAAGACATTGAATAAACAATAACAAACTTAGATATTAAATATATATACGAATAACAATAATAATAGTAATAAAAAAAACAGTAAGCACAGTGAAAGAAAAAAAAAGTAACAGTGGGAAAAAAATATATAGTGCAAAAAAAAAAAAGGACAGCACAATAGACAAGTGAAACGGTCGGCTTAAGTCAGCAGCGACCCGCCGCTACCAAGACCCGTCATACCGACGGCCGCGCGTAGCATAGCAGCCGCCGACGGTACCATCGACCGTCGCATCGACCCGCCGCGGGCGTGATCCGCCGCATCGCCGCGACCCACCCTACCAACCGACGTATCATCCGCCACCGAAATATATTGAGGAAAAACTGAAGGAAGGAAGGAAGGACGTCAAAAAAAAAAAAAAAAAAAAAAAAAATAACTCTAACTGAAGGAAGGAAGGAAAAAAGTACTAATAACAAAAGCCCATGCAATTATTCTTCATAATCCTCGTGGCAACGTAAGTACCTTTATTTTACTTTATTTATTTTAACTATTTTTTCTACTTTATATATATAAAAAAAAGAGAAAGAAAAAAAAAGAGACAGGAAAAAAAAACCTTTTTCGCTTTCACGGCCCCACGGGAACCGAGCGCCGACACGCGACGCGTGTATAAAGCGTACGACCGAGAAAAGGGTACGTGACAACAAGAAATACATACAACTAACTGTTGTACCCCGGGTAGCATGATACTGCATCGATACTCGATGATTGCAGCAACACCGGTTGCGCAATCATCAAGGCCTAGAGCAGCGCGCGACGAGCACGCGTCGCTGCAAGGCCGCGACGAAATTCACCGTATGCTGGGTCAGCAGTTGAGCAACCGCGAGCGACCCGGAAAATAGAGCACCTGCTCCGGCACTACCGAGCCGGAGATTGCGAAATAAAAACAAACTCCAAATCTCGTGCTCAAGGCAGCGAAGATTTGGAAAGACATTAGTTTACTAAAATAAAGATAAATTATAAACATTTAAACAATATTTTAGCCGACGTGTCCACTCTCCCATGGATATATAAGGGATGGAGAGCAGACACTCGGCAGTCTGATCAGATCTCCGAATAGTACGGTTGATCACGGAATATCAAATTAATTGTTCAATAGTGTTAAAACTAATTGTTAATTAATTACGGCAGCATAGTAACGAGCAGGGGCTCGTTACCAGACCATTGTACGAAAGTGTACCTCGATTGGTAATTATACAGTAAATAAACTATAATAATTGAACTTGTAATAAATTGTGCGAACATTATTCTCGTGGGTTCAAACCCTTTGCTGGATAAATCCCGACCTTTAGAGCTTACGGCTCGTACGCTGAAAATCAGAGTCGCTCTCTGAATTTCTGCGGACATAACATTGGTGGCAGCGGTGGGATATCCAGAGAGAATTTTGAAACATCGCTGATAATTACCAACTCGTGCAATCTCCGTGAAGTGCGGTAACAAAAGTAACTTCCGCGAACCAAGGTCGACAACGGTTCGGCGGACCACGAAGACGATCAACGGATCATCGTAGGCGGCCCGCTATCTGGGAGTAGAAGCGGGACGTGATCAACCAGAATCTTCGCGGGTCACTGCAGGACCCCGAAGAGCGTCGCCAGAAGCTGGGACGTAGAACTGAAAGGGAGCCTGGGGCCAGAAGGGTCATAACCGGAAACAGAAGGCATCCCGTAATGTGGACGGCGCGTACACTGTAAGTGACCCCACATTACTTAAATTTTTCTTTGAACCTGCGAGGAGCTTTGTCGAGACTGGTAGGACGCTACCGGTAAATTAAGGGCAAGCGGAAAATTCTCGAGGTAAAGGGCTAGAAGGGAATACCGATTACCCAAAGAGCCATGAGTGCACCCGGGTGGTCGAGCGGAAGGGGACCCCGGAGGCAAGACCCCGGTACACCCCCCGGACTCCCCGGGCAGGCAACAGTGGAGGAGGAAACGGGCCTCCGAAACGCCCTGGGGGACATCACGAATTGGGCACAGGAAACCCTGGGCAATCACCCGCTCGTGGACGACGAGGGGGAGTCGGAGGTCGTGCCAGGCCCGGCGGACGGGGTAAATACCCGGAGGGGTACCGGCTGGGAAGACATCGCGGTCCGGATGGTTGAGCGTAGGCCCGGGGAGGTCACGCCAGCCATGGTAAGTGCAGAAATTGCACGAATGAAACGCGCGCTACGTGGACGGGAGGGCCACGGAGGTCCCAACTGGAGCCTTGAGAACAGCGTACTGGCAGCGGACACGGGTACCCTGCAGAGGTCAGCCGCGAAAGCCACCCGGAGAACCCTATTCCCCGGGCTGGAGGCCGTGGACGAGGATGAGGAGCATCCGCCCCTACCCATGGACGAAACGGCCCATACGTTCGCGCAAATGCAGCAGAGAATTACGGAGCTTGAGGAACAGCTGAAGGAGAGACCTCACCAAGACGAGGCACCGGAAGGGGGTGAGTCTATGGCCGAACGACTCGTGGCATTGGAGGAGACCATGAGGAACTACATCCTGGAGGGTGAGGGGGGCCAGCGGGGAGGTGTAACCGGTACAAGGCGGATATCACCACACCGCCGGCAAACCCGGGTCTCCACCCGGGCACCGCCTGAGGCCGTGTACATGGATGTACCCGCCGCCCTCAGGAATATCAAAACTTTCGACGGGAGTGATCCCACAGAGCTCGACGGGTTCATCCTGTCGTGCGAGGCTGTGTGGGGGTTGGTCACCCCCGAGCATCGGTCTATCTTGCTCACACTCATCCGGAGCAGCAAGCTGGGAGGAAGGGCAACGAGGGAGATGCGGCACAAGACGGTCGTAACCCTACGGGATCTGCGAACGGAGCTGGAAGCGCTCTATGGGAAGCGGGAGTCGCTCGCCTCACTACAGTATCAATTCAGCATAATGAAGCAGGAAGCAAAGGAAAACGTTTCAGCGTACGCCACGCGCATCGAAACCCTTACGGTGGAATTAATCGAGAAGTTAACCGAGGGGGTCGAACCGCGGGGGGCTCGCTACATTGGAGAGGCCATCCGGAAAACGGCGCAAATGAACTTCGAGGTTGGCCTGAAAAAGGAGTTGCAGACCCTCGTACGCGCACGTAACTGTTCCAGCCTGCACGACGCCATTGTAGGGGCCGTGGAGGTCGAAAAGATGACTCAGGGACACCCAGCAAACCCGGGTACGGCAAGGCCTAGCCTGGGGGGAGGAAACCCAAGGCAATCGCTAGGAGCAGGGGGGAAGACGCGAGCTTGCTTCAACTGTGGGAAATCCGGGCATGTGGCGAAGGATTGCCGGCAGGGGGCTCGGCTGAGCCTCCCGGCGCCAGCTCAGAGGAATGTGCACGTGGCCAACGTCACGTGCAACTACTGCAAGAAAGCTGGGCATATGTGGCGGGACTGCCGGGTTAGGCAGTCAGCTGGCCCCCAGAACAACGGGAAAGGTAACAACCAGGCCAAGAAAAAGAGGCAGACCGAGCAAAAGAAGGGAGAAACGGCAATACAGCCGGAGCAGGAGGGAACCGTGGGGGCGTACCGAGTTAGTACAGTCACGGCAACCCGAAAACCCACCAGGGAGGCAAATATTTTCACCCTGACGGCTGGCGAAGCACCGGCAGGGGCCGGAACCCCGGTCAAGGGTCCGCCAACAGTGGCATCCTTCCGGGGGAGGGACCGGGGAAAAACAGGCGGGCCCACCCGGGAAGTCAACGTCTATGCGGTGGGGCCACCTGGACCCCACGCATCGGCCAGCGATTTCCCCATTAGGTCGCCATCGGGAAGGAACGGCATGCTAACGCTGAAGGCCGACACCGGAGCTCAGGTGAGCTTAATACATGAAGACGCCCTAGCAAGCGATACGCCCGCAGGGCCGTCGGAGGTCTCACTCACGGGACTCGGGGGCGGCGCTCTGGAGGCGCACTATGCGGCCCTAGTGGAATTGGAAACGCCAAACGGTTCGGTGAAACATTGGTTTCACGTAATACCACGCAACCTCCACGTGCAGACCCACGGAATCCTGGGCATGGATTTCATCAAGGAGAAAAAAGTTGCTATACTCCAAGGCGAGACGATACGAATAAAAGGACATTGCATGCCCCTCGTGGACGGGGACTTACGAATGAGCTTGCCACCCCGTAGCGAAAACATCGCGTACGTGGCAACCCTGAGCATGGACGAGGGAATCATCGAGAAACGGGAGATTACCGATGGGGTAATCCTTGGCGCGTGCGTGACCGCCCCACAGGGCAACAGTTGCGTGGTCAGCCTAATCAACACCACAGCGGAACAAGTGCACGTCACGCGGCCGCAGGTAACACTTGAACCACTCGCATCAGCCACCGGACAGCCCGAGGAGGCCGTCGCAATGACGCTCACCGTCGGCGCCATCAACGCAGAAACAGGTGGGACCCGGCTCGAGCGTTTGCGCCGGGCGATAGTTGTGGACCACCTCAACCGGGAAGAGGAGGAAACCCTCATGGAGGTCTGCGAGGATTACGCGGATATTTTCCACCTCGAGGGTGATCAGTTGCCATGCACCCACATGGTCGAGCACCGGATACCCCTCGAGCGTGGGGCTCGACCGGTAAAGGTACACCCCTACCGGCTACCGGAAGCACACAAACGGGAAGTAGCAGAACAGACCAGGGGGATGCTGAAAGACGGCATCATCCAACCCAGTCGGAGCCAATGGAACGCTCCACTGCTCGTCGTAGCGAAAAAACCTGACGCATCGGGAAAGATAAAAATGCGGGTGGTCGTGGACTTTCGTAAGCTGAATGAGGTCACCGTTGGGGACTCGTACCCACTGCCGCAAATAGCGGAAATACTGGACCAACTGGGACGAGCGCACTACTTCACAACGCTTGACCTCGCCTCGGGATTTCACCAAATCCCGATGGCAAAGGAGGACCGAGAGAAAACGGCATTCTCCACACCACAAGGGCACTTCGAATACACCCGTATGCCCTTCGGACTGAAAAATGCCCCACCAACATTCCAGCGGTTGATGAGCACAGTACTGGCAGGGCTTGAGGGACTCAAGTGCTACGTCTATCTGGACGACATCGTGATATTCGGCGCATGCCTGACGGAGCACAACACGCGGCTCCGGGAAGTCTTTGAGCGGTTGAGGGAGGCCAAGTTGGCCCTTCAACCGGCCAAGTGCCGGTTTTTGCGACTGGAAACGCGCTATCTCGGGCATATAATCTCCAGCGAGGGAGTTAGACCCGACCCTGCACTCATTGAATCCGTAAAAGAATTCCCTACCCCCAGGAACGTGAAGGGAGTTCAGTCCTTCCTAGGACTAGCAGGGTACTACCGCAAGTTTATACCTGACTTCTCAAAAATCGCAAAGCCCTTAACCGAGCTTACAAAGAAGGGCGTGCCCTTCGACTGGACGGCAAAACACGAACAGGCCCTGAAGGACTTAAAGGGCCTACTCACCACGGCACCCGTACTGCAGTATCCGGATTTTACGAAACCCTTCGTAGTTACCACGGACGCCTCGGACAAGGCCATCGGGGCTATACTGTCGCAGGGCCCGGTAGGAGAGGACCTGCGAATCTGCTACGCTAGTAGGACGCTAAACAAAGCCGAGCAGAATTACTCCACTACCGAGAAGGAGCTGCTGGCGATCGTATGGGGAATCACGCAGTTTCGCCCTTACGTGTATGGTACGCGTTTCACCGTGGTAACCGACCACATTGGCCCTTGACCTGGCTGTTCAGCGTAAAGGATCCAGGGTCGAGACTCATGCGGTGGAAAATAAAGTTATCCGAGCACGAGTTCGACGTGCAGTACAAGGCAGGAAAGCAGAACACCAACGCCGACGCGTTGAGCCGAATATGTGTGGCAACGCGCGCACACACACGGAAAACAGGCCGCACGGGCGATGGAAACGCCGCCGGAAATGATGCGCCCCGCTGTGACGAGCACGGAGTACAGTCAGGTCACCCGTCACCAAGTCCAGAGGAGAGACAGAAGTTACTGTATGAATACCATGACGCTCCACTGGGAGGGCATCAAGGGGTCGCCCGGATGCTCGGGCGGATAAAGACAAGGTATTCCTGGCCTGGCATGCGTAAAGAGGTGGAAAAGTACGTGGCCAGCTGTGATAAATGCCAGCGGAATAAAATTCGGCCGATGGGGAGGGCACCATTGGTCATAACAGACACCCCCAGCAGGGCCTTCGAGAAGTGCGCAATGGACATCGTGGGGCCCTTGCCAGAGACAGAAAGAGGAAACAAGTACATCCTGACCTTCCAGGATCTGCTAACGAAGTACAGCGTCGCCATACCACTAGAGAACCAGCAGGCGAACGAGGTCGCGAGGGCATTCGCAAAGGAAATCGTATGTCGGTATGGAACCCCGGAAACAGTCCTTACCGACCAAGGGACGAACTTCCTCAGTGCAACCTTTAAGGGGGTCTGCAAGCTGCTACGGATAGAGAAAATCCAAACCACAGCGTACCACCCTGAGTCGAACGGGGCACTGGAACGGTCACATCGAACGCTCGCAGAGTACCTTAAGGGCTACGTGGATGAGGACCAGGGGGATTGGGATGAATGGCTACCATACGCCATGTTCACCTACAATACAACCCCACATTCGGCAACCGGATTCGCTCCGCATTGCCTGGTCTACGGGGAGAATACCGAGCTCCCCACAGCACTCCAAAGGGCACCAAGGCCGACCTACTCCTACGAGGACTACGCCCAGGAACTACGAGAACGCCTGAGGGCAGCGTGGTCTACAGCTAGGAACAATCTACGGGACGCAAAGGAACGGGCAAAAGTCCAGTACGACCGGAAGTCCAAGGAGGTAACCTATAAGGTGGGGGACAATGTGCTATTACACGACGAAACGGTGCGAAGAGGGCGCTCCGCTAAGTTAACCCCGAAGTGGATCGGGCCATACCCCGTCGTGGAGGTGAATCCGCCCCGTAATTACACCCTCCGCCAGGGTCGACGGAACGTAAAAGTCCATGCGGACCGGTTACGCCACTACGTGGATGAGTAAACGAAGCAAGCCCTAGCAGGATGGTCACACGGGATCGACAAAGCTTCTGAACAGGAACATAACCCTTCGGGGAAAATAAGCTCATGTGGAAAAAACGAAAAATTACAGGTTACTGCTGGCGGGTCTACGGACCATAGCCACCACCCCCGAGAGGCCATATGAGATACGGTCCTTCAGGAACGCTCCCGGGCTTTACTTCGAGAAAGCCGGGACCATGCACCTCTACACCGACGTGTGGACCTTGGCCATCAGGATGGACCTGTCAAGCCTGGCATACGTGGAGGAACAGATCAAATTCCAGCTAAGCGAAGTCCAACGGAAATGCGAAAATTACGGAAGTCCGGACGGGCACTGCGCAGAGATGCTGGAGCATCTCGTCCGGCTCTCTGAAAGCATCGAGGAAAAGGTAGGGATCGTGCAGGATCTCATCGGGGTGGAACAAAACCGGAAACGTCGGGGGTTGCTGGACGGGCTTGGCACCGTGATCAAGACCATCACCGGCAACTTGGACGCCGCCGATGGAGAACGAATCGATACACAGATTACCGCGGTCCGGGATACCCAGGAGACAATGAAGGAAGCCCTGAAGAAGCAACTCCAGGTCGTGGAATCTACCCTGGAAATTTTCAACCGGACGTCGCGGGCGTCGCAGAGAAATCTCCAAAAATTATATACAATGGTGCGCACCGTGAACGGGTATTTTCAGAACCGTACGCAGGCGCTAGCGGACCGGCAGCACTTCGACGAAAGCCTAGCATCGAGGCTTCCGTCGAAACGTACCTACGGGAGGTGGAACAAATGGCCGAATTGTTCGCCGGCGTGGCATCGGGGACAGTAGGTCCAGCCACAGTAACGCCGTCCACCCTAACCAAATACCTCACGGATGCGTTACCCCACATACCAAGAGGACATAGTTTTCCACGGGCAGTTACGCGGGGGAACGCTGCGGCCATACTGCGCTTGGCCACCCCACGGGCATACCGGAAAGGGAGGGTAGTAACCCTCGTGCTGGAAATCCCCCTGGTGGGATCATCAGACTACAGTGTGAACTACGTATATCCACTCCCGAAGAAAGGAAAAAATAGCACGTACTACTACGTCGACACCCCGGATGACCTCGTTGTCGTGGACAAGGAAAACCGGCAATATATCCGGGTAACAGCCCGCGACTTAAAGGAGTGCAAGAAGGATGACGAAAGGTACCTGTGTCAGCCTCGGCACCCGGTCATGGCCATCAGCGAGGATGCGCCATGCAGCATACGGCTCTATACGGAGAGCGCGGTAGGTCAGGGATGGCAGTGTCCGAAGAAGATAATCAAACTTACCCACACAATGGTAATGGGCTTACAACACCCAGGACAATGGCTGTACGTATCTCCACATGACGAAACCGTGAGTATCGGTTGCGCCGGAGGGCAGACACAGCAAGAAACGCTGCGAGGCGCGGGGTTAGTGACCCTCCGCGAGCGGTGTACAGTCGCCGGCGCACACTTCAAGCTGGAAACCGTGCGACGCTGGAAGCAGCGCATCGACGGCACGTACTATATGCCGGCATACAACCTGACACTCCTACCCGCCGAGGAAGAGGCAATCCCGCGCGTGATGACGGAGATGAGGAATGTGCAACTCGAACACGCGGTCAGCAGCCCCCCACGAATTGAACCTGGTCGGACGACAGCTAAACGAAATAAGACAAGGCCTGGAAACGGCTACGACGACAGAACACCGAGGTCGGACACACATATACCACATGGTGGGCCAGTATTCCATAGGCGCGATCGCGCTAATAGCCCTTGTCTGCTACATACTGCATCGAGGGCTGCGACGGAGGACAGCCATAACAGAAATACGAGAGGTACCAGCTATACCTAGGGTGGCACGAACGCCCGCCCGAACGGCACCGGACGTTTAAAAAAAAAAAAGAACACAAGAAAGAAAATAAAGAGCGAGGGAAGGAAATTGAAGGCAAAAACGAGGAAAAACATGAAGTCCGGGAAATTTTCTTTTTATTAAACACAATAAACTTTTTTTTTACAAACTGCCTCGGGAAAATCGGAAAAATCAAAAACCATTTTTTTTTTGTTTTTGGAAAAGAAAAAAAAAATTTTCTAGTTATCATCGCGCCGGTAAAAATCGGCACGCCGCCAGTTCATCGTGCCGCTACGAGCACGACGCTCACGCGAGGCCGGATCCTCCTCATCATCCCCATCGTCGTCGGTGTCGGAATCACCCGCGGGGCGGTGATTCACCCTCGGAGCCCACCGGGGTAGCGGGGCGAGGCTGCTGCCAGGGAGGATGGCCTCCCCAATTCGGGGCAGCCGTCCATATAGGGCCCGGAAGTTGATGGCGGCCGGAGAAAGTACCCGAATCGTCGGGTACGGCATGGACGGCGTCGCGGAGACACGCACCCAGGAGCCGACCACCTCGATATCCGGGCTGGGAGGACGGCTAGGCACGATTACGTCCACCACTTCCACTTCCGGACTGGATCGGCCGGACGGAGAAGGGCGGACGTCGACGATGACCTCTTCGTCGGCCACGGCAAGACGCATCCTCTGCAAAGAACACAAAAAATTAATTTAGATAAGATTAGTTAAAATTAGGTTAATTATTTAATTCGGATAACGGGAAAAAAAAAGGGTAAGAAGAAATCGTGGGGAATAAGATATTTTTTTTTTACACGGGTATATTTTTTTTTTTGCAAAAGAAAAAAAAAAAGAAGGAAAGAGCGAATAGAACTCACCTTGGCGGGTGGACTCGGGCTACGCCTGTTGCTCATCTCGGAGAGTTCTTCAACGGATAGTTGTCAACGGTCGGGGATCGATTAACTAAAGGACACGGGTAACAGTCCCGTAATATAGGGAAAAAGTGCAGACGCGCAACGTCAGTCATTAACCCCGACCGTCAGCATAAAGGGAAAAAATTATTGCACAGCACGGGAACAATACGCGCGGTAGTCATTCAGGTGTACCGGGGTACATCGAAATCTTAAGAAATAGAGCTCGCCGGTGGCAAGCGAAAAGAAAGCAAGTTTCTTTTCTTTTTAGGGGGGAGGGATGTTGTACCCCGGGTAGCATGATACTGCATCGATACTCGATGATTGCAGCAACACCGGTTGCGCAATCATCAAGGCCTAGAGCAGCGCGCGACGAGCACGCGTCGCTGCAAGGCCGCGACGAAATTCACCGTATGCTGGGTCAGCAGTTGAGCAACCGCGAGCGACCCGGAAAATAGAGCACCTGCTCCGGCACTACCGAGCCGGAGATTGCGAAATAAAAACAAACTCCAAATCTCGTGCTCAAGGCAGCGAAGATTTGGAAAGACATTAGTTTACTAAAATAAAGATAAATTATAAACATTTAAACAATATTTTAGCCGACGTGTCCACTCTCCCATGGATATATAAGGGATGGAGAGCAGACACTCGGCAGTCTGATCAGATCTCCGAATAGTACGGTTGATCACGGAATATCAAATTAATTGTTCAATAGTGTTAAAACTAATTGTTAATTAATTACGGCAGCATAGTAACGAGCAGGGGCTCGTTACCAGACCATTGTACGAAAGTGTACCTCGATTGGTAATTATACAGTAAATAAACTATAATAATTGAACTTGTAATAAATTGTGCGAACATTATTCTCGTGGGTTCAAACCCTTTGCTGGATAAATCCCGACCTTTAGAGCTTACGGCTCGTACGCTGAAAATCAGAGTCGCTCTCTGAATTTCTGCGGACATAACATAACAAACAACTTCCCTCCTCTTCTCATACATTTCCTACGAATGAATAAATATATATACAATAATTATAAACTTAAATAAAATACAACAGGGAAAATATATATACACATACATATTTACAAAAAATAATACTAATAAAAAATATATATATATATATAAATAAAAAAAAAAAAAAAAATTTTGTGGATGCGCTACACAAGTAGCAGCAACAGCATCCAACAGATAATGACGATAATGGTAGTAATAATAAACAAGTAGTTTGATAGAACAAAAAAAAAATATATATATACAAAAAATATATAATACATACTCAAAGAGAAAAGAAGAGAAGTACAAAAAAAAAATTTTTAATATAATAATTATAAAAAAAAAATAATAATAATAATAATAAAGAAATAACGCGCCTCACACCAGATGGCAGCGAAACAATATATATATATATATATATATATACAAGCTAATAACCAATACAAATAATAAAATCAGCAAATAAAATAACAATACATATATATATATATACATATATAATAATAATCTATATCCAAAAAAAAGGGGGACATACTACTGCGCATCACATTAGACGGCAGCAAAACAAAACCCCAAACAACAAAAAAAAAAAAACAAACTACAAAACAAAAAAAAAAGAAAAGGAACGAAATATTTACAAAATATACGAAAATATATACATAGATATATATATATCAAATACAAAAAATCCCCAATTGCGCCTCATGTTAGACGGCAGCAACACAACGAAAATCTATCTATATTTTTGTTATTTTTTCTATATTAATTGGGTAGTTTAATAACTACACCAAAATTGATCCACTAGTGCCGCCTCAGCGCCCCGCGCGAACACACGGCGGAAATAATTTTTTCCGCCGTACACTATCTGCCGATCGATTCCCGCTACGACCACCCTACACAATGGCGAGCAGCTCGATAACGCTCCGCGATGTGCAAAACCTTATACCGAATTTTAACGGGAAAAATATCCCCCTCAACGACTTTATACGCGCTTGTAAAAAAGCCGCGAAAATCGTCTCAGAAAACGACCAACCGCAACTCCTTGAAATAATACAACTAAAATGATCAGGAGTTGCCGCCGACATCGCCGACGCGAAAACATATAACACTTTAGGGCCACTCCTGAGAGATCTCAGGAACGCGCTCGAAAAACCAGTCGACTTATCAGATCTCGAATTAGAACTAAAATCAAATTCTCAAAATTACAACGAGTCGGTACTCGATTACGCAACTCGCACGCGAAAAATCGCAACTAGAATTGAAAACAGACTAAGAGAAGTCTACCGAGCGGAAAATCAGCAACAATACTTGCAAAACCGTACGGATGAAGTACGACAAACCGTCATAAAAGCTTTCATTCGCGGACTTTTCGACCAGATCGCGAACATAATAATGCAAAAAAATTTTCTTACCCTCGACAGCGCAGTCGACGAAGCGCTTAACATCGAGAACGAACTCGTCCGCAGACAAACTGCACATCAGGGACGGCAGCGCGATAAATCGGAGACTAGGGACAAAAGTCCAGAAAAAGCGAAAGTTCGGTTCACGCAATTAACCGACAACAACGGATTAAAATTTTGCGAAGTCCACCGCGAGAACCCTACGCATTCAACGTCGGAATGCTACTCCGTGCAACGATTGCGCGAAAATACGAACACGCGCATCAACAGTCGCCAATATCAAAATAACTCACCGTACCAGAACTACTCTCGTGGAGGTTTTCAAAATAACCCACGGGGGAATTATCAAAACAATTCACCGGGTAATTTCCGAAACAATTCTCGCGGAAATTATAGAAACAACTCACCTGGTAATTATCGAAATAATTCACCCGGCAACTTCCAAAACAACTCACGCGGTACGTACCAAAATAACCCACGTGGGGGTTATCAAAACAATTCGCGCGGAAATTACCGAAACAATCCGCGAAATAATTATCGAGATAATTCACGCGAAAATTATCACGATAGCCCGGGCGATTATCAGAGCAATCCACAGCGAAGCAGTTCGCGGGATTACAATTATCAGAATAACCCGCAACAAAACAACTCGTGGGAAAATAATTACAACAATAGAGACAATCGAAATAATTCGCGAGATCGTAACTATCGCGATAGCTCACGCGACCAAAATAATCGGGACAATTCTCGCGACCGAAACAGCCGAGACAACTCGCGAGACAGACAAAACTCGAGCAACAGTCGAAACTCGCGTAAATCGGATCATCAGTCGAGCCTTGATGCAGCGCAAATCGAACAAATTTTCGAGCGCCTGCTTCAAAAAAACGAGAGATCCGCCTCTCGCGACAGCGCAACGAGAGGTCGGACACCGGAGCGCTCGTCAACGACAAATTAAGAAAAGACGCAGATAAAGCGCAAACCAAGCCGGAACTTGTAAAATACGTAGGATCTAAGCATGTAAAAAGTGTAGACGGTAGAGTAACTATTAGAAAGGCGACAATTAAATTAGGATTGTCGCGCCGGCATAGACCACCAACGGTGACACTAGAATCCCCAGATCTATTTACCAAGCGGGCCTTGTTTCTCGCCGATACCGGAGCGGAAATAAACCTGCTGAAAGAATCATTACTTGGCCTGCGTACGGAAGTAGATCCGACGCTAATTTACGAGCTTAGCGGAATCACTGATGGTACAGCAAAAACACTCGGTAGATGCTACCTGAAAATCAAAGAGTTTAAAGTCGAATTCCACTTAGTGGAAGACTTTTTCCCGATCATGCAGGACGCTATTCTCGGCGATGTCTTCTTCAGGGAGACTCCAGCCGACATTCTCTATAGCGAAGCCTGCATCGCATTTGCCAGCTATCGAATCCCGTTCGAGAGCTTCGAACGAGTGACGATACCAAGCAGATCAAAACTCATCATACCTATCAGACTAAAGCCAACCGATCTCGAGGAGGGATATATTCCTAGAATGGACGTGGGCCATCGGCTCTACTTGGGCAACGCTCTTGTCAAAAACACCAACGGAATCGCATATCTTTGCGCGATTAATTCGCATAACTGCGAAATCAATCTGGAAATTCCGACAGTCGAGCTGATACCAGTAGAAGCTATTTCAGAAAAACCGATCGACAACTTCATGTCGGGCGACTCTCACACTTCTCAGCGTGAGAACCGTGCAGAAGTGCACTCGATACAGTTAGACGATCAATCTAGGCTCGAAGCCCTTCGAGCACTCTTACAACTTGACCACCTCAACGAAACGGAAAAAGACCACGTACTCCAACTAGTCTCAGAATACCAACATCTATTTTGTCTACCTGGAGATCGGTTAGGCCACACGACATTAACGAAACACGAAATCTATACAACGGACAACAGACCGATCAACACAAAACAGTATAGGTTTCCACCAGTACACAAAAAGGAGATACAAAACCAGGTCAGCGATATGCTAGACAAGGGAATTATACAACCATCCCTTTCTCCCTATAATTCTCCAGTTTGGGTCGTTCCCAAAAAATCAGATTCAAAAGGTAACAAAAAATGGCGAATCGTTATCGATTTTCGAAATCTTAACGATAAAACCACGCCAGACGCGTACCCACTTCCAAATATCATCGATATATTGGACCAACTGGGTAACGCCCGTTACTTTTCAACATTCGACTTGTCGTCCGGTTTCTATCAAATATTAATGCACCCAGCGGATCGACACAAAACCGCTTTCTCGACTCCAAACGGGCATTACGAGTACTGTCGAATGCCGGTCGGACTCAAAAACGCGCCAGCAACCTTCCAGAGGTTGATGGACGTCGTGTTATCCGGACTCCAAGGCACAGACCTTTTCGTCTATTTAGACGATATAGTAATATACGCACGGGACATGACAGAACACGAGAATAAATTCAAAGCCCTAGCAAAACGCCTAACATCAGCGGGACTAACGTTACAGACGGAGAAATGCCACTTCCTGAATAGAGAAGTGACCTATTTGGGGCATATTATATCCTCAGATGGCGTTAGACCAAATAGCCACAACATACACGCGGTAGAGAACTTTCCAGTACCCAAAGACAAAAAAGGAATTAAGCAATTCGTCGCACTCGCTGGATACTACCGACGGTTTATCCGCGACTTTGCGAAAATTGCTATTCCTCTAACGGTACAACTGAAAAAGTCCGAGAAATTCACTTGGACAAACGAATGCCAATCAGCATTCGAGTACCTAAAGGCAAGAATCATCGAACGACCGGTTCTAAAATATCCGGATTTCGACAAAACTTGCACTCTCACCACAGACGCATCAGACTACGCCATAGGCGCAGTACTTAGCCAGAAACACGGCGACTTTGACCATCCGATAGCGTTTTACTCGAGAGCATTGGAAAAAACTGAAATCGCGTACGACGCGATGAAAAAAGAATTACTAGCAATAGTAAACGCGATAGAGTACTTCAAAATGTACTTATACGGGAAACGCTTTACGCTCGTTACGGATAACAGAGCGTTAACCTACATCAAAAACAAACCTGATATCCCGCAGCAACTGCAACGATGGCAGATCATACTAAACGGGTATGATTATGACATCGTACACAAACCAGGTAAACTCAACGTCGTCGCCGACGCTTTATCGCGAAACCCCGCAGAAATTATGCCAATCAGGCAACGCGAGGAAAGCTCGTCAGATAATATCGCGAACCAGGAGTCAAAAAAGCAGAAATTAACTCCCAAAGCGTCACCTGAAACCAGGAATCGGTCAACGACTGATACAGGTTCAGGAAATCCAGCGCCGAGGAAGAAGCGAATTATACAGGAAGACAGCGAAGCTGCACCCGACGAATCAACAGAACAGGTAACGAAACAAACCCAGCAAGATACAAACCCACAACCGGAAAAGACAAAAACCAAGCAACAAACGGAGAGTGTACCCACAAAAATCAATCCAGACATAAACAACGAAACATCAACTTCGGAATTATCCGAAAACGAAGGAGAACTCATTCAACCGATCAAGCGAATGATTGAAGAGCTGTACTCAAAGGAGAATACGCAACCACAATGGCGACTCTCCAAACGTCCGGTCGATACAACGGACGACGAAGGAAATAGGCAACGACCACGCAAACAAATCAGGAAACGAGATGATAGAGGAAAACAATATAAATATACGGATATAGAGGATAGCACAACAGAAGATGAAGGAAATAGCCCAACGAGGCAACAAAACGAAAACAGCCCAACGAGGCAACAAAACGAAAACAGCCCAACGAGGCAGAAAAACAAAAGAAGCTCAACGAAGCAGCAAACCGGAAAAAGCCTAATGAGGCAACAAAAAGAAAAGAGCCCAATGAGGCCAAGTAAAACAAAAAGCTTATCGCAGCACAGCAAAAGCGAGTTTCGCGAAAAAGTCAGCCCTGATGGGAAAGCCGGCAACTTATACGGTGACAAAAGCGAAAAAACAAATGGATCCGAAAACAAAAATGACAATCAAAAGGCGAAAAATAAGGAAAAAGATATGGAACACAAAACGGAATCTGATAACGAGAACGCTGGCGAACCATCTGTTCAGCCGACCTTTAGGTCACCACCTTCAGTTCCGACACAAAAATCTAATGATCTACAAAAAGACGAAAACAGCGAAAAACGGACGTTTCCACCGCACTTTCGTTCACCACCCGCACCCGTAGAACCTCGGAAGAGTACAACATCAAAGCAACCAGAGAAACGGTTGCCCAAACCAACAAAACAACGAACGAAAAAGACGCCAAAAGAACCGACTAGGCGTAGTGAAAGGTTGGCAAATAAAAAACCAAGGGTCCCGGATAATCAACCAAAAAAGCAACCAATAACGAAAAACTTGAATGAAATTGGGAATCTGTCACCCGAGATGACGGACGAATACTGGGATTCCAAAGTTACGCGCAGCACTCGCAAAACCAGAGGACGAAAAACAAAAACTCGATTCCAGCCTCCGGACTCAACATCCTCGGACTCAGACCCACCGCCATCACCACAACTAACACCAGAATATTGGGATTCTAGAGTTACCTACACGGACGATACTCCAATACATGTAAATCTCGAGGATGCACAATCAAAAACGAAATCACCTGTGCCAGTGTCACCCGAAATGACACAGGAATATTGGGACTCAAAAATCACAAAAACTCCGGATAATACACCACCAGTGGAGCAAACAACCCCTCAACGAATCGAGCAACCAACCGCAGTGCCAAGCACTCCCAAGAGGATCGACCTACCAATTGCCACACCGAGAACCCCAGCAGAACAACCAGCCGCCACACCAGGGTGTTCATGGCAAATCGACGAACCAGCCGCCACACCAGGGTGTTCATGGCGAATCGACGACCACACACCAGAACAACCAATCCTCGCACCAAGGCGTTCACAGCAGATTGAGGACAGTTCATCATCAATAGACATTAGACCAACATTTGAATCACCACCGTAGATTCTGCATGAGACAACAGAATGCTCTAAATCAGACAAATCACGATTAGCTACACCTCGGAAACCTTCTCCAGCGTTAGCAAACCAATACCATCAAATGTCGGCATCGTCAGAAAGTGATTCTGACAACGACTCAACGTACAGACCATCGCAATATCAACGAAAACGTCTAACACTACAAACTCCACCAACAACAAGAGGAATAACGATAACAGAAGACGTACAACTAAAAAATAATATCGTAGTAACACAGGAAAACATCCTGGCGCAGGAAGATAACATCGCACACTTCCTGTCAGCCGATGGTGTCATGGATACAATGGTTTCAAAAATACTCGCGGAAAAGGGTAAGCTCACCCAATCGGTATTCTCGCAGTCCGATCCCGGAATCGGACACATTTTCGTCACACGCGACAAAACAATACGATACTTCACGATAATTTGTCAAAATAAATCGACAGACGCTACTAGTACACTTACAATTCAAAAATGTCTAGAAACCCTTGTACAGACGCTAGTAGAAAACAAAATCACATCTTGCACCCTATCCAAAGACCCAAAAATCATAGATACATTTTTGTGGTCTAACATCAAAGGATACCTACGAGTACTCGCGATTAACTCAAACATCACCTTTAGGCTATGCGAAGGCCTTATAACCGTTCCAGACCAGGAAAATAGACAAAACATAATCAGAGAATTACACGGATCCGCAGTCGGAGGCCACAAAGGCGTAACGAAAACATACCAGCGCATTCTCTCGCAGTATTACTGGCGAGGACTAAAAAAGGACGTAGAAACGTTCATTCGATACTGCTTCGACTGCCAGAAAAACAAACTGGTCCGAGTAAAAAATAAAGCTCCTATGGTCATCACGGACACGCCAGCGCAACCCTTCGACAAAGTAGCCATCGATATCGTAGGTCCACTACGCGAAACAAAAAACGGACATACGTACATACTAACTATGCTCGACTTATTCAGTAAATTCAGTATAGCGGTACCACTTAAACACCAAACGTCGATAGACGTAGCGAGAGCGCTTTGTACAACCCTAATATCAACTTTCGGTGCGCCTCGCGCAATATTGACCGATCAAGGTACGAACTTCATGTCAGAGATGTTTAGAGATTTCGCTCAACTATTCCAAATAGAGCAACACAGAACAACTGCGTATCACCCACAATCGAACGGCGCAATCGAACGCAGCCATCACGTTCTTGTGGAATATCTAAAGCATTTCATCGACAGTAATCGAGACTGGGATGAACTGCTTACATTTGCGACACTTTCATACAACACCAGCATACACGAAAGTACAGGGTTCACCCCATACGAATTGGTATTTGGTAGGAGAGCTCGAACACCTTCAGAGTTCCCACCACCTGAAAAAATCATAACCTACGACGACTACATGACAGATCTAATGAGAAACCTCAGAAATGTTCAAGAACTCGCCTTAGAAAAGGCAATAAAGTTCAAAGAACGAACCAAAAGATATTACGATAAAAGAACTGTAGAACCGGAATATCAAGTAGGTCAACTCGTTCTTACAAAAAACGAACGCAAAACAAGTAAATTTGACAAGGACTGGCTACGCCCATAAAAAATCACAGAAATCCCAAACAAGCGCAACATTATAATACAACTAGACGACAACACAACAAAAACACTACACGTAGATAAAATAAAACTGGCATATGTTGCAGATGCCACGCCAATTCCATAAGGGCGTCCGCACCAGACGCCTTCAAAATTACGCCACTGACGAAAAACCCCGGACTTTACTCGGAGTCCTTGGGCACACTTCATTCATACTGTTATGCCGCAGAAACTCAGGTAGCTAATCTGAGGTCTGTGCGCGAGCCGTTAGCTCGGAAGGTTGGGGATGTGCTCAGTAAAGGGTTGGAACCCAAGTGAAGTACAAATATAGATTTATTCAATTTACAATATTTATTTAACAATTTATTTTTACGTTTAACAAACATATATATGACCAGAGTTTTACAAGGGTTGCATTGTTATTCTGTAGATAACAATGCCTACCAGGAACCGCCGATTAAGGTTCTCTGGATGCCCGAACAGGGTCTAATTAACGCTCAACTTGGCGTTAATATACCCCTTGGTGAAACCTCGCTTGACGCTTTATTATTGCATCTATTTACGCTTGATTAGTACACCGTATGGATGTTAATCTATTTATGTGTTATCCACTGATGCTTTAGTTTAGCTATTTACGCTCTGTTTATGCTTACATTTGTCCTTTAGAATTACCAATTGTAGTACACTTTGTACGCTTGATACACCGACTGGATTACCGTCTATCGTGCGTTAATCCTTCGCGATAAGGGTCCAATATCCGCACGACCTACTTATCGCGTTTGAGCTTTGCCCGTATGGTGTATCCGTAGTCAACCGTAAGAATCAGGAGTTCCGAAGAGACTAATGAGTGTCTGCTCTCGATCCCTTATATACGAATAAGAGAGCAGGCACGTCAGCTTAATATTGTTTAGCTGTTTATGGTTCGCTTTATTTCTGTAAACAATTATCTTTCCAAATCCTCGCTTCTTCGAGAACGGGATTTGGAGCATGTTTTTATTTCGACATAAGTGACTCGGTGATTCTCGAGTCGATGCTCTAATTACCGAGTCGCCCGTGATTGCTTAACGGCTGACTCAGGTTTTCGGTGGATTTCGTTGCAGCGACGCGCGCTCGTCGCGTGCCGCTGCATACCTCGATATTGTGCAACCGGAGTTGCTCCACTTTTCGGACACCGCTGTCCGAACTGAAATGTATACTACAATACTATAATATACGACGGTATATTATTACGACTAGTTTATAATATTATACTATTATACGAATATAGTATAATATTATGTTGTTGCCCGAGAGCGTATAATAATGTTTAATGTTAATATTTAATATTACTACATTATTATATTAATTAAATTAGTAATATATTAATGACTTATTAATATATTACTTAATTTATGTTGTATTATAACTAGGGTGCTACTACCCCATCCGGGGTACAACATCCCTCCCCCCTAAAAAGAAAAGAAACTCCGTTTCTTTTCGCTCGTCTCTGGCGGGCTTGATTTTTATAATCCGTGTACCCCGGGTTTCATGTTACTGGGGAGGTAATACAATTTTTTCCCGAAATTACTCTAACTCAGTCGAACGGGGGAGTAATATCTTTCCCTGTTGCGGAACACGGAGGCGGAAGGCCTCCGCCGCTATTGCTTTCTGTTGATGGCCGGGGTCGATGCCCGGTGGCTCGACGCGTTCCCACTTTTTCAGGCTATATTAACCGCCGTTTCCCTGGTGGTTTCTAATTATTTGTTTCCGGCCATCACATCCGTTACCTTGGACATCCGCCCCGCGAAGGTAAGCCTTTAATTTTTACTTATAATTTCCCCAATCTTTTTTTTTTTTTTATTGTGAAAAAATGTCACCCCTTTAAGATATTAAAATATATTCACTATATAGGAAAGAGATTTTCCCCTTTGGTAATTGCCCTAGGCAAAACTTCTTTCCTTTTCCGTTCCTTTTTGATATTAATGTCACGAAAAAAAAATTCATTTCTCCCTTTTCTAGAAATCATTTCCCCGCAAAAAGGGGTTATTCCTCCGTTTTATTTACGTTATTGTTATTATTTATTTTTATCTTTTTTTTCTTTCCCCCGGGAGTCTGTTCCAACGGGTAAACGGAGGCCTCCCGGGCTGTTGCGGAACCCGGAGGCGGAAGGCCGCTGCGGTTGGTTTTCGCTGACGGTCGGGGTCGACGCCCGGTACGCTAGCGCGTGTGCATTTTTGGACTAGATTAGCCGCTGTTTCCTTCGTATTTTTAATTGTACTTCCACCGACCGCCGATTGACGTTCTACGACGATGAACGACCGACGCAGCCGTAGTCCGCCCGCTAAGGTAAGAAATTTTTCCTTACTCTTCTCATTTCGATTTTTTTTTTCCTTGGAAAATGGGGCACCGCGAATCCAGTTTTTCCCTCGAGAACTCGGGCCTTTTGCGTTGTCTTTTCCGCTCCTACTTTTCCCAAATTATTACTGATTTTCGCCTTTCTGTGTTTTCCAGAGGGTACGTGTTACCCTGCCTGACGGCGGGCTTAACCTGCCCTACCGCCCCGTGGAGGGCCCGCGGGAGTCCGGCCGTGATAGTCCGGACGTCGAGATCGTCGGGATTGTCGATCCGGTGTCCGCTAGGGCCTCCAGCCCCGACGTGGAGATCGTGGGACCTCCCGGGCGGGGTTACCTTCCGGACAGGGTTCGTCCGGCGCCGTCAGCGCCGCTCCCCCGCATCCGCATCCTGACTCCGGCAGTGATAAACTTTCGGGCCGCCCGTGCTCGCCTCCGGCGATTCGGAGAGGTGTTCGTGCCCTGCCGTCCCGTCCCTTGGCCCTGCGAGGGCCCTAGGCCGAACATCCGTCCCGCGGGAGAATCCGACTCCGACGATGTGGACGAAGAGAGTCCGGCGTCCCGTCGAAGACGCGCTGCGACGGGCCGGATGGACTGGCGGCTCGCCGAATTGTTTTAGACGCCTCTGTTTCCCCCCCTTGGGGTTGTTTTTTTTTTTTACAAATAGAACAAATAAAAAAACAAAATTGTTTTTTTTTTAACCAACAAAACTTTTTCCTAACGAATAAAATGTTAGATTGCCGTGACTTCCTGGGTTTTCCCCGTTTCTTCCCCTCCTTCGGGTTAGCTCTTGACACCTTTCCGAGACGCGCCGGATATCATCGTCGCGCTTTATTCGGGTTGCCTGCTGTTCCGAAGAATTGCTGACCCGGTGCTCACGTCGTAGATCGGGCACCTGGTCGCCACTTGTGATTGCGTCTTCTCTCCAGCTGGTGTCAGCGTCAGGCTACCGACGGGCACGCGACTCGCACCGTCCTTGCGCTGCTTCCGTCATACACCTCGGGTCACTGGCCTCGAGCCGCGTAGGTATACGCATATGTGTATTTCTTTATTTGCTCTCCTTTTTTTTCCCGCTACGTCGGCTTTTCTTGGCGGCCGACGCACTCTAGCTCGTCACTGCGGGATAGGTACAGCCGTTGCCCTGGCTGTCCCTTTTTGCACTCGGCGCAGGTTTGCCTGCTTCAGGGTTTTCAGGAATTTTTCCCCTTTTCCCCAAAATTCTTCTTTTTTTTCCTTTTAGGGCACCTCCTTCCCCAATTTTCCAATTTTCCCAGAGCCCATTTTCTGAATTTTCCCCGTCTATCGAGCGGGGCAGGGGAGGGCAGTTACGAATGACGTAGAATTCGTGCGTCACGAAATATGTTCGTTATTGGCCCTAGCTAACCTGTAATTTCGGATGCTGACCTGCACCGAATGTTAACTTTGTATCTACGATAAATTCAGTTCACTGTTTTGCGTTAGCACGGGGTTTTTT
Source organism: Stenichneumon culpator (assembly GCA_964017025.1). Classification (NCBI taxonomy): domain Eukaryota; kingdom Metazoa; phylum Arthropoda; class Insecta; order Hymenoptera; family Ichneumonidae; genus Stenichneumon; species Stenichneumon culpator. Next base: position 19,012,465 of record OZ024771.1, read on the forward strand.
CTCCCATTTTCTAAATAGTCCCTGTCGGCTTTCCTACACCCTCCTAGATTTTCTTATGTTGCTCCCAGCGTAGTGGCCGTTTGGGCCGGTTTTTAGACCTTTTGGAACGTTCGTGTTCCAGTTGTCCCGAATCCGATTTATTTCGCCATCTAGTATGACCGGGTAATGGATTTCTCATTATGTTTTTCCCCTCGCGGGCCGTTTCTCGGTGTTGGCTCAGGGTTGGTTTTAGCAATAGGTTATGCTCGGCCATTTAGTTGAGAATATCCTTAAAATGAAATTCCCTTAACTTGCTCAGATTTCGCACTATTATTCTTGCTCTGGACAACTGGAATTCCTCTGTTCCCATGTGGCTACACCTTTTCCCAGAGATTCTTTCAAGTTTCTGAAATTTCTGGTTTACGAAACCCTATGGACCAGCCCACTGAATTTATAGATTGTTCTTAACCCGAGTTTGGCTTTTTCCTCTTCCATAGATTTAAGCACCCGTTTCCCGGCCGTCTATCGGAATTGGTGATTGATTGCTGGGATAAATCTGCGCCATCGCTGCCGAATTATAAATGGATCCGTGCTTACTCAAAGTATGTCGGAATGGTGCTAGGATATTATTTAGATCCGCCGCGGAGCGTGTTTGGTTTACACTCAGATATCCGCGGCCTGACCGGTCGGCGCTTGTACTCCTGCCAATCGGTCCGACCATCCGCCGGGCTGTACTACTGTCACACCGGACTCACGGCTCTTGCCGCGCCGGTTGCAGCTCCTTGGCGCTCGGGTGAGCGCGACTCGTCGCCGCCGGTCTCGCTGTTACCGGCACCCTTCTCTTGCGTCGGACTACTTCTTGACCTGCTGTATGCAGACCGACTTGGGCGGGAATTTTTCCCCTTGCCACTCTTTGTACGAACTATTGCCCCCGAATTTCTTCGGGTTAGTCTCGGAATTTTCTCTTTCGTCCTTTGCTTCCTGAGACCTCAGACCTTTTTATTTCACCGACGATTCTCGGCGAGGTCTTTCTTCTCTTTTTCCCCTGTGATCGCAGCCCTATTTTCACCGACGATTTTCGAGGAGTTTTTCTCGCCGTTTTTTTTTCTTTTAGCAATCACGTGTCCAAACACTGATTGGTTCGCACGATGTTCCATCTCGACTACCCCCTTTCTCCCCCTATCGAACACCCGGCAATGTCTGTAATTTTATGGTTTTACGGCTTCACGGTTTTACGGTATGTGCTTTTCCCGGGTGTCCCGCGACACGATTATTCGATCCAATGATTCGATCAGTAATGGGGATACATCGTAAATTTTGTATACTTTTTAGATAGTATTCTTTTGGGAGGAATATGTCGACCTAGGGATGGTTACGACTGATAATCACAAACAACTTTTACCTTTTCTTTGACTCTATCTTTTGCGGGATGTTTGTGCCGTTATAAATAGGTATGTATGTGTGTACAGATTGTCTTGCCGGTAGCAATTTTCTGACATCGAGATTATACTTAAACGATGCGTTCTTTTTCGTTTTCTTCTATAAATTGGACTACAATGTTCCGTTAACGTGCAATCGCATGATAGGTTAAAAATGCTACCGATTCCCAATTTCATTTACCTTGCTCTAGGAAATTTTGGTGAGGAACGCTTGAGACAATAATTTTCAACATATCGACACGTATACCCGTGAGTTGGGCATTCTCTATTCCGCCCTTTGCGCCGCAACGCATGCTCCCTTCTATCCTTCGAGCTTCCCCGTCAAATATTATTCCCTGGCCGACAGAACTTCTCCGACATCAATAGTTTAAAGGTACATGCTTGAAGTGACGTGGAGTGGATGCCAACGGTAATTTCCGTTTCTCTCTAATTTTGGCCGTTATAAACTTTTTTTTTTTTTTTTTTGACGTCACTTCACTCGAGGTTATCCCTCATGGGTCTGTCAATGATTCTCGGAGGTAAAATTCCGGGCTTGTGTTGCCCAGCCCATGCTGTGTATTGCCCAGCCGGGTGACATCGCGCCCAGGCTGCTTATTTCCTATTTTATTTTCGTTTTCCGGCTCGGACTGTTTCGGCTTTTCCAACAGAGCCGATGATTGTCCGTTTAGATGCTTAAGCCTGGTCGCACCCAACCCGCTAATATTGTCGCAAATTTTTATTCGTGACATGAATCGAGGAAGGTCACGGTTGTGATATCCTTTCCTATGACAAATAATTTTTCCCCGCACTTGCATGCGATATTGGGCGATATTCTGATCGTGACCGATTTCCTCAACCTTTACGTCAGAAGTAATTTTCGGGTCAACTCTTCCCGGTAAATTTTCGTTCTAATTTGTGCGCGTCACCGTTCCTACGTTGACCGCCTCGCTTAGCGCCAAGGGTCGTGCAATAACTGCTACTCAATTCCGTCATCTCCTTGATAAGAGCCGTTCCCTTGCGCCGGTTTTTGTGTTCGAGGTAGATAACTATTCCCCATATGCGTTCTGAGGCTCGGTATACGGAATACGTAATGCTATATTTTTTTCCTCGCGGAAAGACTCGTATCTTGCTGTATATATTTGCCAAACAATTTTTTCCCTTTCTTTCTAATTAAGCCCCTTTTGGGATTTTAAATATCTCTTCAAAATTCTGAATCGTTTCCCTGCAGTTCGCTCGGAAGCTTTTTGGCCAGCCGCGTCTGGATAATTGCGGCTAGGGCTTTCCCCCCATGGGATTCAACAGCTGGTCCGGTAGCTCGACAATATTCCGTATACGTGCAGACGCTACGGTTTTTATCACCAAAATTTGGTATTAATAAGCAAACGATTTTATTTCTCAATCCCGGATTGATATAATTTACGTTATGTCAGCAACATTGAATTGTATGACATTATTCTGCCAGACGTTTGCAACTTTTGACCCTATCACCGAGCCTCTTGATCGGGCGAGGTTATTTTATTTATTTACCTTTTTTTTTACTATTCCTCCTCGAACGCGGCATGTTCGCCTGAATTATTATTTGTTCGCTTACGGACTTTCTCCCGTACGGTATTCGGTGCTGAAACAAGAGTCGCCTTACGATAGCGTTTGCCCTAACGCTGCTTGTCGTTGAGTTTAGGCTTGCCAGCTCTGTTGGCCCATGGTGTCTCCATGCCCCATGGAATTTCGTGTTGTCTCCTGAAGACCGTTGTCCTCCCTGCGTTGTCCGACGTTGGACTCACCCCGTGAGCTGGCTGACTGGTACCACCTCGCTGACCAGGATCAGCAAGCGAGGGTCTTCGGTTCACACCTTTTCGAAATGAAACCTCCCGACCGGGTCGGTCAGGCTACTCAGTCCACCCGACCGATATCCGTCGAGCAGATAACACGCGAAAACGGGTGATGAACCAGCACGAGTAAAAAGATTTTTTTTTCCCAAACTTGTATATGACGTGACGATCGTATAGTACCGATCAATTTACCATAAATCGCGTTATCCGTCGATTTTAAATTTCTATCGATTTCAGCCTCCTTTATACTCACGCGTGCAGTTCCGCGTTCTCGACGCTCCAGTTTTCTCCTCTATCGGTTTCCTCAACCCCGTTCTGCCGTGGTTGTTGCCCTTCGTGGTCCGGTTGTTACAGCGGAGATTTACCGCTGCTCTGAATTCCGAAGTCGGAATCTACACACTTTCCTCATATGTCCCGGTCGTTTGCAGTAACTGCATATCATACCTGCCGAATCGATTTTCTTATTTGGGGTTGAACCCTGCGGGCATCCTCGTGCAAGGTGTCCCGCTCCTTGGCACACATAACATTTTTTATTGTGTTTTTGATTCGGGTCCGGGAATTGTCCTGTAGTGGTGAACCCTTCACGCTTTTTCACTACCATGGATTTGACCATCCCAGGCGTGTTGTCGCTTTTTTGAGACCGACGGCTCGACCCTTCGAGTCGAATTAACTTCATTATCTGTTCCAACCTCGCCAGACGCTCCTCTAAATCGGAGGTTGGCAGCTCCGGAGTAGGGTGCTTCGAGTAGTATGCTTCGACTTCTTCAGCCCAGTCGAAGGCCTCCAGATGTGGCTGTTCGTAGCCCAAACTCTCAGTTACGGGCGATGCCCTGCCCGAGGACCATCCCCGGGGTGAAGTGGTATCATCTTCTGTGACTACCGGTTCCGTGCTTTCTGTCGTGGTGGATCCAGGATCCTTGCTGTCCGATTCCCGAAGCTCATGTACCCATGCTGCGGTTAACGGAGCGTATAGCTCCGTTCGAATTTTTTCCCCCACAGTGCCCTGGTGGGCCTCCCTTGTGGACTCATCTGTCCTCGTGATGGTACCCCCGTGTGATACTTCGATGGTCTCCCGCTGCGCGGAGATTTCACTCATTTTCGCCTCTCGCTGGGCTTCACGTTTATTCTTCTTGTTCTCGACTTGCTTACGTTGCTGACAGTCTTTCCAGATATGCCCAGATTTCTTGCAATAATTGCACACTTTACTCGTGGGACCGAAGTCCCTTGATTTCGATGCTGGGGGACGCCGGCGCTCGGACGACCGGCATTTTCCAGTCCTCAGTCCGTTCTCAAAATTTATCCGCGCACACTTCCAGACGGCTTCCGCTACGTAGCCGACACCTCGTGCGTCGATTCCCTCACACAGTTGCTCTGTTATCCGTACGGTGATTTTTTCGGTCCGAGCAGCGTACGCTTTCACGCTCTCTCCCGTACCCTGCTGCAACGTGACAAGTTGGCGCTGTAGGGAGGCAGACGACTCATGTTTCCCAGAGCACGTCTCCAACCCCCGCCTTGAGCCCTGAGGCATGTCAATTATGTCGCGATGCATTTTCTGCATCACTCGGCCTTTCAGTTTACAACTCCGTACCATGACGGTGGATCCTTGCCGCGCACTTTCTTCGTATGGCGGTCTCGCGAAATCCCCGTTGTCTAGGTTGCTTCTATGGGGTGGCTCTGTGTCCACTACCCCGTGTGTCCATTCAGTCGGTCTGGACACGTCTTGCGTGAGGCTGGCTGCGACCTGCAGCGCTTCGCCCCCTTTCCCAGCAGTTGTCCCACGTTGTCCCGCTGTGGTTGACAACTCTGGTGTATGCTGTATTCACTTTTTCTATTTTGGCGATTTATATATATCCCTGTTATTTAGCAGTAGCGTCCTACTTGCCCTAACAGTGCTACACGTGTTTTACGCACTCGTATCAAACTTTCATTAAGTAATGTGGGGTCACTGTTTACACCCTGCACATTACGGGATGCCTTCCAGTCCCTGACGTATTACCCTTCCGGTACCAGGCTCCCTTACTGATTCTGTTTTTTACGTCCCAATATTTGGTGACGCTCTTCGGGATCCTGCAGCGATCCCTGAAGACTTCGGTTGACTACCTTTCCGTTATCTCGCTTGGATAACGGGGAATCCACGGCGATCCGATGATCGCACCCGTGGTCCGCCCGAACACTTAGTCGACCCTGGTTCGCGGAACTTTCTTTCTTTTTATTTCGCTCTCTCGTGGAGCCACAGTTTTACCGCTCCCTGCGGAGATTTTGACGATTGGTAATTCGTGTTTTAATTGTTTATTTCACTCTGAGCATCCCACCGCTGCCACCAATGTTATGCCGCAGAAACTCAGGTAGCTAATCTGAGGTCTGTGCGCGAGCCGTTAGCTCGGAAGGTTGGGGATGTGCTCAGTAAAGGGTTGGAACCCAAGTGAAGTACAAATATAGATTTATTCAATTTACAATATTTATTTAACAATTTATTTTTACGTTTAACAAACATATATATGACCAGAGTTTTACAAGGGTTGCATTGTTATTCTGTAGATAACAATGCCTACCAGGAACCGCCGATTAAGGTTCTCTGGATGCCCGAACAGGGTCTAATTAACGCTCAACTTGGCGTTAATATACCCCTTGGTGAAACCTCGCTTGACGCTTTATTATTGCATCTTGATTAGTACACCGTATGGATGTTAATCTATTTATGTGTTATCCACTGATGCTTTAGTTTAGCTATTTACGCTCTGTTTATGCTTACATTTGTCCTTTAGAATTACCAATTGTAGTACACTTTGTACGCTTGATACACCGACTGGATTACCGTCTATCGTGCGTTAATCCTTCGCGATAAGGGTCCAATATCCGCACGACCTACTTATCGCGTTTGAGCTTTGCCCGTATGGTGTATCCGTAGTCAACCGTAAGAATCAGGAGTTCCGAAGAGACTAATGAGTGTCTGCTCTCGATCCCTTATATACGAATAAGAGAGCAGGCACGTCAGCTTAATATTGTTTAGCTGTTTATGGTTCGCTTTATTTCTGTAAACAATTATCTTTCCAAATCCTCGCTTCTTCGAGAACGGGATTTGGAGCATGTTTTTATTTCGACATAAGTGACTCGGTGATTCTCGAGTCGATGCTCTAATTACCGAGTCGCCCGTGATTGCTTAACGGCTGACTCAGGTTTTTGGTGGATTTCGTTGCAGCGACGCGCGCTCGTCGCGTGCCGCTGCATACCTCGATATTGTGCAACCGGAGTTGCTCCACTTTTCGGACACCGCTGTCCGAACTGAAATGTATACTACAATACTATAATATACGACGGTATATTATTACGACTAGTTTATAATATTATACTATTATACGAATATAGTATAATATTATGTTGTTGCCCGAGAGCGTATAATAATGTTTAATGTTAATATTTAATATTACTACATTATTCTATTAATTAAATTAGTAATATATTAATGACTTATTAATATATTACTTAATTTATGTTGTATTATAACTAGGGTGCTACTACCCCATCCGGGGTACAACAATACCATACAACATGGACGCTCATAACGTATATAGACACACACGGATTCACGTCCAGACGACAACAGATACAAGAAAATCTTGGCGCCGCCAAAGCATTTTGTTCCACCTTACAAGGACATTGTCTAACCAGAGGTCAGCTACAAAACATACAATCCCGACTGAACAACGTCGCGAACGCAGAAGTAACCTTACAGGAACTGATACCATCAATTCAACTCCATTCAACTGACAAGAGAAAGAAACGCGCGCCTTTAGAATTCGTAGGAAAAATTAACAAAATACTTTTCGGAACAATGGACAGTGAAGACTCAGACAGAATAAACTCACAAATCGATGCACTTGCAAACACAACCACCGAATTAGCGGAAATCGTACTAAACCAAACACATATAATCAAAGCAGGTTTCAACTTCACCCAAACCCAAATCACTGAATTAACAAGCAGAATAAACAAAGAAATCAAAGAAATCAAACTGAAACAGGCATCACTCGAATACGAATTACACGTAATCCAAAAGCTGATAACATACACCACTTCTGTAGAGGAAACACTTATCCAATACGAAATCGATTTGGAAATATTGACAAACGCAATACTCTTCGCAAAAATGGGACAGATACACCCCGAAATACTTTCGGCAAAAAAGATACTAGTTAGCGCAGAAGCGATTCGAAAATCAACACCAAACACGATATTCCCTATCCCACTCAGCTCGGAATACGTTCCGGAATTGACGAAAATAATCGACCTCACAGCGTTCCATAACGGAGAACGGCTTATCTATGTCATCAAAATCCCACTATTGGACCTAACACAGTACAAACTATACCAACATCTATCCGTTCCAGTACGCCAACTCTCAATGGCAAAAGGCGCGAGATTCGCGTACATTAAACCGGCAGTCCGATACACCGCAGTTTCCGAAGACTTTAGTAGTTATTTCAATTTGGAAGACGAAGGCGAATGTAAATTCATAGTTAATCGATACATCTGCAAACAAATCTATCCCGTAGCGCAGATCGACGACGAAACTGAATGCGAGGTTCAACTCCTCGTCAATCCACAATTCGGCAATCTAGAATCATGCGATATCAGACTAAAAATACTAAAGCAAACCTATTGGAAGAAAATTCGTAACGCAAACGCATGGCTGTACGCAGCACCAAAACCCGAAACTTTATATCTTATTTGCGATAATCACAAATCGATTATTGAAACAATCGAAAACGCCGGAATACTACAAGTCGAACCCACCTGCCGAGTTAAAACCCGAACAACGACACTAACTCCTTCAGTAGAAATAAAATCCTCAATCGAAGTAAAATTCGCACACACACCGATTCTAAATATAACAGCAATGATCCAAAAATCAATGGAAAACGTGGAAAACATCAACCTCACAGAAATTATAGCGGAAACAGAAACACTTACGGGACTATCAAACACAAATCCGATACACGATGACTTAACAAAAAACGAGGTAGCATTAAAGGCTATCATCACAAAGGCAAGGGAAATTTTAAAAACCCAGTACATGAGTCACAGACTCTCCACATTAGAAACCATACTAAAATATAGTGGAATCTCCCTCGCTTCCATCATGCTGTTAGCAGTAGTCGGATGGAAGTTTTCCCTATTCGGAAAATTATCAAGCATATATAAAATCATATCGTGCGTAACTAAAAACCGAAAAACGATAACGCGACAACAAACCGAACAGGCTCCCGAACCAACCGTTGTCTATCATAGACAACCGATAGAGTTGGTCGAAACTCAGCCACAACCGGTTACCGAGTGTAGGGAAGTCGCCATCATCACAGACCACCCGCCCCAACCAACCCGTAGACCAATCTACGCGTTAACGTACCACGATCGTAACGCGCTACCATAAAACACACAAAAAAAAAACAACAAAAAATAAATAAAGCGCAATCATTGACAAACATATTAATAATCGTAACAGTAAATAATAATAATCTAATATAAAAAAAAAGATATATATATAATGGAAAAAAAAGAAAGAGACAAAGCGCGATAAACTAATAAAATATAATAATCATAATAATAAATAATAACCAAATATATCCTTATCCTACTACATATACCCTCATTAACAAGGGATTCATTATACACTACTCTCTTTACCACAGTACACAGATAAACTTAACCACTATGCATGGCTTATATCTTCATCTCATTACCTTTTCGTATCTTCCATTACTATAACAAACACATACACACCTAACAGATAAAGAAAGAACAAAAAAAGAGAAAGACAGAAAGATGGCCAGTACCAGTAGAGTCAACATCGACACGACGGTCAAGTGCCTCCTTTGCTGGAGGAGAATAGAGAGTTGCGAGATGTCGCCGCACCTCAATCAGTGCTATACCAGACTGGTGAAGGACCTGGAACGTTTGGGCACTGCCAATGCAGCATGCCCACTGTGCTGCTGCACATTTAAGGCGGACCAGCTGGCGACACACGTCAACGAATGTGCCGCACGTCTCGTGATGATTCGGACCCGAGACTCGCAGCAGCACGAGGCGCAGCAACAGCTGCGTCAGCACCAGGAGGAGTTGTTAGCCGCTTCGAAGGAACCCAGCGAAACTTCCACCAGATTCCTGCCTTTTCGCTTGATTTCAATGATCCCCGAGACCCTACTCCTGAGCTTCTTCCCAATAATCATCGGATGCAAACTCCCAACCGCTCCCTGATCGCTCGGTTGCGACGAGGAAGATCCCTCCGACAATGATTGGGAAAACATTAGCCTCAAGCGATGGAGGACGACGAAGACGAGGAAGACGACCCCATATACACCCCACACACACCCGCAGGAACACCACCACCAATACTAAAAGACGAAGACTCAAACATAAACAACGACGAAAGCACTGACGACGAAACAGTAGTTATGGACGAAACAACGGACAACGCAAACAGAGAAACGGACAACGCCGACCAGTACCTCGAAGCGGACTCTAACGTGACAACAGTGACCGAGGAGACAGTCATGGACTGGATCGACAAACAAGACGCAAAGACACTTGAAAAAATCATAAACCGAGCGAGGATGAATATCTTTCTCGCAGGTTTAAAAGACGAAATCAACCAGGCTAGACAGTAAACGAACGGACATACAAAAATAAACACGTCAAATCCGACTAACAAACTAGACCACGACAGACTACAACAACAACAAATCTACACTACACTTTCCGAATAACATTCATACTTCTACAATAACAGATAATCACACACACACAATCCAAATATTCACCATAAACAAATAACCATGCACAAATAATCAAAAATATCATAACCGCAAACATAAGCGTACACGCGACACGCGTCGCGTAGGCCGAGGGCCAAAATAAAAAAAAAAAGAAGGAAAAAAAATATATGAGGACCCTTATTATTATTATTATAAAAAAAAAGAAAAAGAAGGAAAAACCTTTCTTAGTTTATTTTACTTCTGTTTTATTTCACTTTATTATTTACCTCATTTTCCTTTTATATATATACTCTGTTTCTTTTTCTTAATTAATATACGTTATCTTTTCACATAATATCAATACTTGTGTTCATTATTTTTACCCATTCCAGAAATAACTACCATCTTCTGCCTACAGAACCAATCCTGACATAACATACCTAACCCACTAACCTATTACTAATCAGATTTTAGACTGTTACAGGTAATATAATATCAAAACCCAATGGAATTCGAAAAGTTTTAGCCAAAAAAGGAACAATTTCGAAAAAATTGTAAAGGACAACAAAATAATCAAATGGACGAAACAAAACAAAACAAAACAAAAAAAAACAACAACAAAGGATCAAAAAGGAATATATACAGACACAAAAAAAATAACCAAACCCCACCAACAAACAAAACAGGAAATTTTTTTTTTCCATATTTCATTACCATTTTCAACACCAAACAAACCTATCCAACTTAACCAACCTACCCCTACTAACACGAATAAATAACAGTTTTCTAGATTGTTACAGATACCAACACTCACTACCCAAATATGTTCAACAACGAGAGTGTACCGGAAATAATACAACACCAAGGAAAACAAAATACAAAACCAAATTCAGATGACAACAAAATGGATCAACAATCAACAACCAACAAAATTAAATATTCAAAAAAAAACAAAAAACACAAAACATAACACATCTACACAAAAAATGAAAATATTTCGAAGCAAAAAAAAAAGAGAAAAACCCCCAATAACCTCTTATTTATATAGAATCACACTCAACAAAAATTACGCAATGTAAACAAATTTTAATATTCGATGCGGGGGCATCGTTTTTTCCTAGAGGGGGAGTGTAACGGCTCCAGCCTCTTCCCACAGATCATTTTTTCGCGGCGGCGTCGTTTTCCGCCGCGCAGCATTCGGAGAAGCCCTGCAGCTTATCTGCATCCGCTCTCACGGCTCGAAGCCGTGAGAAGGGCCTTATCAACAACGTCGCGACTGTCCGTCGCGACATTGTTGCGGGGTCCGAGGCCCTCAGCCTCGCACCTCAGAGCGGCAGTCCAGCTCGAACCACGGAACGGTACACTCTCCCTAATTCATCGCTGCGACTCTAATAAATTATCAAGTATATATTTTACATCTCCGACTTGACATTCCTTTATACCTGCATCGGCCGAGCATCACACTCTTGAACCTCTCCGTACGGAGAACCACAAAAGGTTCGCCCAACCATTCCAGGCCCTCCAAGATCTTTCGCTCCGAGAGAGAGGGCTCTACGTCCCTCACCACACCGATTCTCGAGACCCCGTAGTCCGGGATATAGGCCCTCCAGGACTCCGGAAACAGCACCTTCTGATTGTCCACCAAGTTGTTAGCCGCTTCGAAGGAACCCAGCGAAACTTCCACCAGATTCCTGCCTTTTCGCTTGATTTCAATGATCCCCGAGACCCTACTCCTGAGCTTCTTCCCAATAATCATCGGATGCAAACTCCCAACCGCTCCCTGATCGCTCGGTTGCGACGAGGAAGATCCCTCCGACAATGATTGGGAAAACATTACTACGAAGGGAGGCACGCTATCTTTGTTATAGCGGTTGCTCCTCTCCTGGAACTCCTGCAGGAGGCCCTTGCGTTTCTTAGCTCTGCCCTCCACCAAGTCCGCAAACGAAGGCACTCTTGGAGCAGTCTTGCCCTCGGTTAAGTTCGAGTCTGAAGCTGCCTCACCCGGATCTGACAACGCCTTCCTTTTGCTACCCAGCATGTCAGGCGAAGAAGGATGTTGCGTCCCAACTATAATTTCGTTAATCTCATCTTCTCCCAAATCTTTAAGGACGTCGAACTTATTTTGTCCCAGGTCACTAACACTATTCTTGAGCTTACTCATAAAGCTTGAGAGCTTGATGTCGAACAAACTATTCGACAAGTCAAAATAACTATAATAATAACCTAACTTAATCAAATCAAACACAGGTGCCTAAAGATACAGGGACAACCCTGGATAACTTAGGAAATACAAAAAATTTAGAAAAGAGAAATTATATTTAAATAGCAAATGCCACAAAAAGCGAAAAAAGAAAAGTTAAATTGGCTGCCAACCTTCTCTATGCGGTACGAACTAACCGCGTGTCTGCCGCGTGGCGGACCAGATTTGCGACCTCCTTCTTTTGGAAAATACTCTTGTTCCGGTATAATTTCCACAAAAATAATAACGGCAGGTTTGCCGGCCACAAATCTTCTTCGTAAAACGAAAACTTTCCACTAATAAACCCGTGGATTAGGTAGATCACAATGGATTTTCTCTGGACTCAATTATTAATAGACCAGTGCGTCCGCCATCTTCCAGGCCCCTCATTCACATCGTGCCGTTCTACTCGAGTGAGCCGGCTTTCCGCTGGCACGTGCTCGCGCGAACTGCCCCACTCGTGAGCGCCAGCGTAGAATAGCTTTGTTTTGTGATCCAGTCACTCGGATTCGCTTGGAAGACGGCGAGATAGTAACACTGTTCAGTACTCCGAAAATTTGTAATCCTTTTTATTCAAAGAGATCGTCTCCTGCTCAAACTCTTTTTTAGAGTTTTTGGGCCAAGCTCATACCTGGCAATTTTTTCATCAGTATATTTTTGGCGAAAACTTCTATTTTCATTGTTATTGTGAAAAGAAGAGGCGGTCGATTTACTTTCACGACCTCGTGGTTGCGGTCTTGGATCTTTCGGAGCGAAAATCCTTATTTATTTAGGGAAGGTTGTATTTGATTCATTATTTTCTTGTTTTTATTCTTTATTTTTGTGAAACTAGTCATCTGTCCGGTTACGGATTTTTTCTGTGACGTGGTGTACTCTGGCTAGAAAATTTAAGTTAGGTTAAGTCTAATTAGAAGTTGACATGGGGGACCCGGTTCTCTCTAATACGCCTAGTAAGGCAGGTAACTATAAGAAAAAGAAGGGTTTTGCGCGTCAGGAGGCTATCCGTCCGTATAATTCTGACAACAGCGATGAGTCGCAGGCGGAGATGATTAACTTCCTTGACAAGGACGCGGTAGAGGAGATAATTGGCTCGCAGATCCCTTCCTCTAGTAACGTCCCAAGTACGTGTGTTAAGAGAAAACTCTCTGTTGATATGGAAAAAGCTCCCCGGCTCAGCTCCGGCATTAAGGAAAACGTTATCTCTCTGGAGGAATCTAACAAACGCAGAAGGTCGTTCAAAAAAATCTTTCCAGAGCGGAAGAATAGATATAATGCTAAAAGTTCGGCTCCGTTTATTGTACTAATCTCCCAATTCTCCTCAGAAGCAGACCCGTCCCCTGCTAATGGAAGGTCTCCACGCAAAGGCCGTGTCAGTAAAACCTCTCAAAAACCTAGAGGTATTGGGAGATTACATCCGATGGTGGTGGGGAAAAAACTGAGGCGTAACCTGGTCACTGTGCTGGAGCTTAAAAGGAAAGGTAGGAATTTAGTGGAAGTTACCCTGGAGTCCTACCAGGACGCTAACAAGCTTGTTGAAAATCAGGATACCAACCTTCCTCCCAGTTGGAAAGCGTACATCCCTGACTCTAAATTGAGTCGGATCGGGGTAGCAAGGGACGTCGAGCCCTCTTTGACTGAGGAAGAAATTTTGGAGAATCTTGAGTGGCTTAGCGAGCCTCTCAGAATCCTCAAAATTGAGAGAATTAAGAGGTCGGTTAAGTCTGAAAACTCTAACTAATTAGAAAACACGAACGCGGTCAAATTCTGGTTTGACGGTAATGAACTCCCGGAGAAGATCGTTATCTTTAAAATGAGAGTAATCATTACCCCTTTGAACCCAAAGTAAAGAAGTGCAGTAACTGTCAAGCGTTCTGACACTTTGAGTCGAACTGCAGAGGTAAAACGAGGTGTTGCCTATGTAGCGGTAACCATTCTGCCTCGGAGTGTAGCTGTACAGCCTACACTTGTGCTAACTGTGAGGGACCTCACTCTGCGGACGATAATAGGTGTCCAATTTTTATTCAGCAGAAGGTCGTTTCAAAGATCATGGCCCACCTTAACATTGAGAGACTTGAAGACCAGAAGCTCGCTCAGGTTAATAATATTTCGAATGTTTACAGGGCGACCACCTGGTTACAATCCAAGAAAAATAAAGTCCCTGACGGTGTACTGGTGGAGGGTCGGGAGAGGATCCTTGATCGTTTCCCCCGTTGGAATCGCCATCTCACCAGCCTCAGACGATTCCGCAAAGAAGACAAAATCCTCGAGCCTCACAAAGATCCAAAAGTAAAATTCCGAGGATGATTTCTAATCAACTCGTGGATGAGAGGATCTCGGCGGAGGTTTCTGAGGTTCGGGGGACACCGGAGCGGACGACTCCTTCACAGGCAGTCTCTAACTGCCCGGTGGCCTCGGCCTGCGTGGACTCTCCGAGCCCCCCAGCTCTAACCGTCGAACCAGTTGCCGCTGAGGTGCAAGTTCACCCTCCTCCTTGTGAGGAGAGCTCTGCTTCATCTCCTGCAGATGTAAAACTTGACATACAATCGAAAGTCATCTCTCGTAGAAACATCCCAGAGGTAGAAGATTTGGACAAAACTTTCCCGGCAGTCAATTTTTTGACCCCGCGCCAGGACTCGTTGAACAACAATAACAATTTTATCAATTCGAACAAGGATAACCCACTTTCTTCTGTTGATTCGATAATGGAATTATAGGTTGGTAATTTTTCGTGAGTCTTCGCGCTTCTTTACCCCTCTCGTTTATTTCGCTATTCTAACTTTCTTATTTCGTATAGTACTCCTTGTTCGAGCATTCCACTTTTCTCTCAATGAATTCAATTCCGTTAGAAAATTTTAAAATTTCACAATGGAACTGCAGAGGACTTATTGGCAAATCGCATGAATTACCGACCAGGTAATTCCGACCAGGCAAAGTCTCAGCTAGAATCAAAAGATCACTATCCTGAGCAGAGCTGGGCAAAAACTATAAGTACCTACTACCTGTACTGAAGAGGAGGTAGAAAAGAAGTGCGGTCGATACATCGCCTGTTAGAGCTCGCCAGCTCTGTCAGGCAAAGTATGGACCTCACTTCTTTTCTCGCTCCTCTTCAGTACAGGTAGTAGGTACTTATAGCTTTTGCCCAGCTCTGCTCAGGATAGTGATCTTTTGATTCTAGCTGAGACTTTGCTTAAACCTGAGTCCAGTTTTAAAATTGCAAATTTTGATTTGATTCGCGAAGACAGACGTGGTAATAAAAGTGGTGGGGGTGTTGCAATCGGTGTTCGGAATAGCATCCCGTACAGAGTTTGTCCTTTACCTACAAACGTGTGGAATAGGAGGGAAATTGAAGCGGTTGCGTTAGAAGTTCCTTTGGATGGTGACAAAAACCTGTTTGTTGTCAGTGTTTATAGGGCTCCAAATGCTTCCACTAAAGTTAAATCTTGGAACTCTTTTTTTAACGAGATTATAAGACTGAGTAAAAATAATTATTTATTAATAGGTGGAGATTTGAACGCTCAAAATAAAATTTGGGGAAGCAATCATTTGAATCCTTCTGGCAATTCCCTCAATCGTTCCTTAAAAGGTTTTAATTTAATCATTTTGAATGACGGCTCTAAGACGTATTTTTCATCGCGTTACAAAACAAACGTTCTCGACTTATCGTTAGTTAATCCTTCTCTAGCTGCTATTACGAGCTGGGTTCCGACTACGGATCTCTTAGGTAGCGATCATGTTGTAATTAATTTGTTTATTAAATCCTTAGCACTTAGTGAGGAGCCAATCAGGCCTTTCTTTAGTACAATCAGGGTTGACTGGGAGAAATTCGTTAAGAATTTGTGTGAAACTGACGTTAATTCAAGTAATTTAACGTCGGATAAGATTGGCATATAATCGCCTGCACGAATCAATACAATCTTCGTTATTAGATTCCGGGGGTAAAATTGTTACCAAGTCGTGTTATTCTTTTCATCGAAAAAGGAATTATAAATCGTGGTGGAACGATAAATGTAAAGCGGCTACAGAAGAAAGGAGGACTGCTTTCAGAAATTATAAAGTGGATAAATGTGTTAAGAATTTTTAAATCTGGTTAGAAAAAGATGATGAGGTTAAGCGCACTCTCAAGCTTGAGAAAGCTGCTTCCTTTAAAAAATTTGCGGGTTCGATTAACCCTGATATGCCCCTGAAAATAATTTGGGATAAGGTCAGAAGGTTCAGTGGCGTTTCTAACAACGTCTCAAAGAATTGCTCCTCTAAGAAAACAAAGGAAATTAGGGAAGCAGTAAACAAATTAGCCCCCATTTCGGGGCACGAGCCTCACCCTTTGATTATTCCTCAGAGGAATGTCTTGAACGTGGTGAGAGGCATCTGGATTCCGTGTTCGGCCTCAGAGATCCAGTGTATTATTAGAAGACTGAAAAGTAAATCAGCTGCTGGCAGAGATTTAACTGATAACTTAATGATTAAGAACCTCCCTTTTAATATTTTAGTGTTTTTGTCTAAAATCTTTAATTCTTTCATGTTTAGTGGTGTTGTTCCTTCTTCATGGAATCACTATGAAGTTTGTCTGATCCCCAAGAGCTCAGGGGGATATAGACCGATTTCCTTGGCCAGTTGCATGTTAAAGCTCTTCGAACGAATAATTATTAGCAGACTAGACTTTTTTTGGAAACAGAGTTTGTGATCCCCTCCACGCAATTTGGCTTTCGCAGGTCTCGCTCTTGCTTGGACAACATTGCTATTTTTTCTACGGACATTTACAATGCGTTTGCTAGAGGGGAGGTTGTTTCTGCTTTGTTTTTGGACCTTGAAGGGGCCTACGATAATGTCCTACCAGCGAAACTGGTTGAGAATTTACTAGAACTACGTATTCCGTCCAATATTATTAATTTGATTCTCAATCTAATTTGGAAAAGAAATGCCAATTTTTATGCTGAAGGTCGTTTTATAGCCAACAGAAATTTGTACAGAGGCTTACCCCAGGGTTCTGTCCTCAGCCCTTGTCTTTTTAACATTTACATAAGAAACATCAATAAATATATTGGAGAACATTGTTACTCGCTTCAATATGCGGATGATATTGTCCTGTACTCGAAGGACAAGTGTCTGGCATCGTGTATTGATAAACTCGAGAGGGGTGTTAGGATTTTGTCTGGTTGGCTGTCGGGTTTAGGTCTAAATATCTCTTAAAAAAAGACTAAATTTATGGTCTTTAGTAGGAGAAATTCTCTTCCTGACGCCATTAATATTAAAGTGAACAACTCTTTCATTAACAGGTCTCATGTGGCAAAGTTTTTGGGGGTCTGTATGGACTCTAAGCTGAATTGGAAGGCTCTCACCCTTCAACGTTATTATTGGTTTACCGAGGTCTCATCCGAGCTAGACTTGAATGGGCTTTTTTTTGTTCCCATAATGCATCGAAATCTGCTGTCAAAAAACTTAATACATCCCAATTTGCGTCTTTGAGGTTGATTCTTGGTTGTTTTAGATCAACTCCCACTAACATTCTTCTGGATATGGCTGGTGAACCCTCTATTTATTACAGGGCTTGTAAATTGGCAGTTCAATATCTCTGCAGATCTTTCTCTTTGCGTAAACATCCGTTGATTCCTAAGCTTCAGTTTCTGATCGAGAGATTAGATAATAATAGACCAGTTCCGGAGTATTGCAAGTCTTTTCTGTTAAATATTTGGAGGAATATCGCACCTGGCCTTGTAAACGTGTTTCGATCAAACAATTCACCTTGCTACGAGTTACCTATTAGACCTCAGCTTCTTTCGATTCCCCCGATTATAGATATTGGCAAAGTTATCCAAAAAAATGTCCAGTCAAAGGCCAACTCTTTTTTTTGTATTGAAACTCGTAAAAAATGGCCGAATCACCTTTTTATTTATACGGATGGCTCCAAAAATGAAGGAGAAACTTCGTTGGGCCTAGCGTTCTTTATCCCGGAAATCCAATACTCTGCTTCATTTAGAATTGATGGGCTTGCCAGCATTTTGCAGGCAGAAGCCCTTGCGATAATAGAATCCCTCAAATTCATTAAAAACTCCTCTAAAAGGGATATTGTTATCTGTTCAGACTCTCTTAGCGTCCTCAAAGCCCTCGATTTCGCAGGCACAAATCCTAAAACTCACCCATTCATCTTATAAATAAAATCGTTATATAATAGAATAATTTTTAATAGCAGGGATGTCCAGTTTGTCTGGTGTCCTTCTCATTGTGGTATCAGTGGGAATGAAATTGCGGATAAGTTAGCCGTTTTGGCTCGTCGAACGGGTCTCCCCTTGTAATTTGAGGCGATGCCGGTGACCGCTGCTAAACGATCCTTGCAGTGGTTTGACAACTTGGAGGAGGGTAATAAATCTGCTTCCTTCTTGACCAAGGGTTTAGTATATTACTCTCTAAGAAGCTCCAGCACAAGATCGCCTTGGTTTGCGAATTTGAACTTACAAAGGGATTCAATCACCTTAATTAATAGAATCAGAGCGGGCCATTTGGGCACCAAAGAGCATTTGTTTAGGATAGGCCTCTCTGACTCTCCATTGTGTGAGTGTGGGGAGAGCATTCAATCTTTGAACCATGTCTTTTGGGCATGCCCGAACACTAGGGAAGAGTCAATTGCCCTTCAGAGAGAAATCGCGGTTGTTGGAGTATTTCCTCCTTATGAAATTAGAAGCCTAGCTTTCTCTGAATATCCTAGAATTATCAAAAGCATCATCCAATTTGCTAGTGCAATCCGTGACGTTTGTGAACTCACATATATATATAAGTAATCAGATTATAAGTCTAAGGTTTTTTATATTTTCTATTTTATTGTTTATTTTTTATGAACCTAAATGTACAAATTATACCCGATTTTTGGGTAAAGTGATAGGTAATCAATCTGTGATATTTGAATCTGTGATACATTTAAATATGTTAATACATAAGGCATATGACCCAGTTACTTGACGTCACACAAAGAATTCACACTGGTATATTTTAGTAGTTTTGATCTTGCTTATTAAACACCTTCCCATTTTGAAAGACCATATTGTGGTCACCCTGGAGCCATCTGGTTTTCATTGTTTGCGGCTTGGCCACATCTCAAGATGGCCGCCAGTTAGCCTGATACTATAGGGCATCGGCTTTCAAACCTGGTCCAAGAGAGTCATCTCTGTTAAATAGTGGATTTAACCAACCACACATCGCTGTTACGTGAATCATTGGCCGGCGCGGATTTCCTGTGGCCAGTCCGGTTTCCCTTTACTGTGGTGGTGAAGGCCTGGATAAAATTGTACTAAAGAAGAAGAAGAAGAAGATCAAGTCACTCTTGGAAGAACCATCGTGCAGTGCACCGCATTACAACAAAAAATCCATCAAACAATGGGACGACGCAATCCTGGTAAGGACTACATGTATAATAATATAAGATATACTTACCGTAGTTATATAAAAGAATTTCTAATTATATTGGCAATCGACGGAACAGTGAACCGGCCCTATTAGATTCTTCCTGAGGTACAATAAAAAGTGTGGCTCACGAGACCGATATATTCATTCCGGCCACGAAGATCTTGAAATAAAATGTACACTGCGCAAAATTATTTCGGGTTATCGTTCTAGTAGATTGATTTATTAACTTTCAATAGTTAGTATACAGATTAACATTTGTTTTTCATTCGCTCTGCCGCAGGGTTGAGACTGCATCGAACTATTCCAGCGATGACTAAAATGACCATGTGCCATGAAAATATTTTGTCCGGACAATCCTCTGTGACCCAAAGGAATACACTTTTGAGAAACTTTTATTCGTAGAACTATTGAATTTGTTTATTCAACTTGTTGGCGATTGCTGGTAAAGCAGATCGCGAGTTGTTGGGATGACATGCGCGGACAGTGCGCAGGTCTACTCAAGACGAAACATAGCCTTGGTAAAGGCACGATTGTATTACCGCGGAAGCGGCCATTCTTGTTTTTTGATATACCTCACTTCCGTTCCACATGAGCTTACATTCGCCACGGTGTGAATGAATAAAACCTCGTTGAGTTTCTCAATCCAATCGGAATCTTATTTTTAACCCTGCCATCCTGCTCCGAAATAAGCAAAACAACAGGTTATGGGCCCAGAGAAGTGTTTCGAGTGACATTTATCGTGAGAAAAGGAAACTTTAGATCTTTTTGCGTGATTGAAAATCGCGTGTGTCCAAAAGGTTAGCCAGCCTCGTGCAAAAGTGTAAAATGACCACGACGGACAGTGAACTCACGAAAGTCGAGAAACTCTCGGGAGTTGAGAACTGGAGCATGTGGAAGTTCGAGGCGCGTGTCAACCTCTCTGCCAGCGAAGCAATGGAAGTGGTCAGCGGGGTTTTTCCGAATCCAGAGCCCGGTGCGAATATGTCTGCTGAAGCAACGACAGCACATGAGAAGAAGCTGGAAAAATGGACGAAACTCGACAGCTTGGCACAAAAAACGATTGTGCAGACGGTGAGTCGATCATGCAAACTCTACATCATCAATTGCGCAACAGCAAGGGAAATGTGGGATAAACTACATGGAATTTTTGAAAACAAAACCGACACATCCATGCATATGCTGCAAAAGCAGTGGTATTGCTTGGCAAAGGACGCAGGCGATGATATATCTATGCACATTGCAAAAATCAACGACTTAGCATGCCGAATAGCCCTGCATGGAGAACCAATAACAGAGAGCATGATCGTGACCAAAATTCTAATGACTCTATGTCTTCCTATCAGCATTTCGCAATATCGTGGGACTCAACGTCCCAGGCCGAGCGCACATTGTCGAATCTAGTGGCACGCCTTTCCATGTTGGAGCTCCAGCTCAATGCGAAGGAAGGTCAGCAGAACAATGCGTTCTCGATGAAAACGAACCAGCAACGAGGCAATAAAGGCAAAAAACCAGGAAATTGTCACAAATGCGGCAAGGCGGGCCATTGGAAATCGGAGCCAAGGCGAATCGAGCGTAGCACAGGAAAGCAGAGGGAGCGCTTTCATCGGAGGTGAGATAAAAGCAAGTGCAGTTGTATCCGTGGAGGAATCGACAGATTGGTTTCTAGATTCCGGAGCCAGCCAGCATGTGTCCCCAATTCGGAGCTGGTTTGTCAATTATAAAGTATTAGCCACTCCATTCCAAGTCAGGGTTGGTAACGGGGAGATTATCCTCGCAGAGGGCGTTGGTGAAATTGATATACTGTCCTTCAATGGGTCAGAGTGGGAGAAGCATCACCTGACACCGGTTCTTTATGTACCAAAACTAAGATACAACCTTCTGTCAATGTCCTCAGCTCTAGACAAAGGACTGAACTTCGAGTCGGATAATCAACAGTGCCGCCTACAGAAAGAGGACAAAATCGTCGCAGTGGGAGACAGACACGAAGACTTGTACAAAATGCGCTTCAAGGTCGGCAACGAACAGTCCGAAGACAACAGCTTGCAGCGAGCAACAGCACAGGTCACCGAGAGCGATTCGCTCAGAACGTGGCACGAGCGCCTCGTGCTTCAAAATATACCACACGTGCGTGAGATCCTCAAGCTGTGGAACATCAAAACTAAACCGGAACAGGATTGGAACTGCGACGGGTGCGAAAAAGGAAAAATGAGCAGAAAGCCGTTCGCAGTGAGCAAATCTCAGTCAAAGGAACCGGGCGAGCTGCTGCACGCCGACCTGTGTGGGCCTATGGAGCACCCATCAATAGGAAAATCAAGGTACTTCCTGCTCGTCAAAGATGACTTCTCACATTATAAGTTCGTGTTCTTCTTGAGTCAAAAGTCCGAGGTTAAGCACCATCTTGGAAATTTACTAAAACGCATTAACACCCAACTTGGCAGAAAGATCAAGACTCTCAGGACGGACAACGGAACAGAGTTCACCAACCAGGACATGCGAGAGGTACTGCAGCAGCACGGGATCAAGCACGAGACGAGTGTCTCGTATACTCCAGAGCAAAATGGGGCCATAGAACGCGAAAACAGGACGATCGTCGAGGCAGCAAGAAGCATGCTTCACGCAAAGGATATGGACCTCAAGCTGTGGGCAGAAGCGGTGCACACAGCTACATACGTAATAAACCGCACGGGAACAAGCAGTGTACGTGGAAAAACACCGCATGAACTGTGGTTCGGCGAACCGGCAAAAAAGGCTGACTACAAGATATTCGGCACGGAGGTTTGGACACACATTCCAAAGCAACGACGCACAAAATGGAGTGCGAAAGCGAAAAAGGGAACGTTCGTTGGATACGACGAGTCTACGAAGGGCTACCGGATTTGGTTCGAAGCAGAGAACAAAGTAGAGACACTTCGCGACGTGAAGTTTTTGAGCGAGAAAAATCGCAAAATACATGAAGAGGAAGAGGATAAATACGCAATAATTCGGACGCCGGTGCCCACCAGCTGCGAAGAGGACGAGGAATCGGATGATTCCGAAGGGGGCATAAATGAGCAGCAAGCAGATCGAGCAGAAGAAGATCCGGGACAGCAGGCCGAACAGCAAGATCGTGCACCACAGCCGCAAGCAAATGCCCGAAGGTTGCGAGACCGCGACAGTTTGCGCCAGCCAGCGAGATACGGGGACTATGAGTTGAACATCGAAGAAATCTTCCTCGCCGAGACCCAAGAACCAAAAACATATGAAGAAGCGCTCGAAAGCTCCGACAACGAGGCCTGGAAAACCGCCATGGGCGAGGAGATGGATTCCCTACACGAGAATAATACTTGGCAGCTAGTGCAACGTCCGCCAAATGCAAAGGTGTTGCCCAACCGCTGGGTGTATCGTCTCAAGCCTGGGATCGGCGACCGTGGTGATCGATATAAAGCTCGACTGGTAGTGAAGGGTTTTTCACAACGTCCAGGGATCGACTACGAGGAGACATTCAGCCCTATTGTAATATTCGGGTCTATTTGAGCGATTCTAGCTGTGGCAGCGATGTCAAAAATGCATCTCATGCAGTTTGATGTGAAGACGGCATTGATCAACGGCGTCCTCGAGGAAGAGATCTTCATGGCACAACCAAAGGGTTTCGAGGACGGAACCGAAAAAGTCTGTTGACTTCGAAAAGCCCTGTACGGCTTAAAACAAGCCGCACGATGTTGGAACAAGAAATTCGTCGAATGTCTGAGAAAATTCAACTTGACCGCAACATCGGAGGACCCGTGCGTTTTCATTTCGCACGACGACGACGCGACTTTGGTCCTGGCCATCTATATCGACGACGGTTTGATTGCCTCTACATGCGAAACCAAGATTCAAGGTCTCTTACAGCACTTGGCAGCAGCGCTGCAGGTCACAGTCTCTCCGCTGGGTTTTTTCCTGGGAATGGAAATAAAGCATCTCTCAGACGGTTCGATTTTTGCAAGTCAAAAATCGTACGCTCAGAGAATACTGGAGCGATTTCGCATGGGCAAAGCAAATCCAGTGTCGATTCCGGGGGACCAGCACACCGACTTAAGCCTGCAAGAGTGCAGCCTCGAAGAAGACGTCGTCAACGTCCCATACAAGGAAGCTGTGGGGAGTTTGCTTTTCCTCGCGACAGTAACTAGGCCGGATATAGCTTTTTCGGTCAACGCCGTGAGTCAGTACGCGGAATCGCCAAAAAGGGTTCACTGGAACGCGGTGAAAAGAATATTAAAGTATATTAAGGGCACGGTTGCCCATGGTGTATTGTTCTCTAGCGAACATGAGAACAAAAGACTGAACGCATACAGCGACGCGGATTTCGCGGGTGATAAGCAGACGCGTAAGTCAACCAGTGGATTTATTATAAAGTTCGCGAATTCACCCATTTTATGGGGATCATTGAAACGGCGGTCTGTAGCGCTATCGACTATGGAAGCAGAGTATATCGCGGCAAGTCAGACAAGCAAAGAGCTCATTTGGTTGAGCAGACTGATAAACGAGCTAGTCAAGCGCGAGATAAATATTCCAGTGATGTACATAGACAATCAAAGCGCAATTGAGTTTATTAAAAACCCGCAGATAACAAAGAATTCAAAACATATCGAGGTACGCTATCATTTCGTCAGAGATAATTACGAGAAAAAGAGCTTCGAAATCGAGTACGTAAGTACGGACGAACAATTGGCCGACGTTCTTACGAAGCCGCTCAGCAGAACGAGATTCGGACATCTGCGACGGGAGATCAACGTAATCGACGAAGAGGAAGTCCTCCGCATATCAACCCAAAGTGGGAGTGTTGGCGATTGCTGGTAAAGCAGATCGCGAGTTGTTGGGATGACATGCGCGGACAGTGCGCAGGTCTACTCAAGACGAAACATAGCCTTGGTAAAGGCACGATTGTATTACCGCGGAAGCGGCCATTCTTGTTTTTTGATATACCTCACTTCCGTTCCACATGAGCTTACGTTCGCCACGGTGTGAATGAATAAAACCTCGTTGAGTTTCTCAATCCAATCGGAATCTTATTTTTAACCCTGCCATCCTGCTCCGAAATAAGCAAAACAACACAACTATTAATTGTTGACTTACATCATGCGAATAGAGCCTCAGCGATAGAGAATTGCATCGAAGAGATGGAATTGAATGGTTCAAGCGGTAACCAAATGTGACTATGCACCATGAAAATATTTTGCCCGAACAATCCTCTGTGACCCAAGGGAATAAACTTTTGAAAAACTTTTATTCCGTTGGGTCACAGAGGATTGTCCGGGCAACAAATTTTCATGGTGCGCAGCCACATTTGGTTATCGCTTGAACAGTTCGATGCAATCTCATCGATGCGATTCTCTGTCGCTGAGGCTCTATTCGCATGATGTAAGTCGAGAATTGAGAGTTAACAAAACAAATTCAATATTTCTTCTACGAATAAAAGTTTGAAAGAGATTGAATCGAACAGTTCAAGCGATAACCAAATGTGACTGCGCACCATGAAAATATGTTGGCTGTACAATTCTCTGTGACCCAAAGTAATAAACTTTTTAAAAACTTTTATTCGTGGAAGAACTATTGAATTTGTTTATTCAACAATCAATTGTCAATTTACATCATGCAAATAGAGCCTCAGCGATAAAGAATTCCAACGAAGACATTGCATCGAACTATTCAAGCCATAACCAAATGTGACTTCGCACCATGCAAATATTTTGCCCGGACGATCCTCTGTGACCTAGAGGAATAAACTTTTGAGATACTTTTATTCGTAAAAGAAATATTAAATTTGTTTAGCCAACTATCAACTGGCGACTTACATCATGCGAATAGAGTCTCAGCAACAGAAAATTCAAAGATGTGTCTCATAATGCCACAATAAAAGAGGTCGAAATGATCGGAGTCTAAAAAAAAATTTAGATACCCAAATAGACAAACGTGGTGCTCGGCAGTTGAATGTCGGTAAGGAGTCGGCAAGAGTACGGCACGTAAGGCCACGGTATCTTCTTCTTCTTCTCACTCAATTTGACTGAGCGACCTCGTACGAAATAGAGGGCGCCTCGTCTGGCCACCAGAATGAACGTGTCGGCCAACGCGCTGAATTCAAGCGTGTTTGCAGGGGCTTCGTCACGGCACACCTGATTCAGTTCTAATCCATGAGAGGGATTTTAATTTTCAAACCCCTTTTTTTTTAAAGGATATTCTTCAGCCTAGATTATTCAATTTAGGCCACTGCCATAACCCGCGTCGATTGCGTATCTCTCACTTGAGTGTTTTAATAAATGGCTTCCAAAAATTTAAGGAGAGGAAGGTTGGAAACAACCAAGCAAGATTAATTTTAGGGTTCTTAGCACCCGATTTATCACAGTTCTTCTACCTTTGAAAGGGCCAATAGATCCACTGGACTACACTAGGAATTAACCCTTAACCATACATATAGACTACATCACAGATTTATCACAGACGTATACATCAGACTTTAATTTATCTTAACACTTCGGGACTTAGCCCTCGTCTCTTAATACTATGTATAAACCAAATTACAAACATTCTTTATCTCCCTAGCAAAATTAAATAACAATAGTAAGATCTTGGGTGAACTCGAGAACGACAAACTGATCGCCTCATAGGGCGGAAAAATACCCAACTTCATCAGATCCGTGGTTAGGACTGAGGAACTAACAGATGTTTCTGTGCATTGCCAAAAAACGTGATTCAGTGTTTGCACATCCACGCCACAAGGGCCACCTGGGCCCTCAATTAGACCCACTCTATAAAGATGCTCGCCTGTACCAATGTGACTCGTTCGCATTCTGTTAGTAAAAGTAATCACGTCTCTAGTGAAATTCGTCGACGCAAACCACAACGACTTGCCCGAACGCTTCCTATGCGGACCATAGGATCTTCCCCTGTTGACAAAAGACGCCTCCAGTCTATCCAAGTCCTCTGACAAAAAAATTTGAGACGCAAAGTTTGCGATGGTCCTTGGCATGGCAAGAAACGGCAGGACTCTTCCCCCGGTCGCCGCTCACACCGCTAGATCATCCGCAATTTCATTGCCCACAATCCCACAGTACGAAGGGCACCATAAAAATTCTATTTTCCGTATACTTGACATCCTACTGTAAAGTGACTTTGTTTCCAAAATCAGCGGGTGGGTCTTTCGAAAGAGCAGTTAAGACACTGAGGGAATCCGAGCATATTAATGCGTTTCCGGGAAAGCGATATTTTATTCCTTTGAGTGCCTCCACGATGGCTCGCGCCTCCGCTTCAAAAATGCTTGCCGTGGCACACATTTTAAAGGACCCTGAGACTTTAGACTGCCTAATATGAAAAGCTAGCCCTACGTGGGGTTTGTTTTTGCTCTTCGAGCCATCCGTAAACACTTGTAACCAATTAGGCCAGCGCTTTTTGACTTCAGACTCAAAAAATTGCGGGGCAATATTCCTTCTACCCTTGTTAATTGAATTACCAATATCCGTAACCGGAATGATAGAAGTTAGCTGAGGTTTAATGGGGAAGTCAAAGCAAGGGACTAGATTCGACCTGAAGGCCCTATCGGAATTTGTCGAAACCAATGACCATATAGAGAATAGAAAAGATTTAAAAGAGGCCGGGACATTGGGAAATCTACGGAGTCTTTCTGACAGAAACTTCAACTTGGGTATTAGAGGGTGGTTTTTTAAAGAGAAAGCACGGGCCAAATATCTTGCCGCCAGGAGTCTAGCTCTGAACCAGATAGACGGTTCCTTAGCCAGGTCCAACAAAGCATTAGTCGGAGTAGATTCAAAACAACCAAGGATTAGCCTGAGAGCCTGAAATTGGATTTTTTCTAGCTTCTCGACATTCGAACGTGCCGCCGAATGTGTGCAAAAAAATGCCCATTCTAGTCTGGCCCTGACGAGACCTTTATAGACCATTAACATGGTGGAGGGTTGAGCTCCCCACGCCTTATGGGACAATGCCTTCAACACGTTAAGGCACTGCAATGAGCGCCTTCTCGACTCATTAGCCTGAGATCTAAGCTTTTCGATAATACACATGAGTTCCTGAGATGAACAAGGCAGCCAAATATTATGGGGTAGCGGGATATTCCTGTTCAACGGAATCACCGGAGCAGTATTCAGATCCGTAGAAGGCGGGGCCAATTTATCAATATAAGTCATTATCTGAGTGTTATTACCTACATTTGATACACCGGACCTCGGGACGAATGCCCCACTAAACCTTCTGATCGTATCCCACACTTTCTTGACCGGCATATCCGGGTTAATAGACGAGGCAAAGTTTTTAAAGGAGTCACGTTTTTCTGATTTAAATACGGCTTTTGCATTTTCATCCTCTACGACCCAAGCCCTTAAATCCTCGGGGCTTTTTGTTTGTTTAAACTTTCTAAAAGCTTCTCTACGTTTATTCAACGCAATTGAACATTTCTCGTTCCATCAAGATTTAGGAACTCTTTTCCTTAAAGTATTCAAATCCTTTTTTAGAACAGGCTTAGCACCAGAATCCAATAATGCCGATTTAATTGACTCGAAAACCGAGTTGTAATGGTTTAACACATTCGCAGGATTAACCTCCTTACAGCTCGGGATAGAACCCAACTGATTCTTAAACCTTTCCCAGTCTACCGTCTTTGTACTTAAGGACGGGCGAACCTCAATATTCCGTTGAACAACCCTTTTTATCGAACAATTAATCACAAAATGGTCGCTGCCAAGAAGATCCTCGGAAACTTTCCAAGAGCAGTAGACGCTAAAATTCGAACTGACGATTGACAAATCCAGAACATTAAAAATCCCATCAGAAGAACAGTATGTTGAAGAGCCGTCATTAGGGACCAACAGA
Organism: Stenichneumon culpator; assembly: GCA_964017025.1. NCBI lineage: Eukaryota > Metazoa > Arthropoda > Insecta > Hymenoptera > Ichneumonidae > Stenichneumon > Stenichneumon culpator. Next base: position 19,040,918 of record OZ024771.1, read on the forward strand.
TTCAGATTATTAAGAGATTTGCGCAGAGATCTCCCCGAGGTATTAAATGACTCATTACCCCACATTGGAGCATGTGCATTCAAGTCACCTCCTATAAATAAGAAATTATTGCCACTAAGCCTTAATATTTCATTAAGGAATTAATTCCAGGTAGTAACCCTCGTAGAGAAGTTAGGGGCTCTATAACAGCTGACTAGGAATAGGTTCTTATTACCCTTAAGAAAAATTTCAACCGCCACTGCTTCTATCTCACGAGAATTCCAAATGTTCGATGGAATAGGAATGGGTCGAAAACTAACGCATTTTTTAACCGCAATCGCAACTCCACCTCCTAACTCGTCATTGGGTCTATCTCTACGAATAAGAGCAAAATTAGGGATATTAAAGCGAGTTTCACTGCGCAGAGAAGTCTCGGATAAGATAAGGACATCAGTCTCTTTAGTTAAAGTTGGAATCTCGTGCCATTTGCTGTTCAAACTCCTACAATTCCATTGTGAGATAAACAAACTATCTACAGCCATTGGTGAAGGTGGAAGGAAAAGCGAAGAGACCAGGGAGTAATCAGGCAACTGAGAGGAGTTAAAAAACGCGAAGACTCACAGAACGCGCGAAAATCCCGGTCTATTAGCTATCAACCTTGGGCTTGGAATTTTGCTCGAAAATGGTCTCTTCTGAACAGTCCATGGACTCACAAGATTCAGGGGTTGAGTACAACTCCTTGCTTACTACTGGTAGGGTTTTCTCTAAATCTTCTACTTCCGTAATGCAAGATCTCGCTCCTACGGATGGCCTCAACGGGCGTTCCGGGTGCGACTGGGAAGGGGGCTCCTCCACCAACGGCTTCGAAAAAAGCTTCGGAGCCGCAAGAGGCGGGAATACCCTCTGAAGCCGAGACACTGTAGGCCCACGGACAGGCGACGCTGAAGTGCGAGGAGGGTCGACCGCCTCCTCGTCCCGGGACTCCCCCGGGGGACCTCGCTCGAGCTTTCCTTGTGAGGAGCCCGACCAATCGCCTCCGTCTCGCCCGAGCTCTCCAGGTCAGTGTCATCCCGGGAATCCGATGATTTTTTTGGTATCTTTCGACGAGTAGAGTGGATTTTCTTCAGATTCTGCTTTTTTGGAGGATCAACCCTCGTGGGGGAAATCAAACTCCTTTCCGGCAGAGCAGGGAAGGCTTCAGTCCAGGCTTGTGCCCGCTCGTCCGAAGAGAGCAGGTGGGTGACCGAGGAAGACTCTCTGCCAAGAGATCTATCCATCCGCCAGCGCTCAAGCCAGGCCTCGGATCTGTAAAAGTTCAAAAGGTTGTTAGATTGAACAATCCTCTCCGCCTCTTGTCTATCAATGTTCATGTGTGCCATGAATTTATTAATTATATTTTGTTTGACCAGTGCAGGGCAATTTCTATCACTCGCTAGGTGACCACCCCCCCAGTTGACGCAGCAGGGACTGGTGCTTACGCACTCTCTTTCTGTGTGGTTGCCGCCACAGATCATACAGCGAGCTTTACCTGTGCACTGCTTTTCTAGATGACCAAAACGTTGACAATGATTGCACCTTTTGGTGCGGGGTAAAAAGGGTTCGATCTTTACTCTTGTTTTGTAAATAGCGATCTTATCAGGAAGGATGTTACCATCAAACCAGATTTTTATCGAACTCGTGGGGATAAGCTTGCCCGCATCAGGACCCGAGTGAATCTTCCTGGAGATCCTCTCGAGTCTAATAATCTTCATCGACGGACCGAGCCAATCAATCTCTTCCAGGATTTCTTCATCTGTAAGTGAGGGCTCTACGTCCCTCGCTACCCCAACTCTGGACACTTTGTTGTCAGGAATATATGCTCTCCAGGACGCAGGAAGGTTCTTTCCCTGAGTGTGAACCATAAGGTTGGCGAGCTGGTATGATGCGAGTGTAACCTCGACCAGGTTCCGACCCTTCCTTTTCGTCTCTGTGTGTAACGGCCGCAGCCTCATATTTTGTTTGAACCGACTTTAATATTTATCCGAGCGTATCGATACGGAGTTTCCGTTCGATACGCTCTTCAAAGAAGCCCTTAAGGCTATCGCGCATCCGGACCGCCGTGAGCGTCCACTTATCGAATAGACTAAACACTCTGTGACTCTTTATTCCATTGTGAAGCGAGCGCGAAGCCCTCAGCTTCACGCCCGCTTCACGGCAGTTCAGCTCCGACCGACGACCAGTGCGGTACACCTCGAATTATACACTCCGAATAATTATTCTCCGACTAATAAAGTCCAAATTTTATAATATACTTGATTCATCTCATTAATACGCTGCCTGACCAATCGACCATCCGTCACACTGTGATTCCCTCATTGGCCTTTAAACGCTTACCGGTAATCATGGGATGGAGATTACCCACAGCCCCCGGGCGAAGAGACCTGCCTCCCGGCGCTGGGACTTCTTGTTTAATCAAAACAACAAACGGAGCAATGCAACTGGCATTGTACCGATTTCTTTTCTCTGGGAAGTCTGAGCTGTCTGCTCTTCCGTGGCGATCGAGCATGCGGGTAATGGGGGTCACCCCATCCGGGGATGAGTGCCGGAGTAGCCGTAACGAAGGCACGTTACCCCGGGTGGCCCCACACGCCTGTATGCTCCATTATGGGCATCAGCAGGCGTCTCATAGCTGGTTGATGTCAAGTCTTCGAGCCACCCTTCCAGAAGGTGATCTTCGGACACCGGGTGATCGCTGTTTTCACAGATTGGCTCAAGGCGGTCCGACCGCTCTCTTGGGGGTTGTTCGGGCTGTTCCCGTCTCTTGGCGGGCTGGGGGTTGCTGGGGGCCCTTCTGGGGTGTCGGATCTGACACATGGTGCCGAGAAATGTCGGGAGAACACACCTCGGATGCATCCTGTGCTGTTATAGTCTCGATGCAAATGACGAATCGACTTATGCCGACACTCACGTGCAGGAGTCCCCCTTGCCCCTGGTCTTAAGAGTGGCGGGTGCGGCGCGTGCTGCACTCATTAGAAATCGGACTTTATCCTGCGCGCCAACGGGCGCGCGGGGCTTGGTGCATGGAACGACTTTACATGCACCAAATTCCCACCCATCCATTCAACTTCCTTCCACCCCCTTTGGGCGGTCTCCAGCGGCGGCCTCTCCCATCCCTTCGGGGGTGGGAAAAGTCGACGTCAAAGACCGCGAAACCCCAACCGGGCCCTGCGCTGTCGATGTCTTTGGATATCGATGGTGACGGAACCGGGGGGTCTACTAATCATTTTATTATTTCAGGCATAAATCTTTTTCTTTTCAGGTGCGGTTTCAGGCCGTTGCGCCTCGGGCGACTCGTTGCGTATCTAGTTTCGCTTCGTTTCGTCTCGTCCGCTTCGGCCTGTCTCCGATACTAATCTGTTTCTTTTTCCACAGGTCCCCCAATCCACCCCTAGCGGTCTCCAGCGTCGGCTTCTCCTATCCCCTTGGGGAGGGGAAAAGGCGACGTCAATGACCGCGAAACCCCAACCGGGCCCTGCGCTGTCGATGTCCCGGGGCATCGATGGTGACGGAACTGGGGGTATACTAATCTATTTTATTTTTCCAGGTACTAATCTTTTATTTTCAGATTCTCAGGCTTCGGTACAAATCGTTTCGTCCCGTTCGATCCGCTGCATTTCTGTATCGCTTCGCTTCGGCTCATCACGTTTTGTTTGTTCCGCTTCTGTCTTCTTGATTCTGTTAGTGCCGTTCGTTCCGTTCACGCGTTCGTCGGCTCCGTTTGAATCGTCTACTCGTCGTTTCGTTTCGTGTTGACTCGCTAGATTCGACCCGCTTCGTCTCGACCCCCCTTTTATCCTTCTTTTCTCTTATCTTGCTTTTCTTTTCCTCTTTTCTTCTTCTCCTGAGTTCTCCTCTCTTGTTCTCTTGTTCTGTTGTGTTTCCTTCTCCTTGTTCCCTTTCCTCCTGCTCCCTTGAAGAAGCAAGAATGTTTTCTAGAGAAAGATCACGTTCTTGCTGCTTGTGTGTGCGTGTACGTGTGAATGTGTGTGTGTGGGTATGACTGTGTTCGTGTGTGCGTATTAGTGTGTGAATATGGGTTTCCCTCTTTCCTTCTTTTTCCTTTTCCTGTCCCCTCGTTAACTTGCCTATCGTCTGTCTGTCTTTCTTTCTTTCTTTCTTTCTTTCTTTCTTTCTACCCTACCCTCCTCTATAGTTTTAATTTTAATCTTAATTTTGATTCTAATCTTATTTTTCCCTACAGACGGGCCCACTGACCCGACTCAGCGCCCCCCCTAGACTAAGCTGTATCTACGTGGCGAGGGTCTCATGGTAGAAAGGGGTAATTTGTTCTGCCTCAAGCGTGGCGGTTAGGGCGGTTGGGGGCCCCCGACTCCGTATTCATTCTCCCGGGTGGGGCAAGGCGGCTCTGCACCACTCTGTGTTCTTTACTTCCGACCGTACTCGTGGGACGAAAAATGAAATTGATCAAAACTCTGTATGAATGTGATCGTGTGAATGGACGTAGGAGTGTCCGCCTGGCCGAGCAAGGGCAACCAGGCGCGGCACAAGTGGGAGTTGCTGACACCGTCGCGAGGCCGCACACCCGTGCCGCTGCGAGGGGGTTGACGGCTTCTCAGCCTGCATCCGCTCATCGGGGTCCACCCCCTTGCGGTCCCACGAGTGTCGCTGGCCGAAGACGCGTCGGCAGTCAGAGAAATGTTCTCGGCCTTCGTGCCGTCCGTGTAGCGTTGGTTAGGTGCGATAGGCTCCCGATCCAGACCGCTGGAACGGGAAACGTAGTAGACCCCCCCAACAGACCCGCGAATCTCGAGCCCCGCGTGGCTCAAATCGTTCTCGACCGGTGCGATAGACTCGTTTTAGGACGCGTAGTAGATCAGGTTAGACACGCGAACGTAGACCCGCGACCCGCGAACGTGAACCCCCTCGACGAACCCCCTAATATTAACGTCAACCCTTTGCGTACCCTGGGAATTAGAATCGTTCAGCTGAACGCGCGGCGTTCAGAGGTAGTTACCGGCGAGGTGCGCGAACTCATCAGCCAAAAGCGTCTTGACATCCTGCTATTGCAGGAGCCTTATGTCAAAAGAACAGACGCGGCACACACATTCTTCGGATTAGGTACCGCAGCACAGGTCGCAGCGGTCAGAACCGAAAGAGCATGGGCAGCCGTGGTAGTGTGCAACCCAGCCTTTCAGATGCTCTTCGTCTCGCAACTCAGCACGACACATTGTGTCTGTGCGGAGGTGCAGGCACCCGGCTTCTCGTTCTATGTCGTCTCGCATTATTTTCAATATCGGGACGACATCGAGTTGCACCTCAGACACCTCGATATGGTGCTTCGTTCTCTGAGGGGGAAGAGAGTTATAGTGGCGTTAGACGCAAATGCGAAATCGGCTCTGTGGGGACCACAGGAGACCGATGATCGAGGTACCAGGCTGGAGGAGCTCATTCGAGTCTTCGGTCTGGATATCTTGAACGACGCTGGTCAACCGGCGACTTTTTGGACGACAAGGGGAGAGTCGTACATCGACGTCACCTTGTCGTCGCCCTCCATGACTCGATTCGTCAGAGAATGGAAGGTTCGACCGGAGTGGACGACCAGCGATCATAGGGCGCTTGACATCAGATTGCGAGTGCCAAAGGCCGCAGCGGGAGATCGGGTGGCCGGTCTCAGTCGGTATGACACTCGTCGTGCAGACTGGGAGCGGTTTGCCGAGATCCTAACGGCTCTGTCGAGAGATAGGCTGGAGGGGCTCGCAATTGAGTCGGCAGACGACGTCGAAATTATGGCTACGACTCTCACGAGCGTCCTGACGGACGCCTGTGTCGAGTCTATGCCGCGCAAGAAGCGCTTCAGAAAGTCCAACCCATGGTGGACACGAGAATTGACCAACAAAAGGAGGTTGGTCTTCAGACAGCTGCGTGCGTATCAGAGGGAGAGAACGCAGCCCCTGCGCCTCGAAAAGTTGCAAGTATATCGCACGTCTTTGCGAGAGTACAGCAATGAGATGAAGAGGGCGAAACGTGACAGCTGGAAGGCTTTCGTCACGTCGTACGGGAACGAGGAGCCCTGGGACTTCGTATACAAGCACCAGGCTGATAAACTCCGAGTTCAGAAAGTGCTGAGCACTATCCGGCGTGGCGAAGAGAACACGATGGATATGAGAGAAACCGCCAGAGGCCTTCTCGATACGCACGTCCCCGATGACCGGGAAGAGGATGATACCCCGTGGCACAGAGCGGTGCGCGAAAGAGCGCAAGAACCGCTCGACACGGAAGACGCCAGAGTATTCACCGAAGGTCAGATGAAGAAGGCGTGCAGTTCTTTTAAAAATGGTAAAGCTCCGGGACACGACCTCATCGAGGTCGCAGTCCTCAAAGGAGCGTGCAGAATCATCCCCGATCAGCTGCTTAGATTGTACAACGCGTGTCTTGTTTGGGGAACTTTTCCCGCAGCCTGGAAGGAGGGCTCCCTCAGAGTTCTCCTAAAGGGCGAAGACAAAGACGAGAAGGACCCTAAGTCCTATCGCCCGATTTGCTTACTTTCCGTTGTAGGGAAATTATTCGAGAAACTAATAAAACTAAGATTGAGCGACGTGATAGAGCAGGGTATTTCTAATCGTCAGTTCGGCTTCATGCCGGGTCGCTCCACGGAGGATGCGATCGTAGAGCTCCGCGCTATGGTCGACGAATCCGCATCGCAATATACGGTCGCGCTACTCTTCGACATCGCCGGGGCATTCGACAACGTCTGGTGGCCCATGATCTTCAGGGAGCTGCGCATCAGGGAATGCCCGGCCAACATCTACAAGATTCTGCAGAGCTACTTCCAGGATCGTCGAGTAGTGCTCGCGTGGGGGGATGAAAGTGTCTCCAAGCGTGCCACGAAGGGCTGTCCACAGGGGTCAGCCCTGGGTCCGGCATGCTGGAACATTATGTTCGATTCGCTTCTTCGGAAACTCGAGGAGCTGTGTCCTGACCGATTCATCGCCTACGCGGACGATCTTCTGGTCCTGGTAAGCGGGGAATCGAGAAGGGAGCTCGAAATCGAGGGCCAAAGAATCGTCGATGCGATCGTCAGTTGGTCTCGAAAGGCGAGGCTCGAACTTTCCGCACGGAAGACGGAGGCTATCCTCCTCAAGACCGTGTGGGTTCGACCTCCACCGATAGGTAGGCGCGGCGGGAACCGTCCCGATCGACAGCGTAGGCAGGCGGTTAGGCCAAATTTGGCAAACAGGTACCCGACAATAAGAATAGGTAACGCGACGATCCCCTTTAAAGACTCGGTTAGATACCTGGGCGTCCACTTCGATAAGGAAATGGGGGTTAAATCTCACTGTAGGTATTTGCGGGATAAAGTCGGGAAACTTTTTACGAAGCTCGGGAAAATGGCAGGTTCGGGGTGGGGGTTGCGATACGCGGCGTTGAAAACCGTCTACAGCGGGGTCTTCCTCCCGATAGTAGCTTACGCTGCTGCGGGATGGGCGGACCTCTGCAACGCGCACGACAATAGGGTTCTTCGCTCGGCGCAGCATATCGCACTAAAGGCAACCACGGCCGCGTACAGAACGTCGTCGTGGGATTCGCTGTGCGTTATCGCTGCTGCCATTCCCGTAGACATACTACTTCTAGAGCGTATAGCTAAATACAAAGTGAACACGGGTGTGGACGCCTGGATGAACGGTATAGATATCGCGAACAATTGTCGAGATGCGGTCAAGCGCATAAAGGAACAGGCGTTGGTGATGTGGCAGACCCATTGGAATTCATCAACGAAGGGTCGAACCACACACGCCTTTTTCGGCAGCATTCGAGAGAGGCTGGAGGCGCGTTGGCTTCGAACGAACCACTACAGCACGCAGGTTCTCACCGGCCATGGGAATTTCAGGGCGCGTCTCGCATCCTTTAATCTCGTGGACGGGGGAAACTGCCGCTGCGGTTTGCCGGAGACATCGCAGCATTTCCTCCTCGAATGCCCACGTTTCGAGGCGCAGAGAGTCGCTCTGCGTGAAATAATCGGAGATAGAGAGTGGCCAGAAGCGGCGCGCCAATTGGTGTCGTCTGCCGAGGCCTTTTCTGTCTTCTCCGATTTCGGTAGGGAGTGCCTTTGGCTAAAGGCACAGGAAGAGCTCGCTGAGCAGTAGTGTAGGGAATCGGCGTATCTTTCGCGGTGCGACGGAGCACGAAGAACGAAGAATGAAGAACGCGGAACGAGGAAAAACGGAGAAAGAAGAAAGAAGAGCGAAGAGCGAAGAAGAAGATATAGAATTAAGACCGCGCGAAATTCCTTTTCACAAGGAACTTTACTCTCGTCGAAATCGCGTTAGCTTCTGGTATTACTCAACCTGGATGTGTCGGAACTCCCGGAAATGAGTGAATGGGCCGAAACCTTCTCGGACCACCCATTCACTCGAGTGATATAGGCAGGGTTTTATAATTAATAAAAATTTTACTCCATACAGCTTTGCAGCTGCACTTGAACTGCGCAGGGGTCGTTCTGTTTTACGACTTGTTCAAGGCAGCTACCGTGGGGTTCCATCCCCCCGACAATCGCCTGGATATTTTCCGGGCATCCTGTAAGTGGACTTCCTCTTTGAATTTGCTGTCGCTGAGACTCTATTCGCATGATGTAAGTTGACAGTTGATAGTTGGCTAAACGAATTCAATATTTCTTTTACGAATAAAAGTATCTCAAAAGCTATTCCTCTAGGTCACAGAGGATCGTCCGGGCGAAATATTTGCATGGTGCGAAGTCACATTTGGTTATGGCTTGAATAGTTTGATGCAATGTCTTTGTTGGAATTCTTTGTCGCTGAGGCTCTACTTGCATGATGTAAGTTGACAATTGATAGTTGAATAAACAAATTCAATAGTTCTTCTACAAATAATAGTTTTTAAAAAGTTTATTACTTTGGGTCACAGAGAATTGTACAGCCAACATATTTTCATGGTGCGCAGTCACATTTGGTTATCGCTTGAACTGTTCGATTCAATCTCTTTCAAACTTTTATTCGTAGAAGAAATGTTAAATTGTTTTGTTAACTCTCAATTCTCGACTTTCATCATGCAAATAGAGCCTCAGCGACAGAGAATTGCATCGAAGAGATTGCATCGAACTGTTCAAGCGATAACCAAATGTGGCTGCGCACCATGAAAATTTGTTGCCCAGACAATCCTCTGTGACCCAAAAGAATAAAAGTTTATCAAAAGTTTATTCCTTTGGGTCACAGAGGATTGTCCGGACAAAATATTTTCATGGTGCATAGTCACATTTGGTTATCACTTGAACCATTTGATTCAATCTCTTTGATGCAATTCGCTGTCGCTGAGACTCTATTCGCATGATGTAAGTTGACAAATGAGAGTTGACGAAACAAATTCAACATTACTTCTACAAATAAAAGTTTCTCAAAAGATTATTACTGTAGGTCACAGAGAATTGTCTGGGCAAAATATTTTTATGGTCGTTAGTCACATTTGGTCATCGCTTGAATCGTTCAATGCAGTCTCAAGCATGCGGCAGAGAGAATGAAAACAAATCTCGATCTGTATACTAAACATTAAAAGTTAATAAATATAACTACTTAAACGATAACCAGAAATCTATTTGGACACTGCAATTATTAAAAATTAAATTTCTCTTCATCATTTTTCATACAAATTGACATACTTATTCACTATTTCAAATTATTTAAATCAAATTTGTTCAATATACATCAGTATATATATATGACTGCATTTTATCTTGTTTCAGCACGTGCCGCTAAAGGACGGAAAGTTCTTGAAGTTCGGGTAAGACTTTACAACCGAGTTATTTTCATTAGTCAACATGCATTTTATACATGAAATCTTAGCAGGTAGCAACTATTTTGCATAAAGCCTTCAAAATGTGTATATAGTTTCTGATCAGGAGTGTTATTACGCGTACTTCGGAGTAACTTTCGATTTATTTGTAGAACACGGTAGAAGCCCGGTCGGCTTCTCAACAAGTGCGAGTAGAACATCCTTCGCCGGTCCATCAACCGCCGGTGGTGGAGCAACTGCCATCGGTTCATCAGCCACCGCTGGTCCAGCCGCAGCTACTGACTCTAGTATGTATTTTGTTTTTGTAGGGAACGAAAGAAGCATGGCCGCCGTTGCCACCAAGACAAGTGTCGGTTCAGTCGCTGCAACCGGTTCAGCCGCAGGTACCCCTTGGCCCGAAAAAATCGTTGATCCGTAGCGTGGCAATTCAGGTCCCGCCTAGGCAACCGCCGCATAATCAGCAGCAGCCGAATAATCGGCAGCCACCGAATCATCAGCAGCAACCGCAGAATCAGCAGGCGCCGAATAATCGGCAGCAACTGCAGAATCAGCAGGCGCCGAATAATCGGCAGCAACTGGGGAATTGGCAGGAGCCGACTGATCAGCAGCACGCGGATAATCGGCAGGAGCCGACTGATCAGCAGCACGCGGATAATCGGCAGGAGCCGACTGATCAGCAGCACGCGGATAATCGGCAGGCGCCGAATAATCAACAGCACCCGGATAATCGGCAGCCGGCGAATCATCAGCAGCTCGTGGAGAATCGGCAGGCACCGAATAATCAGCAGTGCCCGGATAATCGGCAGGCGCCGAATAATCAGCGGCAACGGGATAATCGGCAGCCGCCGACTCATCAGCAGCAGGTGGATAATCGGCAGGTGCCGAATAATCAGCAGCACCTAGATAATCGGCAGCCACCGAAACATCAGCAGCACCTAGATAATCGGCAGCCACCGAATCATCAGCAGCACCTAGATAATCGGCAGCAGCATGTGGATAATCGGCAGGCGCCGAATAATCAACAGCACCCGGATAATCGGCAGCCGGCGAATCATCAGCAGCTCGTGGATAATCGGCAGGCGCCGAATAATCAGCAGTGCCCGGATAATCGGCAGGCGCCGAATAATCAGCGGCAACGGGATAATCGGCAGCCGCTCAATCATCAGCAGCACCTAGATAATCAGCAGCCGCCGAATCATCACGAGCACGTGGATAATCAGCAGGCGCCGAATAATCAGCAGTACCCGGATAATCGGCAGGCGCCGAATAATCAGCAGTACCCAAATAATCGGCAGACGCTGAATCATCAGCGTTACCTTGATAATCGGCAGGCGCCGAATCATCAGCGTTACCTTGACAATCGGCAGGCGCTGAATAACCAGCAGCACACGGATAATCAGCAGCCGCCGACTCGTCAGCAGGTCCTGGATAATCGGCAGGCGCCGAATAATCAGCCGAATAATCCGCCCACGCTCAACAATCAGCCACCGACAATCTCTGAGCGGCCACTGGATTATCAGCAGCCGCTGATCTATCAACAGCCGCTGATCTATCAGCAGCCGCCGAATCATCAGCAACCAGCGTCATCGACCGTGAGAGCGGAGCCATCTCGCTGGCAAGAACCGTTCCCAGTAAACGAGTCACTCTGGCCGCTGGACGAGCAACCACCGGTGCCTTTGGAACCACAGCCATTGGTCGAGCAACAAGGGTTGTCATCCGCAAGCTCGCACGAAAAATGTAATCAGCACATACACTGGCTGCAAAGTGTTGTATGCTATCAACAGTGGCAGCTGCTACAACATCAAAAACTGAAGGCGGTGTTGACTGATAAGAATCACCAACAGAACGAAGAAAGACCATCAATGAAGCAAGAAAACAAGAGGCCAAATTGTACTACCCACGACGGATCGCCAAAAAAAAGGGTCGTTACCAGAAGGTGCGTATCTACAGCGTTAATCATAGTAAATCGTACTATACGAATAGACAATGTTGAACAACAAATTACAGTGAAATTGGTGAAAATCGATTACGTTTTTAAATTTTACAAAAAAAAATATATATATATATATCTAGAAAATTGGATTCAATCAATTTTTGGATAAACTAAATTACCTACGGAATTGAAATGTACACATTGCTTCGAGATATAGTTCTTTTATTCATAAAAGCATCAAACATTTACAGAAGATGTTTAATATAAGCAGCTTTGTGAATAAAAACAATGTAATAAGAAAGCAATGTAAAAACTTCAATTTTCAGGGAATTCTATCTACTCTAACTCTGAGTCTGTCCATTAACCATTATAAAATAACACTAATAATATTGTTAAAATTGTTTTGGATTCAGAACTTCGAAAAGGCGGTGAAGACAGCGGTTCAGAAAATGGAGCCCCATTAACCTCAGAAGCCGTCAACATTATCGTCTGATCCACCTGCTCCATACATGCCTATGCCGTTGCTGTGGAGAAGAACATAATTTATTTCCGTCTTACACACCGTCGTACTACCTAAATACACATCGTTTAATACCCAAGTTCTGACAACCACAATTTCAGATAAAAGATTCACCGCTGAACAATGGAAAAAATGGAACAAATAAAGTGTCATGAATAAAAACAGCAGCCTTTATTATTTATTATTCAATTTATTTATTTATCCAGGAAAATATTTTGCCTGCACAATCCTCTGTGGCCTAAAGCAATAATCTTTTGAGAAACTTTTATTCGTAGAAGAAGAGGGTGAGCGTGGCCGAGTGGTCTCGGCGCGCGCTTCACACGCAGTAGGCCCGGGTTCGATTCCCGGCAAGCACCAAGAATTTTCTGTGGTGTTTTTATCTGCGAAAAAGTGGTTCGGAACCCACTATAATAGTAGGTCCAGAGGAAAGGACCAGCGCCTCGGTATGGGAAACCGAAAGACTGGGAAAAGGTGTCGCGGGTTCGATTCCCGAGACTGAAGGCCCGTAGGTGAAAGGAAAACGGACGGGGACATAGCTCCGGAGATAGGACGTACGAACTACGACTATATCCGTATGTCCGGGATTACTGACACCTGACGGGGCGCGACGAAGCTCCGGGCCCAAGAATCGAACTGGCGACCGCGGATAAGGAAGGAGGAGGAAGAAAGTGAAGGAGCCCGTAACCCTTAGGGGATCGGTGTATCACACAATACCCCAATTATTCGTAGAAGAAATGTTGAATTTGTTTCGTCACCTCTCAATTGTCAACTTACATCATGTGACTAGAGCCGCAGCGACAGAGAATTGCATAGAAGAGTTTGCATCGAACTGTTCAAGCGATAACCAAATATGATTTTGCATCATGAAAATATTTTGCCCGGACGATCCACTGTGACCTAAAGGAATAAACTTTTGAGATACTTTTATTCGTAAAAAAAATATTGAATTTGTTTAGCCAACTATCAACTGTCGACTTACATCATGCGAATAGAGTCTTAGCGATAGAAAATTCAAAAATGGTTCTCATAATGCCACAATAAAAGAGGTCGAAATGATCAGCGCCTAAAAGAGAATTTAGATAACTATCACATCGACCACTTTTATTGCTGTGGTATAAGACACCGTCATTTCGACCTCTTTTATTGTGCCATTATGAGACACATCTTTGAATTTTCTGTCGCTGAGACTCTATTCGCATGATGTAAGTCGACAGTTGATAGTTGGCTAGGCAAATTCAATATTTCTTTTACGAATAAAAGTATCTCAAAAGTTTATTCGTCTAGGTCACAGAGGATCGCCCGGGCAGAAAATGTTCATGGTACGAAGTCACATTTGGTTATCGCTCGAAGAGTTCGATGCAATCTCTTCGATCCAATTCTCTGTCGCTGAGGCTCTATTCGCATGATGTAAGTCTACAATTGAGAGTTGACGAAACAAATTCAACATTTCTTCTACGAATAAAAGTTTCTCAAAAGATTATTGCTTTAGGTCACAGAGGATCGTGCGGGCAAAACATTTTCATAGTACATATTTTTGGTCATCTCTTGAATAGTTTGATGCAATCTCAATCCTGCGGCAGAAATAATGGAAACAAATGTCGATGTAAATGCTAAACTAATAAAAGTTAATAAACTACCATACTGATTGACATTTTTTTTGCAAAGTCCTCAAAGTGATAGTTAATCATAGAGAAAATTGGGATTTTGCCGACGAATGAAAATATTGGAAAAGTTTATTCACTCGGGCCACGAAGGATCTTTTTGAGATAAAAATAGCGCTTTGTGTTTTGGTAATTTATTCACTTTTAACCATTAGTACACACATTGACATATAAAACTATACACTGTCCGCAGGTACAAATTTGACGAACAATTCCGGAGTCTTTGTGTTTTTTGACAGCTATTATTACCCCCTCGCTCAATCAACTACTTATAGGCTATGCCTGTCTATTGGACGTTCATTGCACTGCCCTCCTCAGAGAAATTTTCGTACTAACTCTGGGCATGTTTATGACAATTTGTTGTACAGGTTATCTACAACTTTTTCGAAAGAATGCCGTTTTTTTTCTCTGTTATTGTACGAGACAGTCTTTATGCTCATTGGATGTATTTTTTCATTATCATTCCGATGATGCTATCGTTTTTTAAGGAGAGATCGCACAAAACGTGTAATGCGCGATTTGTTTTACAGTTTCATGGTGGTAATTAATCTGTAATTTTTTTTTGCGATTTTAATAATTTAGCGAGCATCATCGGATGCGTCCATGCCTAACGAACCAACCCTCAAAATTTTAACCGATTACATTAAATATTTTAGGAATGGCATTGATTTTAAATTCAAGGCCATCTCAGTCGGTAAAACAGGGCTTTCGCCTGCCCTTAATCGCAGTTTCCAGATTTTCACACTTTTGTTCAGTGTTAACATCCGCGTGTATTTCTAGATTTTTCGATCCTAACAATGATTGCCGATATAGCTCGGAATTTTCTACTTTCCACCTAAACCTTTCTCCTACTCTCGAGTCAGACTCTGTTGTCTCTGCATTTACTATTTCTTCAACTTTTAACTTTACTTGATAAGGTAAGTGGTCCGTAAATTCTGTCCCGTATAATATCTCGCTGTCTAAAACTAGATCCAGTGCCGCGAAGTTTATCCATATTAAGTCTATTATACTTGAGCCCATGGCTCCGATAAAGGTGAATTGAGCCGGAGTGTCGCTTCTACTTCTCCCGTTTAACAAAATAAAACCTTGATTTTCCATTTCGTTAGTTAATATTCGACCGCGATAGTTAGTTTTTCCGTCTAGCGTTAATCTGTCGGCTGTTAGATTTGTATCGCTTACAATTTCGTTTTCCAGCTGGTTTAGATTTCCGATCCGCGAATTAAAGTCGCGTCCGATAACTATTGGAGTTTCCGAGTTTGCAGCTTGGATTTCTTCGAGCGTATCTGACAGTAAATCAAGGACTATTTCTGGCTCTAGCTTCGGTTTAAGATAAACTTGGCCTACGATTACATTTTTCTTTCCTAGCCTTATTTTAATTATAATCCATAAATTAGTTTTTTCAATTATATTCAGAATTTTTATTCCTTTCCTTACGAAAAATATAATTCCGCTGCTTGCTCTTCCTCTGCTGTTGTCCTTGTCTGCTACTTGTTGAATCATCTCGAAGTTGGATAGAAAGCTTGGCCCCTCCACTACTTCCGTTGCTCTCCAGGTCTCAGTTACTCCGATGATTTCATTTTTCGCCAGTAGATTTTGTTGCTCGGCATCGAGAGATAGCAAGTTGTTGAAGCCGCTGATGTTCCAGAATATTAATTTTATCTGTTGTTTATTGCCTTGAGATTTCTTATTTGAAGACGTGCAGTTTGACCGTTTCTTTTCATGCTTATTGGCACTTGCCGTTTTGTTGTGATTCGGCTGCTTTTTGTGCGGTTCCTTTACGAAAAAGGAATTTTTCCATAGTTCCTCTAGCATCTTTCGGTTTTTTTGGCTTTGGTGTGACGTCACCATCTGTTGACTCGTCTGAGCTTCTTTGATCGCCGTCTTCTTTGTCTTCGCTTTGACTGACTCTTCCCCTTTTCTTGGTTTGTCCGGATTTTAGTAGCTCTTTCGCTTCTTCCAGGTTGGATATTTTTCCGTCTGCCAGCAATTTTTTGTTTTGTAGGATGGCCTTATATCTCCGGATTCTTAGTTCCTTCATAATTGGTACTAGATCTTTCCGCAAAAGTTGTGTATCCTTGTCGTAATCGTTTGCTATTGTAATATTTGAACCTTTCAATTTACTTGCTGCTTTCAATATCTCCATTTTTTTACGAAAGGAAGTTAGCGACAATAAAACTGGTGTTGAAGATTTTTGGTTCTTTTTAACGAGTAATTTTATGTAATTTATGTCGGTCGATTCCAAGTTTAGCCCCAGTTTATTTTGTGCGAGTTCGATGACTCGATCTTCCGTCTGTTGCAGTGTGCCGTCCGTAACCAAGCCGTAAATTACGATATTGTTCAACTTCGATAGGTTTCTTTGTTCCTTCAGTTGGCTCTTTAATTCTTCGTTTGATGTCTGGAGTTCTTCCATTTGATCCGAACAGTGTTGCACTTTCTCCGTCACAGGCTTTATCTCTTCCTTGATTGTCTCTTGAACTTTCGCGGTAATGTTAGTCGTTAGAGTTTCTTCTATTTCTCCTTTCCAGTCTTTCAACATTTCCTTAAATTGTTTTACTGAGAGCTCTCCCACTTTATTTTCGCCCATACTTGCGGTTGATTCTTTGCTCGATCCAAACTAAACATTACCACTCGCGAAATACCCGTATTCTATCGAACTTTGATTTTCACACTGTCTTTAGCTGTGTTCGCTGACTTTTCTCGCCGTGCTTACATTTGTCGAGCCACACTCGCCCACCGTTGTTCCTGACACACGCGAAGCCGACAATCGTCTACGGAACGCTTTCTCACAGCCGTCGAATTTGCTTTATGCACGTGTAGATTTTTCTATATTTTATCTCGTATTTCTATCCAATTATAAATTTTTGATCTGAGCACCCTCGCATTCGAGACTATTTGCACTCACGAACTATATGTGTGCGATAGGGCTTCGGTTTATCACTTTGTCTATAGCACTGTCAGTTGCCTTTCCTCGCCGTGTTTACTATTCTCGATAAGTCATACGCACAATGGTGTTTACGACACTCTCGAAGCCGTCGAACGATTTCGGTACGCTTCCTCACCGCTGTCGCTTTTACTTTACATACGTGTAGATTTTTCTATATTATATCTCGTGTTACTAGCCGATTATGAATTTTAAAACATAGTAAATAAAGTGATAATAAATAAATTGAACTGAGCTCCGCCGAATTCTGTGGCGGTTTGCACTCGCGAATTATATGTAATCGATCGGACTTCGGTTGATCCTTCTGTTTAAAGCCCTGTCAGCTGGCTGTCTTCGTCGTGTTTATCGTTCTCGAGAAGACCCACACACCCGAAGTTCACGGCATACGCAAATCCGTCGCTCGCCTTCGTACCGTTTGCTCGCGACTACTGCGCCGACCCGTTGTTGCGTGACTGACTCATTTTTTCCATTTCTCTTTGTATTTCTTTTCGTCTCAAGGGATTTTATGTTACCCACTTGTAACTTTTTTTATACTGTATCTCGTGCTACTTACCGTTTTCTATTTTGAATATGAATCACGTTAGAAAATCTGTTTTCGGCAGGAGCACAAGAAAATACGTGCGCTCTCGTAACTTGCCCAGTGGCGCCCCCGATAAATAATAAATGCGGTAATATATAATGATTCGAACTTTAATGATGAATAATGAATAAATGTTATCTGGTAACTGACAGATTAGCCGGCAAGTTCTCACACACATTCGCTCGCACACACTCACACTCGTTCTTACAATAGGTTCTTATTCTTACGTGTGGTAGCGGTCCAGTTCCTCCACTCCCTCTGTCTCTTTCTTTACACTCTCTGCTCCTTCTCTTTCTCGCCTTCTTTACACTCTCTGCTCCTTCTCTCTCTCTCTCTCCTTCACACCGCGAACATACACTTAAAACTACACGACTTTTGAGTTCGTGGCTCGAATAATTACACTTATGATTAGCACGTTCAGGCTTATCACCGCGACGCAATACACTGTCCGGCTTATACGGCTCTATCGGCTTTCGCGATTTGTACCCAACCGCGGAACTCCTTCAAGATTTTAAGATTGCTCTGCGGGAGCTGAAACGAGGAGTTGATTCGAAGTTCAAGCTCGCGCTTTCGATGTCTCTTCGGGATTAATTTCCCCGGAATGCTCATCCGCCGATCTCTCGACCGTTGGACGGCAAGCCGGGGAGAATTTTTGCAAGTCCCGCGAAATTTTAAACTCGCCGAGGGGAGGCGAGAGGAGGCATTCGCATGCTCCCTCAAGCCCTCGATCGCGGTTCCCGAGAAAGATATCGCGCGATCCGTGTCGCGTAGAATTACGCTTAGCGGCCAACGCGATATTCCGAAGACTGACAAATGTAATTAAATATTTTGAAGGCAACAGGATACATCACGTTACAGGCAACAGGATACATCACGGGAGGGTTGTCACGTTCTGCTGCGCGGAACGTGACAATCCTCCCCCCTTAAGAGTCGACGCCCTCGCCGACCCGACCATCAAGATGATCGAGCCGGCGAGCGCGTAGTTGAGAAAACATTAAAAATAAAATAAAAATAAAATAAAAATAAAATAAAAATAAAATAAAAATAAAATAAAAATAAAATAAAAATAAAATAAAAATAAAATAAAAATAAAATAAAAATAAAATAAAAATAAAATAAAAATAAAATAAAAATAAAATAAAAATAAAATAAAAATAAAATAAAAATAAAATAAAAATAAAATAAAAATAAAATAAAAATAAAATAAAAATAAAATAAAAATAAAATAAAAATAAAAATAAAATAAAAATAAAATAAAAATAAAATAAAAATAAAATAAAAATAAAATAAAAATAAAATAAAAATAAAATAAAAATAAAATAAAAATAAAATAAAAATAAAATAAAAATAAAATAAAAATAAAATAAAAATAAAATAAAAATAAAATAAAAATAAAATAAAAATAAAATAAAAATAAAATAAAAATAAAATAAAAATAAAATAAAAATAAAATAAAAATAAAATAAAAATAAAATAAAAATAAAATAAAAATAAAATAAAAATAAAATAAAAATAAAATAAAAATAAAATAAAAATAAAATAAAAATAAAATAAAAATAAAATAAAAATAAAATAAAAATAAAATAAAAATAAAATAAAAATAAAATAAAAATAAAATAAAAATAAAATAAAAATAAAATAAAAATAAAATAAAAATAAAATAAAAATAAAATAAAAATAAAATAAAAATAAAATAAAAATAAAATAAAAATAAAATAAAAATAAAATAAAAATAAAATAAAAATAAAATAAAAATAAAATAAAAATAAAATAAAAATAAAATAAAAATAAAATAAAAATAAAATAAAAATAAAATAAAAATAAAATAAAAATAAAATAAAAATAAAATAAAAATAAAGACAATATCCTGCGAGTCGCGACACTTCACTTAATCGTCCGTTTCTCGTTTTCCTCACGGTGCTCGTACCGACGGGTAACGACGCGGTGGTGGCCGTTGTCGCTTGCCGGCGGCACTTGCGATGTAGCGACGGCCGTGTTCGCTCGACGTCGACAGCTGGGCTTATGCGACGACCACTGGGCTGCTGCGACGGCCGGGTCCACCCGTCACCGACTCGCTCAATCCTCCTCGTCGAAGATCTCCGAGTCGGCGTCGGTTTCGTCCTCTTCACCCGAAGCATTTGCAGGATCGCGGCTCTCGAGATCCTCCGGGTCCTCGCCGGCCAGTGCCGAAACGAATGAGGCGGTGGTCACCGCCTCCGAGGCGAGACCGTCAGCGGTCTCGCCTCCACTTGAATCGCTGGCAGCCGAACCCGGCCGCAGCGCTCGCTCCAGCGCGATCGTCCGAGCTCGGAGAATCTCCTCGATCTCGCCGAGCTGTCTCTCGGCAGAGGCGAACACGCCGTCCATCCCCGCGGCGGCGAGCTCCGGAACGTCGACCGTTGCGTCGAGCTCCTCGCCTCTGAGCACGTCGGCGACGGCTCGACGCAAATTCTTCACCAGCGTATAAATTCTCGCCCGATCCGACTCAAGGAGGGGCCGCTTGGTTTGGACCACCCCCGTCCAACGGATGAAATGAACATCTTCGCCCGGCTGGAGCTCGATGACGGACGTCTGGGTGGACTTGTCCTTCATTTTCTCCTGGGCCTGAATGCCCTTATCCTTCACGGTGATAGTCGCCGGCCTCGGACGACGGGAAACGAGGGTTGTCCTCCTAGTCACCGCCGGTGGAACCCCGGTCTCCGGGTACATCCAGGCCAGCGATATCGGTAGTCCCTCCATACCGGCCACCTGAATCCCTGCGGCGCATGGCGGCGGCGGCTCTACTTGAAATTTGGCCGTCCCTGGAGCAACGGCCACACTCGGCGTGGTCACCCGGTCGCCCGCCTGTGACTCCCGGAGCTCGTCGACATGGCGAAGATACCGCGCCAAACAAGCCCCGGCGTGCTGCTGTCGCTCTCGCTCCCCGAAAACACCGCCGCATAACGCGCACAAATGAATGCCACGGCTTCCCATGACCCGGCGCTCGAAGCACTGTTTCCAATTTTCACATTCTGGCGCACATCTGCCGCAGCACACGCACCGGCCTCGGAGGGTGAAATTAATAATTTTATTGTCCATGATCACTTTTATTTATACTTTTAGACTTTTTGTCACGTTTATTGTCACTCTTACTGAACGTTTATTGTCACTCTTACTGAACGCGCAACCGTACACCTTTTATTCGGGATGGTGAGCAGTGACGTGCACGCGCGGGAGCTCGGAGCTAATCTGCTTTATTGCTCACGGCTTTCATACGTTCGTATCCCCGTCAACGCGGTCGTACGCGTTCGTCCGACGCAATTAGGGCTCAAGTGCAATATTCCCGCGCCGACCAAGGTTGTCGTGGTTTCAACATTTCCCATACACAAGATGCGTATTATTTCCCGTTCGTTGAGGGAGAATAACCACCCCCCTTGGGACGCTAAATGCGCCCAGAAAGCTCCATGCTGCGGTCTTATTCTTATATTGCATTTGCGATAAGCCGCCGGCGACGGATGATTCAGCATAATCGCCTCGCACTGCTCCGATGTTGAGACCTCGTGAAGCGGTGTTTCCATGGAGCAAATGTATTTTTGCTCGAGGTGCTTGCAGCTTCCGATATAAATTGAATCTGCTAGGAAATACGAACGACGATCCGCCGACACTGCGATGTAGTCCGTCGCCGGTGTGATATGAGCGGATCCCGTTTGGTTGACGTCATTTTGAGGTACCGGCCATGGATGCATTCGGTACAGAATATAATTCATGCGATCCAAGAGCGGTATATGAGTCATGATTAGCATTCTTCCGCCGTGAAAGACCAAATCGGCATATGCTACACGAGCGAGCAGTTCGCCGCGTAGATACTCGGCGGAGAGAGGAAATTCAAACTCCGGCGTTCGCGCCTGGATCTCGCGTGAGACGGCCAATAACTGTGCCGCTGAGAGCACGGCTGGGTCGTAGCGACCGTCTCTGGCAGCCGTTATGACGCGCAGGTACTGACGCGACGAGCATAGTTGACGAGCTCGATCCGGAATGTTACTTCAGCGGTGTCCTTCGTGACACCCCCGAGAGCTTTATACAGCGCGTGGATGCGTTTCGACATCTCGTCGACCCTCTTTGTTTCCGACACATGTTCCTCGTGCAGTTCTTGTAGTTTTGAGTGAGTGATATGCATCTGTTTGCCCATCAAGTGAGTAAGATTCGCTTGATCGGCAAACAGCATGTCGATTTGTCCGTTGATATATTCAGCGTCCTCTTCATTCATCGTCTCAAAAAGCGATTTACTCAGAGACCCGATAAATCCCAGGGGCACCGATCGTCTCTTCATCGATCTTATCATTGGATCGACGACGGGTTTGACCGGTAAAGAATCGTGCGAAGTTTTTGACAATTCCACCGCGCACATTTTCGCGTGTCCGATCCGGGTGAGGAGATGTTCGGAATTTACTAATTCTTGACACTTCCCGCGCGGAAAGTTCGTCCCGAGAAAAAGATTGTACGTCACTTCGCGGAACTATTCGAGAAGATTTATTATTTGTTCTTCTTCATTCGGAAAATTTGTCAGGAATTCTTCACGGTTCTCCACGTCGATGAACGTAGTCACTCTCCAGTCCACATGCTGCAGTCGGAGCATAACCACACGCTCGAAGTAAAGTTCCGGTTGATTGGTTACGGACGTAACATGATAAGCATTTTCGGGGCTTAAATTACCCCGCACGATGACTATCACGCCCACGATCGCGATTAGGAGCTTCATTGTTCCTTGGCGAGCCTTTCGTTGTCTCTATTGCGCGTCTGTGAACACAGTTCTTAATCTATTTATTCGCAGTTTGCACAATTTTGTTATCATCCGAATACGCTCATTACACTGAACATTTTATTATTCTTGCCGTAGAGATTCGACACGAGTAAGAAATTTACAATTAAACGGCTACTCGACTATGACTCTGAGACGGCTGTTTTCTGTCTCTCTCGGTCGTAGGCTTCGCGCTACGCGTCATGCTTTTGCACGCCGCACGACGTTCGAATCTCTATGACTTACAATTTTCATTCACACGTCATTCATGTGCCAGCTTAACCTTGTCGAAATGTTTACGAATTCTAACTCCGTTAGGGGCTTCTAATATGACGTTACTTTGTTCCGAAATTTCTATTATTTTATACGGTCCGTGATATTGACAATCGAATTTACCCTTCCGCGGCTCTTTAATATGTAGACACTGTCACCTACTTTGCCTTCGAAAGGGCGGACCTTTTGATCGTAATAAAATTTCGTTCGTTCTTTAGCCTTGTTGAGATTTTCTCCAGCGATCGCGTGTAATTCCGTCAATCGTTTTATTAGCGCGATGGTGAAAGAATTATACGTCTCTAATTTATTGCCCACTAGAAATTCGCTCGGTAGCCGAGGTAGCTTCCCGTAGACAAGTTCATGCGGCGTAAAATTTGTCACCTCATGCACGCTAGAATTGTAACACAATTCAGAGTATGGCAATAAGCGATCCCAGTCGTCATATGTCGTAGCATGATTTTTTATATACTCGACTAACATTATATGGCTTCTTTCGAGTGCCCCGTTTGTTTGCGGACGATGCCCGGAAGTAGTCAAATGTTTTATTCGAAATATCTCCGCGATTTATTGGAAGAGGCTGCTGGTGAAGGCTGAGCCTCGATCCGTGAGAATCGCGCGCGGCGCACCGAATTGCGCGATTAATCGTCGCGCCATGGCCTCGGCGATAGTCGTGGCCTTGAGGTCCGGTATCGCTTCGGCGAGACAATATTTTGATAGATTGTCCTGCATGGTAAGAATATGTTTATTCCCATGCGGCGTATTCGGCAACGGCCCTACAGTATCGAGCGATACCTTATCGAATGTATCGACCGCTGGATCAGTCAGTAGGATCGGCTCGCGAGTTTTTGCTCGGACGAGTTTTTGCTCCTGACATCCTTTACATCGTCTGATGAAATTTTGTATTTCATTTCGGAGTGAGGGCCAATAAAAACGTTCCCGAATTTTTCGGTAGGTTTTCGTCACCCCTCGATGTCCTCCTACTAGGCTCGAATGAAATTCTTCGATTATCCGAGGGCGCTGCTCCTCCGTCGGCAGCTGTAAGCCGCCGTAACAGACAACTACGCCGATCCCGGATTTTCCGAATATTTCCTCCAATATATGGACAATCCGTCCACTCGGTAAATCGTCGGAAAAATCGCCTGAACGCGAAATTCGAAAAGATTCGACATTTGTGCGCTCAAGAATTTTTTTCAAGTTCCTTAATCCTTTTATTATGTTATCCTCGGCAGTACGGTCGAAGTAACTTCCGTCCCCCGATCGGTGTCACAGCTATCTGTCCGAGTTGTAGACCTTTGGTTTTTATTTCGGTTGCGTCGATTTTTCCGAGGTCGGTCAATAATCTTCCGATTATTGTCGTCAACTCACCGTCCGCTGAAATAAAATGTACGTAATTATCCGCCTTGTCGGTTAAACACTCTCGAGTGCCAACCACCAGACGAATAGATTTTTCTAAAATCTGCTTGTCAGATTTCTCGCTTGAGCTGTCCGTTTCGGGATCGGAGGACGACAATTCAATGACTTGGAAGTCACTTCCCCCCGTTACCGAATTTTGAGCAACGGATGACGGAATCGTGGATGAATTTACGGTTCTCTCGGTCACCTCCCCCCTGGATTTTTCCCGGACAATTGTCCGAGAACTATGGGGGGTCGATCTCGCATCGGGAATGGTACCCGAAGGGAGCAACGACCATCTGACCGTTCGACGCAGCTTGTTAAGAATATTTGACGCATCGGTCGTGACGTCAGGCGCGTGGTTCCTTCCAGCCTCGCTTTCGTCATCGGCCTCTGTGCCATCCTCCACGTCGCTGACAGGCCACGATCCCTTCAGGCTTACGCGCCGGAGTAACTCGCTCTCGGTCACGCCAGACTCTTTTTCTGATAATTTTTCTAGTCTTCGGACTAGTTCGTGATTATCCCCGGATGCCTCGAAAGGATCCATTTCAACGAGAATCTGCTGAGCTTCCGGGTCGATCTCGTCTCCTTCAGAAACTAAATCTAGCCATTCGAATTTATCTTTTTCCGACGCGATCTCGGCGGCCGTTTGCTTTCCCTTAGCAAAACGTTCCTCCAACAATCGCATCGTTTCGTCGAATTTATTCATCGACTCTCTTATTCGACCTGTTTCGTCTCGGATCTCCATGCCGTCTGTTTTAACATGGCGTTCCTCCAAGGAGCGCAGGGATTTATCCAATTTTGATATCGGCTCTCGGATCGATTGTGGTGAGAAATCCGTCCTTCCGGACGGCAAAATTTCCGCGACTAGCTGGAATTCTTCGTCATCCTCGGTATCTATCGCAGGAGGATTTAGCGCTACCGCGATATCTGTGCCTGTTGCCTCGGCGGCAATAGAAGGGCCAGGCACCGTCTCGGGATCCACATTCTTCGTGACGGTAGCAGGCTCGGCGGGTGTGATCGGCCATTTCGGTGGAAGAAGAGGCACCGGCAACGTGCTACGATGCACACGCTCTGCGGGGACATCCGAAACGTCCGAGCTCGAGTCTACCTCTTTGTAATTCGGTGGTGGAACAGGCACGGGTCGTAATTTCGCACGCGTGCGTGCAGCCACCGCGTCTTGCCCAGATTTCGACGTAGACGAAGCTCTCTCTCGGCTCGCGGACAACGCTGGCTTTAGTATCGATTTCGGTTTCAAAACTTGACGCTTCGGAACCGCGCCCTTACCAGCGCAAGAAGATGAAATCGGCAATACCGCGGGAACCTCACGCGTTTCCTTCCCTGCGTCCGAGTCACTACTATCGCTGGAACTTGATTTTTCCGGATTTACTGGATTACGCGAGAGTGCATCGGCATTCACATTTAACCGTCCTGGTTTATAAACGAAATCGACATAATATTTTCGTAATCGCATTTTCCACCGCGCGAGCCTCTTGCCTGGATCGAGAGTCGTTCGCATCCATTTGAGAGGCTCATTGTCGCTCACGAGGGTGAATTTCTCTCCGTACAAATATGTCGCGAATTGTTCGATTGAATCAATAATCGCGAGACATTCCTTCTCAGTTGTTGAATAATTGGCTTCGGCCGGAGAAAATACACGCGAGTGGTACGCGACGGGAAGATCGAAGCGAAAAACTCACATTTGTCGGGCTCCAAGCTCAGATTCGCTTCCTCTAGACGCATCATGAGTCGGCGAACCTTGATTTCATGTTCTTCAAGGGATTTCGCGAATACTACGACGTCATCCAGGTAGACGAATAATTCTGTCCCATGGAGTCCTACCAGCAATGACCCTGAAGATATCTGCATCTGCATTTTTTCATGCATTGTCAGTCATATCTTTTTTTCGGTGCAACCGATTTGAAAATGCCTAGGGACTTTTTTGTTCGTGGACCGATTCTCTCGGTGCGCATTTTTTTTTTTTTCCCTGGAACATGAACAAATCGTCAATTTTTCCTGATTTTAGAGCGATTGTCAGCCGTATCTTTTTACCCGTATGTCTAATTAAAAAATTCCTTAGGACTTTTTTGTTTGTTAGTTGATTCCTGAAGTGTGGAATTTTTTTTTTTTTTTTTTTTTAAGGTTTAAATTTTAATGTATTGTCAGTCATATCTTTTTATTGATGCAACCGATTTGAAAATGCCTAGGGATTTTTTTGTTCGTGGGCTGATTCTCTTGATGCGGATATTTTTTTACCCCTGGAACATGAACAAATCGTCAATTTATACTGATTTTAGAGCGATTATCACGTGTAATTTTCAACCTGCATGTGCAATGCATAAATGTCACAGGACTTTTTTGTTTGTCGATCGATTCCCGAAGTGCGGGATTTTTTATTTTTCAATATTCTTGTCTTTAATTGTTTTTTCGTACAACTTTTTATCGGTGCGACTGAATTCCAAGTATGTAGGGACTTTTTTGTCCGTGAATCAATTGTTAGAGACAGCTTAGCACGCTCCGATTCGCGCTTCGCTGCCCTGCAATGGCCGTCACAATAAATGTACACAGACACAGGAATAAATAAATGTACACAGACACAGGAAATAAGGAACGTGAAAGTAGTGATTTATTATTACTATTAAACGATGAATGGAGATAAACAGAGCAACTGCTCAACAAAATACAATGAACTTAAAATTTACGTATCACACTCGCTCCTTGTGTATTGCGACTCCGGTTCCTACGGATTCTTTCCGCGGCACGCGTACACATGTTCGATTCGCGCAGATCCACTTAATCTCGGCTCGAACTATTCTTACTCATTAGTGATTGTTAATAACGTTAATCGTGCCTGATCTACTCGCTTTCGATCTTTTTTTCGTACACGAACGACCAGACAATTTTTTTCATTTTGGAACTATATAAACATATACTTTATATACTGCAACGTTATTTTCCCGCTCGGCCCCGCGTATCGGCCTTGCGGTACGAAAACGCACCTTCGCCCCTCTATGCCCATCGCCGCCTCCGGTCGCGTTAGCAGACAACAAAAACTTTATGGGCGCCGGATTATTTTTTCATCGCCGGAATAACCAAACCGGACTAAACTAAACTAATTATCCGAAAACCGAGCAATATCTCGAAGTTAACGTGACAATCTAAAACGGTAACGAAAGCGTCAACTATGACCGGACGGAAGCGAGGGTTCGAGAGATGCGGTATACAGGGTGTCGCTCAGGATGCTAGGTTATGGAGAGAGGGTCGTAGTTCTTAACTGATTGGAGGGAAAATTAGGCTCAGACTTCACAAAATAACAACAAAACTCATAAACCATCAGATCATAAAATCCTTAATTGACTTCGCTATTGAATAAACCTCATACATGATTCTCATACAAATAATTTTTCTTGTAATTAACTGGGCTGGATCCTGACTGAATTTCTGAGCAATTTCCCATTGGTTAAACGAAAAGAAAGACGTCTACCGAAACACGGGACTGTGTCGTATTCTTTAACGCGAGTTCGTATGTTGAGCAATAATTCGAATGCAATTAAAATAACTCACCGACGGGAACCTTCCTGTAGCTGCAACGATATCTGTGACGTGTCTCGACACTGCCATCGAACTGGAACTTTCTTCACACAATATTCGAGCGGAAACTGCGACTGGATGTTTCTAAGCTGCAGTACTGGAGCGATAGGCTTTAGCGTAGTGCTCACGAACTCAATATCACAATGTACGGTGACCAGAGCAATGGAACATGACGAACTGTAACGACAAAGCGACTGCTTCGACTCAGAGTCGCGACTATCCTCTCTGAACTCTCCTCAACGACTCTCCTCTGTTCGACGTCTCGGCCAAGACTCCCTAAACGCAAAATCCTCCCCCTCTACGCACTGCCCAATTGTAACAGTGTTTACCGCAAAGGCGCTAAACGATATTCGATCTTCTCATATCCCGCATTTCGGGTAACTGTGACTCTAAGCTTGGATATCCGTGTGAGTGGATTCTCCGAGAGTTTTGAGGCTGTAGCGAGGCAACGATAACCGACCCTTTTTATATTTTCCGGCTCCTCAGCGAAACGGCGTCGACTTTCCGCTCACAAGAGGCCCGCTAACCTTAACTTATAAACTAATTTTTTCCGCTACCTCGTCGTGCCGGCGGTCACATTTTCCGGCCGTACGAGCCTGCGATCCGTAACCCAAAAACTACTCGCAAATCTCAAACTCTATAAACTGGAGCGGCAATATCACAATTGCACTTCGACCATCTCACCGAAATCTCATAGGGTCAGGCAAGCCTGACGTCAGCACACGGCCGGGTGGCTAGTATGTCAGCCCCGCTCCTCGGCGTGTCTGGACTTTTCCACAAGCTGTAGCACAAAACTGGAATCTGAACCTAAACTTGATCGAAACCTGATGTTTTCGCTGTACCGTTAATCGTATCGTAAATTCTGGGGCGTTACTTGAAAAATAACGTCACAATACATATAAACATATACTTTATACACATATACACATATACTTTATACACATATACACATATACTTTATACACATATATACATTTTATATTTACATATTTACATATACTATACTATATTACATG
This sequence comes from Stenichneumon culpator, assembly GCA_964017025.1. Classification (NCBI taxonomy): domain Eukaryota; kingdom Metazoa; phylum Arthropoda; class Insecta; order Hymenoptera; family Ichneumonidae; genus Stenichneumon; species Stenichneumon culpator. The sequence continues at coordinate 19,069,385 of OZ024771.1, forward strand.
TCCGGTATCTTTTATGTAGAGCTATAGACTTATTCGTTCAATACATCTTCATTTACGTGATGTATATTCGTATTCATCCAATACGCACACAAATCGCAGACGTAAACAAAAAAGGGGTCGCTTATCTCCTCGTGAGTTTTGTTCAGGTGGGTCAAACACGTTAGATGTGTCCATTTTTCGCAATGGACGCAGCCAACCCACGTATTTCGTTGCCTCGTCTCAATACACCTACACTGCAAACATCGGTCAGACACATCAAGAGATTGTCGAACACAATCACTCTGTAACCGTATACGTAGCTGATCTGGATCAACCGGTCTAATCATTAACTTTCCGTGAAATAGTATCTCACTGATGTAGTGGATCACGAAAATACCACAGTTGTATCCATCATCACGATACGGATAGCTACAACTTTTAATTTTTCCATTAAAAGTTTCGTGGAAAATTAGTTCCCAAAGACGCGCGAAATTTTTGTGCCATATAATATGACTGTGCTGAAACAGTTTCCCCCTTTGTGAACCCGAGTCAAGTATGTATGTACTTCTCTTTACGGTATCGACATACATCAAAATGAAATGATTTCCGTTGACTCGAAGAGGGAGTAGAATACCATCTACTCCACTCCATTCTTTCGCACATCTGTTTATGAAGGTCGCATTTAATCTTTCGGGTGTTGTAAGCACATACTGTGAAGCAACCTCTTCTTCGAGATATGCGAAACGGTCGCGGTTTAAGCAATTCATAACATTTAAACTAAAACAATAGTCGATTAGGGTATTAGTTATCCACTCCTTATCGAAAAGCGTATTGTAATCCTTGGCTCGAAGGTACCTATAATTGTAAGGATCAGTAGGGCTCTTTGGAACGATACCCACGAAATAGTCTCGTGGGGCTCTGATAATGTGGTAGTAGCCTGGGTTACTAACGCTACCATTCACATTGAATCGTAGATCACGACTCGTTTCGAAAGGATCTATTTGTATAGCATCGGAGGTCGAACCTTCCTGGTGTTCTTCGTTTTCTTTTGTCGATGTTGTGCTTTCTAGCATTTTTTTCATCATCGATCGAGTCTCGTATTTTTTGGTTCTTACCGTAGTGCGTTTTCGTCTCCAAGTTTCCTTCGCCTTCATATTGTCTGGTTCATCTTTGCTTCGTACTTTTCTTTGACAACGAACCTGCACCGGAGTTTTCGTTACGACAGTAGGGGGCGAAGAAGGAACATCAATCTGTAACGAGGTGTCTTTGAATGAAGTCTTAATGACTTCAGAGTTATGTTTCCTTTTACGTTTTAGATGCTGCATCGGTTGCTTCAGGCGTAGTTCCTTAATTGTGGCAGTAATTCGATAAAAGATTTCGTCAATTACTCGACCAGCTTTCGCATAGATACGACCTTCACAAATCGATTCTTTGAGTTGCTTAAAATAATTTTCCGCAGTCGCATTCGTATAGTGCTCATGTGATGGCTCTCGAATTAATAGGCCGGTCCAAAATGGTGCGAATGGTATCATTCGCTTCAGAAGGTATTCGCTGAATACCTCGGCACTGTAATTGTTATACTCCGATCCGTCATTATCGCCACAAACTTTTGCACTCCGAAATACTATTTCAAAGTCTTTGAAGAAAGCACTTGATCGATATATGGGCTTTCCGGTAGATTTTTCGATACAAAACTCAAACAGGTTTTCACCTTCGTCCTCATCACTGTTTGCAAAATCCGGATGGGTCTCGATCTTTGCAATTTCATCTAACGTTGAATACTCCTTACTTAAACGACTCATAGATAATTCTACTTGCCCACAACGTTTTTTTGTAAGTAATATTGTTGCAACATCCATTACTCTCTCCCGTAATTCGTCAAAAGATTTGCAGTGAGCCAGAACAGCTACGCTTTCCATAATTATGGATTTTTTGGACCCAGTAATGCTCATTTTCTCGAGGTGTCGCGATACCATTTTCATTATGTGACCATAGCAAAAATATATCGGCAAGTGCTTCATTTTCACTCCACCAGTTACTTCCTGATAAGCAGCTGCCAGGTACTCGGAAACGGTAGTATTATTCCAAGCAGTCATTGTTGCATTAATACTAGCCCAAGACCAGTCAACAACGACAGCACAGAAAGGAGGCCACTGAATCCCAGCATCCTGCCATAACTCCTTGAAAAATATCAGACAATCCCTGATAGTAGCGGCATCGTGATGGTTCGATATCATTTGCAGAAGAGGAACGATTTTTCTAGGGTCAGCCTCGCCCTGAAAGTCACAACTTTCCCCTGACATTCGGGCGATGTCTACCCGCTGACGCACGGTACCTGCATATAAATAAACCTGCTTCGATTCTCTGTAAGGTTTTCGTATAACAGATCCAGTGGCATCAAAGTGGAATATTTTTCCGCGATGAGTTTTGAGAAATTGGACCTGTTCCTCGCAACCCAGATAAATAGTAAACGGCGTCACGAATCGCCGAAGAAAAGCGTGTTCACCTGAACTTGACTCCGATATACGACGAATGATATCTATTGTATCATCTGCATCCCTATCGTTTTTACACATTTCTTTGGATCGTGCTTTTTGATTCACCTCCAATGAGCGTGTGAACATATAGTTTCCATCTGAAATCGCCAAATCTTCGTCCATTTCGTTATATGTCTCAGCGTGAACTCGACTCGGCAACTCGTGGCGAAGTCTAGCTTTTGCTTTTTTTCTCTCAGCACCACGTAACTGATAACATGGAGGCATCGTGTGGATTTGTTTTTGCTTCTTGACGCCCATGATCTGAATATAAGTCCGGTTCAGTCGTTTTGATCCGACAAATTTGTATTTGCACTGGCATTTTGGTTGCTTGCAACGTGCATAGTCACAAAATTGTGAGCGCTTCGGTGTCAGCCTCCTTCTTTTGAAGCCCTCAAAAACTAAGCAGCAGTTAATTTTCAGTGACGGTAATTTTCGTCTCAGGATCGTGTGCAATAAATCGGGAGATATCGCCTCATCCTGCTCTATCGTTCAACGTTGTAAATTTTTTCTTTGTCGTCTTGGGTGTCCCAGATTTTTTTTCTGATGCCCACTTTACGCGCTTGAATGTTTTTTTTTCACCGGTTACTGGCTGTGCCCGGACACTTTTCTGACTGCACTCTGGAGTTACTGACAAGTTCTGACTGAGAAATTTGCATAAGACTCGTTCGGTTATTTTCTCCTGCAATTGGTCACAATTTTTAGCCCATTTAAATGCCAAATTTGTGCGTAGAGTGTTTTGCAACGGCTTTCTTGAAACCTTTAAGATCTTATACACTGTTTTCAGTAGATTCGCGTGGCACGGTCCGTTTTCTAACTCCTCAATGCTTTTTACAGCCTTTACGACCGCATCTATGATCGCTTCGTCATCGAATTTCATTATGATACTAATTGATACGAAGATGATGATAATCGGGGAAAAAAGAATTATAAAGTAAAAAAACAATTAAACAATTACCGAATGCATTGGTGGCAGTAGTATTCTGCAGTCAACGCATTCCTTAACCCGGCTGGGTACCAGGGACTACGAAATATTTGTACCTTTTTTTCATTGAGCTTTATCTTGCGCGGTCCAAAGGGGAGGCTAATGAGCTTTTGCAGTTTCCGCCGAATCTATCTAAAAATTAAAAACTGTGATCGTGGGTTCAATCCGATGGTCCAATCAATATATTCATCATTCAGCCATTGTTCTCTCTCAATAATAAGTCTCTGATGAATTTTCTCAGGGTACTCGTTGACAGATTACATCTTTTGTAATTGTTGAAACTGCACCGATGATTTTAAGGACTTGTTTAGCACAGTTTGTCGAGTGGAGTGTTCCTGCTAAAGTTGGTGAGGTATTAATGCTTAAGCTGTACAGTTTAAGTTAATGCTTACAACAGCCCGTGTGTTTCTTTAGAGCAGCCCTTGGTAGAGCGCTTATACCAATCCTTCGTGGAGCGCTTATAGCAGCCCTTGGCGGAGCGCTTATATAGCAGCCCTTGGCGGAGCGCTTATAGCAGCCCTTGGTGGAGCGCTTATAGCAGCTCTTAATATACTGTTACGTCCTGTGAATTTTTCCAGAAATTTCAATGACAATTTAATTTTAAAATTCAGCATTTACTAAATCATTGAAAACAAACATTAACAAATTGTCATTATTTAGTTTATCGAACTCGCAGTTTCGATAAATAAATAATATACCAAATGGAAAAATTATCCATTGGTAAAAATAATTCGCCTTTGGGAAAAATAGATTAATGTACAGAGGCGACTGTACGAGGCAAGTCAGCCGCAAGAGAGTCGGTAACCTGAGGCGCAAAAATGCAGATAAGGATATCGGCAGAGCGTGCCTCACACTTGTCGAACATAGGGCCTGCTTGTACGGCGCGTGTCACGATGGGCATGATGTCGAGAGCGGCCGTCAGGCGTAATGAGTGCAGCACCTCCTGGACAGTGAATATCGATGAATAATAGATCATCGTTATAGTCCAGGAGGATCATAGTTGAAATAACAATTAAAGAAATAAATGGAAAATGAAGTTTAAAGGACGGATACACGGGATTGGCATTGTATTCTGAAAATTATTGACAATAACTACGAAAAATAAAATAAATTCAAGCATGCAGAATAAACATTAAGTCAGGTCGTCATGATAAGAATATAAATAAGGGGGAAAAATACAGAAAATTATGGAAAATCGGGAAGAGAAATAGAAACTATTCACATAAAAATTCAGGGAAATAATCAAATAAATATTAAGATAAGAATTTATGTCAATTATTGTTAACTTCGTAACGAAAGCTCGTACAGCTTTCATTCAAATTTGTATGCTCATAAAATTCGCGATAAAATTTAAGTATTAACAAATTAGCACGTCAAAATTATTGTAAAACTATGAAATTGGAAATATTTAATTAGTCAATCAAAGAAAGGAATCAGGTGATGAGAGTGGGGAGTCGAGGTGCAGGTGTGATAGCGGTGACGCGGGGGTGTCCGGCACCGAGGTTACTTATTCGCGCGCTCGCGGCCCATTCGGCACTTTTTCGCGACCAGGGCAAAGACCTCAATCTTTGCAACACTTTGAGAGTAATTAGCACACAAAGAAAACTTGTAACAAATCAAGACTCAGTATTTATATTAATTCAGTTCAATAAATCATTCGTAATCTTCCGAATCATTCTATCGAGTTTGAGTATATTTCACCTGGAAATCGTCTTATCATCAAAAATCATCCATCTATATCGTTGAAATCTGGGAAGGACATTCGTCTCCTGAAATCGATCATCAGCATTCGATTCTGATTCGAATATTCGGCATTTTGGGAAGGACGTTATCTGGGAAATCGATCATCATCATTCGATTCTGACTCGAATATTCATCTGGAATTTGGGAAGGACGTTCCAATTCGATTCGGAAATCCATTCGTCATTCGATTCATTCGATCATCCTTTCTGAGGTAAACCTATTTAAACCATATCTCAAGTCGTGGAAGTTATCATCTTCATCTTGAAAATTTCATTTCTTCAGAATATTCATTCGTCAATAATCATTTGTTAATAATCAGTTGTCAGCATTTAATAGTTAACCTAGAGGGTTAAAATATTTTAGTGGTCAATAGATATTCTTTTGGGTCAATATTATTCCAGTTCCATCATGGTGCGTTAAAAGTATTAGGATAGGTCGGGAGAAAACAGTGAGTGAGTGCGTTGGTGAGTCGTCGCGAGCCGTACGTCGAGAGTGACGCGCGCGAGAGAGAGAGAGAGAGAGAGAGAGAGAGAAAGAGATAGCCGCGTATCGTATTCCATACGATAGAAAGAGCTAGCATCCAGCATTTTCTTGTCCAGTTTAAAGTCATCACTTAAAATTCATTAACTTTCAATTTTTAACCGCGAATAAAATTTGTCCAATAACCAATATATACACTCTAGGCCCTATCCCGAATTATTTTCCGAAAGGTTAGGTTCAAAACAGGGCCAAAACCTCGATAAAGCGTCATCTCCGAATAACGTGTAAAGGGAGGGTGTAAATTCTCCTTGACCGAGATGGAGTGAAAATTGCTGATCGGGACGTAACAATACCGTACGAAGCGGCAATTGAAGTAAAGAAAGAAAGAAATTGAAGTAGTAGAAAGGAAGAAAAGTTACTTGTGGACGCTTCTCACAAGCAAGGAAACCTGCAAAGAAACAAATAACAGCCGTAAGAAACATGTCTTACAGGCATACAATTTAATAATAAAGGGCAGTGAGTTAAAAAATAAAGAGCTGTGGGTTAAAATGACATAAGGCGCGAGATAACAATTTACAGTTCAAACGCTTTAAAGTGGCTAATATCCCGGACAGGGGAAGCCATAAATACACATATGATTCCACCAAGCTAACGCGCCCAATATCGTAGACGGTATATTAGGCCCCTCTTTTTTTAATTCGATGGGACCACCCTGGCGGAAATGGTGCAACCACAGATTCGGAGTTGCATCGTAGTTTAATCAATATTTCTAATAGCGTTTGTTTTGGGAGTATTTTTGCCCTCATGTTCGTAAAAACTCGGAAGACAAAGGGATGAAAAAGAACGGGTCGCCAACTTACGGATATAATCACTTCCTATCGGTACTTGTTTGTGATTGGCCGGCTGTAGAACATCGTTTTTGGAACACGCGAGATATGACGTCTATAGAATTTATTTAATCATAACAAACATGGCGGAAAACGATCGCGATGTAAGTATTTGTTACATTTTCTTCGTTTATTTGTACATTCATATAATTAAAAACATTTTGCAAATAATCAACAATTTCATGATAAATTAATTACAGAACGCAAATCAAGAGATGGATGTGGGAGTCGGTACAAATGAAGACCAGGAAGCGGCTTTTCCGGAAGATCATCCCGAGGACGTCGCGAACTACAGTAAGATTTTCCATTCATCTATTTTTTCAATAATCGAAAAGTTTTTTATTCACATTTTTAATTTGACGTTTAAAAAATATTGTTTTACAGGGTTTTGTTCGTTATAATTTTTCTTCGCTTATTTTTTTTTTGTTGCTTTATGGATTTTTTGTGTGTTATTTGCTTATACGTAACTGTGTTGAATTTAATTTATAGGACCGTATCGTGGAACTCGGGCTGGGAAAATGCGCAAACTCCGGGAGGCGCAGCGGGAGGCACAGCAAAGTGCAAACACAGCGAGATTTCTGCACTACCTCGCTAATCCATTTCCTTGGAGAGGACGAAAAAGGTGGACTAACCAAGGACATGGACAGCGTGGTCATCGACAACGTCACAGTGAACAACACAGCCATGAGCCTGCTCATGGACAAGGTCGTGCACAGGAACGAATAGGCCTTCGACAAAACGATTATATACATGGTCCTGGTCCGAACCATCGTAACGAAGAAAACCCTTAGCTACGACTTATCAGAACTTAAAAAGTTTATTTTATTAAACCGACAAACTAAAATGTTGCTATTTGCCCTAAAATATTTATTATAATAATAAATAATTAATTTATATAATACATTTTTTTATTTGCCTTGAAATATTCATCCTTCAGGATGTTGGAGCTGTACCGTCTCGTCAAATGTCTATTTAAGAGAAAATTTCAAACACTTCTCGATGGGATAACAATCTGAAAAAATCAAGTATACGGGACATGCTCCAAATATTGTTTTTGTGCAATAATAATTCGAATTTTTTATTAACAAATTAGAGATAAAAATTCTTATATAACAAATTACCCGTCAACTTACCTATTTTCCATCACAAAAATGATACGTTTATTTTTCTGAATACGTATGAATTTTTTCAGGATTTTTTGTGATCTCTGGAAATTGCGTTTTTTCACAGCTTGAACGTAGAAAACGCGATTTTCAAAGATTAAAAAAAATTCTGAAAAAATTCATACGTTATAACTCCCCTGCATAAGATAAGATCCCGTGTGGCCCCGGTGACGCAACACCGCGAGAGCCCGGGAGAAACTGTCAGCCCAGCGAGATGCCGAGCAGCCGTCGGACCAACCCGCGGAGAGCCAAGTGCCGCCATCCGACGGGATCGAGCGGCGGCTCGATCGATGCCGAAGCGACGCGCACGCGCAAGGCGATGGATTCGGAAGCACAGCGGCGCTGCCGAACGGGCTTGTGGCGAAAGCACGGTCAAGGTCGGAGAAAGGCGAAAGCGAGGGAAAATCGGCCTCGCCGATTGGACAAATATGACGACACTCCCGGTGCACACGGCACCGACCGAGCACACTATTTGCTCAGCGGATAAGACCGGATAATCGTCACTATTGTACCGACTCAGGATTGGAGGGCAAAGAAGGAACAAGGCCCTTAGCCAATCATAAAATTAATAATCGGGCGACCGCACGCAGACGCGAGTCTGCCAAAACCCTGCAGAACCGACGGAGAAGGGGAGCAAAATCGGGGTATAAAGGACGGCGATTTCAGCAGTCGATTATCAGTGAACAATCTACTTTATCATCGGCCGACTCCAAAGAAAAAGTGAAAAGTGAACAAAAGTGAAAAGTGAGAAAAGTGAACAGTGCCAAAAAGGACTTATAAATTTGGTGCAACTGTGAACTTATAAAAACTGTGCCGGTCGGACTTATAAAATTCTGTGCCGATTGGGACTTGTGCAAATCGTGCCGAAAAAGAACTTATGAATTTTTGTGCCGAGGACTAAAAAAATTTTGTGATATTTTGACTTATAAAATTTCGGGCCAAGTGAACTTGTAAAGTGTGCACCGGAAAAGGACTTAGAAACATTTGGTGCCGAATCGGACTTACCAAATTCGTACCAGAATCGGACTGATAAACATTTTTTGTCACCGCGGATTTATCAAATGTGGTGCATGAGTGAACGTAAATAAGACGGGCCAATAAAAGTGACAGTCGGAGTGAACGGGTAAAGTGACCAAAAGTGACCCGTCAGACACGGCAAGGCTGGATCAGACTGATATCCCAACTCCCAGGACTGGAAAAAGGGTACATCCAGGGGTTCGTTCACTCCCCCTGAAGGCTCCGAGACCGACAAAACAAGGTAAAAAAGTTTTGTCTCCATTTCACGCCAATTGCAAAGTGCGAGGCGAGCGAGCTGTCACAGGCGATCGCCGTGCCGTGACGTCATCGCGAGACAGCCGAGCACAGCGGCCAGTGGCACGTCGCGTCGACCGAGAAGCCAACCGCGCATGCGTGGTGCGGTTCACGCGGAATAAATATCCTTCGATTAAAAATATCTCCTTGAAGCCATAAAATAATGCAATAATTAGAGACAATAAGAGAAGGAGAAACAAGTGCTTGAACGAGATTAATAATCATTGTTCATTCTTTGCGTTCCGAAAGAACAATCTCTGTAACTGCTCCGAATATAGATTTATATCTATAGCAGAGAATATTCCGTGTTAAGATAGAACCGAAAAAGGGTTAATAAAGATTTCAGCCTGTAATTGGGACAATAAAGCGAATTGTTTAAACATCAAAACTGTCTCTGACACGCCAGCTCATAATTCCTTCACGCTCGAGTCCTCGAATCCGTCCGTTTGAGTGCCCTTCGCACAGAAGGAGGCGCATAAATACGGGAAATTATTGTACGAGCAGTTGCTCCTGTTACAACGTATTTAGAAAAATAAACGAATCATTTTTATGAAGGAAAATAGTTAAGTTGACGGGTAATTTGTTGTATCATCATTTTTATCTTCAATTTGCTAATAACAAATTGGCATTATTATTGCACAACAACAATCTTTGCAGCATCTCTCATATACTCGATTTTTTTTATTTTTATCCCATCGAGAAGTGTTCGAAATTTTCATTGAAACTCACGTTTGGCGGGACTGTACAGCTCCAATATCCTTAACTATTTGTAAATGTTGAAGTAATGCATGCACGACGATTTGTTTTTGGAGTTTATTTTGCTTCCTCAGATAGAAAGCTTTGTTTTAATGAAAAAAAAAATTTCGAGATTTTAATGAATACGTCTTCAGAATATTTCAAAACATCGGAAAATCATATTTAGAAAAAATGTGCGTGTGCGTGTGCGTGTGCGTGTGCGTGTGCGTGTGCGTGTGCGTGTGCGTGTGCGTGTGCGTGTGCGTGTGCGTGTGCGTGTGCGTGTGCGTGTGCGTGTGCGTGTGCGTGTGCGTGTGCGTGTGCGTGTGCGTGTGCGTGTGCGTGTGCGTGTGCGTGTGCGTGTGCGTGTGCGTGTGCGTGTGCGTGTGCGTGTGCGTGTGCGTGTGCGTGTGCGTGTGCGTGTGCGTGTGCGTGTGCGTGTGCGTGTGCGTGTGCGTGTGCGTGTGCGTGTGCGTGTGCGTGTGCGTGTGCGTGTGCGTGTGCGTGTGCGTGTGCGTGTGCGTGTGCGTGTGCGTGTGCGTGTGCGTGTGCGTGTGCGTGTGCGTGTGCGTGTGCGTGTGCGTGTGCGTGTGCGTGTGCGTGTGCGTGTGCGTGTGCGTGTGCGTGTGCGTGTGCGTGTGCGTGTGCGTGTGCGTGTGCGTGTGCGTGTGCGTGTGCGTGTGCGTGTGCGTGTGCGTGTGCGTGTGCGTGTGCGTGTGCGTGTGCGTGTGCGTGTGCGTGTGCGTGTGCGTGTGCGTGTGCGTGTGCGTGTGCGTGTGCGTGTGCGTGTGCGTGTGCGTGTGCGTGTGCGTGTGCGTGTGCGTGTGCGTGTGCGTGTGCGTGTGCGTGTGCGTGTGCGTGTGCGTGTGCGTGTGCGTGTGCGTGTGCGTGTGCGTGTGCGTGTGCGTGTGCGTGTGCGTGTGCGTGTGCGTGTGCGTGTGCGTGTGCGTGTGCGTGTGAGTGTGCGTGTGCGTGTGCGTGTGCGTGTGCGTGTGCGTGTGCGTGTGCGTGTGCGTGTGCGTGTGCGTGTGCGTGTGCGTGTGCGTGTGCGTGTGCGTGTGCGTGTGCGTGTGCGTGTGCGTTTTTTTTTTTTTTTTTTTTAGAGGGGGGAAAATGCTTTTACGCACGTTGTGCTGGACTCGGTCTGGTCACTCGGTGTTTTTGTAACCACGAGCCGCCAGGGCTTCTGGCACGACTGGCTCGGCTATTGACTAGCAACCACTACCAACTAAAAACCTCAACCCTCTTCTCTTGGCCTCTTCTTTTTCCCCTGCAGTACCGCCGTTAGGCACTTCTTCGCAGGGGGAGGCATCAGCTTTCGCTCTCCCACTAAGTATATGTTGTTCCACTACTCCCCCCTCCTCGCCAAGGTGTTCGTGGCGAGATTAGGGGTTCTGGTTCATTCCTTCCTTCTCCCGCTCTCTCCTCATCTGCTCTTCGTTCCGCAGGTCCTTTAGGACTCCTGTGGCAAAAGAGTTTATCGCAGTCCACGCCTCTATCGATGTCAGCATCGCTTCTACCAGAGTCTCTGGCGTGATTCTCCGTCCGATATCACGCTCCAGTTGATCTCGTTGCACGTCAAAACGTGGGCACGTGAAGAAAACGTGCTCAGCAGTCTCCTCTTTTTTGTGGCAGACTGGGCACTGCGGGGACTCCTCATACTTGAATTTGTAGAGGTACGCCCGGAAGCATCCATGCCCTGACAGCATTTGCGTCATGTAATAATTGACGTCTCCATGTCTGCGGTTTACCCATCTGTCTACTTGGGGGATCAGTCGATGGGTCCATCTCCCCTTCGCGGAGGTATCCCAAGTTCGCTGCCACCGTTGGAGGCTCTTCCGTCGTTCCTCAGCCTTTAGTACATCCGTACTCTGATCCGTCGTCCCTCTTAGTCGGTACAGAGCCCTTCGCTCTTCAGCTAGGATTGTAATCGGTACTACGCTGGCGATCACGGCCGCGGCGTCTTCCGACACTGTACGGAAAGCGCTGGCCACTCGTAACGCGCACAGTCTGTGAGCGGGGACCATCCTCCTTCGGCATTCCTGCAGCTTTAGTGCGTCGGCCCAGATGGCAATGCCATATGTAAGAACCGCCGTCACCACGGACGACAGGAGTGCTCTTCTCTTCTGTTTTGGTCCTCCCACGTTGGGCATGAGCCGCGATAGGGTTGCCCCCACCACTGCGGCCTTGGTACCAACATGCTCTGCTTGCTCCTTAAACTTAAGCCTGGTGTCGATCATCACTCCCAAGTACCTAATAAAGGGTTGGGAAGTGATCTCGTGTTCCCCTGCTCGTAGCACGATCGTCTCAAGCTTCTTTCTGCTGGTAATCAGAACCGCCTCAGTCTTATGCTCGGCCAAACTTAGGCCAACGGTCTCCATCCACCGACGAGTCCTCTCGAAAGTGACATCGAAGAGATTGTTGATGTCTTCAAGGCGCTTCGCGACAATCACGAGGGCAACATCATCTGCAAAAGCTACTAGCTTCACCGCTCTCGGCAGCACCTGCTTGAGGAGTCCATCATACATGGTGATCCATAGTAGTGGCCCAAGTACCGATCCTTGGGGTACCCCTCCGGTCACTCGGTATTCCTTAGGTCCATCCTCTGTGTCGTACTTGAGTACTCTGTCGGTGAAGTAGCTGGCTACCATCCGACGCAAATATCCTGGAACATTCATTCTCGTAAGAGCGACCATGATGCAGTCCCATCTGGCGGAGTTAAAAGCATTTTTTATGTCGAGTGTTGCCACCAAGCAGTATTGCTTTTTACCTCCTTCCCACCTTTTGCCGGCAATCGCATCTTTCGCAATGTTAACCACGAGGTCGATGGCGTCGAGCGTGGAGCGACCCTTTCGAAAACCGTACTGGTTGTCCGAAAGATGTTCCTCCGTCACCTCCTCAATTCTTCCGTGGATAATTCGTTCCAAGACCTTTCCAGCCGTATCCAGCATACACAAAGGCCGATAGGACGAAGGGTCGTCCGGTGGTTTTTTCCCTTTGGGGAGAAGAACGAGCCTCTGCTGTTTCCACTTGGCCGGGAATGTACCTTCCCGGAGACAGGTGTCGTACATGTCCAGGAAGATTCTGGGCATCGCAATGATGGCTGCCTTGAGTGCGATATTTGGTATTCCATCCAGGCCAGGGGCCTTCGTGTTTCCCACTCGCGCGCACGCCCTCTTCAACTCTTCCGGTGTGACAGGAGGTATCCTCTCTTGTATATTCTGCTCGATCTGGTGGTTGCATTCAGGTTGCTGTGGAAACAGAACCGAGACAATCTCTCGCAGTAGCTCTGCGCTCGTTGGCGGGGGCATCGGTTGACTTTTCAGCCGCGTCATGACCACTTTGTAGGGCCGGCCCCACGGGTCGCCATCGACTTCGTTAAGGAGCTCGTCCCAACACTGCATCTTGCTATACTTTATCGCTTTGGTCAGTCGCCGCCGCGCGTCCCTACGCTTTGCCTCTAGCTCCCCAAAGTTAGGCTTTCCTCGGCCTCGCTGGGATAGCCTTCTTGCCCGAATGCATTCCTGGCGGATTTGAGCAATAGTGCTATTCCACCAATACATCGGCGGGAGTCGGTTTGTGGCCCTCTTTCGAGGCATTGTGGCATCGCAGGCCTCTACAATCCTTCTCATGACCTCTTCCGATTTTTCTGTCGCATTGCCAGCTTCAATCGGTCTGTCATCCAGCGCAGCAGAATACAGGCTCTCGTCGAACCGACCTGTCTTCCAGCCAAGAGTGTTCGTCTTTCTCGGTGCCGATCCACGTTTTTCCTGGTCAGTGGTTACCTCCCAAGAGATCAGCCGGTGGTCGCTGAGGTTATAAACGTCGGTCACTTTCCACGTCTTGTGATTTCGTGCTAGACTGCTACTAACGAATGTGAGATCCACAATGGAGCTTTTCTCTCCTCGCACAAAGGTCGGTTCTCCACCACTGTTTAGCAAGACAACATCCAGGCAGGACATTGCCTCTAACAGCGCCCGGCCCTTCGGGTTTGTCTCCTTGCTCCCCCAATCAACTGCCCAGGCATTGAAGTCTCCTGCAATGACCACAGGATAGTGCTCCCTTGCGTCGCTGACCAGTTTATCGAGTACTTCCAAGAATTCTTCGAAAGTTAGACTAGGCGGGGCATAACAACTGTAAAAGTTGATGTTCCCCAGCTTCGATCTAACGAAGCACTTCTCCGTGCTGTCGACAGCCTCCTGAAAGGGGAAGTTGCCACATGACCAGACCACAGCTTTTGCGGTGGCGTCGGAGACCCAGGATTGGGTATTGAGATGCCTATATGGCTCCGAGATTATCAGGAGGTCCGGCTTCAGTTCCCGTACCGTCTGCAGAAGAAGTTCCTGTGCGGCCTCACAATGATTGAGGTTGTGCTGCAGTACTTTCATTATCGTTTGGTGGTCAACGCCTGGAGAGCCTCCTTGTAGGCCGGACATATACTACTACCAGCAGCATGGTCAGTACACAGTACACATCTTGCCCCTTTGCTGCACGCGGCAATTTTGTGCCCAACTTCACCGCATTTGATGCAATGTTCGGATCTGTCCAACTTGCTTTCACACTTCGTGGAGAGATGTCCAAAGTGCCAACACTTGAAGCTCTTGATGGGCTTCCTCACCTCTCTAATGCGACATCTTACCCAGCCGATGCGTATCTTGCCCTCATCCCCGACTATTTTTCGTGCGGTTTCCACGGGTAGTCTAACAGTGGCGTTCTGGGTTCCTCCGTATGCTTTCCGTAGTGACTTGACCGCGTCGTCTGGGATTTCGCTGTCATCTCCCGCTGCTTTCTTGAGGGCTTCCGCTACTTCCTCTTTAGTGGCAGTCTCCTCGAGGTCCTTGATTTCGAGGTCGACTTGCTGCGTTCTGCTCACTACGTCCGCATCATCTACTAGGGCCTCCGCCACCAGTTTTCGAAGTTTTTCCGCCTTATCGTTGCTCTTCTTATCCAGGACTAACAACAGCTGCCCCGTGTTTGTCCGACGCACCTTGTCGATGCTCTCTCCGATCTGTTCACTGGCAGCGCCCATCTTGACCTTGCGGAGTATATCTGCGTAGCTCTTCCCTTCCTTGGCGCGAATCATCAGCGCGTTGGGTAGGGCACGTCGCTCACGCTGCTTTTTGGGTTCCTTCTTCCTCCTCTTTTGGCTTCTGTACCCCCGTGCCTTGACCTGTTGCCACGCTTGGTTCTCTCCAGCTTCCTCTTGGCGCTGGGGTTCCACAGGTTCATCCCGCTGTTTCGGTTTCTTCAGTTTTTCCGCTTCAGCCGAGGCCGGTGTGCGTTCTTTACGCTTTTTCCGAGACCTCGCAGATTTCGGCGTCGGCCCAACTTCTTTTTCGCGATCTTCCGTGGCATCAGGCTCTCGCTCCGTTGGTCCCAAAGCCGTCCCATGAAGCGATGGCGACGTCTGGATGTTTTTCCCGGATGTAGGTTGAGTATGAATCTCGGCCTGACAATGGCAAATTCCTTGAACTGTCAGAGAATTTGCTGTTTCTCTGTCCAGTTGCTGCATTCTCTTGAAGGACTCGCTGAGGTTCTTCACCAACGAGTTCGTCTCCGAGTTGACGTTTCGGCGGCCTTGTAAATGCTGTAATAGGTCCTTTATCAGCTTTTTATGCCGATTCCACATCGCAGTCTTTTTTACTTCTGGGTCGACAGCGACTGGAGGCTGCTCTCTCTCATTACTCGTAACTTTAGATGCTACAGAAGCCAAGTGGACCACTTCTGCAGCACTGCGGTCGTTTGATGACGACGTCCCGGGGCCCGCTTGCACACCCCCGACAGACGCCGGTACTGAGGATCCGGACCTCTGCACCGTAAACGGTATCTCCTTCGTCGTACCAACCATACTTGATTTGATTTCGGGGTTTCTTCCCCTAGTCCACTTTTGGTCCGCGGGAGGTATTTGATTTCCCTCCTACCCTCTATATCTAGAGAGCGTTCCCCTATCCGCCACCCGGGGACGCGCCACGTAGGGGTCGGACATCCCCCCGTGGCGTGTGCGTGTGCGTGTGCGTGTGCGTGTGCGTGTGCGTGTGCGTGTGCGTGTGCGTGTGCGTGTGCGTGTGCGTGTGCGTGTGCGTGTGCGTGTGCGTGTGCGTGTGCGTGTGCGTGTGCGTGTGCGTGTGCGTGTGCGTGTGCGTGTGCGTGTGCGTGTGCGTGTGCGTGTGCGTGTGCGTGTGCGTGTGCGTGTGCGTGTGCGTGTGCGTGTGCGTGTGCGTGTGCGTGTGCGTGTGCGTGTGCGTGTGCGTGTGCGTGTGCGTGTGCGTGTGCGTGTGCGTGTGCGTGTGCGTGTGCGTGTGCGTGTGCGTGTGCGTGTGCGTGTGCGTGTGCGTGTGCGTGTGCGTGTGCGTGTGCGTGTGCGTGTGCGTGTGCGTGTGCGTGTGCGTGTGCGTGTGCGTGTGCGTGTGCGTGTGCGTGTGCGTGTGCGTGTGCGTGTGCGTGTGCGTGTGCGTGTGCGTGTGCGTGTGCGTGTGCGTGTGCGTGTGCGTGTGCGTGTGCGTGTGCGTGTGCGTGTGCGTGTGCGTGTGCGTGTGCGTGTGCGTGTGCGTGTGCGTGTGCGTGTGCGTGTGCGTGTGCGTGTGCGTGTGCGTGTGCGTGTGCGTGTGCGTGTGCGTGTGCGTGTGCGTGTGCGTGTGCGTGTGCGTGTGCGTGTGCGTGTGCGTGTGCGTGTGCGTGTGCGTGTGCGTGTGCGTGTGCGTGTGCGTGTGCGTGTGCGTGTGCGTGTGCGTGTGCGTGTGCGTGTGCGTGTGCGTGTGCGTGTGCGTGTGCGTGTGCGTGTGCGTGTGCGTGTGCGTGTGCGTGTGCGTGTGCGTGTGCGTGTGCGTGTGCGTGTGCGTGTGCGTGTGCGTGTGCGTGTGCGTGTGCGTGTGCGTGTGCGTGTGCGTGTGCGTGTGCGTGTGCGTGTGCGTGTGCGTGTGCGTGTGTGTGTGTGTGTGCGCGCGCGCGTGCGCGCGCGCATGTATCTCAGACCCGAACAATTGAAACTCTTGTAACTTAAGAACGGCTTGAGCTATCAAGCAGAGATTTGTAAGGTCGGAAGAGGGGTGAATCCTCAATGTGTGATTAAATTTTTAGCAAAATACTTTACTCGAAAAATTTTAAGCGATGTTTAAGTTTGCTGAAAAATTCTGTGCGCACGCTAGCTCTTACAATTTTTGAGCTATCGAGCCAAAAAGTTGTACTCAAAGGGCCTATTACCGACCGATGATCCCTATTTAATTTGGCAAAGATCCATCGAACCTTTAAAGTTTTATGAAATTTTGAATTTTGTATATTTTGCGAAAAGTTAGTATTTTCTTTCCGTCGCGAGTTTTCGTATCAAATATTGTGTTAAGAGTAAAATACGTTGCAAATTTGTGATCAGTGGGAAAAATAGGTTAAATGTAATACCTGAGCGATGATTAAAAATAAACTTTTTGGGGAATTTTTATAACCAATTTTGCAAAAATGGATGATTTTGCGCATTTTCAAACAGTGATTTCTTTGCTTCTCGATGACATCGCGGAAGACCCAGGTGTTTATCATGTTCTACGATAAGAAATACACAAGATGATGTATGTGACGGGGTTGAAATAGCTAGATAAAGAGCTACGATTTGCATTTCTTGAGTAAAAATCGAAAGTGCCAAAAATAATTCAGGAATGCATATTTCCATGTATGGTTTCGCGTCGATCACAGATCCGATAAAGTGAAGCGCGACGTTGGTGTATTTTTCGCGCTGAACCTGAATCGGTCATTCGTTTTGCATAAGAGTCAAATACGATGAGAAATTAGTACTTTATTTTGGACGATCATTTCAATTTTTGATCAATGTTTATTCCTCCTGACTGCCCGCTAGGGCAAAAAGACGGGAGTTATGAGTTTCACTGCGATCCGCCGGCTCGGTGACTTTTCGTAGGCGCCGATAAATGTTGGAACGGTAAAAAAATGACTTAACAGACTTTTGTATACTAAAACTTTATCGTCTGATTTATGTTTGTGACAATACATTTGTGAGGGGAGGTATGAACTCACGGTAATAAACCATAATTAAAGAAATCCAGTTAAAAGTTTGCGGTAACATATCGAAAAATCACGTCGGCGATCCCCACTTTCAAGGTAAAAGTACCAGTGGCCGCTCACCTAAGGGAGCAGTCCCAGTCTCCGTACATGCATGAAATATCGTATTTCCGTCTCTCTTGCACGCACAATTTGTCCGGCCACTGGGACGTTTACCTTCTTATATGCAATCGCAAATGATGCCGCATACTTCACGCTGCTGCCGAGATAGTCAGTTCCCAATACCCGATGAGAAGCCCTGAATTGCTATTTATTTATAATCGTAGCTTTTTTTTATTTGCTTTTTTTCCCTTATCAGTGTTTAATGCATGAAAAAAAATTATGCGATACCGTGTGTATATTAATATTTGGTACAATAATCACCGAATTAATAAATTAAGAATTACGATAAATTATGCACTTAACCTAACTTATTTTTTATCTTACAGAAATTACGAGTAAAAGGAGTTATTTTTTTGTAATCAGCGGTGAAAAATAGGTTACAAATTATCTCAAAAATGATCTTAAAATTACCTTTAAGAAAAAAAAAATTAAAAAAAAATTCCCACTTCAGGAATCAACTAACAAACAAAAAAGTCCTAAGGAATTTTTTAATTGCACATACCGGTAAAAAGATACGGCTGACAATCGCTCTAAAATCAGTATAAATTGACGATTTGTTCATGTTCCAGGGAACAAAAAAAAAAAAATGCGCACCGAGAGAATCGGTCCACGAACAAAAAAGTCCCTAGGCATTTTCAAATCGGTTGCACCAGAAAAAATTATGACTGACAATGCATGAAAAAATGCAGATGCAGATATCTTCAGGGTCATTACCAGCACGCGACCCATCAAACGCTGGAACGTCGCGGGAGCGTTTTTCAGACCTTCCGGCATTCTACAATACTCGTAGTGCCCGTTCGGAGTAGAAAATGCGGTTTTACAAGCGTCTCGAGCGTCCATAGGGATTTGCTGAAATCCACTGGCCAAGTCAAAAGTTGAAAAATATTTAGCCTGGCCGAGTTGTTCCAGGATTTCGATCATATTTGGTAGCGAATACGCATCTGAGATCGTTTTCTCATTCTGTTCGCGACGTTACCGCTCTCGTGGCGGAACTGAGATTCGTCGCTTTTTCGGAGCACCGCGGACTCTCGCCCCCCTCTCCCTACGGGTCACTGGCCCTCCGAAAGGACGACAGTGTCCTACCAGCTACCGTGTCGCGCGCACGCGTCACGGCTATAACTCGCTAAACATCTCTGCTTAACTCAACCCACTCACGCTTGTTAAGTTTGAATAAACGCTTTATTATTGTTACCATTGCGCCTGTGCTACTCATTCCGGCTAACCTTTCACAAACCCTTTCCTCTGCGCTATCGCGTCGCGTTACCGGCGTTATCACGTAACACATTCAATTTTCTGAAATCGATGACCATGCGCATCCGAGGTCGTCCTTGCGAATCAGGTTTCTTCGGCACAATCCACACCGGTGAATTATACGGAGACCGAGAATGGGTTATTACTCCGTCGCCGAGTTTCTTTTGTATCTGATTTTCGAGTTCGCTACGGTAAACCACGGGAAATCGATATTGCTTCGCGTTCACCGGCAAATCGTCAATCGTCGGAATGCGGTGATACACAAGATCGGATCGCTGCAATTTATCTCCCGGTAATTTAAATCGGTAGGGAAATTCCTCAATCAGTTTGCAAACGTGTGGGCGTTCGGAACCGCTGAGGTGATCGAGTCTTAATATCTTCATGATCGCGCCTACCCTGTCAGCAGGTGGAGCAACGTCTTGATCGGTATCTGATGGGTCTGATAGCGAGTCGGCGTCGTTCGGACGGCCATATTCGAAAGGATCGAGTTCTTGGGGTGGCAGTTCGATTTCTACATCTTCGAATCGCGTATTAATTGCCAAGACGTGGCAAGTCCCCTGTTGATTTTTCACGATCGCGTTATCGATGTAGACCCCCGCGAGTGTAGCTATCCGCGGCAAGTACCCCTCGTTCAAGACATTGTTCGCGACGGGTAGTGCGATCTGTTCACGCATGCGCGCGCGTACTTTGAATTTCTTACCCACGGGTTTTTCCTGTGTGATTAAAACTTTTTCCGCGCTCCCGTGTTCGCCCGCAGGATTTTCGAGAAATGGCTTAGGCCGAATCGGATCGTTCCGCGTGACTAGAGCTTTATGGTGGAAGGATATTTCGGCTCCTTCGGTAAAAAAAATGCGGTAAACGTCGCATGACGTAAAATTTTGTAGGTCTTTCCGAAAAATGAAGGAAAACCGATCCTAACGTAGGAATCTGAGTTTCCTCTAAGTCGGTTACCCAAATATCGTCGTCGGTGTTGACCCTCAGATCTTCGTGAAGTGCGCTCAATTTGATCAGACTAGTCGCGGAGCCCGTATCCAAGAAGAATTTACCCGTCTTATAACGTAGCTCCGGAGCTGACAGCTCTACTGCTGGGTCCTCGAAGGGGTTTGGGGTCCAGAGGACGAGGCATCTTTCTCCAGGAACTGCACTGATGGTCGGCGGTTGGGAGATCGAGTCGTCGGCCTCGGCGAAGGCGCTCTGTTTAGGCTCGCCGACGGAGCACCGGGGCGAGCCTCCTGCGAGTTTAAATGAGCATCATTGCTCGGCCGCGGCTGCACGTACGCCCGGTTCCACAGGCAGCAAGGGCAACCCCGGCCGTACCAGCAACAGCGGTCGCCGCAACCCTCCGTTCGAGGATTGAATTCGGATCGACGGTTCATCCGAGGAGACAGAGACGCGTCTCGTCGTGCAGGTTGATTCGAACCGAAATTTCTATATCCCTCCGGTTGCGGGGAATTCGCGCGCGCTTCCGACTGATTCGTACGCGGCACAAATTCTCGTCGCTCTCCGTCGCGCGTATAAAAAACTAACGCTTCCGTACGTTCTTCCCGCCGTTGCGAAGGAAGATTCGCGTCTAAATATTCCGCGAGCTCTTAAGCCTCTTCGAGGGTTTTGGGCTTTTGGAGGAGCACTCTTGCGCTTATCTGTGATGGCAAACCTCTGATGAAGGTGCCACGACCTATACCGTACAGCGGGTCTTTGTCTTCCGCCGGTGGTTCGGCGCCGTATTCAGTTCGATACGCGTTCCTACCGCAGGCAATTACAGTCCGAACCCTGTCATAGAAATCGCCAACCGATTCCCCCTTTGACATGCGCATTGAGGACAATTTGTTGTTATAATAGTCATACGTTTTACCGGTAGTATGACGCTTCATTAGAATTTTCACCAGATCTTTGATGGTATTTATTCGCAGGCCATGCAGACAGTTACGTAAAGCTCCGCGCAATTTGGTAATGACTATTGCGACGTAGTTGCTCTCGTCCTCGTCCGGCACGCTTACTGCCAAATTTTGAACATCTTGCAGAAAATCTCGTAAGGAGATTCCCTGGCCGTCACACACGAGCAGGCTATTGAAACGGTTTTGGAGGGTCATGCCCTGCATCATACTCGTCATGTTCTGCACTGATTGTGCAGACATATCGAGTGCCCGAAGGACTTCCGGATTTGGAGCGATCATTTTTTTTTCCAAATTGAATTTCGATTGTCAAGATCACGGAAAATGATTTATAGTGAAAAATTTGTAAATTTTGAAATTGAATTTAAACAAAAATTACCAATGACAGATGCGAGTACGGGAAGAAACCGGTATCCCACTTCTGACAACAGTTTATTTGTGACGTACGGGCGTCGATACGTCGAATTAACCCCGTCGCGAAAAGCGCGACGAGTTTATATTTATTTTTCGGGATCGTCTCCGGTTCGTCCTATACAGGACGTTCCCGATGTTTCGCGCCGGTCGATAAATAATAAATGCGGTAATATATAATGATTCGAACTTTAATGATGAATAATGAATAAATGTTATCTGGTAACTGACAGATAACTCACACTCGTTCTTACAATAGGTTCTTATTCTTACGTGTGGTAGCGGTCCAGTTCCCCCACTCCCTCTCTGTCTTTCTTTACACTCTCTGCTCCTTCTCTCTCTCTCCTTCTTTACACTCTCTGCTCCTTTTCTCTCTCTCCTTCTTTACACTCTCTGCTCCTTCTCTCTCTCTCCTTCTTTACACTCTCTGCTCTTTCTCTCTCTCTCCTTCACACCGCAAACACACACTTAAAACTACACGACTTTTGAGTTCGTGGCTCGAATAATTACACTTATGATTAGCACGTTCAGCCTTATCACCGCGACGTAATACACTGTCTGGCTCCTACGGCTCTATCGGCTTTCGCGATTTGTACCGAACCGCGGAACTCCTTCAAGATTTTAAGATTGCTCTGCGGGAGCTGAAACGAGGAGTTGATCCGAAGTTCAAGCTCGCGCTTTCGATGTCTCTTCGGGACTAATTTTCCCGGCCTGCTCATCCGCCGATCTCTCGACCGTTGGACGGCAAGCCGGGGAGAATTTTTGCATGTTCCGCGAAATTTTAAACCCGCCGAGGGGAGGCGAGAGGAGGCATTCGCATGCTTTCTCAAGCCCTCGCTCGCGGTTCCCGAGAAAGATATCGCGCGATCCGTGTCGCGTAGAATTACGCTTAGCGGCCAAAGCGATATTCCGAAGACTGACAAATGTAATTAAATCTTTTGAAGGCAACAGTATACATCCGGTGCATCCTGATGCCTTAACAAATAATCGCCGTTGCTGACGAGCCGGAACGTACCGATGTCGCGAGTCGCAGTCATGATTCGCGCGAGAAAAATTCGAAATAAAAATTAACGCTGCGCGGAACGTGACAGGTGCCAGCAAAGAGGACATCGGCACCGATCAAAACTTGCCATGGTACAAATGGATCGTCGACCAAACCATCTAGACAAGTAGTGAAAAAAAAAATTGTGACGATCACGGGGCTTGACAAGGCTTTGAAGACGGAGAATCCTGTTGAGTAATGGAAAAATTAATGGAAACATGAATGGAAAAATTAATAATACAAGACAAAGGAGAAGGTGTGTTGTGAAAGGACTGCAAAGCCGGGGTAGACATGGGAAACCTGAAATCCAGTATTCAGAGCCCTAGAGGGATCCTGGTCACCACAGACACATCTGCCAAGGCCATAGGGGCCATACTATCAAAAGACGTGATAGGGGAGGTTTTGCGAAAAGGTCACGATGGCAAAACGGTGAGTTAGGCTGAACAAAGTGGTTTGACGAGGAGGAAGGAGCCCCCACCTGAGTCTGAGAAAACACCTTTCCGCCCATACGTTTAGGGCACTCGTCCGCTGTGTTAAAGGACTCTTAGCCCTTGACGGCGCTACTGGCATCAAAGACCACGGAGCAAGATCCGGGTGTTGGAAAATAAGCAAGAGACCGGGGTCGTGAAGGCAGTGAGAACGCTATGGGATCGATTTTCCAAAATTAAAGAAAATACCCTTTCAGATACCTGAAGGGAAACGTGGACGAGGGTCACGGAAATTGAGACGAACAGTTACCATACGCCATGTCTATATATAAAGTGACGTCCCAGACGTCAACTGAATACATCCCCATTGCCTGGTCCAGGAGGACAACGCGGATCTATCTACAGCCCTTCGAAGAAGGCCCAGGCCTACATACTCGTATGTCGACGGCGCACAGGGGTTGCCTGATCATTCGCGCGCAACTTGGTCTGCGACGCACGAAGATCTAAAGGTTTCGAGAGTACGAGAAGAAGTACGGTACGGGAAAAAACGAGAAATAGAAAAACTAAAATATAAGACATAAGGTACTTCTCCACGACTAAACGGTGCATCGGGAACCCATATATCCCTCGCCCAATCACGGGTTATGCCAGGGGAGGCCACGTGTCGAAGGAAATATAGATCGTCTACGAGATCACAGGGAAGAATAAGAGAGGATTTGGGAAGGTCCCTGGGTTCGACAAGGTATCGAAAAAGGACCTGAAAATGGACGAAAAAAAAAAATATATATATATATACATTTTTTTTTAATCCTCGAAAATGTATTGTCCGACAGTCCGTATGGGGAAAGTTATGGAAAATCGATTCGGAAAACTCCCCACAGGGAAATACAATTTTCTTTATAATGAGGAAAACGTTAAAAATGTACGTTTGATTCCATGCCGGAGGTAAACAAAACCGAGAAGGTCATAAAAGAGAACGAATCATCGGCGAATACTACTGCGTACCCCGCACCGAGAGTGCGGCCGCCAGAGCAATGACTCCATAAACCACCGCGCGACAAGACGGTGAGCGTCGGCCGTCGAGGAAAGCTCTATGACCGCCAGGGCGGTGCGTAACCGCGGACTTCTAAATCGGAAAAGGCGCAATGAGAGAAGCAGCACGCGAACGGCACGCGCAACGTGCCTATCAACAACCACCCACAACCCCCGCCGAGGAAGTAGAAATTCTACGGACGATAGCCTAGAACATGAACGAGAAGAAGGAAATTGAACCCGATGATGCTCTAGCTAACGCCCTGAAACGAAGGGCTAGACGAGTACCGGAGGAATAGAAGCCTCTGATAAAGCTGCGGACGGCGGCGCAAATCCACATGGAAAAAACGACTGAGCGGGAAGGAGAGGTGAAGGAAACGGCAAAGGATGGGAAAGTCGCTATAATACCACCGTATTTCCTCCAGTGCAACATGGAGCGTAAACCCCAAAACACGTAAAAAAAGTCAGGAAAAACCAATATATTATTTTCGGAAATGTTCATGGGAAAAACCCCTACAGTCGGAAACTTTTATCAGAAAAAGAAAAAATTTACAAAAAAAAACTGCTGTTGAACCTACGGGCGGCAGCTCGTAGGGAGCCCTTCAAAGACGTACTCGGGCTCCATTCCCAGAAAGCCGGGATGAAGTACCGGTACGCCGACGTCTAGACATTGGCAACTCGGATGTACGTAATGCAACCTACAAACATGGACCATCAGATTCAATTCCGATTAGACAAGATCCAGCTGAAGTGCTGGCATAACAATAATAATGCCAGTTTTGGGGAAAATCAGTAACACACCTCGTGTACAGCAAGAGGAGAAAAAAAAAGAAAATTAACTTTCATCAGAACGCATCATTGTTAAAGACAGTTGAAGAAACGTTAGATTGGCAAAATTGAGATATTGTGAAATAGCTCTTTCACCCGCGTAACAAACATGCCACACTGCCCGATAAAAAGAACCCACATAATAATGCAGAAAAAAAAGAACGTGAAAGTGTGTAAATTATAATAGTGTCGAAGTGGGCTACGCGCAAGCCGAAAATACGTGGACAAGGATCGGCGTAAGAGAGACTGTTGGGATCGAGCAAGACCTCATCAGAGAGGAACCGAGCTGACGACATCGAGGGCTGATCTACGGGTTCGGCACAGCGCTAAAGGCGATAATGAACAACATGGATTTAGCCGGACGCCGAAACCGAGAAATCACGACTCTGTAGGGCACAGAAGAGACCCTGGGAGAAGGTATGAACAAACTTCAGGTCGTGGGGGCGACGCCTGA
This sequence comes from Stenichneumon culpator, assembly GCA_964017025.1. Taxonomy (NCBI): domain Eukaryota; kingdom Metazoa; phylum Arthropoda; class Insecta; order Hymenoptera; family Ichneumonidae; genus Stenichneumon; species Stenichneumon culpator. The sequence continues at coordinate 19,094,703 of OZ024771.1, forward strand.
AACGCTCAACCGGAGGTCACGAGACCTGCAGCGAACACCACCGAGATTACGGTATACACCAAAAACGGGTACATCAGGAAACTTATCCAGGGCCCGAGAAGTCATGCATAAACGAACGAATAATAGGTGAACGGGGCAAGTGCGGTGTATGCAGTGTGAGGGAAAAATCGCACTTCCCGGACACTTCGGCCCCAACTCTCCAAAATCCCATCTCCCCGCTCGGGACCGAATCTCGGGGCTCGAACCCACGGCGAGATTACTTTACTAAGATACCGACCGAGTATGGCCGTTCCCGCAGGGCAGGGTGGAGGCCTCTACTTCGCGCGCGGTTGGGCGCCAGGTACCGAGGTACCACCGCACAAAGAGCGATATTTTCTTTTAACTCGCGGCGAAATACGGGAACGATCCAGGGAGACTAGGGGAAAGGCGAGACCGGCGAGACTCCGACTAGCTCAGCCCACCTGGGAGAAAATGGTAGAGGTGTGTGGACGGGCGAGTGACCAAACGCAAGAACAACAATGATTGAATTTTTATTCGTCGTTCAACAACCAAACTTAAGCGAACAATACTCGCAAACCAAAATTTTATTAAGTTACAGATACAGTCGAAGCGTTAACCTAGCCTCGCGGCGTATGTCAAAAAAAAAGTAATGCTGAAGAGGGGATATAGCTGAGGTGAAAAACTATTGCAGGAGATTAAATGTAGCCAATGGGGGAACAACTATTGCCAGAATAAAATGTAGCCGAGAGCAAAACAATTACGGAAAAGAACTATTGTAGTAGGATGGAATGTAGCCGAATCGGAACAATCGACGACAATCAATTTACGCGGGCGAAAAATATAGAATTGGTAACGACGAATAATTGATCCGAAATATCTTCACAAAATCAAGACTTAAAAGAAAGAAAATACGAAACAGTTGCGATTGCCAGTCAAATTCTATCCCGAATGTAGCCAATTCACCGTTACGCTGGACGCGAGAAAGAATAACAACGACGAAACGCTCGCTAGAACAAAGCTCGAACGCCAGATAGCCGAAGTAGTCGAGAAGGTTCTCGGAATGGGCCGCCCGATGTAAACACGGCGCGCCCGTGACGTTTACGCGCGATATAGCCAACACGCGGCCAAACGGCCTAGCGAACGCTGGACGACACGCTTGCCGTCCCTTTGTCTCGCATGATGATATGTAGCCCATGTATCCGGTGAAATCGCCTTAGCCTTGATATCATACAATTCGCGAGATATAGCCGATCGCAATTTGCGCAAGCGACGAAAGTCGCAACACTGGTGTTCGAAACCAAAATTCGCGGGATGTAGCCGATGTTCGTAGTAAGATTCGCGACATATAGTCAGTCAACTAGGACGGAAGCCATGAACATCCTTACGCGCATGTTTGAATTGCGATACGCGATATAGAGCCCAGGGTAGAATGTAGCCGAAAGACACGCAAAGTTACAAGTAACAAAGACGGAAAAGATAAAAGCAATTATATCGGGGAGAACGGTAGTCGGGAGAAAACAAAGTATCTCAAATAAAGCGAAGAAAGAAAGACCAGCGCGAAGATCTCGCCGGACGTGCTTTACCGGACCCATCATGCCCCTCGGGGCAAACAAAAGCAAGACAATTAACGCCAATCCTAAGAGAAAATACTAAAATACTAAACGGAAGATGGGTCCGGCTTCAGCATCCCCGGCGAGCACAGAGTATCAGATAGAGAGAGAGACGGAGGCTTACCGGTGGGTTAATAGCCCGGGAGCGCTGGACGAAACAAAAGGAGCTGCCACTCGTCACCGGAACAGATCACCGACTGCTGAATAAATTAACGCGCTCCCGGTAGGCCGCACTAGCGCTTCCCCCTCTCTCGCGACTCCCGAAACTAGCCTACGTTATACGGCTATGACGCCGGACAGCCGGGTCCGCCTTCGGCCGTGCCCCGCTACCCGCGAGAATCTTACGCTCGCAGCGATTATTGTCAATGTCCACGGACTCCTTCCTCCCAGGATCCGATGGGGCAAGATGAACACGAGGGGAGGCCTCCCTCGCGAAGTTAAGGCGTCCCTCTTCCTCCGCGGTGGGCCCACTCGATACGCCACATAATTACGCCACATAACTGCACCTCGTCAACATCCTTTCCTCGTAATCCCACAAGTGGAGGCGCCGTGATGAGCGGTCCGCGGCGTCCGTGGATTCGACGGGACAGGAACGGCCCCAGGCCGTGTAGTCGGGAGGGATGGGAAAACATGGTATATTGGTCACGACCCGCGTCCCTCCGGCCTCCTATTCCACGGAAGCGGATCTTCTGCTTCCGCCTGCTTGACGAATGGAGATTCTCCGGCCCTCTTAGGCCAATCTCCTCGATGGGCACGACCGACGGCAGCACCGCCCGACAGTCGGGTCGGAGAGTCGCAAGACTCCTTCGTGGCCTAAAAAAAAACTTCAAAACGCCACAACGACAAAAGAAAATAGCCGAGGCGAAAGAATACAAAATAAAATAAACTAAAAGAAAATAAAGAAAATAAAAGAAAAATCCCTCTCGGTGAGTCGACGATCTGGGCGGTTCGACGAGCGGCGTTCTCAGGGCCGTAAATCCGGCCCACTGCTCGACCAAAACCGTGCGGAGTGACGGGACGCGAAATGTGACGTCACAACAGCGGAATTCGTATACAACAAAAAAGGGAAGCGAAATGCTCCTCGACTCATGAGAGCCGACGCAGGAGGAGAAAGTGATGACGGGCAACCGATTTGCTGAAAAGAAATACGAAAGTCAACATTTCGAAAGTCAACGAAGAGAACAAAGCTGCTGAAGAAATATCCGCCACCCCGAGGATTAGCGACGACGAGGAATCCGTCATCAAGAAGATTGTCGAAGAGCACAGAGTTGCTGAAGAAGTATCCGCCATCCCGAGGATCGGCGATGACGAGGAATCCGTCCGCAGGAAGAATGACGATGAACACAGAGCTGCTAAACAAGAACCCGCCATCCCGAGAATCGGCGATGAAGAAGAAACCGGCAATCTGAGGGTCGATGAAGAACCTGTGCGGCTGAGGAAAAACCCGTCAATTCGAGAATTGACGAAAAGCCCGAGCGGCTGGGAAACAAATTCCGAATCCCCTTCCCCGGAGGGTAAGAAATAGTATATATTGTTAAGTAGGCACCACGGAGATTCTCATGGTGAGAGACAAGGCAAATCGGAGCTACATTCGGTTGACCAGGTACGATCGCCTTACACGTGAACACAAGGAACAAGAATTAAAAAAAAAAAATGTTTAGCATTTTATCATCAACAACAAGTCACACGCGTGATGGTTCACGTAAAGTTTTTGTAAATCAGCATACTCATAGATCATAAATAAGTAGTACACGGGATACATCCTAGAGTCATAAAATCAAAGCTCGCAGGAGACGAGCGAAAGGAAAACAATTTCTTTTCTTTTTAGGGGGGAGGGATGTTGTACCCCGGGTACCTCGATACGTCGATTATTGCGGTAACGTCATTGCCCAATAATCAAAGTAAGCAGCGGCATGCGACGAACACGCCGTTGCGAAATAGAATTAAATTCGAGTCAGCATTTAGGCAATAGCGACTCGGTAATTCGAGCATCGGCTCCGTAATTGTTGAGTCAGATATTTCGCAATCGTACCTTCTCCAAATTCTGATTGACAGAGACGGAGAAGCTGGTATTGCATCTCGGGCCAACATACCGACGAAATAGCATTTAATCGGTAATTAATTAGTCGAGTCAGATATTGAGAAATATCGAAGCAGGAATCCGGATGTCGGAATAATTGTTTGAAAAATTATGAGGAAATATCTGACACTGCCAAAATTGAGCTGACATGCCTGCTCGTACCCTATATAAGGAACCACGAGCAGGCACTCACCACTTCGGAACTCCTGATTCTTACGGTTGACTACCGATACACCCGTTGCGAGCTGGGCTCGTAACTCGATAAGTAGGTCGTGAAAATATTAAAATCTCATCGGGAAAGATTAACGTCCGATTGTCGTTAATCGAAAAGTTGTATCAAATGTACAAAAGTGTACTGGCGGTTGGTAATTCAAAAGGACAGAAGTAAGCATAAATCGAGCATTAATGGTTGCAACATAATTATGTGTTAATAATAACGGCGCATTAATGAATAAATTGATAAAGCGATAATGGATAAATACATAGAGCTGTATTAAAGCATCAGTGAACAAGTTAATGAAACATTAACAAATCAGTAAAAAGCATCGATAGTAAAGCATTGATCGAGCACCAATCAAGGCTTGACTGCTCGTTTGTCCGACCTTAAATCAGCGTCAGGTAGAACGTTGATTGCACTCTGTTCGGACAAAAAGGGGAACCTTAATCGAAGGTTCTTGGTAAGGATTGTTATATAATGAATATAACAATGTTACCTGTGTAAATCTCTGATAATATAAATATATTGTTAAAAATACTAAATATATTCTTAAATAAACATTGTTAAATACTGAGTAATACATTTGTACTTCATTTGGGTTCCAACCCTTTACTGAGCGTGTCCCTAACCTTACGAGCTAACGGCTCGCGCTCAAAACCCAGATTATCTACCTGAGTTTCTGCGGCATAACACGGTGATGAGCCAACGACAGACTTAATCTGCACAACTGACTCACCCGAGGCTCAAACTTCCTGTGTTGACAAACTCGTTACGCTATCCAGCAGCCGATGATTCCGTATGTCAACAAGCAAGCCGTAGAACCCTAGAAAATCGACACCGATGATTGGCCGCGTAACGTCGGCCACCATGAAACGTCACGTATATTCGCAACGCAGGCCGAGATTCAACTACAGAGAGATGATACCGAACGTTGCGATCGAGCTACCGTTGGCCGCGTACAACGTATACTCGGTTCTACGATAATGTCACCGCGCGAGCGACCGCGAGAAGACGCACAAATCCGAGCCCGTGTCGATCAAGTATTGAATTCTGGTAGCCTTTTATGTGATAAATAAGCGGCCAGAGGTGACGGTATCGCCTACCGCCATTAGCGATGCCCTTGCGCGCTTCCCGAAGCATGTGATGTGGGATGTTTACATCCAGCGCGACAGTTCTTAGCGTCGTCCTTGAACCGATTATGGTAATAACACCAGTCCGCGTTTCCGCTCTCGTCCCCGTCGCGGCGGTTACTTCGTCCCGGCGTGTTGCTGCGCCGACCGCGCGACTCGGAATGCGACCGGGCCGACTGTTTATTATAATTCTTCCCGATCTTCGAAGACAACGCGGCGATCCATTTTCCCAGCTCCTGCACCTCGAGACTCAAGTCTGGTGCTCTCGCCGCCGGGTCCTGCGCGACACTCGAAGTCGTGTGCACCGCGGGGATCTCGTGTATCTTTTGCGCGAGTTTAGCTCAGTCGGCCGTCGAGGCTGCCTGCTGAGTGGCCAACAACTCCTGGGTTTTCGTCGTCTGTCGGCGCAGGCAGACGGCTTTCACAAAATCGTCGTTAAAGGGAGAAATACCTTTAGCATCGTGAAAAATAGGCATTTTCGGGATTTTTTTTAGAGGGGATAAAATAATCGGATCATTGTGAAATTTGGATATGAGTTTATTATAACTTTGAACTTAACAAAATAAAATTTTGTTTCGGATGTCCAACAAAATGGCGCCATTATGGAGAGTCTTCGGACGCCTGTTTCTCGCCACATCGAAACGTGCTGCAGCTACCATTTTTTTTCTTTCGATCTGAAAAAGATGAAATAAGTTTCATTCGTTTACTGACATATTAAGGGGAAGGATGTACCTAAAAAATGATGAAAAAGTGCAAAATTGAACATTTGGGAGCCATTTTACTTGGAAGGTCGAATTTTCGACCATGTTTTCGGCATATTTGACCCCCAAAAAATTATTTATTTACACGCTACCTTCCAAATTTTAGGTATATCCTTCCGGTAATCCTACTGAGAGAAACCTCTCCAAATTTCATCCAAATCGGTCGCTAACTTTTTGAGCTACAACATGAGCAGTTTCTGAAAAAGTAGTTTCAAGATAATCGCGTTTAAAGTTTCAACATGTTAGAATTATTGATTCTAGTGACTTACCGATTAATCAGCGATTCCAGGCGCATACAGTAGTCCTTCAACTACCTCGAAAAACTGATGTTCTTCCGCTAGCTGTTGTTTCCTGGATATACGAGCTTCTTTTGTGTTAGAAAGAACCATCCGGTTCTGTCGAACAATCCGCGTCTCATCAAACGTTTCGGCAAAAACTCTGCAGTTGGTGCCAACGATTATGACCAATGCATTCATAATCCTTAAAATCGAAGAAAATCCATCAATGAATATCCCAGCAGCAATGTAGGCCGAAATTTTAACAATTTTAAGTCCTGAATGTAAGTGTTTCAGAGCCAATCGCCAGATCGTCGAGTTGAAGCTTTCTTTAGCATTTTGAGTCTGGCCATCCAGACATCTCTCTAGCAAATCATCTCTGGATAGATCTTGAGAAATTGGCAAGATATGCTCTTTGATACTTGCGTCAAGTAACACGGTGAAAGATATTCCAATTTTGGATTTTTATTTAAGGCGATCGCTTTCTGCCATTTGCACCAGCTTTCGGGTCCAGTCAGGCAGTATTCGTGATTTGGGTCTTCATTTGTTGAAAAAATATGATAAAAAGTAGTGTAGGAGGAGGAGGATGTTCGATAAAGAAACTCCGACACGGTTTTAACATTAATAAACAAAATATAAACTTTATTAATATCTCAACATGAAATACAAAAATAATCAATATAGATCGACGGTAAGCTACGTCACGCGGGCATTGACCGAGTTCGCACTCGGTGGCGCTCAGCTGACTGCGCGATCTCCAGTGCTCGAGCGACAATCCCGAACACTCCGCCCGTCTCGTCGGACAAACAAAGGAAGCTGTGATGCCGAATCAGGCGCTGAAATCCTCTTTCTTCTCGCGCCGAAGGAAAACACAGAGCTTCACGATGGGTCGCTTAAACGACGATGTAGCTGTCCGGACGGTGGCGACACGGATGTGTCCATCTTTCCCGGGATGCGTGGCGACGATTTGCGCGAGCGGCCACTTAGTCGGAGGAGTGATCTCGCTCTTGGTGAGCACGAGATCACCCACCTGAAGCGGCGGTTGAGGGTTGTGCCACTTAGGTCGCGCCTGGAGCTGGTGAAGATATTTTGAAGACGAGCGATCCCAGAAGCTGTCTCTCATTTGCTGAACGAGCTGCCACCGCGACAGGCGCGAGGGAACAAGATGCGACAGTGTCGGCTCTGGCACGGCAGACAGCGGCGCTCCCGTCAGGAAATTCCCTGGTGTGAAAGCGTCAAGGTCGTCAGGGTGAGCGCCAAGAGCGGTCGAGAGTTGAGGCAAGCCTCAATCTGCGTGAGCGGCGTTGTCAATTCTTCGAAGGTTAGCATTGCATCCCCTATTACCCGCCGAAAGTGATGCTTGACGGACTTGACCGCCGCCTCCCAGAGACCCCCAAATGGGGTGCCGCGGGGGGATTAAATCGCCACTCGACTCCGTCGCTGGTGAGAGCGGAACGGATGTTATCCGACTCCGACGAGGCTGATGTGAAGAGAGCGCGCAGCTCGGCGTCGGCTCCCACAAAATTTGTCCCACAGTCGCTCGAGATCGTCCGGCAGAGACCACGCCAAGAGACGAAACGTTTCTAAGCGGCGAGGAACTCCTCCGTCAAATGATCCGATACAACCTCGAGATGAACAGCTCGAGTCGTGAAACAGACGAAGACCGCAATGAACGCCTTCGTTGCCTTATACCCACGGCCCTTAGAGGTGCGAATCGAAGTCGGTCCCGCGTAGTCGACCCCGGAATGGTAGAACGCTCGAAGCGAAGGCGTGACGCGTTCTCGCGGGAGATTCCCCATGAGCTGTGTCGCGACCGCTCCTCGAAATCGAAGACACCGCATGCAGCGTAGAATAAAGTTCTTGACCGAAGAACGTCCCCCGATGATCCAGTATCGTTGTCTCAGCGTCGCGAGCATCAGCTGCGTCCCTCCGTGCAACGTCTGCCGGTGAGCCTAATTGATGAGCACGTTAGTGAGCGGTGAATCGCAAAGGATGATGACCGGATGCTTCTCATCTGCGTCGAGGACCGAGTGGCGCAGTCGACCGCCCACGCGAAGCAGTCTGTCCCCGTCGGGAACTGGGTTAAGTCGCAGGAGAGGCCCTTTCTGGACCGTGCCTTGAGACTTCAAGGCCGTAATTTCTCCGTCGAAGAATCGGACCTGTTCACCCTTGATGAGGGCCATGAATGCCGCCGAAAGATCGGCCGGCAGTAGCGTGAGCGCGAGTTGACGCTTCCCCGTGGCAGGAAGACCGTGCATCCTCGCGTTGTTGAGAAACCGGAGACACCACGCTGCGAGCCGTTTCAAGCGCGTCAAGCTCGAGTAGCGTCGAACGAGGTCACGTGGGTCGTCGATCGGCACAGCTACCGTGTGCGCGAGCACCCGTTGCGTCGCAGATCACTGCACTCCCCCGATGGGCCCGCAGGCAAATCGCGCGGAGGTCGACGAAGCCACTGTGGGCCAGTCCACCACAGGGCATGGCCCGTCAAGTCCGATGCCTGTGTGCACCGAGAAGCACGATCGGCGGGATGCTCTTCTGACTTCACGTGATGCCAAACGGCGTCTGGGGGAGCGCGCTGGATCTCCGACACGCGGTTCGCGACGTAGGTTTTCCAGTACACGGGATGGTCACGAATCCAAGTGAGTGTCGCCGTCGAGTCTGACCATAGGTGAACGGAGCAGCCCGTGAGCTTTTAACTCTCGAGAACATGCTTGACGAGCCTGGCCAGGAGTTCCGCAGCGCAGAGCTCGAGACGCGGGAGAGACACCTGCTTGACCGGCGCGACCTTGCTTTTCGCGGCGACGAAAGTAACCAATCGAGGTTGGCTGTTCACGCAGAGATAAACGACGGCTGCATAGGCTCGCTCAGAAGCGTCAGAGAAGCCGTAAAGCTCGATCTCTCGCGACGTAGAGAGCTAGTGCAGCCAGCGCGGAAGCCGATATTCACAGATCAACGGTAAATCCTCGTAGAAAGCGAGCCAGTCCTGAGACGAGGCTTCCGGCAACGGATCGTCCCAGCCGAGTTTAAGAAGCCACAGAGCCTGCATAAAAATCTTCGCATGAAAGATTACCGGCGCTTGCCATCCGAGTGGGTCGAACAACTCGGCGATACTCGAGAGAACTGTTCTTTTCGTGAGGGGCAACTCTCACGAATCGCTCTCGACTTGCCACTTTAACCCTGTTGTACGCCGAACGGCGTTCTTCTTTTTTCCTTCCTCGCCGAAACTAAAAAAAAACCCGAAACAACAAGAAAATAAATGATTAATATTAATACGTTAAATCGTTGAGCTAATCTAAATACTCAACGAGCGACGGGCCACTTCCGGCAACGCCTCGGCTCCACGTCGCCTCACCCCGGATGCCTCCACCTGAAAAAAAAAAAACAAAACAAAAACAAAAATTAAAATAACTGTTGGGAGAAATAGAGTATTGGAATAAAACTTACCTTGTCCCAGGAAACGTCCAGACGAGGCCACGTGGAATCCCCGATGAGACGCGACGCCAGCGAGCGAGGTGGCGGCTTAGCCGCTACCTGCCGAAACCTGAAAAGTACAAAAAATATAATAATTAATAATAGCAATAAGCATTAAGAATTAAAACACACTAAAGACTTACCTGTATCGATGCCGTTGGCACCTTATCGACCAAAGACGAGGCCTCGACGAGCCTCGCCACGGCCCCGTGGCGGGATCCCTCGACGACGACCGAACCTGAAACAGAAAAAAAGACGCTTATTGGAAAAAACAATACAAACTCTGTAATAAACCCGGCTAAAACTAAAACTAGAACAAGGACTTACCTGTGAGGGCCTTTCGCCCAGGCCATCCGCTGGAAGCCTTCGGCTCCCTCGACGACGCCGAGGCGAGTAGCGGGTTACCCGCTACCTCGCCGTAACCTGTAACATAAAGGAAAAACAATATTAAAAATGAGTACAAAAAGAAACTTACTTGATAATTCTAATTAAAACTAGACCTAGAATAAAACTTACCTGAAAATGCTCTCGTTGGACATGGGCCTTCCGCCCAAGCCATTCGACGACGGCCCCTCCGGCTCCACCGATGCGTCGCCGCCGCTGATGGACCTGAAACAAAAAGCAAAAACATGTGAATAATTAACATAGTGTTTAAGTTAGAAATAGATTTATAATACTAGATATAAGTATACATATCTGTGAAAGATAAAATTCTGGACCCTCTGTTCAGAATTTCCCCGACACCGGACCCGCTGTCCAGAGCCTTCGACAAAAGGGTCGAACCTGCAAAGGAAAAAAACAACATAACTCGACTTGTTGGCCGACGCCGCCGAGAATTCTCCTCGGGCGGAGGCATACGACCCAGCCGCGGAATACACCTCGATCTACGAGGGGGTGGGAAGGAACCCCGGGGTATTCCGCCGCACCGATCCGGGTCCGACTTACGTCCCCACAAAAATCCGCCGAATCGACCCCGAGGAATCTACCTCCGGTCGCGATCGACCGCGCCTTTAAAGCTAAACGGAACGACGAGTAGACCGGTTAAACTCCCGGCTCAGGTCCCAAGCGACCTTGCGAAAGCTAAACTGAACGACGAGTAGACCGGTTAAACTCCCGGCTCAGATCCCGAGCGACCTTGCGAAAGCTAAACGGAGCGAAACGGGGTAACACTCGGGTTTAAAACGGCCCTTATCAGGACCAATAAAACCATTCAAACATACGCGAGCACCCCTCGCCTGCAATATAGCAGTCGGTACGGCCGAGCTTCCTGACTTATCACGTGCTTACCGTCGTGGTATTGTCAACCCGAGCATGTGGAACGACTATTCGGATGGAACGACGAAGCTCGTTCCCGAGGCGAGATCGGACGGTGCAAGATGAGCCAAGTGGTCCGGCGAATTCAATGTCCACTTCCGAAGAGTGAAGCCGCCCGCCTTGAGCTCAACGAGCTCGTACTGCTTTGCGAGTGCCGACGCTAGATCGTCCGCCCCGGAGAGGACGTCGTCGACGTATCGTCGACGTCGGTGAGTAATGCGGCCAACCCGAGTGGAAAGCGGGCCCTCTCGTCGTCGGCGAGCTGTCGAACGACGCGTATGACAAGATAAGGTGCACAGGCGAGGCCATACGTAACTGTACTGAGCCGATACGCGTCAGCCTCGAGACGAGACCCTCCGCGCCAGATGATCCTCTGAAGATCCCGGTCATCTGAATGGACGAGAACCTGGCAGTACATTTTCTCCATGTTGGAAGAAAACACGACGGCGTGAGCCCTCCAGCGGAGCAGGACGTCGACGAGGTCGGGCAAGAGCTTCGGTCCGACGTGGAGACAGTTGACTCCGAGAGCTGTAGACTAGCGTACGTCGGATTATTCCCGCGAGAAGTAACCGCTTGTCCTGACAGTACCCACCCGAGCCGGGTATTCTGCGCGATGGGGGCGTCTGCTGGCCCCATACGAACTCCTACGCATGGCACCAGGAGTCGAGCGAACACATCCGCTCCAAGGAGAAGCTCGATCCGAAGACTTGACGATAAATCTGGATCGGCGAAGACTAACCCGTCGAGGTGGGGCCAGTGGCTCAACGAAACGTGCCGAGGTGGCATGTAGGCCGTCAACCGAGGGAGGACGAGAGCGTCGACCTCGACCTCGAATCCCGAGTCCAGTCGTGAGGACGTAGTCAGCGAGACCGCGAGAAGTCCCCGCCGACTTCGCACCGACTCCCGTGACGGCTACCGACGCGAAGGTACGTGAGAGTCTCAACCGTTGAATGAGAGACACAGCAGCGAACGAAACTTCCGAACCCTGGTCGAGTAAAGCTCGAACGAGGAGAGGCGTGCAGCCCTCCGTGAACACGTTCACGACGGCTGTTGTAAGAAGGACACGTGCTGATGAACCCGAGGTGTTGCAGTGCACGTTGTGAGCCGTGACCTCGCCAGTGACCGAAGGATTCGCCTGCGCCGACGACGCCGACTGCGAAAGTCCATACTCGCTACTCCTCGCTGTCGCAGCGGCCAGCGGACCCGACGGCTCGGCGCTCGCTTCGTGTATCATTGTGTGATGCTTCGCTTGACACACCTGGCAAGGTTTCGGCGACCGGCACTCGCGAACGATGTAACGTTTGAGGCAGTTGAGGCACAGGTTGTTAGCGAGAATGTGTTGAGTCAAAACTGTCGGTGTTTTTATTTTCGATTATTTTCACGCAACCGTCGCACCGCTTCTCTTAACGCGCGCTGGACAGAACGATGAGATACCGATCTATACCACTCCCGGTGTTAATTACGATGGCGACTGCCCATTTTTAAGCCGAACCTTGCGGAAAATTGCTTGGGATAGGGCCCTAGGAATGCCTGTCGTTTCACGTCTTAGGGTGATAATAAAATTCTAATCCTTTATAAAGTGTTCCTTACTTCTCCGGAAAATTAGTTCATGCAAATGGGTTTTTTGAATTGACAGAATGTCTAACTAATATTCTACTCCGGAAACCAAAATAATTAGGGGATTAGAATAGGATAAATACTCGTGCACTAGAATGATAGGAAAAATAAATAAACGAATTGCATGGTAATAATGAATGAAAATCTGCTTACGTTGGTCACTGATCGATGGTTCCTGTTGGTGTTTCGAACAACTCCGAATTTAAGTGTGATGGACAGATATTTATTTTAACCGAATATTTAGAATCTTCGTTGAACAAAAGAAATAAACTGATACTTTGTAAATCGAACAATTTTCTTGGAGATGCCTTGGACAAAAATATCTTTGTCGTAGTAAACGATTTGATCAAAATAATAACTGACGAAATATTTCGTAGTTTCGGTTCGCAGAGTGACGTCGATTATAATGTTGTCGTGACGAATAATAGTAACTGAGTGCCCGAGTAAATATTTTTCGGGGTATTTATACTAATCTCTTAGATAAAAGGTAGGAGAACAATGTGGTCACGTATGCAATTTTTTCCCTCTATTTCTATTAGACAACCAATGAGAATAATCGTTCGATTGCGTATGTGACCTTTTCTTTTGAATTCTTCTGATCGTAGGAAAAGTGGGAGCAATCAATTTTGTCACGTATGTGATCTTTTTCTTTGTCTCTCCTAGGTAAAATAATGGGAGAAATCATCTGTTAAACACACGCGCGGTACACGCGAATCACGTGACGATTCACGTGAGGAATCAGTCGCCGAATCCCGTAGAGACGCGATCGTCTCTCCCGGAAGAGAAGAATCGAGAGCAGTCGTCACGAGACAACAAAAACGAGAAGACGTGCGAGAGTTGACGGAACGAGAGTGCGAGCGCGAGCGAGAGTACGGGAAGCGTGCACGAACGGAGCGGTGAGAGCGAGCGAACGGAAGAGCGATCGAGCGAGAGCGTTGTGTTGTGCGTGTGTGTGTAGCGCGAGGACCCAAACATATCGTGTCTGATAGCGAGCTGAATAAAACTGTGGAATCGAACGAGGTATCGGCGGAAAGCCGACCGGATTTGTCGACCCTTCCCTGGCTCCCGAGTCCGCCTGAAGCACCTAAACGTGTCCTCCGGACCACCGTTTAACACTCCAGAAGTGGGATTTCATCCACGTGTACGCCCACAAACCGCGAAAAGTGCGGGAAACGGACGGGAAAACGTATACGGGAGTGAAAAAGCTCGCGAACATGAAAATTTTCGGGACGCCGGCTTGCCAAGGTGGCCGCCGCTCGATCGTGACGAAGCGTGGCTGACCGGCACGACGCCGCCAGAGTGCGCATCGCGAGTCGTTCGGTACGACAAGGCACGTGCCTCGAGAACAGTTCGCGAGTGAACTGATTTACGCGATTTAGGTTAATATCGCGACAGGACTCGCGATTAGTGTAATAAACTTTTTTTTTCTCTCGGAACTAATTAATAACCCTTTTTATACTTTTTGCGAATTAAAAAAAAAAAAAGAAAACTCGTCCTCGACTCGAATTTTTCCCCGGAAGTGACGCGAAATGGCCGGAGAGAGACTTGCCGCGAGCGCCGAAGCTTTCGAGCAATTCATAGCGCGCATGCGCGACGACGATTCCGACATTAACGACGCCGGCGCGGCCGCCGGACCGATCGGCGACGCATTTACAGACAATTACGCCAGTAATTTCGCGCGTGATCTTGAGCGCGAGACGCGCTATCAGCGCAAAAGCTTCGGAGCTGTGCCGAAACGGACGTCGCGTGGAGCTTCCCCCGCCCCATGGCGCTCTGCGCTTAACCGAAGCCACGAGGATCGAGCTAACGGCACACGCACCCCAGCGTGGCGCACGAACCGTCACGACGGTCTACAGAATCAGGCGACGCGCGCAAATTTGCCGATGCCGTCGCGACCGAACACTCGAGCACCGCGGAACGCGCAGGGTGGATCCCGAGGACAGAAGACGCGAGCCGCCTTACCGACACTCCCAAGGCACGACACGCGTACCGCGCCGTATGCGTACGAACTTCCGCGCGCACCGGTTGATGTACCGACACCCGTCGTACCGGCAGCGTTACCGGCGCAGGAAGGCATGCCTCTATTCCTTATTTAACGTGCCGTCTCCGCCTTTCGGCCTACGACACGGCACCCAAGTGCGTGGAGCTGGGCTACGCCACAGCTAGCGCGCCTTACGGCTACCAATTCCCCGAAGGGTCCCTTGGTGAGGTATAACAACCACCACCGCCAGGGGTACAAAAGCGGAAAAACTCCCGTTCTCCCCCTCGTATTTCATAGAAATACAGAGTTCATAGAACGGGAGAAGAGGAGCCGCCCTTTCCAGGGAACAACTCACTTCGCCGACTTTCAACAATGCCGAAGCAATGCCAAAAGCCGTTACCAGCGGGGGCCCCTCGGAGGCGGAGTTGTCAGCTCAAGGCTCGGCTCATTCTTAGCTGGTGGGCAGGAATCGGTTGACCAAGAGCATTTGCCGTACAAAGAACCCGGACCCCCCAGTAAACTGGTTGGCCGAGAACATTTGCGTAACAAAGAACCCGGACCCCCTAACGAGCTTCCCGCAAACCCGAGCTCGGTACCCGCGGGGTCGCTACTCCCCGATGGTACAAGCGGGGCGCAGGAAGGCAATCGGGCCGAATGAGATTTGCCGCCGATTCACGCCACCCCTCCGCCGCCACCATACCATGCGGTTAACCCGTCGAACGAAGTCCGCGACGATGTCCTGCGTGCAATTCTCGAAGACAATCGACGTCGAGATGCGATGTTACACGAGTTGATAACTCGTCTCGTGACTCAGCGAGGAGGCGAACAGGTAGAACCCAACGCGCCGATCAACTACAGCATTCTTCCCGACCTTTCCCATACCATCGGAAAATTCAACGGCGAATCCGGAAGCGGCGCGGCACGAGAATGGATCGAGGGGATAGAGAGCACGGCGAACCTACATCGCTGGCCCGACACCTTCGCCTTGGAAACGGCACGGACACATCTCGAAGCGGGAGCTCGAGACTGGTATTTCTGCAACCGTCGCGAGCTTGTCGACTGGGCTACGTTTCGCGAACTCTTCTTGGAGACTTTCATCACACCGGAGAGCTTCAACGTCAAATGGAACCGCATGGTGAATCGGACGCAGGGTAAGCAAGAAAGTTTAACGTCCTACTTTCATGCTAAGACCCGACTCTGCCGTTCCGTTCATCTCGACTTCCAGGACATAAAGGAGCAGCTACTCGTCGGCCTTTGGTCCAAGGAAATGTGCAACACCATGGCGGCACGAGAACAACGGGACGTTGGCGATCTGCTTCGCGAGATGCAAAACTACGAGCGCCTAGAACAACAGCGAACGACGCGGATCAGCAATCTGCGCCCGACCAACGAAGGGACACGGCCACCGCCGTCGACGACGACGACCTCGATCAACACGACCACACAGTCTCGAACGACGACCCCGACGAACTACTCCCGAGCAGCGAATGCGACGAGCGATCCACGTCCCCCGTTGCGTAACGAGCAAGGGGAGCCTAAGTGCTACAACTGCGACGTGTACGGTCACATCTCGAAGGACTGTCCGCAACCGCGGCGCGAACTGCGTTGCCGATCCTGCGGAAACCTCGGACACACCCAGCGGCACTGTAAGAACAGCGCCAACGCAGCCGCCCCTCCGGCCCCAGCTGCAACTCCTACCACCCCAGCTGCCGTCAATGTTGTCGCGAGCGACAACGTGAGATCGGCCTTGACGTACGTAAAAGCGCTCGAAGTGAACGGTCACGCGATGACGGTGTTATATCCGCAGAAGCTCAGTTAGCTACTCTGAGTACTGCGGGAGCTGTTAGCTCAAAGGTTTTCGGGATTTATCCAGTAAAGGGTTGAAACCCAAGTGAATTATAAAAGCACGATTTATTATATCAATATTAATTACAATGGTTTGTTCGTGATTATTTACCAATAGTTGTGTAGTACACTTCGTACGCTTATCTCCCTTCCGAAGAGTGTATATAAGTTACGGTATATCTGACTGACCGTAACGATGTTCAGATTAAACTAGACTGCTGAATGCCTGCTTGTGGTCCTTTATATAGGAGTAAGAGCAGGCATGTCAGCTTAATTTTGACACTGTCAGCTATTTCGTAATTGTTTAAACAATTATTGCTTCCGGGTTTCCGATATTTCCCAATAGCTGACTCGGCTAGTTACTTGCTAATTTCTTAAATGTTATTTGTTACTTCCGTGTTTCGCAATGCGTCGCGCGCTCGCTTCTTCCGTATTTCGCAATGCGTTGTGTGGGTAAGCGCATTCCTCAGATAGTCGGGCGTTGACCCGTGGTACAACATCCCTCCCCCCTAAGGGGAAAAGAAATTTACGATTTCTTTTGCTCGTAACCGGCGGGGTTATCGATGCACCCCGTGGCTCCTTTTCAGGTCTTAAGTTATTTATTAGACGGTAGAATAAGATTCGATGGAGATTTCCTGGTCGTCACTGCTCGCGTCGTCGGTGCAATGCGGGGGCGAGCGTCGCAGTTGCTGACGGACGTGGGTTGATGTCCGATGAAGTGCTTAGCATGGAGTTTTGTGCCTATATTAGCCGGCCGTTTCGCAACTTTTTTATCCATTGCCAGTTTGTCCGGTGACCTATACTCGCCGATTGTTCGTCATGAGCCCACCAGCTAAGGTAAGTTTGTGTATTTTATTTTATTTTATTTTATTTTGTTTTATTTTTTTTTATTTTATTTTTCTGGCCGACTTTTGATTTCCGTGTTTGTTCCTTTGTTTTTCCAGAGGAGGCGCGTTGCGTTGTGCTGCTGGGGGGCAGCATATAGTCCGGAGGAGGACCTTGAGGCGGCGCCCCGTCGTCCTCCGAGCCCGGAGGTCGAAATCGTCGAGGTCGTGGGGGACGTTGGTGCCGGGTCGGTCGTTTCCCCTGAACCGGAGGTCATCGATCTGGTCTCCGATGGGACGTCTTCTGCCGGTGGGGGTTCCTCCC
Organism: Stenichneumon culpator; assembly: GCA_964017025.1. NCBI lineage: Eukaryota > Metazoa > Arthropoda > Insecta > Hymenoptera > Ichneumonidae > Stenichneumon > Stenichneumon culpator. Next base: position 19,112,153 of record OZ024771.1, read on the forward strand.
GGGCATCCTCGGTTTCCTCGGACGAGGATTCGCTGTCCGATCTCTTCGACGGGGATTCCTTTTCTGATCTCCTCGACGGGGATTCGTTTTCGGATCTCCTTGACGGGGATTCGTTCTTGGAGTCCGATTTGTCCTTCAGCGAGGACTCGTCTCCGCTTACCACTGGGGATTTTGGGCTGCAGACGGGTACGCTGATCCGCCGGGACGGCGTCGTTACTCCTTCTCAACCGGTATCCGAGGTGTGGCCGGTCCAGGGTCCCGGGTCTGGCTATCGGCCGGCGGGTGCCTCGGACTCGGAGTCGGAGGTCGAGGACGACGAGGATCCGATATCACGGATGTGGCGTGCCGAGCGGGGCGAGATGGATTGGCGTCGGGCTGAGTGGTACTGACTACCGAGTCTCGCTTCCCTTTGTTGGGATTTATATTTTATGTTTTTGGGGAAATAAATATATTTTAATGTATTTTATGTGTTTTCCCGTTAATTCCCGTTTGTTCTGCGAGATTAGGTTAAGCGGCACTAGGCAGGCGTATGGCCTCTGATTTCGCCCTTCGACACAGGGCATTAATGATAATATAGCCGGCAAGTGCGAGGAGAGCGACCGCACCGACGGAGTATTGTCCTACCACGTGGTATAGCGACGTGGGATTCCTCGTTTCGTGCGTGGTGGTTCGGTCCAGGTTCTCCTGCATATTCCTTATCTGGGTGCCGACTTCGTTTAATTCTCGCGGATTGGTTACTGCGTGCTCGAGCGTTGTCTTCCGGCTTTCGCGTATTGTCTTTGGTATTTCTTCTGCCTCGGCGGGGAGCAGGGTAAGGTTGTAGCTCGGCACATAGCAGGTGTCGTTTATCCGTTGCTTCCATCGTCGCACCGTCTCGAGCTTGAAGGCCGCTGTGGTGACCGTGCATCGTTCCTGGAGGGTCACTAGCCCCGCTCCGTGTAATATTTCCTGCTGCGTCGGCTTTCCTTGGCAGCCGACGCTCGCCGTCTCTTCGCTCGGCGCTATGTACAGCCATTGCCCTGGCTGACGCATACCCATCACGAGAGTATGTGTGAGGAGTATGATTTTCTTCGGACACGGTTGTCCGTGACCTACCGCACCCTCGATGTATAATCGTATGCTGCATGGCGCGTCGTCGGTGATCGCCATGACTGGGTGTCGGGGTTTGCAGTAATATTTGTCGTCGGCGGTCTTGCATGTTTCGAGGTCACGTTCCATCATCCGGATGTATTGCCGGTTTTTCCGGTCTACTACCGCGAGATCCTCCGTGGTATCTATGTAATAGTATGTGTTGTTGCTTCCCCTCCGCGGGAGGGGATACACGTAATTTAGGTTGTATTCGGACGATCCGATAAGGGGGATTTCCAGGATGAGAGTTACCACTCCCTCTTTCCGGTAAGCTCGAGCCGTTGCCAGGCGGAGTATGGCTGCCGCGTTATGTCGCGCGATGGGACGCGGGAAGCTGTGTCCTCTTGGTAGATGTGGCAGCGCCTCCGTCAGGTATTTCGTGAGTGTGGCTGGTGTCACGGTTGAGGCGCTCACTGTGCCGGATGCCACCTCGGAGAATAATTCTGTCATTTTATCTACCTCTCGTAGGTATGCTTCGACAGAGGCTTCGATTAACGTCAGGCTTTCGTCGAAGTGTTGTCTGTCGCGTAGTGCGTCGGTTCGGTTTTGGAAATAACCGTCTACGGTGTGCACCATGGTGAACAATTTTTGTAGATTTCTTTGTGCTGCTTGCGAGGTTTCGTTGAACATTTCGATCGTTGTTTCTACGACCTGCAGTTGTTTTTCATGCCTTCTTTTAGCGTATCCTGTGTATCCCGGAGGGTCGCGATTTCTGCTTCGAGCCGTTCCCCATCGTCGGCGTCCATGTTGCCGGTTATGGCTTTCAGCACCGTTCCGAGTCCGTTAATTAATCCTCGGCGTTTGCGGCTCGGTTTTACTCCGATGAGATCCTGCACAACCCCCGCATTTTCCTCTATTTTTTCAGAGAGTCGTACGAGGTGTTCCACCATCTCGGCGCAATGTCCGTCCGGGCTCCCGAATTTTTCGCACTTCGTCCGAACCTCGTCAAGCTGGGCTTTTATCCGTAGCTCCATAAAGGCCATGTTTTTTAGATTCATGCGTATGGCCAGTGTCCAGACGTCGGTGTATGGATATAGTGTTCCGACCTTTTCGAAGTATAGCCCTGGGGCGTTTTCGAATTGTTGAATGGTGTATGGCTGGTCCGAGAGGTGAGCCGCGGCCTGCGCGCTTACCACCAGTAACCTGGAATTTTTTATTAATTTATTTATCTTTTTCATTCTTTCCTATTGCGAAGCCTTGTCGAAACCCGGTGACCGTCCCTTGGGGTTTTTTTTCTTTTTTTTTTTTTTTCTATTCGTCCACGTAGTTTCTTAGACGGTCTACATGCACTTTTACCGTCCGCCGTCCTTGGCGGAGGGTGTAATTGCACGGCGGGTGTATCCCCTCGATGGGATAGGGTCCGATCCACTTCGGCGTTAACTTTGCTGAGCGTCCCCGACGCACCGTTTCGTCGTGTAATAATACGCGGTCCCCGACCTTGAACTTGATTTCTTTCGCCTTTCGGTCGTACTGTTCTTTGGCTTTTTCCTTTGCTACTTTTAGGTTATCGTGCGCGGTAGAGCAGGCCGCGCGTAGTCGTTCTCGTAATTCTTGCACGTAATCGTCGTATGCGTATGTAGGTCTGGGTTCCCTTTTTAGGGCTGTTGGTAGCTCCACATTGTCGCCATAAATCAAGCAGTGCGGCGTAAATCCGGTTGCCGTGTGGGGCGTCGTGTTATACGTGAACATGGCGTACGGTAGCCACTCGTCTCAATTTCCTTGATCTTCGTCAATATACCCCTTAAGGTATTCGGCAAGCGTTCGGTGTGAGCACTCTAGTGCCCCATTCGACTCGGGGTGGTATGCTGTGGTTTGAATTTTTTCTATGCGCAGTAATTTGCATACCCCCTTACAGATTGCGCTCAGGAAATTCGTGCCCTGGTCGGTAAGGATGGTTTCTGGTGTCCCATACCGGCATATTATTTCTTTTGCGAACGTTTTCGCAACCTCGTTTGCTTGCTGATTTTCCAGCGGTATGGCTACGCTGTATTTCGTAAGCAAGTCCTGGAACGTGAGAATATATTTATTTCTCGCTTCTGTTTCCGGTAGTGGGCCTACGATATCCATGGCGCATTTTTGGAAGGCTCGAGTAGGTGTGTCGGTAATGACTAACGGCGCCTTTGTTGCCGGCCGTATTTTATTGCGCTGGCACTTGTCGCAGCGGCCGACGTATTCTTCTACGTCTTTTCGCATCCCGGGCCAGTTGTACCTCAGTTTTATTCGTGCGAGCATTCTTGTGACTCCCTGATGTCCTCCGAGGGGTGCGTCGTGATGCTCGTGGAGTATTTTAATTTTTTCCTCCTCGCTCGGACAGTCGTTGCCCGAGTAGCTTCGTTCGTGCGCCTTGTTGCACGGCGCGTCGGGCTGACTGTCCGCGGACTCGCACTCCTGGCTGACCGTTGCCTCGTGCGGGCGAGTCTCGCCGTCGCCGTCACTGCTACGTACTTGCTCGGCCTCCTTGTGTGCGTGTGACCGTGTTACCACACATATGCGGCTGAGAGCATCCGCGTTGGTATTTTGCTTACCCGCCTTATACTGCACGTCGAACTCATGCTCCGATAATTTTAGTTTCCAGCGCATGAGTCTCGACCCAGGGTCTTTGACACTGAATAGCCACGTTAGGGGTTTATGATCGGTTACTACGGTGAACCGAGTGCCGTATACGTATGGGCGAAATTGTGCAATTCCCCATACGATTGCCAAAAGTTCTTTTTCCGTGGTCGTAGTATCCTGCTAGTCCTAAGAAGGACTGCACGCCCTTGGCATCTCGGGGCGTCGGGAAATTCCGTACGGAGGAGACTAGAGCTGGATCCGGTCGTACCCCTTCGCTCGAAATTACGTGCCCGAGATAGCGAGTTTCTAATCGTAGAAATCGGCATTTGGCCGGTTGAAGGGCCAATTTCGCTTCCCTTAAGCGTCCGAATACCTCGCGAAGCCGTTCGTTGTGCTCGGACAGGTTGGCCCCGAATATTACTATGTCGTCGAGGTACACGTAGCATTTGAGCCCTTCGAGCCCTGCGAGCACTGTGCTCATTAACCGTTGGAAAGTCGGTGGGGGATTTTTCAGTCCGAAGGGCATACGTGTATATTCAAAATGCCCTTGGGGTGTCGAGAAGGCTGTCTTCTCTTTGTCCTCTTCCGCCATTGGAATTTGGTGGAAGCCCGAGGCGAGGTCGAGCGTCGTAAAATAATGTGCTCGACCCAGTTGGTCTAATATTTCCGCGATATGCAGTAGCGGGTATGAGTCACCGACGGTGACTTCGTTCAGTTTGCGGAAGTCCACGACTACGCGCATTTTTATTTTTCCTGCTGCGTCAGGTTTTTTCGCGACGACTAATAACGGCGCATTCCATTGACTTCGACTAGGTTCGATGATGCCGTCCTTTAGCATTCCTTTCATTTGCTCCTGTACTTCCCTTTTGTGCGCTTCCGGTAAGCGGTAAGGGTGTACTTTTATAGGTCGGGCCCCGGGCTCGAGGGGGATGCGGTGTTCCACCATGTTGGTACAGGGCAGCTGGTCCCCTTCGAGATGGAATATATCCGCGAACTCGTCGCAGATTTCTATTAACGAGCTCGCTTCCTTCTGGTTGAGGTGTGAGGTGTCAATTTCTGTTCGTAGTTTCTCGAGTCGCGTGCCGCTCGCCCCCGTGCTGACGGTGCAGATTCCGCGAGTCGTGGCGGCGGGCGTGCCGGGCAGTTCCTCTGCTGAGGCCAGCGGCTCGAGTGTCACGGCGGGTCGTTCGACGCGGACGTATTCCGCCGTGGTGTTTACGAGGCTTACTACACAGCTGTGGCCTTGAGGCGAGGTCACACATGCTCCGAGTATAATGCCCTCGGAAACATTACGTCGCTCGACGATTCCTTCGTCGGTACTTAGTGTTGATACATACGCGATGCTCTCGCTCCGTGGCGGCAGAGTTATGTTCAAACTTCCGTCCACGAGAGGCATGCAATGCCCTTTGATCCTTATAATCTCGCCTCTGAGTATGTCGACTTGTTTTTCCCTGATAAAGTCCATACCGAGGAGGCCGTGCGTATGTATGTGGAAATTTCGGGGTATTACGTGAAACCAGTGTTTCACGGACCCGTTCGGTGTTTCGAGCTCCACGAGGGCGGCATAGTACGCGTTCAGCGAGCCACCCCCGAGCCCTGTCAGTTCGACAGCCGTTTTTTCGGCGGGCGTGTCGCGTTGTAACACGTCTTCGTGTATTAGGCTCACTTGAGCCCCGGTGTCGGCCTTCAGGGTCAGTATACCCCCGACGCTAGACGGAGATTTAATGTGGAAGTCGCTGGCCGACGCATGCGGCCCCGGCGTCTGTATCTCGTAGACGCTGACCTTCTTGAGGGGTCCGTTCGGCTCCAAACGGGTTTTTCCTCGGAACGCTGCTACCGTCAACCGTCCTGTACTCGGTGTCCGGTCTACCGGTGACGATGTTGCCTCGATCGTATAGATATTGGCCCCTCTTAAGGGCCGGTTTGTGGCGGTGACGGTGTCGACGCGGAACGCCCCTACGGTCCCTTCCTGTGCCGGCTGTCCGCTGGTTTGCTCTTTTTTCGGCTCGGCGGATTTTTTGTTGTTATTATTTTTATTTTTCTTATTTTCCGCTTGCTTACGTGACCGGCAATCTTTCCACACATGACCGGTTTTTTTACAATAATTACACGTGACACTCGCGACGTTCACGTCCTTCTGTGTGGGTGCCGGGAGGCTCTGCCTTCCCGATCGGCAATTTTTTGCCAGGTGCCCTGCTTTCCCGCACGTGTAGCATGCACCCTTTTTCTCGCCCGCCGCGCCTTGCGATTGTCGGGAGTTGCCTCCCCCGTTACCGTTCCCGTTCGGTCGCGCCGTGCCTGGACGTCCCAGAGTCATTTTCTCGACCTCGATGGCCCCCACGACGGCTTCGTGTAGTCCTTGGTAATTACGGGAGCGGACGATGGTCTGAATCTCCTTTTTTAACCCGTTCTCGAAATTCATCTGTGCGCTTTTCCGGATCGCTTCTCCTATGGCACGGGCGCCTCGATGGTCGGCTCCTTCGCACAGCTTCTCGATTACCTCTACCGTGAGGGTCTCGGCCCGGGTAGCGTACGTCGAGACGTTTTCTTTTGCGTCCTGCCGGAGCGTGCAAAATTGGTACTGCAGGGAGGCGAGCGACTCGCGTTTCCCGTATAGTGCTTCCAGTTCGGTGCGTAGATCACCTAACGTGACGATCGTCTTGTGACGCATTTCGCGTGTTGCTCGGTCTTCCAACTTGCTGCTCCGTATCAGCGCGAGGAGGGTAGACCGTTGTTTGGGCTTTACCATACCCCATACGGCCTCGCAGGATAAAATAAAGCCGTCGAGCTTTGTCGGATCGTTTCCGTCGAAGGTTTTTATATTTCGGAGGGCCGAGCCCAGGTCTAAATATTCCGGTTCCTCCTCGTCCGCCATCGTCACCCTAGTTCGGCGACGATGTGGCGATCGCCTCGGGGGGGATGCATCCCTTCCCCCCCTTTGGTTCTCCTGGATGATGTCCCTCACGGTCTCCTCCATCGCCGTCAGCCGTTCGATCATCGAGTCATCCGGTGCGGGTCCAAGCGGCGGGGGTGTTGCCGCCGGCCGCCCGTTGGCGTGCTGCGTGCTCATCCCTTGCAGTAGCCGCTCCAACCGCGCGACCCGTTGCGCCGTTGCATCCTCGGCGTCGGCCCGCCCGTTCTCCTGTGAGAGATTGTCGGACTCTCCCGCCTCGTCCACGGCCTGGAGTGTGGGGAACAGAGTCCGTCGTGCCCTTTGGGGGGCCGGTTGGGCAAAGGGCGGTATCCCGAACTCCTCAGCGGTTCCCAATACCCCGTTTTCGATCTCCCAATTGGGACCCGCCTGCGCTCTCCGCATCCGGTTAATTTCGTCGGTAACCATGGCCGGGGTAACCTCCCCTTGCCTCGGCGCGAACATGTTCACGTCGACGTCCTCCCATCCGGTTCTATTCCCGAAAGAGGACCCTCTCTGGGTGCTCACCCTTGTAAACGAGTGAGGCGTGCCCTCTCGTTCCCGGAGCAGGTTCCCGAGCAGGCTGTCGCTCGGTGCCTGTCTCGATTGGTCCGTGATTTCCCCCAAGACCCGTTCGAGGCTTCCCGCGGTTCGTAACGCGTCGATCCCGGGATCCTGGCCCTGACCTTGAGGTTCTCCCCCTGCTTGACCTTGCGGTGTGCCGTGGATGCTCATCTCGGTCGGGGTGTTCGCCACGGATTTTATTATACTTTTCCTGGTACTCGGTAACGTGTGCTACCAGCCCCGACAAGGCTTATCGGTTTTTGTAGCTTGCTACTGAAGGTATCGGAGGTCACTTACAGTGCGCTCACCCTCCACATTACGGGATGCCCTTCTGTTGTTGACGTCTAACCCTCGGGGTTCTAGGCTCCGTTGTTTCTACGTCCCAGTTCCTGGCGACGCTCCTCGTGGATCCTGCAGTGATCCGCGAAGACTCTCTTCCGTTATCTCGCCCGGATAACGGGATGCCTACGATGGCCTTGGTCGCTCTTCGTGGTCCGCCCGAACTCTTGTCGACGATTCTCGACCCTGGTTCGCGGTACTCTCTCTACCGTGGAGAGTCTCGATTTTCCGCACTATGCGGAGATTTCACAACTCGGTAATTAGCGATGTTTTTTTTCAATCGTGGGTTTATTTCACGTTTAATAATTCACTCTGGATATCCCACCGCTGCCACCAATGTTATATCCGCAGAAGCTCAGTTAGCTACTCTGAGTACTGCGGGAGCTGTTAGCTCAAAGGTTTTCGGGATTTATCCAGTAAAGGGTTGAAACCCAAGTGAATTATAAAAGCACGATTTATTATATCAATATTAATTACAATGGTTTGTTCGTGATTATTTACCAATAGTTGTGTAGTACACTTCGTACGCTTATCTTCCTTCCGAAGAGTGTATATAAGTTACGGTATATCTGACTGACCGTAACGATGTTCAGATTAAACTAGACTGCTGAATGCCTGCTTGTGGTCCTTTATATAGGAGTAAGAGCAGGCATGTCAGCTTAATTTTGACACTGTCAGCTATTTCGTAATTGTTTAAACAATTATTGCTTCCGGGTTTCCGATATTTCCCAATAGCTGACTCGGCTAGTTACTTGCTAATTTCTTAAATGTTATTTGTTACTTCCGTGTTTCGCAATGCGTCGCGCGCTCGCTTCTTCCGTATTTCGCAATGCGTTGTGTGGGTAAGCGCATTCCTCAGATAGTCGGGCGTTGACCCGAGGTACAACAACGGGCTTCGTGGACACGGGGAGCTCGGACTGCACCATCAAGGCGTCACGAGTGCTCCAATTCGGGCTGCCGTTCGAAAATCACCCCGAGACATTGCACTGCTTCGGTCCGAACGAGAATCAGGTTCTGTCACCCGGGATAGTGCGAGCCGCGATCAACATCGACGGCGTCACCGTCGAACAGATTCCTGACAGAAGACACCGAGATACCGCCGCACTCCGTATAGTTCGTACAGGTGCGTTCGGAAAACGAAACCTTCCACCTACCACTGCTGAACTGCGGATCAACGTCGAAGAAAATCAACAGCGCAACGAAAAGTGCGCCCGTAGCGCCACCGTTGTCGCCGAACGACAAATCTCCCGTGCGCCCGTAGTGCGCGAAGATCTTGATGTTGGCGAACAAGCCAGCGAAGGTGAAATAATGGACCTATTAAAGACATTAAACGAGTTTCGCGATACTATCGCAATGGACATTACCGAGTTAGGGCGAACCGATTCCACTGAAATGCAAATTACCGAGCGTCCCGGGAGTAAACCCGTGCAATCGAAACCGTACCGCGCAAGTCAGAAAGAGCGAAACGAAATGCGAGAACTTATCCGTAGCACGAAGGAAACAGGAATTTGTAGCGTGTCAGGCTCAACGTATGCGAGTCCCGCGTTTATTGTCCGGAAGGAGGACGGATCTCCGCGATTAGTCACAGATTACCGCCGTTTAAACGCACAAATCGAACGCGTACACTTTCCTCTGCCCGATCTAGACTCGCATCTCGAACGAATCGGACAATTCAAACTCTTCATCACCCTCGACTTAATGCAGGGATATTTGCAAATTCCATTAGCCGAAGAGGCTCGCCATAAAACCGCATTTATTACTCCCGACGAAACGGGACAATTCAACACCGCGATGTTCGGGCTCATGAACGCCCCTTTTTACTTTCTGAAAGCGATGCATCGAGCTCTAGAACCGCTGCACGAGCAGGTAGTGCTGTACTTTCTCGACGACGTATTGATTCCGGGGAATACGTGAACTTGCTCGATCTCAAACAGAAACTCCGCGAGACTCTAACCGCACTTTGTCAAGCCGGGTTCACACTCAACTTGAGAAAGTGCCAATTTCTGAAACAAACAGTAACGTACTTAGGCTTTGAAATTTCTGGCCACGCGATCAAACCGGGTGAGCAAAAACTGCAAGCGATTACCGACTTTCCACCCCCCCGGAACATCCACGAAATTCGACGGTTCTTAGGACTCACGGGATTCTTCCGTGGATTTGTACCAAAATACGCTGAGCACGCGGATCCGTTATGCCGATTATTGAGAAAGGGAGTTCCGTTCAAATGGGATGAGTCAACAGCGCGAGCCTTTAAAAGTCTCCGCGACGCTTTAACCTGTCGTCCGATCCTTAAGCCGTTCCACCCCTTTCATCCGACCGAACTCCATACGGACGCGAGCGCCATCGGTTTGGGCGCAATATTACTACAGCAATCCGAAGACAAAAAGTGGAGATTAATTTACGCGATTAGCCGTCGCACGAACCAGGGCGAATCGAATTACCACTCCTTGAAGCTTGAACTAATCGCGATAATCTGGGCGGTCAATCGATTACGCGCGTTTTTAATCAATATCGAATTTACTATTGTGACCGTGTTACGTCGAAACTGCGGGATTTCGAATTTCTCACAGATTTAACGTAGTGTTACGTTGAGTACTATTGATACGCGCTGGTCAAGAGAAATTGCTCCCTCCTCTACCACTCCTGGCATCAATTATCAAACGTAACTGCCCATTTTCTAGTCTAACCTTTCGAAAAATTACTAAGGATAGGGCTAGGAATGTTATTCGTCGGGATGTCTGAGAGGTATTTAAATGAATTAATTTTTCGTGATTTAAGGGAATGATTTACACGATTAATTTATCCGGAATGAATTAGGTAGTTATTAACGCAGAACCGTGGGGTTTTTTCAAATGTGGAATTTGTTGGCGAAATGCTATTAATTGTAATTAAGGGTTATAATGATGGCCAATTTCGGTCAATGTATAGAGAAAATCTAGGAGAATTTGGGGAACACCCAATTATTTTTAATAGAATGGTGGTAATAAAATGGTACTTACTCTGATGTTGTCGGAGATCTTTCGTCGAAGGAAGGTCGCTGTTCACAAGTAGTTATGCGTTTCGGAAAATCTTATTATTCACGTTTATTCGAAACTCAAATTATTAGCGCAGGATTATTACAAGAATTTTAAAAATACAAAAATTAGACAGTACAAACGGTCAACTGATACAATGGATTCCCGTACAAAGATGATTAAAACTTTGACTTCGACGTCTACTCAGAGTAAAACTTGGAGACAGATGAGGAGATGTGCGCTCTCCAAAAGACGGTGAAATAATGATGCAGGACCGGAGTGATCGAGACTCCGTTGTCTAAAAGATATCCAGGAGATGGCTTATGACAATATATATGGATCGACCGAAAGAAAGAGACAAAAGGTGTTAACTAGATGACCCCAAAAGGGGAAAACACAGTTGAGTAAAGAGCGGGTCGCGACGATATTCTGGACTCTCACTATCTATCCTCTTCCCTTACAGAGGTATCTTCTGCACCCCCTCTATTTCTTTTAATGTCGCTACCGTGTCTATCTCTTCGTCTACGCGCCCAGGTGTTCGTCTCGCGGGTCTTGTCGCGCCCGAGATCCTTGGTTTCTCCCGCTCTACTCTATTACTTCCCCATCCGTGCTCTCTATGCGTCACTCCTCTTTATTATTGGTTCAAATGAAATGCAAAAGGGCAGACTGAAACGCGATAGGTTCGAGAAAGACTAAAACTTGGAAAGAACTCGGAAGGAGGTGACTAAATGATTTTTTTTTTAAAGAAGACAAAATGACCAGCGAGAAACTCGGGTACCAAAGAGACGACCGAAAGAAGAACACCGCCCGGGGTCTGTCTTCGCGGCTCCTTATATACCGGATATGCGTGGCGGGGGGGCTGAAAGTCAACCCTTTCCTCACCTTCTGTACGTTTGTCCATTTACCCTAATTCAGTAGCGTATTGCTATTTTGTTCCTTTCGATTTAAGAAAACATTTTCTTATATGTTCTTTGGTCTTTTGATAAATATTGATATCTTTGGTCGATCGTTAACTTAATTTTTACTAGTCACTGCTATGTATTTCATTGCATATTTAAAATAACTTTTTCGACTAGCCTAACCACTCAAACAGGAATCCCTGGCGGATTCCTTCGTACAATTATCTTAATTTTAACTTTACTCATTAAAGTTTTTGGTCTGCTTATTATTTTTATTACTAGTTTACTTTAAGATCTGTCGGAAAGATTCGGGAGTGAAATCTATCGCAAAGTTGACTATAAGTTCGAAGTTTCCAAATTATAAATATTTAACACAATTTTGTAAAATATGTTGCCAAGTTAAAGGGGGTTATAAAGTCCTCTCGAATCTTTCCTCAACCGAATTGCACTTTGTTCCTCTTGGGATCAGGCTGTCTCCCTCTCACAACTCCCAGGTAGATATTATATGATACTTCACTGTATCCGTTTTTCTAGAATATTCGTTCGGTCGTTGTACTTGCATGGAGACAGCGTCATCCTAGAGGTATATTCTCGATATGATCCAGCATGGATATTTTCTGTGGATCTTCCGTGGGGGTTTCCGAGAATCGGAAGCTTCCCCTATTGCCCTTGAGGCTATGCTAATGCGGTCGGAATCGGTTGTGCCTGCGCTTCGGGTGATCTATCTGCTCATATTCTTATTTTTACTTAATTAATTATGCCCTGAGTATTATAAATTTTGGCAATATTATTATTTCCTGAGATGTACAATATCCTCTAGTATTTAGAGATATTGATCATTTTTACCCGGTTGGTAAGGTGTAACGCAGTTCTTTGACGGGTTTATGCCGCCGTAATCATTCCGTGGCATATCTGATACAGCTACGTTCTACGGGATGACGTAATTCTGGTCAAATCTTCGCTCCGCTTTATAACCGTTTATGAGAGGTGCCTCGGAGAGTTATATTCACGTGTAAAATTACAAGTTATTTAGCATGCTATTATTTAAGATATTTAGTGATTCTTCGGGCTACCTCTCCTTCAACATTTCCTAGTGTCGTAGTGAGGATACGGCTCGATCCGAGAACCTTGTCTATAATTTGCACATTTGCGGAATTAATTAGAATGTTCAACAGATAATTACACAAATCGACGGATTGAGGTGAATTTGAAATATAACCCGTAATTGAAATTAGTTACCCTTAAAGGAAAGAATGATCTTTTGCTTAATTGCATGATTCATATCGTCGGGGAGTTGCGTAGGGCCACGCCCGTACGGCTTAGGCCCGAATTGTTGGTATGCTAGGGATACCTCTTGCTCGCGGGGTAACCTATCTGCCCCATTTTTATAGCGGACCATCTAGCGGCATTTACCTTAAACGCAGGATTACCTTGCGCCGTGGTAACTGTCTGGATCGCAAGATCTAGAGGTGATAGTCGATAACTCGATCCATCATTCAGTTTCTGTAATGGAATGACCACTGTTTTACCGCCGATGGGGTGCGTGTCGAAAGCAGTTTATCGCCTCTGTCCGCAGTTCCCCTTGTCATGGATTTGATCCATAACTGTTTCTAACGAGGTACCCCAATTAGTTGGGTTTTTACGTTAATTATATTGGTTGATTATTCCAACATAATTATTTTTCCCTGAGATATAGGCCAGTGCTCACAACAAAATATCACTCTTATTCTCATTATAAAATCCCTGTGAAGTGGCAGGAAAGAAATATTTGGCGAAATTAAAGTTACGGCGGGACGTAACACCTCCCCCCTTAAGACGATAGTTAGGAGAAGCCTAACGATCGTTCTAACTTGAATTCACCTTTACTCTCCGACAATCTGATTCATGAATATTGACTATGTGTTTGTGTCAGTGAAACTCAGTGATTGTACAAGGTTCTGGATACGAAATATGTTCATTTTTCCTAGTAAGTATGTATATGAGTATTAATTTTACTGTCATTGGTTAGGATTATCATTTTCGATCTCTATATAAAAAATTTTCCCTGGCAAGAATTTTAACTAAACTAAAGTAAGTATAACAAAGCTCATATAATGATTTTACTCTTTGTATTGTTTGGTAATAAGGTTAGCAAGGCTTTCGTGAATAATAAGATTTTATCTCTACTGGCATTACGCTTCCCCGGGTATTTTAATTATTTTTACCCGTGTCTTGATAAGTTTACGCTTAAAATAATTATTATCATTCGATTTTGTCCTTAATAGAAGCGGTAAGTCGTTATCCTTTGGCATTTGGCTAAATGTTAATGACATACACACAGGTTGTGGTTTAGATGAGATGACGAGTTGATTCTCAATGGTGAGGTAAATGTGTTGTCTTCTTCTTCTTCTTCTCCTTCTTCTCCTACTTCTTCTTCTTCATCTTCTTTTTCTTTCTTCTTTTTTCTTTTTCTTTGGTCTTTCTTCCTTTTCCTTCTTCTTCTTCGACTTCTTTTTCTTTCTTCTTTCTTCTTTTTCTTCGTCTTCTTTTTCTTTGGTCTTTCTTCCTTTTCCTTCTTCTTCTTCGACTTCTTTTTCTTTCTTCTTTCTTCTTTTCCTTCGTCTTTTTTTTCTTTGGTGCTCGTAACAATTGATTATTTTAGACAAAGACTTCATAATCAGCGTCGACGTCGTCTATGGTAACTACGGTGCTGAAGTCTTGACCCTTAGGTAATAAGATGTTTTGCACGAGTCGATAGATCGTTCCACCTAATTCGACGGTCTGTCCTTGTCGTGGTATTAAGGTAAACCATTCCCGGAGTATTCCTTCCGGGACTCCTATCCATTCTGGTGGAACGAACAGTCCAGGGACAAGACGCACGTATAGTCGGGCAGGATCGATCCCGATGGGGGTGTTAATTGGCCGATTGACTTCGATAGCAAGTTGGTACTGCACCATCTACGGATTGAGGAAGGAAAAAAAGTATTATCGCTGTACATATAATTATGCATATTAATTAAAACATCCCTTCCAAATGGAGGTGGAACGAATTTGTCGATATATATATGTATACAATGTGGGTATATATATATATACTCCCGGATATATGTAGACATGCATATCCGGATTTCCTTTTCTATTTCTTTTCTCTCGCTATCATTGTTGTATATATATATTTTTGTATTATAAGGAGACTCACATAGTTGTTGCGTTTTTTTTCTGTGTTGTTTTTTTTCGTACAGTTACCAGGTGGTCCTTATACCGCTGTTTCTTTTCGGTATAACTTTTTCGGAGGTTCCAATGCATTTAATGTTGCCATAACATCTTCGTATGTTTGCATGGGAAACCCTTCTGACAAATCGCTTGGAAATGTATCCATGAGTTGTTGGAGCGTATAGGAAGCAACTTCAAAGTCTTCTTGGGTAAACTTCGTACAAAGATCCATAGCCTCGCAAGGTCCATCTTCGTTGTCCTCGGGGTCGTCAATCTTTGCATTACGATACTTTCCATGGCCAAGATACTCGATTAACTCTGGTTTTTGTCCAATGGGGGTCAGTGTGTTTTGATACCATACATATGTTACTCCTCCCAATTGGATCTCTTGGTCCGGTTTTGCTCCTAGACGTCGCTTCCAGTTGGCTCTTAGCTTCTGGGGGAGTCGTCTCCATTCTGGGGGCACCCAGATGTAACGTTCTTCTCCCGATGGAGTTTGAATCTTTGTTCTCCAATAACATATTAATCGTTCCATACCAAGGAAGGTGGAGGCAAATCGGCGATTGGTGGCGATTGGCATGTATCTTCCGCTCACTTGTATTTCTCTCGGGGCGTCCCAGTGGGGTACAGGTTCGTCTATTTTCGGCCATCCTCTGAAGCCGGGGATCGGGACCATGAAGTAATTTTGCCCTTTTGGCATCAAGACGTCGTTGACCCATTCGTACGAAGTCTGTCCAAGAACAATATCCTCGAATGGATTATCGCGTAGTTGACAAATCCATTCCGAGAGACGATGTTTTTCGATTAATCGCCACTCCGGTGGTACATAGAGGTGAATGCTGTTTCTAGCAAGGTCGAGATAAAAGGATATTTTCCAGTAGCAATATAACTTCTCGGTCCCAGGAACTATATTTTCTGGTTTTTCTACGTTGATTTGGATCCTCAGACTCTCCGGTATGGGTGTTCGTTGTTCCGATCTAGTTTGAATTAATGGAGCGATTTCACGCCCACATTTGCATCTCGACATGTTGTAGATGTTTATCCTTCAAATTTTAATGAAATCATTAGTAGGTGATTTGGTCAGAATAGGATAGGTGTATATTTTGTTCATGCAACTTGTGGTTTTCCTCATATGTATTTTATAGTGAAGTTTATTTGTTTTTATGTATATGTGTAAAAAAAAATTATATATATTTTTTTTTGTTTATATATTTGTTTCTTTTCTTTTTATTATTATCTTTTTTTTTATAACTATTATTATTATTTTTGTATTAATAGTCTTTTTTTTCAGTTTATACTCTTTTGCTCCCCTTCTCTCTTTTATTTTTTATCATCCAACTTGGGATGTTTTCTGAGCAAGAAATATGGTTGTTTATTTCTGGAATTTGCGGTATCGACGGTTTCCTCGCTATCTGACCTAATGTCAGGGTACAGGGTGCTAGTAACAGAGTTTTCGTTTATGGTTTCCAAACGGGTAGTCGCAAGGTTGGTCATCGATACGGGTCGGGGTTTAGGCGGGGTATCGTACATGGTACTTGTTTGCTTAGTTGTTTCTATAGATTCTCCGAGATATCCCACGTCTGGACGTGTATGTACGCGCATAGGGACCGTTTCTTCTTTCTTCCTTGGGTGAGGGAGAGTACAAAAACTTGATCCGGTTTGTCTCATAATCTCTTGGAAGTCACGTATCCGTGGATCAAAATCAAATTTTATTGGTTCAAAAGGGAATCTTTCTCGGATTTCTGGTGGGGCTGAAACTACTACATCAGTGGGTGGGTTCAGAGGCTCTGCTGCCTCGTCTCTATTATCTTCTGCTGATTCTTTATTACCCCTGTTTCCTGCTCCGGGTGGTTTTTTACTCAAATGCAGAAGGAGATTTGTGACAGAGTCCCAAATTGCTCCTAGTAAATATAGGGACCATCCGTATACAGTATGCAAAGCATATCCATGGATCACTGTGTCTATTATGAGTTTGATGCCTCTAAAAATAATTAGTATTCCAATTAATCCTGCACTGATATTTCCGAATCCCATCAGATATCCCCAAGTTTTAGCCCAGGCGGATTCTGCTATTTTGTGCAATGCTTGTTCGTCGAGGAGATTAGATATCGAGCCCCCTTGAGGTACAGTCGATTGTCCGGTAATTCCTCGTGCTAGCGAATTTAATATAGCAGGTCGTTCTGCAGGGAACATTAAATGATCTCGAAGTTCATCCAACTCCTTTTGTGTATATATCCCGCTCGCGGCGAGAGAGTGTGGACTTACGTAACGCCAGGTAGGTTGCGTAAGGGGTTTAAGTATTGTCGGGGCTACTACGGGTACGGCAGAGGGTCCAAAGGAATACCATTCTCCGTCCAATAAATAAGTGGGGGCCAATAGTTGATGACATGAAACCTCTGTACCGGGTTTGAGCAGTACATGTGTGCGAGGAGCTAAATGGAAAGACATGTTTCCTATTATCACCGGTAGTTCGTTATAACATTCCCTTGTTTCCATAATTTTTACCTCAACTGGGATACATTGCGCGATATGGGCTACTTCCCCAGCTATTAATGCCATATAACCAGGACCTTTCATTAAGTCAAATGCAAACTCGTCGGGTGAAATTCGAGCAATCGTCAAGGTCGTTTGAATTATTTGCCGTTCCAAATTGCATCGTTGCATCAGTATATCGCGATACATGTCCTTAATTTGGGTTCGAATATGTTTTTCGACAAATACGAATTTAGAGTTCATGTATGTAAAAATATCCAGGTTGGTGATTTCTACGGGTTTCCTTGCAATGAAGGGATTGTCCTTTTCGATTTCGACGATCAGTAACTTGGGATGCTCAGTCTTGGTCAATATAAATCCGCATACTTTACGGGTGTCTTTACTTGTGAGTGCGAACGTTACGTCTCCCTCAGTTAAAGCGTATACGTTTTGTAGATTACCTATGTCGAAGTCCGTGATTCTGTCGGCTACTCCTTCGTATAGAAGTCCGTACCGGCCTGTTTTACAACTATCCTCGGGGATAGGATCCCAAAAGGTATCTCCGCCGTCGAAATCGACGCAACGGCCTTCACTCAGATCGCAGCTAGTTCCGGATCGTAAATGTACCTTGTCGGTATTTACGTTTACCTGGGCGGTGTAGTCTCGTAACGATATTTTAACACTTCCTTGCACTACCGCACTATCCCATGTTCCATACGGGTCGGAGTATGAACTTCCTTCACATTTTCCGTCATTGTTTAATGATCCGGTTATGAGTACGGGCCGACTGATTGTCTGATTTGGTGTAATTCCTGAGATTTCCGTCTTTCCTATTTTTATGATACCGTATCGGTACATATCAAGACATACATCACGGGATATGCTGTCTACGTAGCCATATTCTCCGTTCGGTACATCTAAGCTGTGTGAGAACATCCCACATCTTCGCACGGTTCTATAAATCTCTACTTTACATTGCCTTATAGTGATGGATGAGTATTCATTGATTTGAATAAGTTGGATGTACGTGCGTGTTACGTTCACTTCTTGTTGGGGAATGTTGCATTCCCCTACCTCCAGTAATGACACGGTCGTGAGGTTTGCAGTCACCCCGGCACAATCGTATCCGATCAATCCTCGAGCGGCGGGTATTTGCGAGAATGAGTAGATTATTGTCCACCATGCTAGTAGATTACCGGGTTTCATCTGTAATTTTATCGGTTTTTATCAATTGATTCTATATTCTACATACGTTCCCCAAAGTCTACATTTTCCCTCTCCTATCTTTCTATTCCCTCTTTTTCGGTGTGGGCGAGGTTTTCTGGAAAGGTGCTAATTCCCGGTTACCCAGTAAGATTTTCCCTTTTCAGAAAGGAGGGAACTATTATGGAGGGTAGTAGTTATTGAGTTGGTTTTTCGGGAAGTGTTAGAGTGGGGTAACACGTATTTAAGCCGCGTTTTTGGTGAAAAATGTTTAATCTTTTTCCCGACATCTTAGCGATACCTCAACCTTTCTGCCGGAATCATGTCGTCGAATCAGGAGATTAACGCTGCGTTTGATGCTGCTCGCGGAGATTATCTCCGTGGTGGCAGTGAGGCTGCTTGGTTGGAAGCGGTAAGTCTCCTCTTATATATATATATTTTTTGTTATTAATATATTTTTATTTCCTTCTCTTTTTCCTGACTGTTTTCTTTCCTTCTTTTTCCTGTTCATTATTTTCTTCTCTTACTTTCGTTATTTAATTAGTTTAATTATTTATTCAAAAATTTTTCTTGTTTTTACTTCCAGCTGGAGGACTGGCGTGCGGCGACGGACCGCACCTATGAACCCGAGGAAGACTGGGATCATCCGGACAACAACGACCGGGACGCGCCAAGTTACCTTGACGTGCTGAGGGCCCGGGGAGTCTCCCGGTTCTACGAGGAGGAAGTCGAGGTGGATTGGGAGCGCTGGGCTTCCGAGCCGGAATCGGACGATGAGGGTGAGTACCGGGCCGCCCGTCCTCCTCCCAATCTCGAGGGTCGCCACGAAGCCTATCCTCGGCGACGGGCCCGCTCGGCAACCCCCATAGAGGATTGGGATACAGAGGACGAGGATGGGACTGTTTATCCTCCCCGTAGGAGGATGCGATATGGTAGGTAATTGGTCTTATTATTTGATTGTCCCATTCCCTTTTTCTTTCGCAGATAATTAATATAGGTTTGTTTTTATCTGTTTCAGATTCAGACTTTGGTCCGAATGAGGAGTGACCGAAGATCTGGCGGGAGATTTTTCCCTCCCTTTTTTTTCATTAAATGTATAATGATTTACTCGTGAGGAAATTTCAATAAATGCCCAAGAGGGCGTCAAAATACCAATCAATGTGTTCGCCCAACGTTTTTTTCCGTGCGGAACCCCCTTTTCCATTTCCTCTACTTCAGCGTCGTTTGTTCCTGTCCGTCGTTTTGTATGTTAATTCCGTCGTTGGTTTTGTACGTTGTTTCATCGTTGGTTTCGTACATCGTTTCGTCGTTGGTGTCGTATGTCATCTCCGTTGGTGGTTTTGTCCATCGTTTCCGTCGTTGGTTCATCTGTCGTTTCCATTGTGGGTTTTGTCTGTCGCCTACGTCGTTGGTTTTGTACGTCGGTTTCATCATGGGTTTTTGTCTGTCGTCAACGTCGTTGGTTTTGTCTGTCAGTTGAGTCAAAATTGATTCCTGACCTATTAAGTTTAATTCTTGTATATTCTCTTAATTCTTGTATAATTCTTGTATATCGTCTTTTAATGGTTGAGGATCTTTGGTCTTCCCGTTTTCTCTTTCTTTCCTTTTTAATGGTTGAGGACCTTTGGTCTTCCCGTTTTTCTTTATTTTCCTCTTAATTTTTATTTATTTATTCCCTCTTTTATTCGAATAGTTATATTTTAAGACTTATCTATCCTTTTTTTTATATAATCCCCATTTTTTATTTTTTTTTTATTTTTTTTTCTGGTTGAGGACCTCTGGTCCTCCCGGTTTTTTTTCCTTTATCTCCTCGTGTGTAATTATTCCTACTTTTCATCGAATAGGTATATTTAAGCTTCTTATATTTCCTTTTTATAGTCTTTTTCCTTGAATTCTATTTTTATATTTTCCTTGATTTATTTCTATTTCGATAATTTATTTATTCCTATTTTTTTTTATTATTCATTTATTTTCCTTTTATTATGATTATCGTTATTATTTGGTTATTTATTATCCTTGCATGGGTGTATGCATGTTTACTTCCGCCTTTGGTTATCTAGTCTTCCTTACCCAAGGTTTTACCCTTTAATATCGTTGTATTATGTATATATATATATATATATATTTTATTTTGTTATTCCTATTTGGTTATACTCATAATCACAATTAGTAATATTATTCCTGATTATTATTATCATTAATGTTCTCGATATTTGCTAACATTATTATTTTCACATAATTATCATCATTGCCATTCTTGCTCATTGTTAATGTAATTAACGTAAATTATTAGTGTTAGTTTATTATGTTTTTTTTTTCATTAGCCCCATAGACCCCTTTTTGTTTCCGATTTTTTTCATTGAATGCATGAGAGGCTTATTGTCCCGAGGTGGAGGGTTCTTCCTGAAGCGGAGGGGGAGATTTTGTTTTTCTTGGCTTATGCCTTTCGCAATTTTCCGGGAGAGGTTCGCTGATAATTTCTTGGTTCACGCCTAATGCTTGGCATAGACCCGCAAGTTCCTTGTCGTTGATTTCCTCAGTATCTTTCCAGGTTGGATTTATACCGAACTCCTCTGGGTTGTGGCTCACTGCTTCTTCCCATGATGCGGACATAAATGTGGGGCAATGGGGGTCACACATTGTGGACGAGCGCTCGAGCCCTGAAAAGCGTTGACAGTGCGTTACCACAATGTGCCCAGAGCGTACTCTTTATGTTAAACGGGCGGCATAAGCGAAACTTATAGCCACTGTGCGCCAAGTCTGTGATCTGGCCTTCGAGGGGCTCGCGTCGATAATCTCTCTTCGGAGAGAGCAAAATGGATCCCAGGCGTTAAAACCCAGTGTGCCCATATCCGCGGGTGTGTTCTAGGAGCGATCGCATGTATTGCGAATCGTGAGTTCACGCCTGGTTTACGAGTCGCTGGTCAGCGATCTCATGGTTCGAATGTGCATGAGATTGTCTGGAAGCAGGCCCGGACGAAGCCAATCGTTCTGATGTCATCCTGATGCTTAAATCAGGTGCCCTCATCCCCGCGGGGTATCAAATAAAGGTTCTGGAATATGCCTTGTTCCGAAAGGAGTGGGCTGACCAGCTAGCCCATGTGGTTCATATATTTTTGGGGACCTACGTGTGATAGACGACGTGGTTGGTGACGCGTCCGACGAGAGAAGGGGACTCTCGCTTTGGCTTACCCCGGGTGGTTAACCAGCACCCGTAAGAGGTGTCAGTGAAAGGTATCGCAGGGGAGGTGCTTGCCAGCCGATTGCCGGTGGTCAATCGTGCGCACCTCTATTGAGGTTGGCCTCTGCGGGGCAAAATATATCGCAACATGGAAGTAGGTGGGCTTCGTTGCGTATGCTCTTAATGGGCGAGAGACCTTCGGGTCGAGCATGGATTGACGGTCTCGTGCCGGATTTCCTCACATTAGTTGCTTCTTCCCATCGTAATGTTCCACAGGGGGGGTCAAACGGAATTTCTCCAAGTGATAATCCTTCGTGCGGTGAGGGAGGTTCATCCTCGTTGTCCGAATCTTCTGGTAGATGGTAATTAAATATCCCGTAACCTTGGCTTTCCACGAGTTCGCGATTCTGGTCTCTTGGGCGAATAGTGTCACCATCCCATGTATATACGACTCCTCCCAGGGTCACATCTCGATGTGGCTTATTACGTAGTATTATTTTCCACTCTTCCAAGGCTTCTTTTGTAAGTCCTCTCCACTCGGGTGGTACCCATACCTCGAATTTGTGTTGTCCCCAATTCGGCAGAAGGATCTTCCAGTAGCAGAAAATTTTTTCCATTCCGCTTATGATTCGTTCAGGAGGGGAACGATTTATCCTTATCGGTAGATCTATTCCAACTGAATATTGGAAGCGCGGTTTATCCCAATAGGGGACTTCCTCGTCGTTTTCAGGCCATCCGTTATGTACAGCAAGCGGTATGTCCTCTACTGATTGTCCTAATGGTACCAAGGCGTGGGGCAACCATTTATATGGTGTTCCTCCGAGGACGATATCCTCGTATGGCTTGTCGCGTAATTGACCGACCCAATTTTCCAGTGTTTCGGGATTGATTGATCGCCATTCAGGTGGAACGAACAAGTCCACCCTTCTTTTGGGTATCTCTAGGTAGAAAGCTATCCTCCAGTAGCAATACAGTGCTTCGGTGCCAGGGACCATGACGGTCGGAGTTTTCCGGTTGACGCAGATCCAGAGCGTTTCTTCCAGACTATCCTCGTATATAGGTCGACACCAGTTGTAGTGGTTACAATGGCAATGGTATAGCGCCATGCTGTTTCCTGGTTTTAAATTAAAACAATTATGGTTTTATTTATGATGGAGTAGTTTGTTTATTCCTTATTACTATCGTTTATTTCTTTGTCATGATTATTATTATTATTATTGTTATTATTTTTTTTTTATTTAATTTAATTATATATATATATATATATATATTTTTTTATGAATATTATTATTATTTATATCTATATATGTATTTTTTCCTTATTTATTTATATATATATTTTCATATTTATTTTTTTTCCGTCATCCGTTTATTTTAGCCTTGAGCGGGAGAGTACAGGTATCGGCTGTTACTGTCTGGTGAAAATACTGGGTACAATTACGACGTTCGCGGTAATACTCGTGCATAATCATTATCTTAGTAGTGTGGCGTATGGTCTGTTTGCACGATGAGCATTTGGTCATGGATGCTGCACATCCCATGCATGCTATCGCATGTCCGCAGGGAAAGAATATCGTCGCGATGTTTGTGCAACAGCAAATTCTACACATGTTGCTATCGATCACGTCCTTTACTCCCTCATGGTCTATATTTGCTGCACTGGTTGAAGCGGAAGATCGTAGTATTCGCTTACATCGGTTGTCGTCGAGTAGGTTATTTATTTCCGCGGTGAGACTTCTTATGCGGACGATTTGAGGCGCCGTACCTTCTTGGTGACTGGAAGGGTGAGCTACTGACGTATTTTTCGTAATACGTCGTGGCATCCATGGTTCGTTCATTTTTTCGACGAAGTTTGGACCTTTGATCGAGAGCAGATAATGACAATTAGGGAACCATTTTGCATGCGTGGTCCATGGCTCGTCGGTTGCACCCCAATCCTGTAATGCTCCTCCGCAGAAATGACATTGAGTATGGTCACCTGTATGAAGGTAATAAAATCCCGCGTCAGCGAGAGCCTCCTTGGATTGTCCCAAGCTTTTCGGCCAACTTGCAAAAGTTTCGAGGCGCGCCTGGTATTCGAGGTATTGTGAAAATGCGGCAGTCTTGCAACTCCTTGTTGTTCTGCCAGGTATCGTGACCATTCCGGGAGTTCCGAGGTGTCCCTTCTCGTGACAGTCGGCTGTGGCATCTGGTCTTATCTCTATGCCGTAGGGCCGCCTTCTGCGAGGAGGTCGCGGTACTGATGTGGGATCCGTGCCGATTGGTACATTTCCACACGGCAGATTCCTAATGAAGTGACAGTCTTCTTGCCACCTTTGATGTTCTGTCATGGGCTTATCTTCTATTTTCCAGTCATTTATTGTGAGTTTACATTCGAAACACGTTACGGTGTCGTTTTCACCGGTGTAATAAAATCCCGCGGCAGCTAGCCTTGCCGGGTCCTGGTGGGGTACAGGCCAGTCCTTATAGCTATTGAGGCGTTCTTCCTCCAAGCAATAGTCGGGGAGATTTTGTTGGGAACTCGACATTTTCCTCCTTAGCATTATTGTTTTTTTTTCTTATACTTATATATATTTCAGATGATGATGCTTATTATTTTATTTATGATTATATATATTTTTTTCGGATTTTTACTTCGCTTGTTCCTATGATGCCGGTATGTGCGATTTTCTTAGCCGATTTGGATGAACGACTCGGGACCCCGTTTTTATTCTTATCCTTATGTTTCCTTTTCTTAGTAGTTCCAATACTTCGTATGGTCCGACGTAATGATCTCCTAGTTTTCCAGGTTTGGGCCCTTTAAGCAAAAATACTGGTTCACCGACCTTGAAATTTATGGCATTTATTTTAAGATCATGATATTCTTTGGCTCTTTCTTTAGCTTGTATGAGATTTTCGCGGCCTAACTTTTGTATCTCATGGATTTGAGTTACTAATTGGATTAGATAATCGTCGTAGGTTGCTAATTTTTCCTTTTCTCCCAAAGGGATGCTCGAGGGAGTTCGGGCTATTTTCCCAAATACCATTTCGAAGGGTGTATGTTTCGTCCCTTCGTGTACATTAGTATTATAATTAAAAATCGCGTGTTCAACCCATTCATCCCAATTTTTCTCCTTTGTGGTGTACTGTTTAAGATACTCTCCGAGGGCATGGTACGATCTTTCCAATGATCCGTTGGACTGTGGATGAAAAGCGGTTGTCCTAATCTTGCGAATTTTAAATAATTTTGCAATTTGTTGCAAAAATCTGCTTAGAAAGTTAGCCCCCTGATCTGTTAGTACAGCTCGCGGAGCGCCGTATTGACAAACAAAATGCTTTACAAATGCTTCGGCGATCGTCACTGCCTTCGCATTTGGTAAGGCTATTGCCACTGAAAATTTCGTTAATTGATCTTGGATCGTAAGAATATACTCGTTTTCCCTTTTAGTTTTTTGCATGGGACCTACTATATCCATAGCAATTTTATCGAAGGCGGTGCCTGGTGTGTCCGTAATAACCATTGGTTGTTTCGTTTTTACTCTTACTAATTTCTTCAATTGACACTGAAGACAGCGTTGGATGTATTGCTGAATATCGGATTTTAAATTCTTCCAATAATATTCGTGGCGGACTCGATTATAAGTTTTGCTTACTCCCCTGTGACCTCCTATGGGTGAGCAATGCAATTCTTGTATTATTTTTTCGTGTTGATCTGCCGGGGGTTCTCTGACAATTCCGTTACAGATCATTATTTTAAAAGAGCTTTCCGCGAATACGCGTTGTATCACTGGCAGGATTCTGTCCCATGGTATATTGCAAATATTCGCGGATTTTGATATGCTTACTGTCTGAAGTCCTAGCTTCCCGCCTAAGTATTCACAGTTGTGTAGAACCTCCGTGATATTTTCAAGGATTTTTGTCGGGCCTTCTGTTGCATCGTCGGAAATTGGAAGGGCTATATTGAATTTATTTCCCCTTTTCACTATGGACTGCGCACGGTTAAGTCGTAAATTCTTTATTTTCGGGAGTTCACCGTGTTCTTGCAACTTTTTACCACCATCATCCAAGGCTTCACCGGTGGTCGTTACGAAGTAAGCTAGACTATCCTTCCGGGTGTGAAATAAGTCTCTTGATTGTTTAATATTTCCAGCGCTGGGCAGTTTTCTGCCAGTGGCCGTCTGTTTGAGGGCGAATATGGCTCCCTTTCGTCTTCATCGTTCCCGTCGCCATAAGGTTTTTCCTCGCTGGAGTCATCTGACTCGCTTGCTGCAATAGGTTTAGGCCTTCGGCGTCTGCGTCTGTCGGCGGGTTCTTCCTCGTCCGAATTCGCCGCTTCTGCTTCTCTCTCTTTTGGGAATTCGATTCTTTCTCCAGAGGTGCTGGGCTCGGGTAGGTCAGTATATGACTCGTGCTGGTCTTCACCGTCCATTGCTGCATAGGGTGTAAAATCCTCTGCCGGACTTTTATGATAGGGTTCATTCATCTCACTTGCTGTCGTTTCGTTCATGGTTTCTGTTGTGCCTAACAGTAGTTTAGGCTCCTCCTCTGAGTGTTCATCGGTGAACGCGGGTCCCTGAGAAGATGACGGCTCCTCGACTGTAGTGTTAGATGAAGTTATGAGTTGATGAGGGTGATAATTCGAAAAATCCTCAACGGGTTCGGCTGCATCGGGCAATTCGCGTTCCCATTCACATTCCTCGGCGGCGTCAAATATTAGTGTATAATCATCTTCGTCCTCGCTTTCCACCATGTCGGCTTCTTCGTCATCCAGATCATGTTCCAATAGGTTGCGTATATCTTCCTGCGTCAAATTACTTTTTCTCTTAATTCTTGTTTCCGTTCCCTGGTTTGTGCGAATTATGAAGATATCGTCTGTCGTGGTGGGTTCGATTACTGGATTCCTGGACAATGCATCAGCATTAACATTAGTTTTTCCCGCCTTGTATACTACCTCATACTCGTACTCAGCGAGTTTCAAACGCCAGCGTAGGATCTTTGCGTTTCCGTCAGTAGCCTTTCGGAACCACAATAAAGGTTTATGATCGGTTACTACCGTAAACCGCCGTCCGTATAGATACGGGCGGAAGTGTAGTATAGAGTAGACGATCGCGAGAGCTTCTATTTCATATGTATCATATCTTTCCTCGGTCTTGTTTAATCCTCGTGAAGCGTATGCGCAGGGGTGATCGTGATTAATTTCTCCCTGTGATAATATCGAGCCGATAGCAATCCCGGATGCGTCAGTGGTTAATATAAACGGTTTCGTAAAATCGGGGTACCGTAAGACTGGAGCGGTGCATAATTTTATTTTCAGGGTTTCAAAAGCGTCTTCCTGTTCTGGTTTCCAACAAAAATCGATTTCTTTTCGAAGGAGCGTCGTTAGTGGTTTTGAGATTTGCGCATAACTTTCTATAAATCTTCTATGGTATCCGGTTAATCCCAAAAATTGTCTAATATTTTTAATATTTTGGGGTCTTGGATAATCGCGTACCGCTTCGAGTTTCTTCGGATCGGGCCTTACTCCTTGTCTTCCTATTATATGTCCCAAATAGGCAACCTCTTTTTTCAAGAACTCGCATTTGTCGGGTTGCAATTTTAAATTGGCTGCTTCCAATCGTTTCATTAACTCCTTATAGATGTTGTCGTGTTCATCGAGGCTTCTGGCGTAAATAACGATGTCGTCTAGGTAAACAAATACTCCCTTTCCGAGAATATTGCCTAACGTGAGGTCCATAGTTCGTTGGAACGTCGGAGGGGCGTTCCTTAATCCGAACGGCATACGGACGAATTCGAAGTGACCGTGCGGTGTTGTAAATGCCGTTTTATGTCTGTCTTCGCTACTTATCTCGATTTGGTGGAATCCCGAGGCTAAATCGAATACCGAGAAGTATTGGGCTCCGCCCAACTGATCGAGTATTTCGGTAATATTTGGTATAGGATATGCGTCTGCTATTGTTTTTTCGTTTAAAGACCGGTAGTCGAATACTACCCGCCACCTTTTATTGCCCTTCGAGTCAAGCTTCTTCGGGACTACCCACACCGGACAGTTGTAGGGAGAAGTTGAGGGTATTATTATCTCGTTCGTCAACATCTCCTCTACCTGCCTCTCTATCTCTTCCCTTGTGCATTCCGGCCATCTGTATCCCCTGGTGTTAATAGGTAGATCATCTACAGTGGGTATTCTATGTTGTAAAATTGTTGTGCAACTTAACTTCTCACCTGGCAGATGGTATAAGAACGCGCTCTGTCGTAAAAGATTTTCTATGCTTTTCCTTTCTTCATTGTTTAAATCGTCGAGTCTTAATAATTCTTTAATTAGCTTGAACCGATCCTCTGTTGTTGATTCATTAATTATAAAGCACCCCTCTTTACGAAGGAAAGGCTGGATGGCGAATGAGATGGGTATTATCCCTAGTTTTCTTACTACTGCGATGTCTTTAATTTTATAGGTCTCTACGCTTTTGCTTTTATTGGTAGTCTTTTCCTCCGTGTATATATTTTTCCTGAGATAATTTTCCTTCCTTGTTTTGAAGCAATATGCTTTATTTATTTTATACGAGGGCTCCCATACTGACAATAGATTCGATTTTCCTGTAATTTCAGCGGTTTGCAATGTATTTATTCCATCGAGCTCTATGCTCCGCGGGAAGTCTAAATTCCTTGTAGATACGACGGCTTCTTCGGAATTAATATAATTGTTATCTATCCCTGTTTTTCCTGAATTCGTACAAACATCCTTTTTAATTACCTCCTCTGGGCAATTTTTTATTTCACCGTAAGAGTCTGACCCCTCAGTAGGTACAGAAACTTCCATTGATTTTGGTACATTGATTATTTCCATTAATTTCCCTGAACATTTTTTCGTATCGTCGATGGGGTCTGTCCCTTCCCTGGGTACAGATCCAACCACCAAACCTGAATTCACAATTTTCCCTATATTGTCGATGGACCCTGCACTTTCACTAGATACAGAAATTCCTACCGAACTTGAACAATGTATATTGTCAATGGAGTTTGACCTCTCAATAGGTACAGAAACTCCCGTTAACCTTATTTTTCCGATATCTTGCCCTGGGTTTTCCGAACAAATTTTTGTATTACTGATATGGCCAGTCCCTTCATTGGGTACAGAGGCACTTGCAGTGTTTGAATTTGCCGGATCTTTGAAACATTTACTTTCCTCAAAATTTCCTGATTGCTTTATTTCCTCTAAATTTTCCGTATATCTTAGTTCCTCTGAATTTTCCGGACATTTTATTTCCTCTGAATGTTCCGCATATTTTATTCCCTCTATACTTCCTGGACATTTTATTTCCGTTTCCATGTATTCTCTCGTTAACCTTGAATTTGTGCATGATTCGTTTGTTTCCGAACTTATCGTTTTTCCAGCAGGCATGAGTGCCAATACTGGTACCTGTACTTCTAATGTGTACGGGTTGCTATTAGTTATATAGATGTAGGCCTTTCCATTATTATTTTTCACGAACCCGCTTTCGACCGTAAGACCTTCGCCTGCGTCTAAAGAAGGCAGGTATCCCTCCGTTATTTCTAAATTTTTGACACGTATAAAACATAATTTCGTCATTTGACCTGGAAGGATGATCGTCTCCGGAGTTGCAAACGGGATCGTCGTGTAGTTCACTGATTTTTGCCGTGTATACCGCTTTTGTGATCCCGATTTTTTCAAGATTTCGTATTTTCGCTTCAACTAGTGGATCGATGTCAATACTGATCGGAGAAGTGACTTTTGTCACTTGACAATCTATTAGTGCGGCCGTCGATATCGTCCGCGGCAATGTATATTCATGAGCTAATTGTGGTGTTTCGACAGACCTTGAACGAATTTCTCTGTAATCCCGGCGCTCGACTAATTCTGGTTCGGGATCTTTACGCTTTCGCTTCCTTTTTCTTTCTTCCGGGTATTGGTTAAGGATCGAGCTTCCCTCGATTGTAAGTTTGGACCGAGTTGCCGGCATTTATTTTACGTTATTTTCATTTTATGGTATTTTGATAATGTTTTAATTATCCTTTTCTTACGTATGTTTTAACCTTATCAATTTTCGTCTTACTCTGCTGTCGTACCTGTGATGCCGACGTCTACCTTTTCCTTTCCGAGTTTTTACTGCTTTTACTGTTATTTTTCCTTTCCCTTGAAGTTTTAAGAGGACTAATATGATGAGTGAAAACAGGACATACAATAGTTTAAAACCCAAGTACATTAAAGAAATTTGACTTGTTTGTTTAGTATAGTTATTTATCTGCACCTCATAGGTTGTCTTCTACGTTTGAGATAAATACGTTTTACTTTGTTAACCTCGTTACACTTTTTCTTTTGCACTCGTATTTTTGTTTTCCTGTAGTACCAAGCCCAAAGAGCTGAGCAGATTTTCTCCACCCAAAAATGGAGCATTTATTTATAATTATTTGTGGTAGTTATGTTTATATTTTGTCCTCTTTTTTTTATTTAAATGTTTTCTTTATTGTTTATTTGAAGATTTAATTTTCGGTTATTTCGTAATTACTCTCGAATTTTGAGGAAGGTGTGGACCAGAATTTAGGGATGGATAGGTCAATGGGTATCCTTACGATGGAGGTAATTCGAGGTTTATTCGTGAGAATGGGGTTTTTTGCAATGGGATTGGTAGATAAGACCAAGGTTTCAAACGTTTTTTGAATATCTCCAAGGTTTCGGACTAATTTCTCGTTTGATATTGAGGCTTGATATTTCTCGTTTGGTATGATTTCCACAAGGTCTGACAGGAGATGAACACCCTCTCCTGATTTTATTATCTCGTCAATTGCTACTCTCAATTTTCCCCTATATTGATCGCACCCGCCGGCACGTTTACCCATGAATCAGGAATAGGCAATTCTTTCACAATGGCGAATTTAGTAATAATTATATAGAATTCGTTCATGCACTGTATCACCTGACTATTTTCATTAATTTCTCCGGATAATATCGGTTTCTTCCTTAATTCGAAAAAGTATCCGGTTTTGTTTGGAGCGATAAAGAGTTCTGTCTGAATTAATTTGTGTTCAGAAGGAGTGTAAGTTGTACCGTTCGGAAATTGTTCACTGATTCCTTGAGCGAGAACGTCTTGTACCACCCTTTTCCATCCGTTTCGGCTCATTGAGTAATACAATTTGTAGAAAGGGTTTTTTTTTCAAACTTGTTCAACGTTACTTCTTCCTACCTACACGTTGTGTATCCTATAGGTGTGTTTGTATGATGAAAGGAAGGAAATATATTGTTACGAATATGTAGCTGACTATTCGTGGAGACACACGGTATTAGTTAGGTTTGACATTAGACGAACGAACGGACGATCGATACGAGATCGATCGTCATATTAGATAGTCTGGACTGAGACGTCTGACCGAACAGACGTGTGACAGTTCATGCTCGGGATATTTAGATGGAATTGTACTAATAATATCCGCCCCCAAACTAAATACGCGCGTTATTCATTCGCCCGGCCGTAACAATATATATATATTTTTTTAATCAATTTGGAAAGTGTATGTTATGCGGTACTTATTTTACTTTCTTTTTATCCATACGCTTCACCCGCAGATGTGTCCGTATGACTAAAGGAAGAAAGTATTTTAAAAATCAATTTAAGAATATATGTTGTGTAGTAATTATTTTACTTTCTATTTATCCATACGCTTCACCCGTAGATGTGTCCGTATGACTAAAGGAAGAAAGTATTTTAAAAATCAATTTAAGAATATATGTTGTGTAGTAATTATTTTACTTTCTATTTATCCATACGCTTCACCCGTAGATGTGTCCGTATGACTAAAGGAAGAAAGTATTTTAAAAAAATCAATTTAAAACGTGTGTGTTATGTAGTAATTATTTTACTTTCTATTTATTCATACGCTGCACCCGTAGATGTGTCCGTATGCATAAAGGAAGAAAGTATTTAAATCAATCTGAAAAGAGTGTAAAATTTATTTCGTCTGTCTGTATATTCCTTGAGTTTATGTGTATAGAAGTTCCGTCGCGGATCGTTATCGGGGATATACTTAGGGTGTAAAAATTTTGTCTGGTATTTAATAGGGTAAAGCAAATATTCAATTCCGATTTCCGGATAAAGTTGTGAAGTCCGTGGGTGTTTCTTGACACCGTTATTATTATCTTTGTCGCTATTTTCCCTTAAACTTCCTTGTGGATTATTTTTCCTTTTATTCATTCCACTTTTGCTCATGACATTTATTAACTGTTTGCGAAAATTAGGGAAAAATATAATAAAATGGAGTTCTAATGCCCGAATATTAAAAGATTACTTTGTTAGTTATTTGGCAACATTCCTTTGTATCCCGGACGAGCCCCCAAAAATTCTGTTACGTCAAAACTGCGGGATTTCGAATTTCTCACAGATTTAACGTAGTGTTACGTTGAGTACTATTGATACGCGCTGGTCAAGAGAAATTGCTCCCTCCTCTACCACTGCTGGCATCAATTATCAAACGTAACTGCCCATTTTCTAGTCTAACCTTTCGGAAAATTACTAAGGATAGGGCTAGGAATGTTATTCGTCGGGATGTCTGAGAGGTATTTAAATGAATTAATTTTTCGTGATTTAAGGGAATGATTTACACGATTAATTTATCCGGAATGAATTAGGTAGTTATTAACGCAGAACCGTGGGGTTTTTTCAAATGTGGAATTTGTTGGCGAAATGCTTTTAATTGTAATTAAGGGTTATAATGATGGCCAATTTCGGTCAATGTATAGAGAAAATCTAGGAGAATTTGGGGAACACCCAATTATTTTTAATAGAATGGTGGTAATAAAATGGTACTTACTCTGATGTTGTCGGAGATCTTTCGTCGAAGGAAGGTCGCTGTTCACAAGTAGTTATGCGTTTCAGAAAATCTTATTATTCACGTTTATTCGAAACTCAAATTATTAGCGCAGGATTATTACAAGAATTTTAAAAATACAAAAATTAGACAGTACAAACGGTCAACTGATACAATGGATTCCCGTACAAAGATGATTAAAACTTTGACTTCGACGTCTACTCAGAGTAAAACTTGGAGACAGATGAGGAGATGTGCGCTCTCCAAAAGACGGTGAAATAATGATGCAGGACCGGAGTGATCGAGACTCCGTGGTCTAAAAGATATCCAGGAGATGGCTTATGACAATATATATGGATCGACCGAAAGAGACAAAAGGTGTTAACTAGATGACCCCAAAAGGGGAAAACACAGTTGAGTAAAGAGCGGGTCGCGACGATATTCTGGACTCTCACTATCTATCCTCTTCCCTTACAGAGGTATCTTCTGCACCCCCTCTATTTCTTTTAATGTCGCTACCGTGTCTATCTCTTCGTCTACGCGCCCAGGTGTTCGTCTCGCGGGTCTTGTCGCGCCCGAGATCCTTGGTTTCTTCCGCTCTACTCTATTACTTCCCCATCCGTGCTCTCTATGCGTCACTCCTCTTTATTATTGGTTCAAATGAAATGCAAAAGGGCAGACTGAAACGCGATAGGTTCGAGAAAGACTAAAACTTGGAAAGAACTCGGAAGGAGGTGACTAAATGATTTTTTTTTAAAGAAGACAAAATGACCAGCGAGAAACTCGGGTACCAAAGAGACGACCGAAAGAAGAACACCGCCCGGGGTCTGTCTTCGCGGCTCCTTATATACCGGATATGCGTGGCGGGGGGGCTGAAAGTCAACCCTTTCCTCACCTTCTGTACGTTTGTCCATTTCCCCTAATTCAGTAGCGTATTGCTATTTTGTTCCTTTCGATTTAAGAAAACATTTTCTTATATGTTCTTTGGTCTTTTGATAAATATTGATATCTTTGGTCGATCGTTAACTTAATTTTTACTAGTCACTGCTATGTATTTCATTGCATATTTAAAATAACTTTTTCGACTAGCCTAACCACTCAAACAGGAATCCCTGGCGGATTCCTTCGTACAATTATCTTAATTTTAACTTTACTCATTAAAGTTTTTGGTCTGCTTATTATTTTTATTACTAGTTTACTTTAAGATCTGTCGGAAAGATTCGGGAGTGAAATCTATCGCAAAGTTGACTATAAGTTCGAAGTTTCCAAATTATAAATATTAAACACAATGTTGTAAAATATGTTGCCAAGTTAAAGGGGGTTATAAAGTCCTCTCGAATCTTTCCTCAACCGAATTGCACTTTGTTCCTCTTGGGATCAGGCTGTCTCCCTCTCACAACTCCCAGGTAGATATTATATGATACTTCACTGTATCCGTTTTTCTAGAACATTCGTTCGGTCGTTGTACTTGCATGGAGACAGCGTCATCCTAAAGGTATATTCTCGATATGATCCAGCATGGATATTTTCTGTGGATCTTCCGTGGGGGTTTCCGAGAATCGGAAGCTTCCCCTATTGCCCTTGAGGCTATGCTAATGCGGTCGGAATCGGTTGTGCCTGCGCTTCGGGTGCTCTATCTGCTCGTATTCTTATTTTTACTTAATTAATTATGCCCTGAGTATTATAAATTTTGGCAATATTATTATTTCCTGAGATGTACAATATCCTCTAGTATTTAGAGATATTGATAATTTTTACCCAGTTGGTAAGGTGTAACGCAGTTCTTTGACGGGTTTATGCCGCCGTAATCATTCCGTGGCATATCTGATACAGCTACGTTCTACGGGATGACGTAATTCTGGTCAAATCTTCGCTCCGCGTTATAACCGTTTATGAGAGGTGCCTCGGAGAGTTATATTCACGTGTAAAATGACAAGTTATTTAGCATGCTATTATTTAAGATATTTAGTGATTCTTCGAGCTACCTCTCCTTCAATATTTCCTAGTGTCGTAGTGAGGATACGGCTCGATCCGAGAACCTTGTCTATAATTTGCACATTTGCGGAATTAATTAGAATGTTCAACAGATAATTACACAAATCGACGGATTGAGGTGAATTTGAAATATAACCCGTAATTGAAATTAGTTACCCTTAAAGGAAAGAATGATCTTTTGCTTAATTGCATGATTCATATCGTCGGGGAGTTGCGTAGGGCCACGCCCGTACGGCTTAGGCCCGAATTGTTGGTATGCTAGGGATACCTCTTGCTCGCGGGGTAACCTATCTGCCCCATTTTTATAGCGGACCATCTAGCGGCATTTACCTTAAACGCAGGACTACCTTGCGCCGTGGTAACTGTCCGGATCGCAAGATCTAGAGGTGGTAGTCGATAACTCGATCCATTATTCAGTTTCTGTAATGGAATGACCACTGTTTTACCGCCGATGGGGTGCGTGTCGAAAGCAGTTTGTCGCCTCTGTCCGCAGTTCCCCTTGTCATGGATTTGATCCATAACTGTTTCTAACGAGGTACCCCAATTAGTTGGGTTTTTACGTTAATTATATTGGTTGATTATTCCAACATAATTATTTTTCCCTGAGATATAGGCCAGTGCTCACAACAAAATATCACTCTTATTCTCATTATAAAATCCCTGTGAAGTGGCAGGAAAGAAATATTTGGCGAAATTAAAGTTACGGCGGGACGTAACAACCGATTGCCAAGCATTGATGTACTTAAATACGAGTAAGACCAAACACCCACAGATTGCACGTTGGGCCGTTCAATTGAGCGAGTTTAACGCGAAAATTCGCCACCGCGCCGGCACCGAAATGAGCCACGTGGACGCCTTAAGTTGAGCCCCGACGGCTACAACGAACGCGAACCCGACCGATTACGATCCCGGGGAAGCGAGGACATGAACGAGAAATGCGCGCACACGAACACTGAGGGTGCGAGCCAAAAAAAAGGTGCAGCGAAAAGAGTAGAACTGTACAGTGTGTTCCGCGAGCGCGATGAGATCGCACTGTTCCAAGCGAGCGACGACGACATAAAACGAAAGTGCACGATCCTTCGTACGCAAGTGAGTGCCCGAACCCCACAAGAATCCAGTGAAGTGAACAAATTCGAGTTGAACGAAGGACTCCTCTATAAAATCGAAGGCGAAAATCGACTATACGTTGTCCCGAAGAATCTACGCAAAAGTTTAAGAATACGCCTCCACGACATGCGAAGTCACCCAGCCTTAGAACGCACGTTAACGCAAATAAGACATCACTATCATTTCCCCGGTATGCGACGCTACGTTCGTCAACACGTGCGAGCGTGTATTCATTGCGTGATCACAAAAGGTAAACCCAGTAGACAACAGGGCGAGCTCCATCCGATCCCTTCCGGATCGCGACCGTTCGCAACAATTGATATTGGCCATTCGGGTCCGTTCGTCACGAGCGGGAGACAAAAACGGTATGTGTTTGCGATCATTGACAATCTCACGAGATTCGTTATGCTACACGCAACCCGCGATACGAAGACATCGGGAGTGATTCGCGCGTTGGACGAGTTTGTACTTCAGTACGGAGCGCCGATCCGCATTATTAGCGACCGAGGCACGTGTTTCACCGCGACAAAGTTCAGCGAATTCTGCGAAAAACACGGCATCCGCCACGTGCTTACGTCACCCCGCCACCCGCAAGCCAACGGGATAATTGAGCGTGTGAACGCAACGTTAATACCCGCAATCATGGCAAAACTCGAACGAGAGGACGGACGAGATTGGGACATCCACGTACGCAGCGTGCAACGGGACCTAAGCGCGTGCCATAACCAGACGACAGGGAAAAGTCCATTCGAGCTTTTGTATGGGTATACGCCTCGTTTCAATGAGGGAACGCTACGTCAATTAACCGACGAGAGCGACCGCCGGTACAAGGAGCCAGCACTCCTCCAGGACGAAGCACGAGAAGGCATCGCAAAGGAACAACGAGCGTATAAGGAACGCTACGATGCACACCGAGACACGCAGACCAAATTCAACGTTGGGGACATTGTGTATATGACTACGCAAACCATAGCTACGGGCGAGAGTACGAAACTCCAGCCAAAACACCGCGGCCCGCTCGTCATCACCGAGACGCTGCCGAGTGATACATACCGAGTAGCACAATTGCGCGAGAATACGCCCGGACGACGTTACGCGTCAACAGCGCACGCGAGTCAATTGAAAATTTGGCGACCGAGCGACGCCGAAGAGGAACAGGACGAGACCGACCCGACCGAGACGGCAGACGAAACGTATGGCCCGAACCACGAGAACGTTTCAAAAAATGTCAAAGAATCGAACGGGGATAAATCCGACGCTGCGACGAGTACCCCGAGAGGGAGTGCGAGCACGAGCAGCAAGAAGACGCGCCCGCAACGTACGCGACGACCTCCCGAGTACTACGGAATCGTCCCAGGTTCCAACAGTGACGAATAACGATAAGGATTGTGTGAGTGCGCCGAAACGAGTGCGCGAGTGCGACGGAAAACCGTGAAACGAATTCGCGAGAAAATTATACGAATCATACCAAAAAAAAAAAAAATTTGTCGACCCTTCCCTGGCTCCCGGGTCCGCCTGAAGCACCTAAACGTGTCCTCCGGACCACCGTTTAACACATCCTTGATGAGTATGTTCCTTTTCTCCGTTTCTCCTACCGGATGATTTTCATAACGGAGAGTAAGTGTGAATGGGGGTGGCATGATGAGAACTGAATCCACCGATTGGTCAATGGGTTCTTAAAATCGAGGGGGTTAGAGAGAGAAGTACCTTCTTAGATCGCAATGCAGCGTACTGAGGTAAAGGAGAGTGTGGAGGAACGTAAAGCCTTTTCCTGTTCTCTCTCGCCTCGCTATGATTTTGTTTCGGATACCGTTTCCGGCGCGAGCTCGACACCTCTCGCGCGTACGTGACCAAATCGTACGATATCCATTTCGTCTTGCTGATTATTGTACGCAGACTACAAGTGTATACTTCTATATGCTCGGTTCGATAGAGTTTTTACTATTTCCTTTTCCGGCGCGAGTATTCGAGAGTAACAAATCGTCCATCTAAATGGGCCTTATTATAAGAGGCCAGGTGTCGCGGTCTTAATACTTAAAAAAATATATATTTGATGTAATATCTACTATGTGAGTTGTCGAATTGCGTTAGCATTAATAATTAAATTAATGCTAACTGCATTGCACATGTTTTATAGGTACGTATATATTGAAAAGAATATATGTTATCTCTCTATAATATAAAAAGATTTCGCCGCCGCCGCCGTCGCCGCCGTGTCAAGAATGAGGGGGGTCAATAATTGGAACAGAGGGTGTCAATAATTGGGTCAGAGGGGGGGGGGGGGGTCAATAATTGGGTCAGAGGGGATTAATAATTGGGTTAAAAGGGGTCAACAATTGGGTTAAAGGAGGGCAATAATTGGGTCAAGGGCAGTCAATAATAGGGTTGGGGGGTCAATAATAGGGTAAGCGGGGTCAATAATAGGGCCAGATAGGTCAATAATTGGGTCAGAGGGGGTTAATAATTGGGTTAAAAGGGGTCAACAATTGGGTTAAAGGGGGGTCAATAATTGGGTCAAGGTCGGTCAATAATAGGGTAAGGGGGTCAATAATAGGGTAAGGGGGTCAATAATAGGGTCGAGGAGGTCAATAATAGGGTCAGCGGGGTCAATAATAGGGCCAGATGGGTCAATAATTGGTTCAGAGGGGGTTAATAATTCGGTTAAAAGGGGTCAACAATTGGGTTAAAAGGGGGCCGATAATTGGGTCAAAGGCGGTCAATAATATGATTAGGGGGTCAATAATAGGGTCGAAGGGGTCAATAATAGGGTCAGAAGAGTCAAAATTGGGTCACAGGGGGTCAATAGGGTAATATGGGTCAATGATTGGGTCAGAAGGGGGAATCGAAGGGGGGTAGAGGTAAAGGCTTGGAATAATAAGGGCTTAAGTCCATCTTACGCGGTCACCCATCCAAGTACTGGACCCGTCTTGGAATATTTTATAGAATATTTTCGGCCGGAGTCCATATTCCCCCCCCCCCCTGAGGGGAGAGGCGAGCGCGCGAAGCGCGCGAGCCCCCATAACCCCTAGTACATATATATACTAGTATATATATATGTATATCTCTCTATAATATAAAAAGATTTCGCCGCTGTCGCCGCCGCCGCCGCCGCCGCCGCCGCCGCCGCCGTCGCCGCCGTGTCAAGAATCGAGGGGGGGGGGGGAACTTGGAATAATAAGGGCTTAAGTCCAAGTACTGACCCCGTCTTGGAATTATAAGGCCTTAAGTCCATCGGAGGCTTAAGTCCAATACTTGGATGGGTGACCGCGGTCACCCATCCAAGTATTGGATCGAGGGGGGAGGGGGGGTTAGAATAATAAGGGCTGAAGTCCATACTTAAAGGGGGGGGGGTGCCATAGCAACCAAAGGGGGTGGTCACCATAGCAACCGAGGGATGTTGCCATAGCAACCGGGGGTTGTTGCCATAGCAACCGGGGGATGTTGCCATAGCAACCGGGGTTGGTTGCCATAGCAACCGGGGGTTGTTGCCATAGCAACCGGGGTATGTTGCCATAGCAACCGGGGGTGGTTGCCATAGCAACCGGAGGGTGGTTACCATAGCAACCGGAGGAGTGGTCGCCATAGCAACCGGAGGAGTGGTCGCCATAGCAACCGGAGGAGTGGTCGCCATAGAAACCGGAGGGGTGGTCGCCACAGCAACCGGAGGGGGTCGCCATAGCAACCACAGGGGGTGGTCGCCATAGCAACCACAGGGGGTGGTCGCCATAGCAACAGGAGGGGTGGTCGCCATAGCAACCGAAGGGATGGTTGCCATAGCAACCGGATGGGTGGTAGCTATGAGGGTTTGGTATAATAATTCTATAAAGGGGTATTATAGTAACGCTATTATTATAAGGGCACACGTCTTTTAAAGTATTTAGAATAATAAGGGTTTACGTCCAGAAAGGGTTGCGAGCGCGCGAAGCGCGCGAGCCCCGAGCCCCCCTAGTATATATATATATATATATACGTATATTAAATGTATTTCAATTGTCCTACAGAGAGAGTTCTGGCCCCATAAGTGATGTTTTTATTTATTAACTCATTTTCTTTTAGGATTAAATGATAAAGACGGAAGGCTATTTTGTCGCCTTTCGTCTTTCTTTCTCTTTATTTATGGGACGAAAAACCTTCTGTTCTTTTACGTGAGAAAGAATGGTAAATTTCTAAATGTACTGAATGTAAAAAGGAAAAAAAATTTACTAATTATTACATGTTTCTTCACTCGGTTTCATTCCGATTCGTGTTAGTTATGGAAGGCACGTAGAGGGGTGAGGCCCCTTGCTGTGTCGCGTCGGTATAGCCGCCGCTCGGCTCCTTAGGTAGTTGTCTCGGCCGATCGTAAAACTTCTTCCTCTCGATTTGATACCTTATTGTAAAATGACGATTATCCTTTTGATGTCAACATTGTAATGACTGTCTCTTAGTTGTCTTAATTGTTTATTCCTATTGATCTTGGGGCTAAAAGATAATCAGTAATGATATCGTCGATTTTAATATCGATTGTTATCGATGTGCGATAAGATGCCAGATCTTATATAAATTCCCATAAATGGAGTTTAAAGTTGATTTTAAAAATAGTTCAAATTGTGGACCATTCACATTATTTTCCTTCATTTTTGTCCTTCATCTGGAAATTCTTTTAGATTTTTATATATTACAATAATTGTTGCAATGGAATGAGTTTCAAGATATTCCTTAAAATTTTTGAATAGAGGGGAAGAATACCTCGTTTCTATTGTTGTATCACTCTCTAATCTCATCGTCTAGTAGCGCTCTTTCCCTTCTAGTTTAGAGTTTCAAAACCATGAACTTCAAGACGGATTTCTGAGAGCCATAGGCAACGTGTCGACACGACGCATCGTGACGGGAATTGGGCCTACCGGCGGTCGATGACCGCGGGCCTTTTCATTCATAGTTTCCCGTGCGATGGTACGGAAGAATTAACGACTTAGGATCTACGGATTTTTAGTCGATACTCGTGCCCTCGACAGGTAGCGAGTTACCTTACATGGGTTGCTTTTTCCAACGCTTGTTGTGGCGTGGCGCTGAGTGTCATAGACCAACTCTTGCGCTCTTCCTTTCCTATTTTCTCCTAGATCGATTTTACCTTGTAGTTAGGTCTTTGGTTTTGGAGACAAACTCTCTTACAGATTGAATATACCGACTGAGTTGATTAGTTATCTCCCAGCAGAAACGGGTAATTTTCTGGTCTATTAATATTTCGGGTTATCTGACCGAATTCTTTTTTTTTCTTAGAATTTATGTTTCCTGATTCCAGTTTTAATGAGGAGAAATAATGGACTAAACTTGAGCGTTACGCTGGACGTAACACCTCCCCCCCTTTTACGACGATTATTAGGAGAATCCGAATAATCGGCTTAATTTGTAGGTGGGTATTTTGGCCGAATTTGAATTTTAGGTCTCCCTCTTAACGCGTTTTGTTCGAATTAATGTCCTGATTATCTTTTTCCATTTTCAACTAGTTAAATCCATGTCATTCTTTCTCAGTAAATAGTTGTTAGTCGGTATGTAACCTTTTTATGCCTATTTCTACTTGACCTACATTGCCCATGTTAACCCAAATAATTATGTTCGCCGTATTGACAAATTGCATTATTGTTGCTCTTGTGTTAGGGTACGCCCCTTTTCTTATTGTTTTAACTTAATAATACTTATGATTGACGTAGTTCTCGTTGTTGGTATTGTAACGGCCGTCAATGAAGACGGAGGTCGAGTTCGAACCATCGGGATCTGCCGTGTTGTTGTCGTTCGATCTGCGGAGTCTCCCAATTAAATTGTTCGGGTTGTTGCCGTCTGTCTTGATGGGTGCGTATATCGTTTTCGGTCAGGATAAACCAGATCTTCTGGCCCACAGGTCACAGTAGGTCGTCCTGCAGGATGTATTTGGTCCCACCTATGGTTGCTTGCTCGGTTTGTTCGGGTATTAATGACACCCATTCGTCCAAAATACAAGACGGAACGTCCTTCCATTGTGGAGGTACATTTACTCCTGTTGTGATTTCCCAGTATGGCTCCTGTGACGGCCCCAGGTTTGCATATATGTAGACGACGAGAATGATAGAAAAATATGGGTGACAATAGCGTAGTGGTTAGCGCTCTTACTTAGGAACCGAAAAGCCCGGGTTCGAATCCCGGCAGTCACCATATTTTTCTATCATTTATTCTTGGGCAAACCGTCAGAACATCGACCATCACCAATCCTCGGTCGTTACACTCCCTTCCGTGCCTTTCGTAAGAATTTTCCGGAGTGATCATTAATTGATACTGGACCATTGTCTGCGAATCATAATATGGGTTGTGTCCTTCAACCACTAAATCATTGTAACAAAATTTGTTAGTTCTTTCTCGTGCTTTTATTTATTAGTTGATTATTTCTTTCCTTTTGGAATAGTAGAGGATTTTATGCCCTGTTTCATATCCTATGTTTTTGTTATTATCATTGTTGTTAATATTTATATATATATATCCTATTTACCCAAAACCAAGTTCTGTTTTTAATGAGATTATTTCCCGCGTGTTCCCGGGAGAGTGAGATAAAAATGGCTTTCATACTCCCTTAGACCAGGGTTTCGAGAACTCCCACTGGTAATACATAGGGTAAAAGTGGTGAATTTGGCCCGGTCCATATTTGATTGATTTACGTGTTAATACGGGTGGTCCATATTCCCCACTTTTACCCTAATCTGAATCATTATCCATCCCGATGATGCCATTGAGGATACCCGGAGAGGGTATGGGGTCGTCGTATTGGTTGATGAACGTGTTTAGCATTCGGGAGTGACCTGGCTCCCTTTTTGGTGAGTTCTGGTTACCTGGAGTCGGCGCGCGAGGTACCGTGGGGGGTCTTTCGACAGGTGCCTCGTCTTCAGGCGATTCTGTTTCGTCATATCTTCCTTCACCCAAATATTCGATGCTGCTGAGGTTTTGTCCATGAGGAATGATCGTATCCCCCCTACAATAGTATTGCGTTCCCGCAAGCGAAATGGGTGCGTTTGGATTAGCGCCCAGCCTACGGGCCCACATTCTTCGGGTCTTATCGGTGAGCCTCCTCCACTCCGGGGGTACCCACACGTATCGTCTTGGTTGCGCTGTACGTAGCAACCTCATCTGCCAATAACAAACTACTCTTCCCATGCCTAACGAAGGTAGAAGCGGAGTTCGATTGATCTTAATGGGCAAATGATCTGTTACATAATTGACCCGGGGTGAGTTCCAATATCAGATGGGTTCCAAAAAGTTTGGCCATCCGTTTCTTCCGTGTATTGGGACCGTAGTATACTGCTGGCGCGATGGTAAAAGTACGTCGATGGCCCAATGATACGTTGTCCGTCCCAACACAATGTCGTCGTACGGGTTGTCGCGCAATTGGCCGATCCAATTTTCTAGTGTTTCAGGAGTCAAACATCTCCATTCAGGAGGAACGTAGAATTCGATGTCCCTCTGAGCGAGGTCGATGTACATGGCTATCTTCCAGTAGCAATAGAGCCTGGTTGCGCCTGGGACGAGGCAAGGGATTACCTTGGTGCGTATTCGTATTGGTAAATGCTCGGATGGGCTGGTGTTTCTGTGAGTTCTTCTCCTCCGTGGGGGGGTTGTTTCTGCTGCGTGTAGGCATTCAGACATGTTGCCTGCTGTTTGTGGGTTGAAATTTCATATTAATACAGTTATGGATGGTTGTACCTTTAGATTTCAGGACCTTTATTAGTAGTAAAAGTAGCTTCCTTGTTAAATTTAGTTCGAAAGTTATTTTATAAGTAGTTACAGAGGATCTTGTGTCAGCCATAGTCTATACATCGGGGTTTTTATCTCTCAGGGCCATTAGTTATGGATTCGTTTCTCCAGTGACAAAAACATTTGGTTTTGTTCGGGGGAAGAAAGGTTAATAGTGCCCTTTTTTGCCTTCTCGAGAGTTCGATACAGACCTTGTGGCTTACTTTCCTTATCAGATTTTTCTTATTCCTTCGACGGTGGACATTTTGCCTTCGATTTCCATAATAGTGAAATAGATCTCGCGGGTCCGACCAGCCTTTTGTTCGGGGACCTGGGTTCGTGCGGCCGCGATTGGAGGTGAACGATCAGATCTTTCTTCCAGAGAGGCTGGAGCTATTTGTTTTGTTTTTATCATCTGTTCGATTGTTTTTGAATTAGGTTCTTTATTATTACTCAAGGGTGTTTTGTAAACGATTTAGGATGTTGATGACGTATTTTCTCCTGGGGCGGTTGGAGATATTTCTTTTATTTCTAATATCTCCTCCGTAGGAGATGAGCAATATTCCCTGTTATAAGGGCGG
The DNA here is from genome assembly GCA_964017025.1 of Stenichneumon culpator. Taxonomy (NCBI): domain Eukaryota; kingdom Metazoa; phylum Arthropoda; class Insecta; order Hymenoptera; family Ichneumonidae; genus Stenichneumon; species Stenichneumon culpator. The sequence continues at coordinate 19,155,820 of OZ024771.1, forward strand.
GGAGTATTGTATATATTCGCGGTGCTTCGGATCGATCTTTCTTTAGGCCAAATATAATGTGCAGATGGTGCATCGGATTCTGGTCGATACGCGGGGTGTAAATGTGCCGGTAGTGTTGCGCTTTGGTATGTGCTGACACGAATACTTGAACCTGGTTGATTATCCACGCAGCCAAGGGTTTGCTGTAGGTCGTAAATTCGGGAGTCGAAGCGGAATTGTAGTGGTTCGACTGGGACGCTGGTAAAATGGTTAATAGTGGCGAGACCCGCGTGACCGTTTGGCGCTTCCTGCGGAAGCAGCGGCTTCTCAATTGTTTTTCCGTCTCCGTTATTCTCGCCATCTCCCTTGGGGGGTCGCTTGTTGAGATGCAGGTAGGTTACGGAGTCCCAGACGGCTCCAACGAGATATAAGGACCATCCGTAGATTGTGTGTAAGGCGTAACCGTGTATTATAGTGTCTATGATTAGTTTAATTCCTCTGATAAACATGACTATTCCGATCAATCCTGCACTGACTGTCCCAAAGGTTGAGAAGTATCCCCATGATTTTTCCCATGAACTCTTGATAATTTTATTAATTGCTTATTCGTCTATTAAATTTGCAATTGTACCACCCAGCGTTATCGTGGGCTGGCCGGATATTCCCCTGGCTACTGAGTTGAGAATGGTGGGTCTTTCTGCGGGGAACATAATGTGGTCTCGCAAATCATCTAAATCTTTTTGCGTATATATTCCGCTGGTCGCAAGGCTCTGTGGATTACGATAGGACCATGTCTGTTCTGTTAATGGTTGGTGGGTGGTCGGTGCCATACCGCGAACGGGTCGGGGTTCTAAAGAATACCATTCGCCGTCTATCTTATACATGGATGGTACTAAATTGTTACAGGTCACCTGCGTTCCTGTTCTGTTGAGAATGTGTGTGCGAGGAGTTAAGTAGTATGAGTGGTTTCCCGTCTCGACGGGTAACTGTGTGTAACACTCCTTCGATTCTCTAACCCTGACTTCTAACGCGATACATTTTACGATATGAGCTACTTCTCCTGCTAGTGCGGCCATATATCCGGGGCCTTTCATGATATTATATGCAAATTCGTCAAGTGTTTGTTTTGCAAGACCGATTGTGTTTTCTAGTACCTGTCTTTCGAGGTTGCATCGTTGAATTAAGATGTCGTTATACATTTGCGTGATTTGTTTGCTGATGTATTTTTCCACGTACACAAATTTAGAATTTACGTACGCGTATAAGTCGAGATTTGCAATTGACAGAGCGTCCCTCTTGATAAAAGGGTTACCCTTTTGTATTTCTACAATTAGAAGTTTCAGATGTTCTGTGCGAATTAAAGTAAATCCGCAAATGGCTGATCGACCTCGAACGGTTAGTGCAAAAATCAGTTCACCTTTGAGTAGTGAGTAAACGGTTTGCTTGAATTCGGTATTCCGGTCTGTCGACCGAGTAGCCTTTCCCTCGTAAAGTAGCCCATAACGCTTATTGTTGCAGCTATCCTCGGGAAAAGGGTCCCAATACGTATCTCCTCCATCTATGTCTATGCAGCGGCCCTCATTGAGCTCGCATTTTGTACCTGAACGTAAATGTACCTTGTTGGTCTCTACGTCTACGTCGGCCATATAATCGCGGAGGGTTATTTTCACGGTTCCCATTACGTATACCCTTTCCCAATTACCGTATGGATCGGAATAATACACGCCTTCACATTCTGAATTCTGAGTTATCGTTCCGGCTATCGAGATAGGTCGACTGGTTGTGCTATTAGGTTCTATTCCGTTTACTTCTGTTTGCCCGATTTTAATACGTCCAAGTAGACAGCAGTACCTATACGTAAAGATGGCCGCCGTCGGGCGGGCAGTGGTGGGGACATGCCTCTATTCCTTATTTAACGTGCCGTCTCCGCCTTTCGGCCTACGACACGGCACCCAAGTGCGTGGAGCTGGGCTACGCCACAGCTAGCGCGCCTTACGGCTACCAATTCCCCGAAGGGTCCCTTGGTGAGGTATAACAACCACCACCGCCAGGAGTACAAAGCGGAAAAACTCCCGTTCTCCCCCTCGTATTTCATAGAAATACAGAGTTCATAGAACGGGAGAAGAGGAGCCGCCCTTTCCAGGGAACAACTCACTTCGCCGACTTCCAACAATGCCGAAGCAATGCCAGAAGCCGTTACCAGCGGGGGCCCCTCGGAGGCGGAGTTGTCAGCTCAAGGCTCGGCTCATTCTTAGCTGATGGGCAGGAAATCGGTTGACCAGGAGCATTTGCCGTATAAAGAACCCGGACCCCCCAGTAAACTGGTTGGCCGAGAACATTTGCGTAACAAAGAACCCGGACCCCCTAACGAGCTTCCCGCAAACCCGAGCTCGGTACCCGCGGGGTCGCTACTCCCCGATGGTACGAGCGGCGACCGAGCACATGAGCGGCGGACCGCCCCAGCTCGGCACGCACGCCCAATCCACCCCTGCGGGGGGCAGTGGTGTGGGTCACTTTTCGTCAGTACCTTTGAGTAAAGATGGCCGCCGTCGATGAGCCGGCGGTGGGGGTGCTGCCGGGCCGCTAAGCCCAGCTGTTCGATGCGAGGGTGGTTGTCTCCCCTCCCTTCCCCGCGGCCCACTAGGAGGGTGGTAAAGGGTGGTCAGGGTGAGGTGGTGACGGAGCTGTTGTTGGGTGGGAGAGAGAAAAGTGTAGTGGAGAGGGAGCGAGAGTGAAAGTGTAGCGGCGGTGGTGGGGAGGAACTGGCTGGAGCGTGCGGGACAGCTGGTGACGGTGTATCGTCGAGTCGCGCCATCTTGGATTTTCCAAGAGCTGGCTAGCGTCGGGCCCCAGCGTATCCCCATCTCTCTTTCTCCTGCGCGTATGGTGTTTCTCGAGGGTAGCTCGATGCGTTACGAGAGCTAGCTTGGTCGAGCGGTCTAAGGCGGTGAACTCAAGCAGCGTTTTCGTTGAAAGTACGAGTTCGTTTCCCGCGTGGAGAAATTTTTTTTTCTTTTTATTTTTTCAGTTTATTTAGGAAATAGATGAATCGTTGGAGGGCAGGTAAGTAAAAATAATTTTTATATATTTTTCTAAAGTTTGCATGTTTATTCTTAAATCTAATTGTACATTCTTTAATGTATATAATTTTTTAAATTATTTAGCCTAGCGCAGCAATGTTTGACAAATTTTTTAATTTAAATTTCAATGTATATATTTTCACTAAGGCATTTCTTGCACGCGCTCTATCACTTTACGGAAAATATATTCGTGATGAAGACACATTAATTCGGTGCCGATCAAGTAGCGCTTTTCGTCCATTTCTTCATCATCCTTCGTAGGGAAATATCGCAGGTCGAACCGCGCTATTGTCGTGGACGTATAGTCATCCCTAATTTTTCTAAGCCCCTCTGCGGAAAGTTTTGTTTCGTCGATCATAGACCAATTGTCGCTCGCGACCTTCCAACTGATGTGATTGATAAGCTCATCTTTCAGCTTCTTCACGATGTTCAGATCTTCAGAAAGCAGACGGATCCTACGATCGATGCAAGGAACCAACCTCGCTAATCCCTTGTATGTTGTCTGCTGCATGATAATCTCCGACGAAAAACTTTTCTTCGCTTGCTTTTGCTCGCTGTGTTCCGATTGATCAAGTGCGAGGACAATAGCTTGTTCGTTGTAAACAGTTGCAAAGCGCAGTGTTCTCCGGCCGAGTGATTGTATAGGCGGCGGCGGTCAGGGTTTTAGCTTGCCAACCTGCCCACAGCTAAAAATCCAACGGTCGGTTACGGGTCCCAGTGCGGCAAATTCTCGCCATTCATCCACAGACAGTGAAATTCCTTTTGAGTAACGGTTGGAGAATTTTATTGCCACCTCGAAGTCTTCATCGTTTATTAGCTCAAGTCCTATTGAAACGATTTTACTGCCAGATGCATTTAAGCTGTACGTCGTGGCTAATATCATGGCCTGGCTTAGCGGTCGCCATGGAATTTCTTCAAGTGGCTTGTCATCTTTTTCCAGAGCTCGCTTCAACAACCGATGTACCGAGTCACCCTTTTGTTTGTTATTCACAACGTCGTTAAAATTTTCCATTTTATTTTATTTTTCTCTGCGATTTGAGGAGATGTAAGAAAGACTGGACTCTTTGAATCGTCTAGACGTAATGACACGGGGGTGAAGACACAGTCGGACTTCGAGCCAGTGAAAGTGATGCAATTTTCCGGGAGAAGGGGTAAAAACACGCCTCAAGGATGCTGTTGTCTCAGGTGGGGGTGCGCGAGCTGCATTGGACCCAGCTTGGAGACCGTGTAGACCACCCGCGGCGCAACACTCTTTGGTTAGCCTTTACCGAAGTGACATAACTCATCCCTAAGATTGGTGCATTCCAATACAGGCGTGTTAATATACAAACGCTTGTGGAAAAAAAAACTGAAAATGTACAGTTACTCGCGACACTCGATGGTCAAGCATTGAAAGACGAGGACAAACTTCCACCGGGAGGAAAATTAAATGAAAAGAATGTAAAATGCTAGACATAAGGTACAATGAGACGCTCTAGCCTTTACAACGCGGGAGGGTTGCGCCCCGGTTAAGACGCCGCGTAGGTGCAATAAAATACTTAAGCAGGAATACTCTACCCCCGCACCGCTCGAGTACTAGTTTTATAGTACGCAGTCCGAAGGATTTTGTTTACCCAGTGTTTCGGAATGTACAAAAAAAATAGAAAAGGATAAATTTTAACTATCCAGTGACATTTCTCGGATAATTGTAAATGAGTGGGGAGAAAGACTATAAGTTTGCGAGTTTTACAGAAATGCGTATTATTTCGTATAGACTTTCAAACGTATCTCATCCTCGCTGACCAGTAGTACCGTGTGTAATTTTGTTCGGTAAACTTGCAACTTCAAAACAAAAAAAAAAGAATGGGTGATTCCGCTGTGCGTGTTGCGATCGGGGAAGTGGTGAACGCGTCGCCTGTACCAACGCCGTGTGTTTTAGAAAATATTGTGGCAAGATCAGATCCTCGCTCACTAAGAGCCCTTAAAGGTGAGGCGTTGACTAAACGCTTAAAGAAGCTTCTCGGGTTTCTCGGTGTTCACGAGATTTTAAAACTTCACAAAGCTGGTTTGTTCAGTGGCCGCGAAATGTTTAAAGTGGTTCGTGCGACGATCGGCCGTTCTCGAAATGCCTCGCCGAGGGATATTGCAGCGTAAGGTAAGGATATTGCGCCGAGGGATATTGCAGCGTTTGGTAAGAATAACTTTGTTTTGTCAGTGTGAAAAAAAATAATTAAAAAAAATGTCAGTGTTTATTTATTTATTTTTTTATGTTAACGTTTTCTCTTTTTACGTGTAGAAGCGAAGAGGTTAACTGCAGAGGCTGAAAACGCCGCTGCCGCTGCTGCCGCCCTTGATGCGGAAGCTGCAAGAATTGCGGCCGAAGCTGCGCGGATTGCGGTAGCCCGGGAGAACGCGCGTAGAGAAGCCGCGCAATACGCGAGAGCTGCCGCGGAGGCTATGCGAGCTGCAAGCGAGATGTCTCGCAACAATAATGCTCGAACCGTAGCGGAAATAAACAATTTACTATGGGGCAGCAGGTTGGAGTGTTCGGGGACATCAGGGAACGTCGATGACAGTCACTTAGTGACATCGATTAACGACGGTAAAAAAAATTTATTACAAATGTTATTCGTTAATGATAAATAATATATATATTTAGGATAAATATAATTAATATTTTAGTTTTTCTTTTTTCCAGTGTCGACGCATTTCGAGGACCTCCTTAATTCGACGCTGAACTTGTCGATAATTGATGACGACACAGAGAAGGATCATCGCCAGGGGATCTTGTCCCACAGCTCGCAGATTCGAGCAACCTCGACGCAAGCGGGATGTGGGCTGGTAAAGGAGCCGAACCAGCAGACTCGCGGTTCGGCTGAAAGTTCGCAACGAACCTGGTCCATCGCGCCAAACGACTCTGCCTGCAGGCCAACCGCCATCCGGTATAATTATACCGGAGAGCGATGATGAGGACGACGATTTTGTGCCATCATCACAGCCTCCGCAACCTCCGACGCCGCAGCCGCCAACGCCGCAGCCTCCGACGCCGCAGCCTCCGACGCCGCAGCCTCCGACGCCGCAGACTCCGACGCCGCAGCCTCCGACACCACAGCTTCCGACGCCTCAGTCTCCAACGTTCTCACAGTATCTCCAAGACGCGCAAACTCCATTGTCCGGTGAGTCGAGAATTTTCCACCACGTAGAGAAGCGACGATACTTCAATAAATTTGAGGGTATGGGGTCTACAATTACGTTTAAGATTCGCGAACCGGCGGCAGATGTGGGCGTAGTCGAGTGGTTAGAGTCGGCGATGAAAGAAATTCATACTCTTCTAGTTAGTGGTAGCGAGCCTACTGACATGATTGGTATCGAATTTCGAAGCGCAGCATTTACACGGGGTCCTGTAGGTATTTCGTACAGGCCCGTGAGGGACTTTCATTTCGACAATCTTCTCGAGATGATCAGTAGTGTAGCGCAAAGCTCCGCGGGTTTTTGCATAGACGACTCGCTTACAATCGCGAGTAATATAGTCTCAATGCCAGTGGGGTCCGGTAGACCTAAAAAACCAATCCGGGGTGATATTTCAAAAAGATCAATATGACATATTACGAACGCTGACAATCTCTGTCTACCAAGGGCTATCGTCACCAGTAGAGTATATGCAGAACGGGGACATTTGCGTCAGGGCAATCTCCACAAGCAGTGGGACCTTGTGCGTAGGGAAAATTCAAGTAGGCAGACCGCTTTGGCTGAAGCTTTGCTCGAGTATGCCAACATCGAGATTCCGGAGGGTGGGTGTGGGGTTGCAGAGCTGCAAGCCTTTCAGCAAGTACTAGCTCCGGATGGGATAGCCATCATAGTTTTCGATCGTGATGGGTTCGGCAGCAGCGAGCCTGCATTTTTCGACGGTACAGACATTGTACTCAAGTGTGTTCCGGCCGTGCGATACACGGTTTATTTATTGTACGATAGCTAGATCCGTCATTACGATCTGATTTTAAAACTCGCCCAGGCAGCCGGCTTTAGTTTTTTCTGCGTACCGTGCGGGTTCGCTTACAGTCGGGTCACAGCGCATAAATGCACGCAGAAGTGTCCTCACTGCAAGAGTAGTGCGCCGTGTAATCCGGAACTTGAAAAAATTCGGTGCGTGGATTGCAGCCGATACTTTCGCGGGGTTGATTGCCTTGAAAAGCATAGAGAGATCGGTTCGCACGGCGCGCAGACACGTTTGTGCGACATGCTACAAACGTGTCCAAACTGCTTGCGGCAAGTCTACAAGAAAGACAGTGCGACACACGAGTGTGATCGGTATTACTGTAAAACGTGCAAGGTAGTCAGGCCTGAAAACCATCAGTGTTTCATGGCCAAACTGCAACCTGCTAAACCATCAAAACTGCCGGATTTATTTATTTTTTATGATTTTGAGACCCGTCAGGAGCGCAAAGTCGAAGGTAGCAACGACATGTATCTGCACGAGCCAAGTCTGTGTGTCAGCCAGCAGCGCTGCATAGAATGCATCGATCTGCCAGATGATGTATGGGAGTGTAGTTTGTGCGGCCGAGACGGAGAACAAATTTTTAAAGGAAACTCGCTCACAGGGTTTGTAGAGTTTTTGCTTCAAGAGCGTAACGTCAGTCAAATTGTATGCATAGCGCATAACGCGAAAGGCTTTGACGCCCAATTTATTCTTGAGTATCTCGTCGAACACCTGGGTAAAACTCCGAAACTCATTACAAACGGTACGAGTATCATGGAGATGAAAATCGCCAAGCTAAGATTTGTAGACAGTTGAAACTATTTTCATATGCCCCTTAGCAAACTCCCAAAAGCCTTTGGCTTAGGAGATGATATCTTTAAAGGTACGTTCCCACATTTGTTTAATACAATAGCTAATCAAAATTACAAGGGTCCACTACCGCCTCTAGCTAGCTACTCGCCCGATACAATGTCGCAGGCGGATCGAAAAGTGCTGAATCCTGACATAAACGCTGCTATCGACGCTCACCCGGTACTATTAAATAAGCCGTTAAATCCTCGCGACGCGTTTTTGGGGGGTCGTACGGGAAATACTCGTAGTTATTACGAGATAAGTGGTAACGAAAAAATTCACTACATCGATGTGTGCTCGCTTTACCCATACATCTCGAAGTATGGTCGTTTTCCTGTCGGTCATCCACAAGTATACACCGAGGATATCTGCAGAGATCTCGTCGGGGTGAACAATGATTTACGAGACGTCGAAGGGCTCGTGCGCTGCACCGTACTGCCGCCGCGAAATCTTTACCATCCGGTGCTTCCCGTTCGTATGCGTAATCGACTTATGTTTGCATTATGTCGAAAATGCTGCGAGGAAATGCACCAGGGTCCGTGTAATCCTGACGCAGAAGCGGATCGAGTTTTCGAGGGTACGTGGGTATCGTGTGAGCTCCAGAAGGCTGTCGAAAAGGGCTATAAGATTCTAGCCGTCCACGAGATCTGGCAGTACCAGGTGGAGGAATACAGTAAAAGTAGGAAAACTGGAGGGCTCTTTGGTCAGTATATCAATCTCTGGCTAAAGATAAAGCAGGAAGCTAGTGGATGGCTGACGGAGTGTACAACGAGGGAGAGTCAGGACGCTTACATCGAAAGCTTTCGCGAGGCCGAGGCCGTACAACTAGAGCGCGACTGTATCGAAGTGAATCCGGGGCTTAGGTCGATAGCAAAACTTTGCTTAAATTCGTTTTGGGGAAAATTTGGTCAGAGGGAAAATTTACCGAAGACAGAGGTTGTCACGACGCGTCACAGACTTTTAGAGCTTTTGTCGGACCGTAGCTGCGTCGGTTACAAGATGATTCATGTGAATGATGAGGTTATGTACGTGTCGTGGGAAAAAATTGCTGAAAGTATCGAAGTCAACCCTCATGTAAACGTTGTCATCGCCGCTTACACCATCGCACAAGCCAGGCTCAAATTGTATTCGCATCTCGAACAACTAGATAAGCGTGTACTTTATTATGACACCGACTCGTGTATATATGTAAGTACGGATGACGCAGGAGAGTACGACCCGCCGCTCGGCAATTTTCTCGGAGACATGTGTTAAGTGTTAGGAAGCACTGCTTGCTTCCTTCCACTAGACTCCGACTATTCTCGCTCCGATTCGAGAGTGTTCAGAGTTCAATATGGCTGACCTCGGGTGGATGGAAAAGATGCGTCGTTACAAGAAAAGGAATAACTTTTATTAACGGTTATAATAACTAAACTGAACAAATAAACAAGAGCAACGGCTCGTAGATATTAATATTAAAGGCTTAACTAGATAATATTACTCAACAGGCGTTTCAATTCTCGCGATTCCCCCTTGACCACGCGCGGCAGGGTTATCTCTCTCTCTCTCGTTTTTCTAATCACGCTCGCCTTCGACCTACTCGTCTTCGATCGTCGCCGTTCACTCCCTTCGATCTACCTCGTGTACGCCTCGCCGTACCTTTACGCATGCGCGCTTGTGCACGCTTTCTTGCCACGTAAGCCGCTTCCGGACGGCTGGCGCGTCACACGCCACCTACTTCCCGCAATACGAGTCAGCTGTATTTCTCGCGCTAACACTCGGCCACGCTACACTTCGCTCGTCCTCGAGCGTCACTCGTTACATACATAGTCAGTCAGTTTTACAGGCATGCGCTTTTCACGCTTCGAGCGTCGCACACGCGACTCGGATGCTTTGTCTATTCTTATGGGACTAGGCTTCACAGTCGGTAACACAGATTGGTTTACAGAGCTCGATTCTGCTTCGCACGCAGGCGAATTTGCACTTTGATGTTTTTCAGGTACATCCCTTGGTTCGCGCGCAGGCGAATTTGCACTTTGATGTTTTTCAGGTACATCCCTTGGTTCGCGCGCAGGCGAATTTCGGGTTCGACACTTAATTCTACACTGTTTATTTGACTTTATTTCACTCGGAGTTATCTCCGTTTCACTCGGATTTGGTTCCGTCTCACTCGCACACTCACTGGTTTCACTCGCATTTCCCTTAGATTCTAAGTATCGGGGGTTTTCCCGTTCGCTAGTATCGAGGTCGGTACCTGCGTCGAACTGCTCGTCGTCTGATTCGGAACTCGCGGGTTCCCAGAGTTTGAGTTGACTCGCGTGAGCGGTGGACGCGTATCGGCGACCTCCCGCCCCGTCATTCAATTCCACCACGCGGTAAGTATCACTTGGCAGTTTTTGTGTGACGACTAACGGACCTCGGTACTTTGCGTACAATTTGGTGGACTCGCCAGTCGCACCTGGGACGGTTCGCATATACACTAAACTACCTACTGGAAAATCGACATTTCGCATTCGGTTGGCGTCGTACCGAATTTTCATTTTCGCTTGCTCGGTTGTAATATTCTCTCTCGCTTTTTCTTGTAGCTCGCTCGGGGACCGATACATTTTTTCGTCGTCGCGCGTGAGTTGTCGCAATTTTCCCTCGTCACGCTGCGGTACGAAGCCATACACGAGCTCGAAGGGACTCCTCCCGGTACTAGCGTTTCTTAGTTCGTTCAAATCGTTTTGTAATTTTCGTACTTGGTTATCCCACCCTCGACCGTCGCAATCGTCGAGACTGCTCTGAATCGCCGGTACTATAGTCGCGTTAAGTCGTTCGACCTGCCCGTTCGCTTGCGGGTGTCGCGGGGAATTGACGGTGTGCCGTATTCCGTGTTTTTCGCAAAACGCGTCGAACGCTCTCGATGTAAAGCAGGTGCCCCTGTCAGACACAATGCGAACCGGCGCGCCGTAATCTTGGACGAATTCTTCGAGTATACGCAACACACGACTGGTTTTCGTGTCTTTTACAGCTCTAATTATCGCGAACTTGGTGAGGTTGTCAACTATCACGAGCACATATTTGTTCCCCCTCGCGCTCGAAACGAAAGGCCCTAAATGATCGAAGTGTACGACGGCGAACGGTCCCGTCCCAGGCGGAATGGGATGGAGTTCTCCTGCTTGTTTCCCCGGCCGTGTTTTGCACGCGATACATTGTAGACACGCATTGATGTGACGCTTCACATACGCTCGCATGCTCGGAAAATAATAGTGCTCCGCGATTTGCGATACGGTACGCTCGACTCCGGGATGACTTTTTAGGTCGTGAAATCTCACAACTAAGCTTTTGCGCATCACGCTCGGAATTACATATAGGCTGCGCCCTTCTCGATTTTTGTATACGATTCCCTCGTGTAATTCATAATCGCGAATTTGGCTCGTTTCGTGCTTTGTGCGTGCTGTTACCGGTTTTTCCAAAATTACTTTTTTTTCTAATTTCGTTGTCGACGTACTGGTACACGCGTACCTCATCTTCCTCACTATGTAGGACCAATACGTCTCTCTCCTCGCCTATCTCTACGTCCGCGTCTACTGGTGCCCGACTAAGCGCATCGACGTGTGCAAGATGCATTCCGAGGCGATGAACGATTCGGTAGTTGTACTCGGCTAATAAATCGTTCCACCGTATGATCTGTGGATTCATTGTTTTTTGTGTACTGAGATGGCACAGCGCTTGGCAGTCCGTTACCACCGTAAAGGGAATATTAGCTAGCATCGGACGCAAGCGAGTCACTGCCCACACGATTGCGAGTAACTCGAGTTTACTGCTGTGATAATGTTTCTCCGGTTCGCTCGTACGTCGGCTAACGGCGTACACAAGTCTCAGTCGGTTCGTCTGGTCGCGTTGCATCAACATACCGGCAAGTCCGGCCGCGCTCGCGTCGGTGTGTAGCTCGGTCTCGGCGTTCGGATCGAATGTTTGTAACACCGGCTGCTCGGTCAGCTTTTCTCTTAATGTGTCGAACGCGTGACGCTGATTTTCCCCCCACTCGAATGTCGCGTTTGCCTTCAGTAGTTCGTTCAGTGGTGCCGCAATCTGGGCAAAACGAGGTACGAATTTTCGAAAATAGCTTGTCAAGCCGAGATATCGTCGCACTTCGTGTGCGTTCCGCGGAACAGGGAATTCTTTAATCGCGACTACCTTATGGTTCCCTGGTTCGATACCTTTTTCCGAAATCATATGCCCGAGATATGCGACTCGTTTATACAAAAATTGACTTTTTGCGAGCTTAATCGTTAAGCCGGCTTTTCGGAGCGCCTCAAGTACTAATCGTAGCTTCTCTTTTAATTCCGGCCAACTCTTTCCCGGGATCAAAATATCGTCGAGGTAGTAGAGAACTACCTTATCACGCAAAGGCCCTAGTGCCTGGTGCATTGCCTTGGAAAAATACGCCGGTCCGTTCATTAAGCCGAAGGCCATACGAGTAAATTCTGCCGTTTCCTCGGTGGTAATGATCGCGGTTTTCTCCCTCGCCTCCGTCGAGAGGGGAATTTGCAAATATCCGTGCGCGAGGTCGAGCACGATAAACAATGAACTATCGCGAATCAATGACAGGTGTTCGTCGATATTAGGAAGCGGGAAATGTACGCGCTCCGTTATTTGATTTAATTTGCGAAAATCTACACACAACCGAGATTCTCCCGTTTTCTTTTTTACGAGGAGCACCGGGCTCGCATACGCTGACTGCGTGTCTGTCACGATACCCGCGTCGCGCCATTCTGACAGGATGTCTCGCGTCGTCTCTCGTTCTCTCTCGGTTTGTCGATAGGGTTTACTACTCACAGGTTTTGCGGACGGGACTACCTTAATCTCCATACTAATGTTCTTAGCGCACCCTAGGTCGTGTAGTCCTGTTGAAATGCAATCGCGGAATTCGTTCACGGTCTTGCATAGGTCTTCGACGATGTTGAGGGGCTGCTCACTCCCGATGTCGAGTTGATCGCCCGTGATGTCGTCCTTCCCCTGGACTGATGGTTTCCGGATCGGAAGCCTGGCGACTTCCCCTCGTAGCGTCGGTTCTCCCTTGTGGATCGTGCGGCTGCACACCCCCAAATTCATCACCGGGACGGAATAGTTGTCTAGGCCATTTACAACACTCACAAAGTTGATGGAATGCGCTGGTAGTATCACATCATCGGCGGCGGTGGACTTCGTTGGCACATTTCCCGGCGTTGTCGGTAACGTCGTGTCTCGTTCAAACGTCAAGGTGTCACCCACCTTGTGGTAATTGATGGTCGGGTGGTCGGTAAACGACCGACCGATAATCGCGTCGACGGCCTGTGTATCGTCCGGCACGACCCGTATGGCTACGTCGGCCACACTCGCGCCGTCGATAACAATGGTTGCTCGCACGATAGCTGGGCTCGTTACGACACACTCCGGGGGTCCGAACCCTTTTAGCGTGACGCGTAGCGGCGTCATCACAAATTGTTCCGTAAGTACTTTTGTTGCGCGGATAGTACATTCGGAGCTTCCCGGATCGATGAATGCGCGAACTTCTCGTCCATTGATTTTCGCGTCCTTCACGTATTTCCTCGCTGCCCTATCTTTCACTGTTCCGATTGTTTGCACCGTGTGTTCTGTCGTCGCGGCACTGTCTGGGCAATTTCGACTAATGTGGCCCGTTTTTTTGCATTTAAAACATGTCACTTCGCGTCGTGGTTCGGGGCAATCCCGCACGATGTGCCCCGTATTACCGCAATTATAGCACTTCCGTGGACTGTCGCTTGCCCGTTTTGCTGCTGTCGATTTCGAACTCGTGCTGCTCGAACCACTCGCCGCCTCTGTCTCCTTGCTCGCGTTCTTTTCATTTGTTTTGCCATTTGTTTTGTTCGTCGATTGACGGTCCTTCGTCGACGTCGTCTCTCGCGTTGCCCGTATGCGTTCCACTCGTTGGTTCAGCACATTCTCGTAATATATCACGTCGTGGAAAAGTTCGTCGTACGTGTCTTGTGACGTCGGCATCACCGCGTTGCACAGTTCGCGCGACCACAATCCGATTAATATCTCGGCCTTCGTCTCTCGGAACGTCATACCGAGTGCTCCGCACATTTTCACTTTGGCGTGGAAGTAAGGCGAGAGCGCCTCGTCTTTCAATTGAACTCGCGCTTTCATTTTCGCCCACCTTGTTGACATGTCATCGCGCACCACAAACGTCTCTCGAAACGCGCTCCGAAATTCTTCCCACGTGCGTAGTTCCCTTGCGCGACTCTGGAACCAATCTCGTGGTCCTCCGCGCATATTTTGGCGCGCAGCTTCAAACAGGAACGTCGCTGGCAACTGATGCAGTCGTTGCATCGCCTCTAAGTTGTCGATCCACTCCTTCGGTCGAACCCCTCCGTCGCCCGAGAATATTTCGATTCCTTTGGATAAATCGGGGATGACGTGATACGTCGGGATCGCTGTTGCCGGCTGCTGCTGTTGCGTCACGAGTCCGGCCAATAACTGGGCCAATGCCTCCTCCCGATTTCCATTCGTTAAGAGATCGTGGAACGCGTTCACCAAAGGCGTTCGAGTCTGCGCGGCGCCCTGGAATGTTGAGTTACCTGCCGGCGGTCTCGTCGTGATACCCCCACCCTCGTTCGACGCGTTCTCGATGGGCGGTGGCTCTCTCCCTTGCGGTAGCACCGGCGCGTCGTTATCGCGCGCGCTATCGCTCTCGTGGGTGTCGTCGCTCGTGCGCGCGTCGTCGCCCTCGCGGCTCGTCGCTGCCAGCACTTCCGTTCGACGCCGCCTCGTGGCACCGATAAGCGGGTCGTCCATTGCTCCCGCTGTCGATGTCCCTTCCAAATTTTCAGCACCCGCGGTTCCGATCGGAGCAACTGCTCCTCCCGAACGTTTCGGCGAATTCCCACTCGGTACGTGCCCTCTTCCGCGGGTCCATGAGCGATTGAGCCCCATGCGGGCAAACTCGGAGGTAGCGAATTCTTCGAATTCGCGATCTCCGATCATTCGCTACTCGTCGCGCACTACTCCCCTTTTTCCTTTCTCTTTTTTTTTTTTTTTACAGGCTCCGTTGAAACTTTCCGAAACTTGACTTCCGCGCACTTCGCGATTCCGCACTGCACCTTTGGTCATAAGAATTAATCCCACTTCTGATTGTTAAGTGTTAGGAAGCACTGCTTGCTTCCTTCCACTAGACTCCGACTATTCTCGCTCCGATTCGAGAGTGTTCGGAGTTCAAGATGGCTGACCTCGGGTGGATGGAAAAGATGCGTCGTTACAAGAAAAGGAATAACTTTTATTAACGGTTATAATAACTAAACTGAACAAATAAACAAGAGCAACGGCTCGTAGATATTAATATTAAAGGCTTAACTAGATAATACTACTCAACAGGCGTTTCAATTCTCGCGATTCCCCCTTGACCACGCGCGGCAGGGTTATCTCTCTCTCTCTCGTTTCTCTAATCAAGCTCGCCTTCGACCTACTCGTCTTCGATCGTCGCCGTTCACTCCCTTCGATCTACCTCGTGTACTCCTCGCCGTACCTTTACGCATGCGCGCTTGTGCACGCTTTCTTGCCACGTAAGCCGCTTCCGGACGGCTGGCGCGTCACACGCCACCTACTTCCCGCAATACGAGTCAGCTGTATTTCTCGCGCTAACACATGACCGACGAGTTAACGGGCTACGGTGTCGGTAGCTTTATTAAGCGTTTCGTGTCGGGTGGCCCCAAATTTTACGGTTATGTTGTGCAGAAGCCTGACGGTACAGAGCTTGCAACATGTAAAGTAAAAGGAATCGGACTCAATTACAGGATCGGCAAAGAGATTAACTTTGAATCGATTTGTAACCTGATCAGAGAATCCGGCACAGCTATCACCGTAAACTTCAGTACCATCCGACGAAACGCTTTTCATCAGGTTTATACTCGACAAGAATCGAAAACTTGTAAACCCATTCTTAGAAAGAGACGCCGATGGGGCGAACACGATTCGCTACCGTATGGGTACATAGGTTAAGATTTGTAAATAATAGGAATTATTGTAAATTAATAAATAAATAAAAAAATCCTCATTTAATTTTAGGCGCCGGCTGGATGTACGAGTTGTATCCAGAGTTGTGGCTAGGCCCCATTAATGAAGCTTATAGATAATCATTTAATGTAGATATAGAACATTAAGTATTTCTAAAAAAAATATGGACTGAAACTAACGAATAAATAGGTTTTCTTTTTTGACAAATCATTTTCTTCTTACTTGAACTCCTTCATTATTTTTTCCCTATCCTATCCCATCCAGCTGTGCTTTAAATAATTAACAATACATCGTGTGTTTGTTTCAGACATCGATCTTTCGCTAAGACTCGTCGGAAACAACGCCGAGGACTTTATTATGGAAGATTATATCGTAGACTCCGGTTACCGCACTGACTCCTTCTAAGGAGATTAATTTTTAAGCTATGTTTTAAATGTATTTCATTTTTTATTTTCGATTTTTAATATTTAAATTTTTTAATTTTTTGAATTTTTTAATTAAACATTTTTTTGTATGTTTTTTTTTAATTTTGTATGTTTCAAATAAATGTTCTGTTGTGTGTAATCTTTGTATATTTAATACCCCTCATACTCCTCGTTCCGCTCATTAGTCGATATGGATCCGCGGTGGAAACACCCTTGGACTTCTATTATTGCCGGCCCTACAGGGTGTGGTAAAACATGCTTCGTAAAGAAGTTTTTAAAATATATTTCGAGCATGGCTGACGTAGAGTTTGCGCGCATTATTTTTTATTATTCGGAATGGCAGGACGGGTATGCGGATTATTCTAAAAATATCAAATTTTTGGAAGGATTCCCCAAAGTTCAGATATTGCCGGGGATCGTAGGCCAAAACTGTTAATTATTGATGATCTAATGCGGGAGTCTTCAAACGGAGAAATTGTAGATTTATTCACAAAGGGCAGCCATCGGAAAAATATTAGCGTAATTTTTGTAACGCAGAATATCTTTCACCAAGGTCGTGGTCA
This sequence comes from Stenichneumon culpator, assembly GCA_964017025.1. Lineage (NCBI taxonomy): Eukaryota > Metazoa > Arthropoda > Insecta > Hymenoptera > Ichneumonidae > Stenichneumon > Stenichneumon culpator. The sequence goes on from OZ024771.1 coordinate 19,172,672, forward strand.
GAGGGATATTTCCCTTAATACAAATTATATCGTAGCTTTTAAAAATCCTCGCGATCGCGCACAAATTTCGCATTTTGCGCGTCAAATTTATCCCGAAGACCCAAAATTTTTACAAGAAGCTTATCACGACGCGACTTCGAAACCACACGGTTATCTACTTTTAGATTTGAAACAATCTACCCCAGATAATTGTCGATTTCGTACCTGCATTTTTCCGGATGATGCTTATAATTTTGTGTATATTCCAAAACGAGGATCTGGTTCTCGCTAATTTATCAAGTATAAATAGACATCGCCGAGCGTACAAAAATCATTCGAGTATCTGCTATGGCTCCATCAACAACTGCTAAAGCTTCGATTGGGAAGAAAAATATAATCTTATTGCACGCTCTATGCCATCTGGATAAAGCGCAGCGTGAAGCATTGCTGCGCACAATTGATAGAAACGGTGTTCGGTGGTTTGGGAAACTTCCTCAGTGGTTTATTTCGACGCGCATTACCATTGCTAACTAGTGGCGCTCGCGCAGTCGGAAAAGAAGCGTTACATGCTGGGATGAATATATTGAGTAATGTTGCGCACAACACTCCCTTCAAAGATTCATTTCGAGCCCGTATGACCGAGAGTGGGAGAAATTTGAAGCGCAAGGCCGACGATACGTTTGAGAGCCTCATGAAGGGTTCAGGATATAAAATACAGGACCGCTCGCCACAGCATTATTCGTTGTTTGGTCACGCTGGCCCTCACATCGGTACTCCTACACTTAGAGCTCTAAAATATACTAAAATTCGTAAGCCTAGAAAAGCTGCGAAGAAAAAGAAAAAAGTTTCAACCGATAAGCGCAGTAAGAAAAAAGGACGTAAAAGAACAAAGTCTAAGAAAAAGGCAACTAGAAAAACTAAGAAGACTAAAATTGTTAAGCGTAAAAAACGCACCGTTGCAGATATATTTGGATAAATTGCCAAACAAAATGTCTTTCTTACACGCCCACTCTTGTGAGTGCTTAAAATCAGAGTTGGATTTATTCACGCTTCCACCGACGCAGACGAGTATAGAAGGTTCTCAAGGAATTCATTATAAGCCCATTTCTTCACTGACAGATGAGGCTCCCATTGAATTTGTTGTCCCCGGGCATGGTGATGAATACATTGATCTAGCCTATACTATGTTAAACTTACGTGTTAAGCTACAACCCAGAAACGGTGCAGTTGACGCTCATGATAGAGTAGCACCTGTTAACAATCTACTGCATTCATTGTTCAATCAACTAGATGTGTCATTCAACCAGAAACTTGTATCGCCCTCGAATAATGCCTATGCATACCGAGCATACATCGAATCGCTACTGACTTATAAGGCTTCAACAAAAGCCTGTCAGCTCGGTGCCAGTATGTGGATAGATGATACTTCGCCATATTTCAACTCTCAACCAGTTTCTACGGCCCCGCCAGCTGAGGGTTGAGCAGCCGCTGTGCAAGTGAACAAAGGTCTAGCTGCGCGGCAGGCTATGATGGCGAATGGTAAAACGGTAGACCTTACCGGATATCTACATTCTGATATCTTCAATCAGGAAAAGTTTTTACTCAACGGTGTTGAACTACGCCTTCGTCTTATACGTTCGAGAGATGCTTTTTGTCTTACGGACGCGTCTGGGAAGGATTATACAGTGCATATAGTCGACGCCAATCTCATTGTTCGACGTATTAAAATTAGTCCGGGTGTTTTACTGGCACATGCGAAGGCTTTGAGTAGAGGAACGGCTAAATACCCTTTTACTCGGGTAGAAATGAAACCATTTACTATTCATGCAGGTGTTCATGGCGAAACACTCGATAATGTTGTACTTGGTCAGCTTCCGAGACGCATCGTACTGGGCTTGGTCGATAATCGAGCTTTCAATGGAGATAGAACTATGAATCCATTTAATTTTCACCACTACTCATTACATTTTTTATCCCTGTACGTAGACGGTGTACAGGTACCTAGTAAGCCTTTGCAACCTGATTATCATGAAGGCCTTTATACCGAGTCATATCATACGCTAGTTTCTGGTACGGGAATCCTTTGGGATGACGATAGCTGTGCTGTAACAAAAGAAGCGTATCCATACGGTAACTGTCTATACTGCTTCGATTTAACGCCCAATCTTTCTGCCGGGCGAGCTGGTCACTGGAATCTTGTAAAACACGGTAGTGTGCGTGTAGAAATACGTTTCAAGGCTGCTTTAACGAATTCTGTAAATTGTATTGTATATTCGGAATTCGATAATGTCATCGAGATCGACGCTTCCCGACAGGTCATGGTAGACTTCTCGGGGTAAGCCTGCGTGCTTAAATAATACTATAAGACTAGTAAATATTATTATAGGAATTGTAAGGTTTTTTATAAATAAAAAAATATGTAAACACAGAATTAAGAGGATTTATGTTTTTATTCGATTTTTAATCTCTCAAAAGCCTCCACTAATTCCCGCATCTCCTCATCATCATCATTTTTCCCATTATCATATTCTTTTTCCGTCGCTTTCGATTCTTCTACTACTTTTTTCTTCTTCTCCATCTCCTCTGCTTCTTCGGGCCTTTTTCGCTTTTGCGCATCGACCTTTTTGTTGTGCCAGGGACAATCCTCGTGGATGCATTCACTGGGCTGCTCTAACAAATGAATGTATATATATTTAAAGAAACGACTTTTATTATTTTGTGTTTTAATTACACGGCTGAGTATTACTCACCGATGCACGCAATTGTCGTCGCCTCTCACGAGCGAAATATTGGCGTCTCCGGATAAACCATATCTTCGGAGGTTGTTTCGGATGCTGCCTCCGTTTGTCCCGGCGCGTTGTAGACTTCGTCCTCGAGTGCTGCACCCAGCCGTGCCTAGGCCATTCTTCCACACGCGCGTCTCTCTGTTGGACCGCCTGGTTACGTCTCGTGAATACCTCCACAGATTTTCCTCTTCGGTGGACCATTTTTTCAGATGTATACCGTAGGAGAATTATTTTCCAACTGAACACTCAGCGTCTCCCGTTGAAACAGCAGGACTCGTACAAGGTGCAGTCGCAAGTGGGGGTTGCTCGAACGGACTGTTTACGTCACTTTTCGTCTCAGCTATTTGTAAGTAGGCGTCTTAAGGGGTTGGACCTTTACAGGACCAGAAAAAAAGTCAACCTGACGAATTAGAGACACACCCCCGCTCATCCCCTCCATCGCCAAAAACTCTTAAATGCATCTGTACCACTCATCGGTAGTACACAGCGATCCTTCGACAGTAGCGGTTGTATTTACTGAACCATAACATTTTTGACCAGAATGGACTACGTCATCGATATTCAAGGGTTTTACGATAAGGAAGACTGCTTTATTGCTAAAGAAGTAGCTGTCGTTACGCTCGACAAAGAGTACGTCGCTCACTGGGTCACTGCTCCAGCATACGTTTTCACGGATCTCCCGAGATTAGTGCGCGCGAAGAATAATTGGACGACTCGCCATCATCACGGTCTGGAGTGGTTCGAAGGAGACGTAGGACTCAGAACACTACGCGCAAATCTTCGACAGATAACACGGGCTGCTGGAACCATTTATACTCGCGGACATGAAAAAGCGAAATATCTTCAAAATGTCACAGCTCGGGAGATAAAAAACCTCGAGGAAACGGACTGTCCATCATTCAACGATCTGCCTTCCTCGGCGCAAGTCTGTCTGCATCACGGACTCTTAAATAGACCACAGCTATCTTGTGCTTTGAACAACGCTGTAAAATTAAAGGAGAGGATTCTTCGCGACGTACCTCCTACAGCCACACGGCTACAACAGTTCGACTTCTCACCTGAACCTCTGAATCTGAAGAAGCAACGCGACTGTTACTCTCCAGTCGTAACAAGTGATGAATACGATCCAGATTGGCCAGGCATTGCAGGGCTTACACTCTAAAGTCTCGAGAAGTGTTCATGCAGCCAATCAGATCCCAACTCTGTTAACGAGACCGACTGCCCTTGTTGTGAACACTGATGACCACACTCGCCCTGGAACACACTGGATCGCAATCTACATCGAAGGCCGAGGACGTGGATCGTACTTCGACAGCTACGGCATTCCGCCGCTTATACCAAGCCATATCCACCGTCGACGCAAGAACTGCACCCTCTATCGATGGAATACCAAGCAGATTCAAAGCCTCTCTTCAAATGTGTGTGGCCAGTTTTGTATTATGTTCCTTTATCATATGTGTGGCGGGGGATCTCTACTACAATTCCGGAATCTTTTCACCGCCGATCTTAAACAAAACGATCAAATCGCCGCAAGATTTCATAAACGTATAATGAGGAAGCTGCCGACTGTTACGAAAAACATTAATAAACAATCTGGGACCTCGTTAACTGGTCGCGGAGTCTATGTTAAAAAATTTGTCCAACATTGCTGCGCTAGGTTGAATAATTTTTAAAAATTACATACATATAGACTGCACAATTAGATTTAAGAATAAACATGCAAACTTTAGAAAAATATATAAAAATTATTTTTACTTACCTGCCCTCCAACGATTCATCTATTCCCTAAATAAACTGAAAAAAGAAAAAAAAAACATTTCTCCACTCGGGAAACGAACTCGTACTTTCAACGAAAACGCTGCTCGAGTTCATCGCCTTAAACCGCTCGACCAAGCTAGCTCTCGTAACGCATCGAGCTACCCTCGAGAAACACCATACGTGCAGGAGAAAGAGAGATGGGGATACGCTGGGGCCTGACGCTAGCCAGCTCTTGGAAAATCCAAGATGGCGCGACTCGACGATACACCGTCACCAGCTGTCCCGCACGCTCCAGCCAGTTCCTCCCCACCACCGCCGCTACACTTTCACTCTCGCTCCCTCTCCACTACACTTTTCTCTCTCCCACCCAACAACAGCTCCGTCACCACCTCACCCTGACCACCCTCTACCACCCTCCTAGCGGGCCGCGGGGAAGGGAGGGGAGACAACCACCCTCGCATCGAACAGCTGGGCCTAGCGGCCCGGCAGCACCCCCACCGCCGGCTCACCGACGGCGTGACCCCCACCACTGCCCGCCCGACGGCGGCCATCTTTACTTGTAGGTACTGCTGTCTACTCGTCCATATCTGTATATATCATTGCAAACGTCGCGAGAATTGCTGTCCACATATGAATTCTCCCCGTTAGGAACATCCATTCCATGTGACCACATTCCACATCGACGGGTTACTCGATGGATCTCAATTTTGCATTGCCTTACGTGTACTGATGCGTATTGATTGATTTGGAGTAATTGTATGTAGACCTATCTCATATCGATTTCCTGACGAGGGATGTCACAGCTTCCAACTTCTAGTAGCGAAACGGTTGTGATATTCAGCGTTGCGCTGGTGCAATCATATCAGATTAATCCCTCCGTGGGGCGTATTTGGGGAAATAGTTGGAGTATCAAGAATCCCCATATTAATCGGAATTTCCTCATCTGTAACGTTATTGAGTTTATATTTGTTGGTAAATTGAATGATTGTCATTTACTCATGGAGTATCAGTTTCTGATTATTGCATGAGTCTCATGTGGGCGGGAAATAACTTGCGTACGTGACGCGGGAGAGAATGGGTAACGCCTATACATGGGCCCTTAGTAGGCTCTTTTTTCTCTTTCTCTCTCCTTTTTGTTTCTATAAAACTCGCGGTAAGGTGGAATTTACTTTACTCGTTTTCTTTTACTCACGTGCGATACTTTCTGAACAAAAATAAAAATGATTCGTACCCGTGAACCGATGACTCCTTCCTTGCAAAGGTTGTTAGATCGTCATCCCCCAGTGAGAGGTACGATTATTATCGAAGTGCAACGTGGTGTTCGTCGAGTTTGTTATATTCGTCGAATGTTAAATGACACGATGTAAGTATATTATTGGTTTGATTGTCTGACTTCTATACGTGTCTTTGTTGTTACTGTGTTGTATCGTCTTGGGTTCTTCCTCTTTTTTTCAGCTGGGACTTCCAATACGAGGATATTTTTGACCTGCGCCGCCTGCTTGAAATGGATACTGAGGAGCCCGTAGCTCCTCGGCACGAGCCGGTTAATGCGGGGGTACAGCCCGTCCGTCCCCGTCCGTATTTACAGTTGCTGTGGTTCGTATTCCTCACCCATTTTTTTGTAAGATAGGGATTTTTAAAGCTATTCTTGTTTTATTTACAGGTTTATTTGCCGAATCCTTTCGCTGTTTGTAATTTCCCTTTAAGATTCAAACCCTCTTTATTTTCTTTTTTTTTCCTTTTTTTCTTTTCCTTTCTTGATAACAAAAAAGACTTTTATTATTATATTTCTAATCCTAGAATATTTATGTACTTCTTTCTTTCTTTATAAATTAAAAAATTAAAAATATTTTAAAGCTTTTCCTAGATAAAACCTGCTACTTGGGATTGTTCGTGGGGGAAGCCTATACCCCTTTCTCTCACGTGTTCCTAACTTTACATCTTTTACTCGTCTCGTATGCTTATTGGTGTGCGGGAGTGAGAATTTCTTTTTGACTACTGGCTATTGGTCGTTCCACCTTCCTGGATTTGCGTATGGGGAAGGGTTTGGTCTTTAAATACTTGGACTCGGTCGTCATGTTCTTCAGTTTCGAATTTTCCTTAACACGGTAAAAATTTTAAAAAATGTCTTTCGCGATGGTGCAGCTTCGGGAGTGCACGAACGTGGTTGTAGATTTCGGATGTGCGATGATTTCGCTCGATCTGTCCCGGGGTTGTCGGGGTTTAATTCCACCCTGGATCGCCGAGATGCGGAGTTACATTCAAGGAGCCCGGGAAGATCGGCGCTTCGACCGGTAGGAAGTGTAAGTGTCGTGTGGGATTGTTTTCCTTTTCATTTTTCAATTTCTTATTTTTTTCTGACTTTCTCTTTTTTTCTAGTTGGAATACTTCGGAGCCCGATGCCATGGGCCTTCGGGCCTTGTTCGGGATGGACCCGTTCCCGGAGGATCCCGAAGAAAATTGGGATGCGGAGGGGGACGAAGAAACAGAGAAACCTGGGTGTACGGAGGATCCGCCCTCGTTCCCTGATGGGTTCTCCCGGAGAAGGAAGGGCAGCCATCCCTTCCTTGAGGCGGCCTGCCGATCCTTCTCGCGAAGGTGAGTCTTACGTCTTTCTCATTTTTTGTTCAACTTCTGAACAAGCTTTTCCACTCTTTTTAAATTCTTTTCTCGTAAAAGGGCAATTATGGCTGGGTAGGTTCCGAATTTTCGGTTTTGTTTCTAGTATTTTTTATTTAATTCGTGTTGTGTTTTTGTTTTTGTTTACTAGAAGATCTCTAGAGAACGCGGCTGCTGGCCTGGCGGCTTTGTTGGTCGACTTGGGAGTGAGGGGTGGTCGGGCCTTCGTGGCCCCTCCGGTCGTCCTGGCGCCGAACGTTTTCGGCGATCAAGCCGAATCTTGGGAGGATCCGGAAAAGGAGGCGCGCTTCGCGGCGCAGGTCGTGAAGCGGATGGAGGAGGCGGCATAAAGAGGAAAGAGGAAGAGGACCGCTACCACGCAGCGGTACCGGTTGTGGACCCGGACGAGTCAGTATTTTTTTTCATTTATTTTCTTTTTATCTTCCCTAGTTGGTTTGATAATTAATGATGATTTTTTTTTTCAAATTTTCCAGTGAGGATTCGGACCAGGATTCCGACCGCGGGAGAGTTAAACGACGGCGGACACTGAAGCCGCGTCTCCTCCGCGCACCTCGCTGTCCTGCGATCGTAAGTAACTCCTGGTTTTCTCCTCTTATTTATCATATTGTTTTTTCATATTCTAATCTTCTTGTGTTTTATTTTTTGTTACAGGACCCGTGGTTAGGAGACGCAGACGTTAGTTGTAAGAGTGTTTTTTTATACTATTTATATCTTTTCTTTTTTCTTTTTTTTCTTTGATTAAAAATAGTTTTAAGGTTTTTAGAATAAGTTATTTTTTCCTGTATTGCTGATTTTTTTCACATATAAATCCTCAGGGGACAATTTTAACAAACAAAAAATATGTGTCTCCATGCGTCTCATCCACCTTCCTTCCCATAATTTTAATTCGTTACTGCGGAAATCGAGGGTTTCACTCCCTAGGGGAAAGAAATGTCTATTGACGTGTCGCGGCCAGGGTTCTGTCCCTAACATCTCCGTTGAGGGTTCTGACCCAATCTCCAAAAAAAAACTATGTTGTCGCAAAGCTCTGTCCTTATCTGCGTGGATTCTTCGTCGGGGGTTCTGTCCCAATCGTCAAAACTATGTTGTTGCAAGGCTCTGTCCTTGTCTGCGCAGATTCTTCGTGGAGGGTTCTGACCCAATTGTCAAAGACTATGTTGTCGCAAGGCTCTGTCCTTGTCTGCGCGGATTTTCGTTGAGGGCTCTAACCCTATTCTTCGTGGAGAAAAAAAACTACGTTGGTCGCATGGTTCTATCCTTGTTTGGGCTGATCTGTCGTCGCGGGTTCTAACCCCTTTTCTTTGTAGAGCAAAAAAAACATCGCTGGTCGCAAGGTTCGATCCTTGTTTCTGCAGAAACTTGTTCGCCAAGTTTTTACAGCCGTTGGCATCAGGATTTTGTTTTACTCGTTTTGTCGAGTCTCGATAGTAAATATTCTCTTTTTTTTCGATTGCAGGATTTTATTATTGTTATTCTTACCACTATTCTTATTATTATTATTATTATTTTATTGTTATTAATATTATTTTGCTGGAATACCTGTATTTGTAGGAAAATTGATTGCAATATACGGCCCTATGGGACAATTTAAACGGATTCTATTTTGTATAATTATTTATAAAACTAAATACCTTCTCTACGTTTAGTTTGTAATTCGTATTCATCAATCCGTCTTTGCTAACGTCGTTGGTTGGTCCATTGCTGCAGGTAATTATTGTTCTTATATTTGCTAGTATTTCTTTCCTTTTTTTTCAGCATATACTTCTATTTTTTTTTCTTACTTAAAAATGTTTATTGCCAATATTCTTATATATATTTTTTTGTATATATCTTTCCTTTTCAACATCTATACTTATTATTTTCGTTCCTATTACTATTATTACTATTATTATTTTTTTTCATTTCCTTTTTTTTATTAATATTATGATTATTATGTAAATTTCCCTGCTTCCAAGTTGTTGGGTTTCTTTTTCCTGTATATCTCTCTATTTCCTGCTTTTGATTTTAACTTTTACTTTCCCGGTTTTTTTTTTAAGGTAAATGGTTCTCTTTTTGATGACAGGAGAAATGCGATAGTTCCCGGAAGGTGAGAGGGAAAGCGAAAAAATGAATGTTTTTATGAAGGGGCAAAACTTCCGCAAAATTTCAGAAGCTAAGGGTGTTCAAGCCTTCCTTTTTTTTGTGCTGGTTGATCCTTTCTTCTGGATCCCGCTGACATATTAGGGACCTCCCCCGAATGTTACCTAAAGTGGTTGAGTTGTTTATTATTATTATATATTTTTTTTCTAAAATTTTGTCGATTTGTTAGTTACTAATAACCCGTAAATTTTTCGTGCTGGTCAATGTTTCATTATCTATTTCCTACTTTTTCCTACATGTGTATCATTATTTATTAATATGTGCTTTTCCTTATCCATAGCTCTTGACGGGGCCGATATTCTTCAAGCGCAATGATTGGTTGTTTGCTTTTATCTTCCGCCCTTTCTCAACCTTTCTAACAAGAATGGGTCCTCTGTCATTGTTCCACTATATTCCCTGTGGTTGCCTGAGGGCCCACTGGTTACCCAATTGGTCAAACGCACGGGGTCGTTGACTGTTCGTGATTGGACATTACCCCTGTCTGGATTATATTACCCGTAACTTAACCCTTGGGTTATTTTACCTCCTAGGACTTTTCTTTCTTGGTTAAAATTTTACGCATGATAAATTTAAGAACTTCAATGGATTTTATTTTGATTTAGTATCGTAGGTATTTATTCTTAATTAAAAGTGCATGGGTTTTATTCCTTAAATAGACTAGAGTTCACTCGTCGGAAAGAAACTTCCTTTATTGTTGCAAAGATTAACTTATAAGAGCTTAAATTGCATATGGTTGTTAACAACCATTACGTATCTTATGATTTATTCAGGTCGCTGTTGCCTCTATTAATCCCATTATGGACCTTTACTATTTTATATTTGTATAAATGTATGTTATTTATCTGAATATTATTTTATTTCCTTGCCCTTTTTTTGTTTTTTTTTTTGTGTTTTAGTTTTTTTTTCGTTTTTCATTATTTTTCACCATTAATTAACAATACTGTTATATCCGCAGAAACTCAGTCAGGTTTTCCTGGGTTCTGCGGGGAGCCGTTGGCTCGTAAGATTGGGGATGTATCCAGTTAAGGGTTGCAACCCAAGTGAATTATACTCGCTAGACTTATTGTTGAAAGTTTATTGCTCTCGATACAATTATTTGCTCAATTCGAATACACTTCGAATACACTTCGAATACACTTCGAATACACTTTAGATACTTATCTTCCCGTGGAAGAGTTCTATTTATTTGATTACCTCGTACACTTGCCTTCCCGTGAAGGGCTTCGAACGTCCATGTGAGCACTTGCTCAGTTATTGGTATGCGCAGGTAGTGTACCGTACTACCGTATTACGAGCCCTTGCTCGTAATTGTAACACCCGTCGTCACCGCACGGAATCGGAAGTTTTGAAGAGTCTTCGGTTCAGACTGACTAACTCATTCAAAAACTGATGAGTGCCTGCTTGCTCTCCCTTATATACGTATAAGGGGGTCAGGCACGTCAGCTTAATATTGCTTGCATTTTGGTGTTCTACATTATCTTGTTTATGTCCCCGATATTTGGGTAATCAAATATCGCTCTAGTTTCTCTACCTTCACACAGAATTTGGAGATGCTCTGATTGCGTAATACCTGACTCGGCAATTACCGAGCCGATGCTCTAATTACCGAATCGCGCGCGATTGCCTAAATGCTGACTTGACAGTACGGTGACTTCGGTGATTTTGTTATTATTTAGCAACGACGTGTGCTTGTCGCGAGCCGTTGCCTACTTCGATTATTGCACAATGGCGTTGCCACAACAATCGGAGCATCAAGGTACCCGGGGTACAACAATACAGTATTAACTATCCTTATTACCGATTTTTTTGTTTGTTTAAAATCATGATATAGAATTTCTTATTTTGACTACTTGGATATAGATGTTTGTCCCTGATAGGGGTTTCCCTTCACCTTTTGATTATTTAATAATTATCAATTATGAGTTTATAGCCGCATGTAAGAACGAATGGTATTGATTAATATATCTTTTCAAAAATTATTTATATTAGTTATAATTATGAAGGATTACTTTTTCCTGTATTTTGTATGTATTGTAACGCGGTATTTTTACGCGTTCCAAAAGTCGGCGAGAGAGACTCGACACACGCCCTTACGGTTTCTCGTTCACCTTCCTAGGCACTTTCGCAAGGGCTCAGTAGCGTTAAGTAACTAGTTTAGTAATTTCTCTCGAACAATTTTACATATAATCTTCGCCACCGGGGACCGTCGAGGACTGAACGAGGCCCAAGGTCGTCTATTACCGGTAGTCGGGCTTCTGGACGAGCCAAAAATCTACTTTCCTGGGACGCATCGGGAGGATAAATCTCCGTCTCCGTCCGCCGAGGGGAAAAATACCTGGCTCATCGTTCTCCGCAACGCTCGATCGTGCCGGCTGTCACCTGTTAGCGCATCGCCTTTTCGTCGCCGTGTTCGCCTTGAGGCGTCGGCCCACGGCCGCGATTTCGAGGATATACGCGCGTGCCGTGCGGATCGGCATAATTGCGATGCTGCCCTGCGTGGCGCCACTTAGCGCTAGGTTAGGCCGTGGTAACTCGGGCGGGGAGCGGGGGGGGGGGGAGGTGGAGCGATCGCGGTCGACGAGCGTGGCGAGCGTTCGTGGATTCTTCCGGGGAACGGTGACCGTGACGGTGTGTTGGAAGGTTGTCTCTCGCTGCCGCACGGGCTATCAAAATGGAGAAGGAAGGAAGGACGTTCGGTCGAGATTAAGCGACGTCTGAGGAGCGGGAACTGCTGCCCGAATCTCTCTGAGAAAGATCTTTCGCTGCAACCGAATATTTACCGGTAAGCCCTTGCAACTCGAGTAGTTACATTATCCGCTCTTTGTTTGTGCGCCGGCATTGCCGGTGCCGTTATACGCGGCCGACTCTCGGTCGGGGCGTCGAGCACCATCTCGGGTTCGGGAGAAAATCGCTCGCTCGTCGCTCACGTTTTGACGGGTTGGTGGCGAGGGAGAAGAAAAATAGCGTTTGTGGAATATTAGTGTGGCGTCGGGAACGTGTCAAAAGGGCACCCGTGCATCGGTTATTGAGTCCGATAGCGGAATTGGCTGGGAAAGGCCGGAAGAATTCCCATTCTATTTTGTGCCGTTCCGTTCGGTATCGATTAGAGGCATTTCGGCATTTCCCCGACGTGCGGATCTCCGTGCTGTTTTACGCGACCGGAAAACTCCGTTACATTGGTCGCCAGCGGCAGCTGACCGACAGGTATAACAGCGGAAAAGAAAGCGAGAACGGCCGGTGTCCGTATCGCCCCGGCTTCTCCGGGTATCGCACTCGGATGTTGTGCAGTTTCGCCTGCCTCGTATTTTTACCGGTAAACGGGCGGAGATCTTTGCGTCGGGTTGTGTTTCGCGAAGGCCGAGGTCTTTTTATCCTTTCCGCGAGATCGCTGCCGCGATCGGTGGAGGGCTTGTCCGTTTATTTAGCCGGGAGTGTATTAAAATAGACGATCGTCCGTCGCCCGAGACTTTCCATTTTATTTTGCGTTTCCTTTGTTTGTTTTATTGTCGTGCCGAGACGCGGTGTACCTGATAAGCTGAACCGTTAGCAGGGACCCAGGATTCGCGCGATTAATTCGCCTAGGATACCTCTTGAAGGTGCAATTCGTTGGCTTGAGAGTTATTTAATTACTTTGATTTTGATTTTGCGGGCATTAGGCCCTCCCCTTCCGGCGGTGAACTGAGTAGTCGCCGGGAGTCTAGTAGGGACAATTATACCGGGTAGCGCGTAAGTTTGGATTGTCGGAGAGAGAGAAAGAGAGAGAGACCTGGAGTTATTCTAGTTTCTGATTGCTGCTAATTGACTTTTGTTTTGGGGTTTAATAAACCATTGAAGTGTCTCTCCTGAGATTTTGGTCGGGATAGTTATTTGTGGCCTGTGTTTTCTTCCCCTGACTCCCTTCGAATTACCGGACCGCCCCTCTACCATTCCCCCCAGGGCTGCAGCTGGCCGAGCGAGCCCTTGACCTTTCCTTAACACCTGTACCGATCGGATCGCGCGGCGAGTGCGATTGGCGCCCATTGTTGTTTAGAAATAGAAACCGATCGAGGGTCAACCGATTGTGCAAAGATTTACCGGTAGGGAGGGTTCCTGCGAATTTACCCTCGCCCGGAAATTTTAGTCACAGTATATTTTATGGTTTACGAGAAGCGTTTTTTTTTATTTTCCCCTTTTCTTTTTACTTCTTTGCGAGCGCCTGGAGGGTTCGGATAGTGGCCCGAGTAAGTTCATTGGCCTCTTGAATCATCATCGGCGAGACAATATGTTCGAACTCGTGGTACGGGCGATCAGGGATTATTATGATATTTTTCACGAATAAAATTTCTTGGTTGCAAATGTCGCATTTGTTTGCAGCGATCGAGCATTGATAATAAGCAACCGCGTGAGCGCAGGGGACGTATATTCCCCCTACCCGGCGCGTGCCACAGTAACGGCAAAGATTTTCGAATACGACGTCGTCGAGTCGAGTTCCAGGTGCTACAAAACGCGTAGGGATGCATTCCATGAGTGGAGCTTTTTCGTAGTCCGGAAGGGGCATCCGTTCAGTCGGTGTGGGTTTGACGCCTTTCTGGCAATATGATCTATAGCAGGCCATTGTTTCGGCGAGGGATGCATCCATTGGAGGCTTGAGGGTTGGTTTGGTTTTTGGTGGAACGATACGAGCACTCAGTCCTGCTGGACCATTGTACTCGGGCCTTGTGGGGCACTCGCGATGCCTTAATTGTCACGTTGTGTTCCTCAGACGCGGAACCCCAACCGACAGGCGTTGTTCAGGTCTTTCTTGACTTGACACCTTTCTTCGTAGGGATTACTGGTTACACAGGGTATCATGGTCAGTCCCCCGTCCCCCAGCATCCCTTCTTGGGGTTACCGGTAGCACAGGGTGACCTGGTCAGTCCCCCGTCCCCCAGCAGGCCTTCTTTTGGGGTAGCCCAGGGTATCATGGCCAGTCTCCCCCCTGTTCCCAGCGCCCCCTTGTTGGGATTGCCGGTAACCAGGGTATCATTACCTAGTCCCCCGTCCCCCAGCATCCCTATCTGTAGTCAAGCTAGGGAAAACATGGTCGACCTCCTCAGAGCCCCAGGTTAAGGAGGCAGGCTGAAAGTATTCTAGGATAGTCGCCTGGAATCCTAGAAGCATCGTTATGACGCACCATACCCCGGTGCCATGAAGCCCGAGCACGATAGCTTACACTCTGGCCAGGGATAGCTATTGCGGAGCGTCGAGTCTGATACACACAGACTCGGCGTCCCGGGCGATGGGTACGTTACGTCCCCTACGCCGATTCGGTCTCAGGTTCGATTCCCGACGTCGGACTTTCGTCGCGTCTCACCGAGAATGAAAACAATGGAGTACAGCTATATACATCCGACACTCACACTTGGAGTTACCGTGTGCGAGTGACCGATGTATATATCTGGAGCTTCGTCTCGTCCATGTTTTTTTTTCCCTTCTCGTCGAAACATACAAAGCCGGGAATCGAACCGTCGACCTCCCGATGCTTAGGTCTTAGAGGCGAGCACGCTAACCACTAGACCACCGCACCGGATGGCTTGAGGGTTACCTTCCGAGTGTATTCCGCGCCCTTTCTAGCGAGTACATATTCGCAGTTTTTGTACCAGTAGGCATGTTGTTCCCACGGATCGTCCTTGGTGGTCCATTTGTGCAGGTGTCCCTTGCAACTGAAGCATTTTACCTTATCTCCGACGCCTAGATAATAAAGTCCTGCGTCAGCCAAACTTGTGGGTGTTTGTGCCATTGATTGTGGCCAATCTTCAAAAGTTTTAATTCGGGAATCATAGCTCGAGAAATCCATCATGCCGTCGTGTGCTGGTGGAGGGAAATGAATTACTCGGCATACTTGAAATGTGGGCAAGGTACTTGTTTGGACCCTTGTTGGTCCATCTCCCCCTTGGGTCCTTCGGCGAGGTTCGTTGTGTGTAATTCCGGTGTCATCGTAAGATGGTGTCGGTCCTAAAGGGGGAGTCTGGGACCCGGCCTTCTTTGCAGGTATAGTGGTCATGTCGCTGCTGGTAGTGATGCCAGCGTTGACGCCGCTCGGTGGCTTACATGTTTTGACTTCTATCGCCCTTTCCTTTTCTAGAGGCGTGCTTCTTATACGATTGTTTCCCGTGCCCACTCTTTTTACAGCCCCGAGGGTCTTTTCCGTGCCTTGTCTCTTCCCTGCGTTTATGGAAGTGCGTTCGGGTGGACTGGGCAATGAGAAACTGTTCGACATGCTTCCCATTACATTTTTTTCTGCCACTGAAACGGAAACTTGACTCGCTCGTGATTTTTCCAATGTTTTCTTAACATGGTCATATGCTTTGTTAAAATTGATTCCGGGAGTTTCGGACTTTTTGCATGACGATGGTCCTGCTTGGACTGTCTTCGTTCGCTGTCGTGTTAACTCCGCGTGGGAGGATTTGGCAGAATTAGTGCGTATAATTTTCCCCAATGGCTCCTCCCGTTTCTTTGATTCTATTGGTACGTTTCCGCAAGCCAATCCGCTAATATAGCGGCACTTGCCGGACTCCAATGTGTGCTCGATGAAAGGGTCTGCTCCTATTTTCCAGTCGTTTATCTCGACCCCGCACTCAAAACAGGTGACGTCGTCTCCCGAGCCTAGGTAGAAAAATCCCGCGGCGGCGAGTTATTCGGGCTTTATGTATGGTCTTGGCCATCCGATGAAACTAATTAGCCGTTCCGATTCTTCGCAGAATCGGTGATTTTCTGGTTTAGCCAATTCTTTCTTGTTGTTATTTCCGGTTGTTGATTTTCCAAATTTCTTCACCATTATTTTAATGGGATGAGAGATTTCTTCACTCGTTCTGGATGGACGGCGCAGGTTTTTCTCTTCAATTGGATGCGTAAATTTCCCTTTTCTAGAAGTTCCAAAACTTCAAATGGTCCAGTGTATTGATCTCCTAATTTTCCGGGTTTCGGCCCTTTAAGCAAAAATACGGGTTCACCAATTTTGAACGTAACGGGATTCATACGTCTATCTCGATATTCTTTAGCTCTTTCTTTTGAGGCGATAAGGTTTATTCGACCTAGTTGTTGAATGTCGTGAATTTGGGTCACTAGACGAGTTAGGTAAACATCGTACGTAGCGAGTTTGTCCAAATCATCCAACGGAAAATTGGAGGGAGTTCTGGCTATTTTCCCAAAGACCATCTCGTAGGGTGTATGCTTAGTACCTTCATGCACGTTAGTGTTGTAATTGTAGATAGCTAGTTCGACCCAATCATCCCAGTTGCTTTCCTTTGAAGTATATTGTTTGAGGTATTCGCCGAGGGCGTAGTGCGATCTTTCTACCGACCCGTTAGATTGTGGATGAAACGCTGTCGTTCTTATTTTCCGTATTTTAAATAATTTCGAGACTTGTTTCATAAAATTACTGAGAAAATTAGCACCTTGGTTAGTCAACACCGCTCTCGGGGAACCGAAATTGCAGATAAATCTTTTTACAAAAGCCTCGGCATCGTCACGGCCTTGGCGTTCGGTAATGGGGCTGCCATTGAAAACTTTGTTAATTGATCTTGCATAGTGAGTATATACTCATTTCCCTTATTAGTTTTTGGCAGTGGCCAGACAATATCCATGGCAATTTTATCAAATGCCGTGGCCGGAGTGTCGGTGATAACCATCGGTTGTTTCGTTTTTACGCGTACTAATTTTTTTAGTTGACACTGTAAACATCTCTGTATGTACTGTTGGATATCTTGCTTTAAATTTTTCCAATAAAAATCGTGACGGATACGGTTGTAGGTTTTGCTAACGCCGCGGTGCCCACCGACGGCCGAGCAATGCTTTTCTTCGATTATTTTTTCCTGTTCTTCTACTGGTGGTTCTTTTGCAATTCCCAAACAAACAATGACTTTAGAGTCGCTGTTGTTAAATACTAATCGGATCTGAGTAATTATATTTTCCCATGGAACGTTACAGATTGCGCTGGATCTTGCCAAGCTGACCATTGTTAAATTCAATTTTTCGATCAGGTCTCGACAACTTTTTAATGCTTCTACAATATTTTCTAGCATTTTTGTGGGTCCTTCCCCTATTTCTTCGCGTATAGGGAGAGCAATGTAATATTTGTTATTTCTTTTAGAGAGAGGTTTTGCCTCGAACAGTTTCAGTTTCTTTAAAATCGGTAATTCACCACGTGCTTCTAGTATCATTCCTCCTTTGTCTAACGGTCTGCCCTGCGTATCAACGAAAAATATCATGCTGTCCTTTCGGGTGTAAAACAGGTTTCTGGAGGGTTTAACATTTTTTGCTAGTATGCGTCCCTCTCTATCCGTTCCTTGGGTGGCTCGGGGCTCGCTGCGTTCGGCCCGGTCGCATGGTTCTTCATTGCCGCTTTCTTCGGAGTCGCTCACGTCCAAGTGTCGCGTTTTTTTCGTACATGGATTACTTCGTCCGTCTCGTCGGACTCGCTACCCAGGTCGGATGCATTGTTTTCGAATCTGTCTTTTGCTTGCGCTTCCCTGTTGTTTCTGTCCAGTTCCGAAATATTCTCTCTGCTAGTTTGGTCAGGCAACTCGTCTGCGGATACGCGTGGAGAACGTGTAGGTGGCTCAAGATGCTCATTTGCAATGCCGTTACGGGTGGGCACATCTTGATAAGATTCGGAGTCGCGAATGACTTGTTCTGTGTTGATCGTCCGAGGAAGCTCGTATATCGGTGTGACATCGTGTCCTGGTTGTAGATCGCCCATTGATGCTATGTTAGACTCCACCGTGTCGTCTGGTACCGGATCCCATGGACATTCTTCAGGCTCGTCGAGAGTCAAGATCTCATCCGGGTTCGTTGTCTCATCGATTTCGTCTTCGTCGCAGTCTAGGTCTAAATATTCCGCGATTTCTTCGTCTGTCAAGCCGCGTGCGGGTTTTTTCCGAGTGTGGGTCCCAGGGTTCGTTCGGATCATAAATATTCCGTCCGTGTATGTCGGATTTTCCACCGGATTTCTTAATAGTGCGTCGGCGTTAACATTTGTTTTCCCGGCCTCGTATACTACATCGTACTCGTATTCGGCCCATTTTAATCGCCATCGGAGAATTTCAGGGTTTCCATCGGTCGCTCGCCGGAACCATAGTAAAGGTTTGTGATCGGTTACTACCGTGAACCGCCGCCCGTATTGTAATGGGAGCAAGCTTCCTTACAGTAACTTCTCCGATTTCGTGCACCTCCTGTAAAGGAATGGGCGCTCAAACGAAGGGATTCGTGTGCTCGAGCGTCCAGGAATTATGGGTTGGCGTATCAGAGACGGTTTTTATGTGGAAACAATGATTTTATTCATAACAAGACCAGTTTTCGTGTATTTACAGTTTTTCCATGTTTTGAATTACTCCTTTTTATTTGTCCTAGGTGCAATAATTATTTAATCGTTGACCCATTTGATTGACAACATGCTTATTTTTATATTCTTATCTTGCTTCTCTTTTTACTAGGTAAATTAATTGCTGGAAGTGGAGAGTTTTATCGATCGTTTTTATTATCGCATGTTGATTGTTGCCCGGTTAATTTACCGTCGCCACATGCGAACGCACTATGATTTAGAGTCGGTGGCTCGATAGCTCGTGTTCCCCAGATGGCCGCCAATCACCGCTGGCCTCGCTGTGACGTCACGGCACCGCGTCGGCGGTGACAGTTCGCTCACCTCGCGAATTGAAATTGGTGTTTAATTAACAACTGGCCTTTTTTACGTTGGTTTGGCGATATCGGTAAATGCAGGAGACGTGAACGAAGCCCTGTGGGTAGCTTTTTCGAGTCCTTGGCGTGGTAATATTTGCTCACCCGTCACTTCGGCTTTCCTGACCGGTCACCTCGGTCACTTTACCGCTTTGCTGCACTCGCTGCCCGGGTCACGCTTGGTTGGCTTGTTTTGCGGTTCCAGCCGTCACCTGTCACTGCTGACAGCCACTGATTGTTTGTAAATCCGTTCTGGCACGCTTTTTATAAGTCCACTTGGCACGATTTTTATAAGTCCACTTGGTCCCCGATTCATACACGTCCAGGTCGTCCCCAATTTTTATAAGTCCGTGATGTCACTGAATGTTATCGGTTCGAAAATTCACTCACTTGTTATAAGAATTTTATAATTCCATGATACACAAATTTTTGTAAGTTCGCTTTGGTACTGTTACGTCCCGATCAGCAATTTTAACTCCATCTCGCTCAAGGAGAATTTACACCCTCCGTTTAGACGTTATTCGGAGATGAGGCTTTATCGAGGTTTTGGACCTGTTTGGAACCTAACCTTTCGGAAAATAATTCGGGATAGGGCCTAGAGTGTATATATTGGTTATTGGGCAAATTGTATTCGCGGTTAAAAATTGAAAGTTAATGAATGTTAAGTGATGATTTGAAACTGGACAAGAAAATGGTGGATGGCAACTCTTTCTATCGTATGGAATACGATGCGTCTCTCTCTCTCTCTCTCTCTCTCTCTCTCTCTCTCTCTCTCTCTCTCTCTCTCTCTCTCTCTCTCTCTCTCTCTCTCTCTCTCTCTCTCTCTCTCTCTCTCTCTCTCTCTCTCTCTTTCTCTTTCTCTCTCTCTCTCTCTCTCTCGCGCGTCACTCTCGACGTACGGCTCACGACGACTCACCAACACACTCACTCACTGTTTTCTCCCGACCTATCCTAATACTTTTAACGCACCATGATGGAACTGGAATAATATTGACCCAAAAGAATATCTATTGACCACTAAAATATTTTAACCCTCCAGGTTAACTATTAAATGCTGACAACTGATTATTAACAAATGATTATTGACGAATGAATATTCTGAAGAAATGAAATTTTCAAGATGAAGATGATAACTTCCACGACTTGAGATATGGTTTAAATAGGTTTAGCTCAGAAAGGATGATCGAATGAATCGAATGACGAATGGATTTTCGAATCGAATTGGAACGTCCTTCCCAAATTCCAGATGAATATTCGAGTCAGAATCGAATGATGATGATCGATTTCAGGAGACGAATGTCCTTCCCAGATTTCAACGATATAGATGGATGATTTTTGATGATAAGACGATTTCCAGGTGAAATATACTCAAACTCGATAGAATGATTCGGAAGATTACGAATGATTTATTGAACTGAATTAATATAAATACTGATTTTTGATTTGTTACAAGTTTTCTTTGTGTGCTAATTACTCTCAAAGTGTTGCAAAGATTGAGGTGTTTGCCCTGGTCGCGAAGAAGTACTGGAAGTAGAAGTCGAAGTAGAAGTCGAAGTAGAAGTACCGAATGGGCCGCGAGCGCGCGATTAAGTAACCTTGGTGCCGGACACTCCCGCGTCACCGCTGTCACACCTGCGCCTCGACTCCCCACTCTCATCACCTGATTCCTTTCTTTGATTGACTAATTAAATATTTCCAATTTCATAGTTTTACAATAATTTTGACGTCTTAATTTGTTAATACTTAAATTTTATCGTGAGTTTTATGAACATACAAATTTGAATGAAAGCTGTACGAGCTTTCGTTGCGGAGTTAACAATAGTTGACATAAATTTTTACCTTAATATTTATTCGATTATTTCCCTGAACAGTTTTTATTTCTCTTCCTGATTTTCCACAATTTTCTGTATTTCTCCCATTATTTATCCTTATCATAACGATCCGACTTAATGTTTATTCTGCATGCTTGAATTTATTTTATCTTTCCGTTGTTATTGTTAATATTTTTCAAAATACAATGCCAATCCCGTGTATCCGTCCCATAAACTTCTTTTTCCATCCACTTCTTTAATTATTATTTCGACTACGATCCTCCTGGACTATAACGATGATCTATTATTCATCGATATTCACTGTCCAGGAGGTGCTGCACTCTTTTCGTCTGACGGCCGCTCTCGACATCATGCCCATCGTGACACGCGCCGTACAAGCAGGCCCTATGTTAGACAAGTGTGAGGCGCGCTCTGCCGATATCCTTATCTGCATTTTTGCGCCTCAGGTTACCGACTCTCCTACGGCTGACTCGCCTTGTACAGTCGCCTCTGTACATCAATCTATGTTTCCCAAAGGCGAATTATTTTTACCAATGGATAATTTTTTCCATTTGGTATATTATTTATTTATCAAAACTGCGAGTTCGATAAACTAAATGATGACAATGTTTGTTTTCAATGATTTTTAAATTAAATTGTCATTGAAATTTCTGGAAAAATTCGCAAGACGTAACACCTCCCCCCTTAAACGAGCGTTGCTTTGAAGAACAACGCTCGACCTCGGTAGAGGCTCAATACAAAAAAAATTACTATCAATTATTAAGTCGATTCATCAAGCTATAATTTTTTTTTTCATTTGTTTAATTATTTTTTTATTTATTTATAATTCCCCCTAATGGTTTTTATTAAACCAACTATTTTCCCCATTATTTCAAAGTTTTTTATCATCGCTTTGCATTGAGTATACCAATGCTCTAGCTAAAGAAGAACTGTCTTTGGCTTTGTCCCTCTCGACGGGCCGTCCCCCAAGTGCTATCGCAGACCCTAACTGTAAACATCCTTCGAACTTTTGGTGGACAGCCTATGCCTCTAGCCCTTGTTCCTCATTCTTCGCTCAGTGACACCACGAGTAACATCGTTCCTTCGTGCTTCTCTTCGTACTTTAAAATTTAACGTAAGTATTTATTATTTAATAATTATCTTCCTTCTATCGAACTTTTTCCTTCTCTTTTTCTTCTCTCCTTTTTTTAAATGTATTTTATTAAATTTATATATTTATACTTTTTATTAAATCTATCTATGTATAGTTATGACGTGGTACGTCACAATATATATATATATATTTTATTTATTTATTTATTTAATTATATATTTTTATTCCTGTCGTTATGATTAATTCCCTTTTGTTTTTTTTTTTTTTCAGAATCTAAAAAAAAACATGTGCATTCAATTGCCACAATTGGTTCCACGGTCGTTCCAACGAGTCCTGCGTCCGTGGATCACCTGGGACCCAACGGTGGAGAAGACTCCATCTGAAGATCCGAGGTTCGCAAGAATTATGCGACCTCATGAATGGACTCCATCGCCCTCCTGCGAAGAGTGTTGGGAATTTCTGGAAGACTGCACCTGCGGCGGGAGGAACTCCCCCATTCTCCGCGATGATTAAAAAAAAAAATGTTAATTGTTTTTTCTTTCTTTTTCTCCAAAAAGAATTTTGTAGTAGAATAAAATTTCACTAGTATTGTAATTTGTCTTTTCAATGATTATTTTATTTATATACCTTTCCTGGCCATTGGCCTCCCCTTTGCTCCCCCATTTATTTTAGCTTTTTAGTAGTTTTAAGGTAACAGTGGTTGGAGCCACTGATCTTTATCATTATTATTATTTATTTTTTTTTTAAATAATATATATATTGTGATATTATTATTTTCCCCCGTGGGGAGGGAAAAAAATCACTTGTAAATTTCAAACCAAAAATGGGACTAAAATCGTGCAACGGGTGGGGAGGGGGAGGGTCAAGCAAAATAATGGTACTCGTCGGGGACAAGAATAACAGTCGTTTAATAATAATCAAAAAAGGTGGTAAATACCAAAGATCGAGAATCACAGTCGTTCCAACGTCGGTACGGGTACGTTGACGAAATGAAAACAAAAGAAAATAACAGTCGCTTCAACGCCGTTACGGGTACGTTGAAGAAAGAAAACCAAAAATGAAAATAATACTGTGGGGAGATTACCAATAATATGGGACTAGCGAGAATAATGACGTGGAGGGCGAAGAAATAATAGCAAGGTCGCGAGAAAGTTAAATAACAATGATAATAAATCGGGGGTTAAATAATACTAAAAAGATCGGTAAGGGATAAGCTGAATATAATCGCAAAAAAGGGGGTGGGCCGGATCACAAATACTTAATTCTGAACAAAAATCTCGGAGAAAAACAAAAATGTAATTGGTTCAAATGATTCAAGAGGGACTACTAAAGGGGGACGCAAAAGGGGGAAATATTCGGAATGAATTTGGCGGAGTTAGGGGGATTGTAAGGGGGCTTAACGGGAGAGCTGGTCAGACAAATGTTGCACAAAATCCAATTAATACACTAACTATGACTCAGATGGGCGCCAGCTACTTTCACGGTGTAGCACCGTAACAGATCGTGCAAACGGCACGGATCTCTTCTCAAAACTTTACTCAAAACCAAAAACTCAAAACTTGAAGGAATATCTCTGTCGCAATGGACAGTCCAGCTAGCTCGGGAGAGGGGAGAGGACTCAGGGGGAGGGTACACGAATCGACGGCTTCTTACGATATTACCTCGGTTTTCACAATAAATTATACAAAAGAAATGTCTTAAGGGCTCGGGGGGAGGGAGGGGAAAACCTTTACTAAATAAACTATCACTTATGACAAATTTTACGCCGCTCACCACGCGCGCGATACCTCTTCACTCGTGTGCAAAAATGTCGAGCACGTGTCGACCACGAGGCAAAGTCTTTTACCATTAATTTCTACAAAAAAATAACGGGGCTTGGGGGAAGGAAAACGGGTCAATCGGGTCGGGAAAAATTCGGTAAAAACTTACGGGTCGTCGGGGCTCACTCACTCAATACACACTGGTCTCAATTATAAATCTTCGCTCGAATCAGTGGATAGCCTCAGTCGTTATAAAATTCCGTACAATCGTCCGATGCGTATTCCTGGGCTATCACTGAGTCGTCTTAATGGGCGGGTTTTACTCTCCTTATCGGAGTCTGGAATCAAAAACGAATACACAGCCGAGTCGTCTTAAAATTTGGGAAAATATTCTCACTCGCACTCGGCTGTCACACAATACAAAATTCTTAAAATTAACGACACCCGATCTCACACACGTTCACTCGCACGCGGCTCGGCTCGGAGAGTAAGGGACATGGCGGCGTCTTCTTCTTCGTCGGGTCTGGCGCTGATGACAATAGGGAAACGAGAGCACCTGTGCGTCAACTTCGGTCGGTAATCGGAGTCATGGGTGGGCGTGTCTCCTCCGGACGGCGAGGGGTGGCGACAGAAGTCCCGCTGGATCGTCGATCGATATCGTACGTCGACGATGCCAGCGGCGGCGGACAGGCAGGCGGGCAGTGGCGACTTTTCGGCGGGCTTTTTGAGGCTTTTTCGGACGGTCTTTCACAGGCTTTTCTCCTCGTCCACGATCCTCCTACCTTCCTCAGCTTCAGCACGTCGGCTCTCGTTCCTTTGCAGGTCCTCTGGCTTGCTGTGTCGTTGGGCTGTTCCTTGGGGCTGTCGGGGGAAATCTTGACTTTGCCTTCGAGCCGTGCACACTCACACAAAGGGTAACGGGAGGAAATAAAAAAAGGGAAATCTAAACGCTATCTTACACAAAATATATACTAGAAAAAACGTAAAAATTATCCGGAAATAACGTTCAGTGAGCGGCGGACTCGAGCCGATTTTGGCGAGGGACTTGTGACGTACCACGTCACAATATATATATATATATATATATATAAGCCTGGGGACTCTCTCTCCGCAGGGCGACTCGCCGCGAACGGAGTACGGCGTGACGTCACGTCGCCAGCCGCTCTCGGCTACTCCCTTTTATGCGGCTGTTCGCCGTACTCCACCCCTCTCTCTTCATCTAACTCCTTCTCTTTCTTCCTTTCTCCAGTGTATCTTTCTTTAAACCGGCGGCTGTACTTCATGTACAGTCGCCTAGAGAAAATACTCGCGTCGGTTGCGACTGTACATCCATTGTACAGTCGTCAGCTTTCCATCCCTCATCCAGGTCGAGAGCATGACGCAACCTTGCTAGCGCGCTCTCGGCTGTTCCTTTTTGTGCGGCTGTTCGCCGTACACTACCCTTCTCTCTGTCTCTCTATATTCTTCTCTTTCTTTCTTTCATGCGCCGTAGCTGAGAGTACGCATGTAACAGCGTCTCCAGTCGGCTATCTTACTATTCTGTCCGGTAATTTTTCCTTTAATTTCTTCTACTGCCCTAACACTAGTGTTTGCTCATTGGACCATCCCATGCGCGAAGGGCCAATGGCATTTTCCTCAAATTAATATTCCCAAATTAAATTCTGATGTTTATTCTATTTCCCTTTAAGCATATTAAATTTTAACTTTATGATATTATTAACTACTCTACATTTTTTTTTTAATTTAATTTTTAATTAAAGTATTTTATTAAATTTATATATTTATACTTTTTATTAAATCTATCTATGTATAGTTATGACGTGGTACGTCACAATATATATATATATATATATATATATATATATTTTATTTATTTATTTATTTAATTATATATTTTTATTCCTGTCGTTATGATTAATTCCCTTTTTTTTTCAGACTATAAAAAAAAACATGTGCATTCAATTGCCACAATTGGTTCCACGGTCGTTCCAACGAGTCCTGCGTCCGTGGATCACCTGGGACCCAACGGTGGAGAGGACTCCATCTGAAGATCCGAGGTTCGCAAGAATTATGCGACCTCATGAATGGACTCCACCGCCCTCCTGCGAAGAGTGTTGGGAATTTCTGGAAGACTGCACCTGCGGCGGGAGGAACTCCCCCATTCTCCGCGATGATAAAAAAAAAAAAATGTTAATTGTTTTTTCTTTCTTTTTCTCTAAAAAGAATTTTGTAGTAGAATAAAATTTCACTAGTATTGTAATTTGTCTTTTCAATGATTATTTTATTTATATACCTTTCCTGGCCATTGGCCTCCCCTTTGCTCCCCCATTTATTTTAGCTTTTTAGTAGTTTTAAGGTAACAGTGGTTGGAGCCACTGATCTTTATCATTATTATTTTTTTTTTTTTATAATATATATATATATATATATATATTGTGACGTGGTGCGTCACAAGCCCTCCCCAGCGTGGCTCGACGTCCCACCACTCACCTAAAAAAATACACTAGGATTAGAACCTATTATTTAAGCAACGAATTGAATTATTGTTAAACCTTCCCCTCGACTTACCCTCAGTCCCTGCCACCCTGACAGTCCCTTGACTCACTCACCGAAGCCCTCGCAACCCACTGAAGGCTCGTCGCAGCCTCACCGCAGCACCACGAAGACTCACCGCAGCACCCCGAAGACCATCACAGCCACCGCAGACACCCGAAGACTCCACCAACGACCAGATTGACCTCGCCAGGCCCAGAATCCGCCTACAAAAATTGCCAATTAAAGCCTGGTACGGCAGCCAGGCACTAACCTCAAAACAAACCCCGACAAACTGATGCTCTGCTTCCACACCGTCGTCCGTCCCTTGGAGGCCACAGCACCGAACACTCCACCCGCCTGACCCGTCATGGACAGCCCGGAACCCGACGACACACTCTCGGCTCGAAATAACGAGTGTAAACCGACGAGCTGTGTCGTGCGGGTAAACACCGTAAAATTGCACTCCAGCTGTCAGTGCGATACTTCGTCCAAACGCCGCGAGGAACCAGCACCTCCCGGCGTGGAGAATATTCGGCGATCGATAGGCCAATCGATGCCGAGGATGCGCGCGCCGAGCGTCGCGACAGGCCTTCCGTCGCGACGGATATTCGCAATCGGCCGCAGCCAATTACGACGCCCACCGCCAAGCTAGTCCCGAGACAGACCAATCGATTTTCGCCGAAAAATCGCAAATTGCAAGACCGACCCTGAGGTCGGGGAAGAAGCCGGAAACGGCATGGTTTTCTTCACTTCGAGCCACGGCGTGTGAGAGAGCGAGTGTGTGACAGGCGAGCGAAATATACGAGAAAAGTTTTTGGAAATTATACGACCCGGCAAGCCCCCGTTATATCCAGACTCCACCCCCGGAGAGTACCGACTCGAGGCAGAGATAAAGGACACGAATTTGGACCCAAGTGTGGAATTTATAACGACTCGGCAAATCAAGGACTATCGAACGGATTTTGCCGAGAGGATTTTATTGAACGGATTGATTGAGAACGTTATCGCACGGAGTATTGTAAGCGATAAAGACCGGTTGAGTGAGTACATTTCGAGTTTCCCTTCCCCCATTTCGACCTGATTGACAGTCCCATTTCC
The DNA here is from genome assembly GCA_964017025.1 of Stenichneumon culpator. Classification (NCBI taxonomy): domain Eukaryota; kingdom Metazoa; phylum Arthropoda; class Insecta; order Hymenoptera; family Ichneumonidae; genus Stenichneumon; species Stenichneumon culpator. Next base: position 19,199,985 of record OZ024771.1, read on the forward strand.
CACATTCCCCTGGAAATTTGCCCGTCACCCCCCTGGTAATTTTAAGTGATTTTTGATTGTATAATTTTCGACCGTCGATCACCGGCCGCCACGTGCGCCGGCATTTTCTTTAATTCTCGTGTGCGCGTGAGTGGTGGCGATCGCGGAGGTTTACAGCGCGCGACCGTTCGCGTATTTCCCCCGTTCTCCCCGAGACTAGAAAATCGTTTATAGTATCTATTTTTGTTGTAATTATCGGAATTTTCCGTAATTTTTTTTGTGCCGAGGTAATATTGTCAAGAAGCCCTGGACAGTGCCTGCGGCCTGAGAAGTCTCATTCCCCTCCCTCCCCCGTTCCCGCTAGCCGAGTGACGTGAAAACGTAATAGATTTTTGTTCCTTTTTTTTTGGTTTGTTTTGCACTCGATTAACTAAATCGAGCGCCGCGGTGCTACACCGATACAGTAGCTGGCGCCCAAAAATCCGTGATTGTTCCCCGAGTTTGGAGATTTTTTTTGAATTGCTAACGTAAGACCAGTATTGTGTAGAATCTCCACCGGCCAGCCCCTCCTCCCCTCCCCTCCCCTGCGACTGACCCTGCGAATTGCCGTCCCGGCGATTACCCTGAGTTGTGTTATTTTCGTAAGTTTTGTTATTGATTATTCTTTCGATTTTCCTACTTTTTTGAGAGTTAATTATTTTCCGATTATCCCATTTTTCTCGTTTTGAGCTTTGATAATTTTCCGACCATTATATTTTGCCACGACTAGTAATTATTGTCCGACTTTTGTATTTCGCCCTGCATGGCAATTATTTTTTTCGACCTTAGTATTTTCCCCCGCGTATTACTTACTTTTCGATTTTTGTATTCTGCCCAGCGTTAACTATTTTTCTATTTTCTTATTTTTCCCCCCCGAGTATTGAGTAATTTTCTATTTTCTTATTTTCGAACTTTTCGCCCCGTTATCCCTTATGTGCTATTGTTTGTTACCATTGTTATTGCGAACTTTTCTTTTCTTTTCGGTTATTATTGAGATTGTTTATTTTTGGTTATCGGCCCCTTCAACGTACCCGTAACGGCGTTGAAGCGGCAGTATTCGCTTATTATTTTGTTGTTAACATTCACCGAACGAGTTATTATTAAAAGCCATTTTTCCACGTTCTACACAAAACTCTGGAGTATTATTTCCCCCGCTCCCCTCGCCCTACACGTCCCCGATTGTCCCGTCTGGAAGCGTCAAAGACCAGGAAGCATCATCACAATATATATATATATATATATATATATATATATATATATATATATATATATATATATATATATATATATAAGCCTGGGGACTCTCTCTCCGCAGGGCGACTCGCCGCGAACGGAGTACGGCGTGACGTCACGTCGCCAGCCGCTCTCGGCTACTCCCTTTTATGCGGCTGTTCGCCGTACTCCACCCCTCTTTCTTTATCTAACTCCTTCTCTTTCTTCCTTTCTCCAGTGTATATTTCTTTAAACCGGCGGCTGTACTTCATGTACAGTCGCCTAGAGAAAATACTCGCGTCGGTTGCGACTGTACATCCATTGTACAGTCGTCAGCTTTCCATCCCTCATCCAGGTCGAGAGCATGACGCAACCTTGCTAGCGCGCTCTCGGCTGTTCCTTTTTGTGCGGCTGTTCGCCGTACACTACCCTTCTCTCTGTCTCTCTATATTCTTCTCTTTCTTTCTTTCATGCGCCGTAGCTGAGAGTACGCATGTAACAGCGTCTCCAGTCGGCTATCTTACTATCCCGCCCGGTAATTTTTCCTTTAATTTCTTCTACTGCCCTAACACTAGTGTTTGCTCATTGGACCATCCCATGCGCGAAGGGCCAATGGCATTTTCCTCAAATTAATATTCCCAAATTAAATTCTAATGTTTATTCTATTTCCCTTTAAGCATATTAAATTTTAACTTTATGATATTATTAACTACTCTACATTTTTTTTTTAATTTAATTTTTAAGGAAGTCGCGGGTATAAATTCCACTGCTGGTGACTTCCTACTTGGACTCCCTTATTATTACCTCCGACTGTCTGTCTTTCATATTCAGCATCATCCTCTGATTCATATTCCTCCTTTGTTTCATATTCCCTTTCTGATTCTACTCTCTTCTCGGACTCCATTTTCTTTTCGGATTCTACTCTCTTTTCTGATTCTACTTTCTTTTCTAATTCCATTCTCTTTTCTGATTCTACTTAACCCTTCTCTATACTTTCTATTTTATCTACCTTATTTTCATCATTTCCTTTTACTCCATTTTTTAAATGCAACAAGAGATTTGTTACAGAATCCCATATTGCTCCAATCAAAAATAATGACCATCCATACACGGTGTGCAATGCATATCCGTGTATGAGTGTGTCTATTACTAATTTTACTGCTCTTATAATCATAATTACTCCTATCAGACCTGCACTTATGTTGCCGAATGCAACTAGACTTTCCAACATCCTTCTCCACGCATTCTCCATTAGTTTCTGCAATTCCGGTCCATCCAACAATTTGACGAACGAACCACCCTGTGGTACGGTTGGTTTGCCCGACAAACCCCTAGCCACGGTGTTCAGTACCGCAGGTCTCTCGGCTGGAAACATGATGTGCTCTCGAAGCTGCTCCAGTTCCGATGTCGTGTAGATCCCGCTGGTTGCCAATGACTTGGTACTTTTGTAGGTCCATGTAGGTTTGGTGTTCGGTTTCATTTTCTCAGGTGGGTATACGAGTATTGGTCCAGGCATCATTGCATACCAATCCTCGTCAATAAAATATGTAGGCGCAACCATTTTGTTGCATGTGATCTACATTCCGGTTTTCAATAAAATATGAGTTTTTGGTGTCAAGAAATAACTGTTGTTTCCCTCAGTTACTGGCAAATGCGTATAACATTCTTCTCGCTGTTGTACTCGAACTTCCTTTGGGATACATTTTATGATGTGTACAACCTCCCCAGATATTACAGCCATATAACCCGGTCCTTTCATCAGATGATATGCGAATTCATCCGGAATTTCTGTAGCTATTGCCAATCGATTTTTCAACATTTCTCTTTCCAATTCGCATTTGTGAGTCAAGAGATCGTGATAAACTTGTTGAGTTTGAGTTTGAATATGCCGCTCAATATAAACGAACTTTGAGTTTACGTAAGTGTACATGTCCATATTTATCACTTCCATTGTTTGTCCTTGCAAAAACGTTTGTCCATTTTCGATCTCGTATATGAATAATTTTGGGTGTTCCGTTCGCACTATTGTTTGTCCGCATATGTTCGTTGATCCGCGTATTACAAGCGCAAAAATTATGTCCGATGTAGTAACGGTATACAACACTTGCGAGTTCTGGTCTACACCTTTTTCGGCTATACCTTCGTACAACACTCCATATTGTCCATTACCGCAATTTCCGACAGGAACAGATTCCCAAAAAGTATGTCCTCCTTCCATGTCTACACATTGTCCTTCGTTTAGTTCACAACGTATTCCCGATTTTAAGAAGATTTTATTGGTTTTTAGAGCGATCGTAGGACGATAGTCTCTCAGAGTGATTTTTACTTCAGCCAATACTACTACTTCATCCCAATTTCCGAAAGGATCTGAATACGCCGTTCCTTTACATTCACCATCTTGTCCTACTTTTCCCGCCAATGTTACAGGATGAGTTATACTGTGATTACCCGTAATTCCCATTATCAAAGTCTTTTCTACTTGAAAGGATCCGTACTCATACATTCGATCACACGCGTCTCGCGATACCTCGTACACGTACGAAGCTTTTCCGTTCGTTACGTCACTGGTATGCGAGAACATCCCGCACTTTCGAACATCTCTATTAATCTCAACTTTGCACTGTCGCACATGTACAGATGCATAATCGTTTATCTGTAGCAGTTGAAATCGCACAGCTGTGACGTTCAATGCTGGTGCCGGAATATCGCATTCCTCCACCTCCAGAAGCGATATTGTTGTGATGTTAGATCTAGCTGTTCCACAATCGTAACCAATCATCCCCATACATTGCCTCGATAGCAGAATTACCCCTATGATGAACAAGGGTATTTTCTCTCTCATCTTGATCTATGCAAGAAAGAAAATGACGGAGTTATAGTTATTGCTTATTTTATTATTTTAACCCTTTGATGAAGTTATACATATAGATTATTTATTAGTAAGATTTGGTAATAATACAATGATATTGTTGTGCTGGTTAAATTACACATTCGTTATTAATTTATTACTGATGTATATTGTGATGTCGCGGATGGCGATTTTTATATTACTTCCACTTTCGAGCAGCCAACTCGGCTACAGAACGCGGTATTAGGACGGAAGGACTCGGTAAACACTGGAGCAAACTGCTTAAGACGTTTATTTAAATAAAAGCTGCAGCGGTACAGAGTGAACGCGCAGAAATTCGGTGACTTACTGACTATCTAAGCTAGGTGGAGGTTCGTTCTTATAGATCTATCTCGTGGCAAAGTCCAGGTAGTGGGGAAGGAATTCGGGGATCGGAAAAATACTGAAAAGGCAGATGTTTCGGACTCCTGGACGTTGGTCTGTCGTGATAAAAGGAATGCAATGGTCGAGGTTCAGGATTGTGTATTTTAGGGGGAGATAGGGAATAGGCGTTCAGAGTCTTTGAAGAAATGACGAGATGGCCGGCGGTGCGATAAGCAGCGGCGGCGGGTGGAGAGATATCGAAGGTAAATGCAGTCGTGCGGTAATCGCGTGAGAAAGGAAAAGATACAGGGAAAAGTGAGGATGGTAGAGACGATGGTTATTACACCTCCCCCCATATTTTAGAAAATTCATAAAGGGGAAGATGAATTTTCTTAAGCCTTCGGGTGGCTATGATGGCGCCGGTGGGAATGTCGTACAATTTGAGTGGCATTGGAACGGCGAGCGTCAGCTAGGTTTACACATTCTTCTAGGGGGTACTGTACATGGTAAATAGCGTGGTCAGTGTTATTACTATGGAAACAATTATTATAAACATTTACGCATGGTGAACAGGTACATTGTAACAATTTTTTGAGCACATTCAATAAGCAAGCGAATAAACCACACTTCATAGCGATTGACAGAAGTACAATGGTGATACAAGCGTAACCGAGGTATTGTATACTGTCGTAAGCGGTCTGAAATAGAGTCCTGTTTCGTCTGTGGAGTCCAATTTTCTGAGCTTCGTCTGATATCTCAGTTAGTGTCTGTCCTAAGGATTTCAGTTGTGTTACGTCGACATGTGTGGGTCTTCCTAGAGTCGTAAGATGCAAATCCTCTAGAGCCACTGAGTGATTGCCGAGGATTTCATCAAGTCTGGGGGTCCTTAGCGTCTTGTTAATGAGCAAGTCAGTTGTCCGTGTCATCGTGACTTCATGTCGAGGTCTAATGACGATGTTGTCCGTTTGTCCGATGCAATCTCCGGCGATTGTTACTTTGTTTGTCCCGTGTAGTGTGGTCTGGTGGCTATTGTGGTCATCGCAAATTATGTGAAGGGTTTCGGGTGCAGGAGAGGTCACGATCCAGGAGTTACCGTTCTTCAGCTGGATCCACATAGATTTAACTAAATTGATGAACAATACTTGACATTCTGAATCGGATATATCGCTTGGTCTTTGTAATATAACAGCTTCGCAGCTAGACGGATTATTTATAGTGTAATCAGGGTTTTGGCGCTTACACAGAAATTTGGAGCTCAGTTTCTTACATTGGGAAAGATCAGATTCGGAACTGGGGGTGAACAACGTTTTTACATCATTTATTATAACGGTTGTGTCCGGCGGATTCAGATAGTAGAATGTAGGGCCCGATGATTTTCGTTGAAGTATTGGTATGAGTCTGTACGCATGCAGTACGGCATTTTCTACTACCGGAATCTTGATGACGTAGGCAAAACGATTACTATGTATCATAACGCTGATATCACTTATTTCGACTATGGCGGTGAACGCAGACTCCGTTAGGGGTATGGGAGGCGTATCGCTGGAAATAGTTTTTTCCCGTATAGCAAGGAGAGCTTTAATTAGATCTGCAGGACTGAGAATTTGGGGGTGAACAATCCCTTGTTTGCCATCATTAACGGCGTTGAGAACGTTGTTAAGATTTTCGCTGTACTCGTCAATAAGAGTCTCTAGAAGGGCGACTTGAGAACTAATAATAATATTGCGTGTATTATTTGTTGCCTGGTAACCGACCTTGTACATTGCTTCGTAAAGTTTATCGGCGTCTCTTGTCAAATTTTGAATTGCTTTAGAGAAAGTGGAGACCATTGCTTTTACTATTGCAGTCTGATTGCTGATGAGCGTGCTTAATCGTGTATTATCCGAATGGACTTTATCTATTTCGTTATTGTAATATTCTGCGTCCGAGTTTCCTAATGTTCCAAATAAAATTTTACTAATGTCTCCGATGAAATTGAACACGCCTCTTTTAGATCGAGGAGAATAATTAATGATGTTCATTAAACGAACTCTACGGTCTTCAATTCTGTGCATTCTCTGTCGTACAGTTTCTATCGTTATTGATTCTAAGCAAGGATCACTTTTTCGTGTGTCGTTACAAGCTAGTGATAGTATGTTGGCGATGTGGAACAAATAATCCCGGTGAAGATTTATCTCGGTGAGGTCAACGTAGTTTACCACGGTCCAGGTCTTGTGGTACATCACCACATCTCCCAGGTGTTCCAGGTAGATTGGTCCAGGCACCGGTTCAACCTTGACTTGATCCTCGGCTAAGCATCTTGATAGAGAAAGTAGGAGGAAGAGTAGCACCAGCATGGTGATCTAAACATAGAAACGATTAATTTCGAAAATAAGGCTTAAGTTTGTTTACATGAATAAGTTTCTTCCTTTTTCTAAGCAGTATTTCGTAGTCGACGTCGGATGTTCGACTGAGGATTATCGCTGGACCTTCCCAGCGCTCGGCGAGAGGAGATGTATCTCGTTGTTGGTCGACGAGAACTTCGTCTCCTATTGAGAAGACCGGTGAGGAACGTAGGATGTGAGCATCTTGGGTTGCTTTATATCGTTCCTTTGTTCGGAGAAGATGTTCACGCCCTTTCTTCAAGAAGCGGTCGTGGTCAGCTCGAAGTCCCTCGAAGTATTGGTCGATGGTGACATTTGTACGGTGGATAGGTAGATTGTTCGGGATGTTTGGCTTGCGTCCGAACTGCATCTCGAATGGCGTTAGACTGGTGCCCTCGTGTTTTGCGGTGTTATATGCCATCGATACGAACTTCAGCTTTTTATCCCAGTCTTCGCGGTCATCTCGAATAAGGGCTTTGATCTGTTCCTTGATAGGCCCGTGCGCTCTCTCAAGGCTTCCATTGCTTTGCGGATGGAACGCCGTAGTCGTCATGTGGTTAACCTTAAAGAGTTTCTCCAAATGCTTGAAAGTTTGGCTGATGAAATTGCGACCTCCATCAGTGAGAATTATCTTTGGTGCACCATGAATGTAAATAAAGTGTTTGACGAGGGCGTTCACGGTGGCTTGAGCATCCATTGTTTTGAGAGGAATGAGAGTGACGTACTTGGTCAATTGATCCTGGACTGACAAGATGTACTTATATCCGTCGCTTGACTCAGGTAAAGGTCCCACAAGGTCCAGAGCTATTTTATCATTGGGTCTTTCTGGTGTGTCTGTAATCACGGCTTCTGCTTGTGGTCGTATTCTAACCAGCTTAACCCTTTGACACGTGTCACACTTCCGAATATAATCCTCGATGTCCCGTTGCATATTTGGCCAGGTAGCGACCGCCTTTATGCGATCGAGGGTCTTAGCTACTCCAAAATGTCCAGTGGCCTTCGTGCCGTGATGGTGCCTGATGATTTCGTTTTTTTCTTCTTCTGTACCTGCTTCGTGAAGTTCCGAATCATAAAGGTACAGTACGGGTCGTGTCACTTTCTTCGACCAAATGAAATTTATCATCTGTTTTATTCGTGCTTTTGTTGTTGGGTGAATGGTCAGGTGTTTGCATCCCAGAAAGATCTTTGTTGGTTCAGTGATTTCCATTAGTGTGTCTACGAGTTGGTTGAACCAAACTATTTCTTCCTCGGAGAAGCGCGTCTTTATCTTCTGTAGGTGCGTCTGCAATTTTCAAAGTTGGCACATTTTTTGGAGCGGTTTGCTCACTAATCTCGGAGACATACGGAATCTTGTCGGTGAGTTCAAATTCCATATATACTGGTGTCTCTTCGCCTGGTTCACCTTCTGTTCTTTTATCGTCTTTGTTTTTCTGTTCTTTGGTGGTCTGTTTCATTATCTCTGCTGGGCCTGCCGCTCGCTGCTGACCTCGGGTGGTCACGGCATAAATCCTCGAGAGAGCATCGGCATTGGTATTCAATATGCCCTTTTTGTACAAGCACTCATACTCATACTCTTCTACTTTCATCCTTAGCCTCATTAGGCGGCTATTGGTCGGGGGATCGGTGGCCTTCAAAATCCAAATTAGCGGCTTGTGGTCGGTGACAATTTTGAAGCTCTTCCCGTACAGATATTGCCTAAAGTGTTTTGTAGCCCATGTTATTGCGAGCATTTCTCGCTCGGTAGTCGAGTACCGTTGCTCGGCTTTGTTAAGGGTACGAGAGGCGTAAGCGACAGGACGGTCCTTTCCAATCGGTCCCTGTGATAGCACAGCGCCCACTGCGTGGTTGCTTGCATCAGTGGTCAAAACAAAAGGCTGTGTAAAATCGGGATATTGCAACACTGGCGCTGTCGTGAGGGCTGTGCGTAATAAATTGAAGGACTGTTCCTGTTTTTCCGTCCATGACCAGGTACTGTCCTTTTTCAAAAGTTCGGTGAGTGGTTTTGCCATCTTGCTGAAGTCCTTGATGAATTTGCGGTAATATCCAGCTAATCCAAGGAACTGTTTTATTTGCTTAGGATCGCGTGGTGCCGGAAAATTCTTAACTGCCTCGATTTTCTTCGGGTTTGGTTTGACACCTTCTTCAGATATAACGTGACCCAAAAATTCTAATTCTGGGCGAAGAAATTCGCATTTGTCGGGTTGTAACTTGAGATCCGATTCACGTAAGCGATTCAACACGTCAATCAGCTTTTTATTATGTTCCTCCAGCGTGTTACCGTAAATAATTATGTCGTCGAGGTACACGAAGCAGGCATTTCCGATGAGTCCACGTAGTGCATTGTTCATCATGCGTTGGAACGTCGGTGGCGCATTTTTTAATCCAAAAGGCATCCTGTTGTAATGGTAATGTCCAGAAGGTGTCGAAAATGCTGTCTTATGTTTGTCTCGCTCATCCATTGGAATCTGGTGGAAGCCTGACGCAAGATCGAACGCTGAAAAGTATTTTGCTCTTCCCAGTTGGTCCAGAATTTCATCGATGCACGGCAGAGGGTACGCGTCGTGAGCGGTTTTTTCATTTAATTTCCTAAAGTCAATGACTATCCGCCACTTCTTTTTTCCGGATGCGTCCGATTTTTTTGGTACGACCCAGAGGGGTGAATTATACGGAGAATCGCTTGCTTCGATGAGTTTTTTTTTTAGCATCTCGTTAACTTGCCGGTCGATTTCTTCTTTGTGTGCTGGAGGGTATCTGTACTGTTTGACGTTTATCGGAACGTCATCGCTTGTGATAATGCGGTGTTTAACCGCTTTTGTACCGGGCAGAGGGTCGCCAGGTAGTGCAAACACATCGGGGTAGGACGAGACGATGTCCCATACCTGTTCCGCCAGTTCTGGAGGCACGTGCTCCAGTCGTACATTCTCCTTTAAGGTACGAATTCTTTCCGCCGAATTGTGTTTCGAAATTTGATAGATCCCTGCTGCGCCCTTCGGTGCGTCTTGGCGCTCCTCCTTAGGTGAAAGGGTAAGGTCCTCTAATGGGCTCCCACGAAGCAGGTCTACCGTAACCCTGATGGGTTCTTCCGAGTCGTTTATTACAGGCACTCGGGCTTCATAGTTTTTGGCCTCGTAGATGCAAGGCACAATAAAATTAGAGTTGTCCTCGGTTGTCACAGCTGGTCCGTTGGCGATGTTTGTGTGTGTCGTGATCCAGTAAATAGATCTTGCTGGTACCGTTAGCTCAAGCGGTTCAAATTCCAATCGTTTGCCGTTTAATTCCAGAAAATTTTGTGGACCAATACCAATATATGTCTGATACTCCGTCATAAAAGGTATGCCAATGAGTCCATCTTCTTCAAGAGGAAAGTTATCTGGGACTACGTGAAAAATGTGTTTCTTTCCCTCATATTCTTGTTGGGTAACGAATAATGATCTGTGCAGATCGTTGCCCATTCGAAATTCCGTGTTGACATTTTTATCTACGAGAGATGTCCCTTTCAATATTCCTCTCTTAATGAGACTAATGGCCGATCCCGTATCTAATAGAAATCTTCCTGGTCCTCGGATGTGCTGCATTGATAGTTTGACGACGCGTTTGGTGGATCCAATGGCGTTAACTCGAGGCAATGATTCGTTTCTCCCGTTGCATTTATTTCTTCCGTTGGTACGTGGTTGACTCGTGGTGGAGGGCGAGGTGAAAACCGTTCCTCGCGAAAACCCGATGGCTGGGCAGGAGCGCTCGCTTTTCGTTGAGTGTCGTAATTTTTCTTACGGCATTCGCGTTCGAGGTGCCCCATTCGGTGGCAATAATTGCACGATACCTGCGTACGCTGGGTCGAGGCTGAAGCCGCGGGTGGCCTGCTGGACGGATGTGAAGGTCGGCGGTGTGTATTTGAGTTCCGTTCTGTGAGGTTTAAGTTCCGTGTCATCATCTCCCTGGTGTAATCGTAGGCTTCGGCGGCCTGTGCGAATGCGATTGCTGCTCGGATGTTTTCAGGCCTCTGGGCGCGTACCTCAGTTGAAAGTTCCTTGCGGAGACCCAGCAAATACTGTTCCAGGCCCTGTTCTCTTTCATATTCGATGACGAATTTTCTCTTCGCCTCGTCCGGCGTAGAGTTTGAGAGAACTGCAAGCACCTGGTTTTGCACCTCGAGGAAACGGTTCGTAAATTTCGAGACAGCTTCATTCTTGCCTTGAAACATACGCGCACGCTTATCTCTCCAAACGCTGACAGGTTGCAGATTTCCGAATAATATACGGAGTCCTTCGTACAGTTTATCGTACGTGTCCGTTTCGTATTCCTGTATTTCCCGAGCCGCTTCGCCTATTATTCTTTTTGGCGATTATTAATTTCCGCAGATAATCTGGTCTGGCTACCTGTGACCTTACATCTTCAATTGATGCGATGAACGTTTCTACACCGATACCTTTCCCGTCAAATTCCCTGACTAGCTCTATCGCTTCTTTCGGTGTTATCTCTTCAAACGATGCTACGGTCGTTACGCTCCCGGTTCGCGACATTTGTTCGTCGCCTGGACCTTTTGATCGATCCAACACTTTGTTCATCGCGTTTTTAAGCGTGTCACCGACGTTTGTTATCGACATTTCGTTGGTGACCACGGAGTCAGTTTCCGAATCGGACGCGAAAATTATTGGTTCGCGGTAATGAGTAAATGAATTGTTACTCACCGATTCGTTTGGTGTATCCAGCGTTGGATCTCTTCGTCTCTTACAGATTTTTCGTGTCGTCGATCAGTCCTATGTTCCCAGCACTTTGAGTTGACTACCCCACACTTAGCACCAATTGTGATGTCGCGGATGGCGATTTTTATATTACTTCCACTTTCGAGCAGCCAACTCGGCTACAGAACGCGGTATTAGGACGGAAGGACTCGGTAAACACTGGAGCAAACTGCTTAAGACGTTTATTTAAATAAAAGCTGCAGCGGTACAGAGTGAACGCGCAGAAATTCGGTGACTTACTGACTATCTAAGCTAGGTGGAGGTTCGTTCTTATAGATCTATCTCGTGGCAAAGTCCAGGTAGTGGGGAAGGAATTCGGGGATCGGAAAAATACTGAAAAGGCAGATGTTTCGGACTCCTGGACGTTGGTCTGTCGTGATAAAAGGAATGCAATGGTCGAGGTTCAGGATTGTGTATTTTAGGGGGAGATAGGGAATAGGCGTTCAGAGTCTTTGAAGAAATGACGAGATGGCCGGCGGTGCGATAAGCAGCGGCGGCGGGTGGAGAGATATCGAAGGTAAATGCAGTCGTGCGGTAATCGCGTGAGAAAGGAAAAGATACAGGGAAAAGTGAGGATGGTAGAGACGATGGTTATTACAATATATATGCTTATTTTTATGTTACTGATTTTTCCTCTACGATAATATATATATATATATATATATATATATATATATATATATTGTGATGATGCTTCCTGGTCGTTGACGCTTCCAAGCGGGACAATCGGGGAAATATAGGGCGAGGGAAAGGGGGAAATAATACTCCAGAGTTTTGTGTAGAACGTGGAAAAATGGCTTTTAATAATAACTCGTTCAGTGAACATTAACAACAAAATAATAAGCAAATACTGCCGCTTCAACGCCGTTACGGGTACGTTGAAGGGGGTCAATAACCAAAAATAAACAATCTCAATAACAACCAAAAAGAAGGGAAAAGTTCGCAATAACAATGGTAATAAACAATAGCAAATAAGGGATAACGGGGCGAAAAGTTCGAAAATAAGAAAATAGAAAATTACTCAATACTCGGGGGGGGGGGGGGGGGAAATAAGAAAATAAAAAAAATAGTTAACGCTGGGCAGAATACAAAAGTCGAAAAGTAATTAAAACGCGGGGGGAAAATACTAAGGTCGAAAAAAATAATGGCTACGCAGGGCGAAATACAAAGGTCGGACAATAATTAATACTCGTGGCAAAATATAACGGTCGGAAAATTATCAAAGCTCAAAACGAGAAAAATGGGAGAATCGGAAAATAATTAACTCTCAAAAAAATAGGAAAATCGAAAGAATAATCAATAACAAAACTTACGAAAATAACATAACTTAGGGTAATCGCCGGGACGGCAATTCGCAGGGTCAGTCGCAGGGAAGGGGAGGGGAGGAGGGGCTGGCCGGTGGATATTCTACACAATGCTGGTCTTACTATGGCAAACTCGGAAAAATCTCCAAACTCGGGGAACAATCACGGATTTTTGGGCGCCAGCTACTGTATCGGTGTAGCACCGCGGCGCTCGATTTAGTTAATCGAGTGCACAAAAAAAACAAGAAAGAGAACAAAAATCTATTACCTTTTTACGTCACTCGGCTAGCGGGAACGGGGGAGGGAGGGGAATGAGACTTCTCAGGCCGCAGGCACTGTCCAGGGCTTCTTGACAATATTACCTCGGCACAAAAAAAAATACAGCAAAATTTCAATAATCACAAAAAAAATAGATCCTATGAACGATTTTATAGTCTCGGGGAGAACGGGGGAAATACGCTAACGGTCGCGCGCTGTAAATCTCCGCGATCGCCACCACTCACGCGCACACGAAAAATATAGAGCACAATGCCGGCGCACGTGGCAGCCGGTGATCGACGGTCGAAATTAATACAATCAAAAATCACGTAAAATTACCAGGGGGGTGACGGGCAAATTTCCAGGGGAATGTGGGAAATGGGACAGTCAATCAGGTATAAATGGGGGAAGGGAAACTTAAACTGTACTCACTCAACCGGTCTCTTACGATTCTTATCGCTTACAATAATCCGTGCGATAACGTTCTCTCAACCAATTCCGTTCAATAAAATCCTCTCGGCAAAATCCGTTCGATAGTCCTTGGTTTGCCGAGTCGTTGTAATTCCAAACTTTGGTCCAAATTCGTGTCCTTTATTATATTGCCTGGGGTCGGTACTCTCCGGGGATGGAGTCGGAATATCACGGGGGCTTTCCGGGTCGTATAAATTTGCAATAATGGACTTAATTTCGCTCGCTCTCCTGTCACACACAATCACTCTCTCACACGCCGTGGCTCGAAGTGAAGAAAACCATGCCGTTTCCGGCTTCTTCTCCGACCTCAGGGTCGGTCTTGCAATTTGCGATTTTTCGGCGAAACTCGATTGGTTTGTCTCGGGACTAGCTTGGCGGTGGGCGTCGTAATTGGCTGCGGCCGATTGCGAATATTCGTCGCGACGGAAGGCCTGTCGCGACGCTCGGCGCGCGCATCCTCGGCATCGATTGGCTTATCGATCGCCGAATATTCTCCACGCCGGGAGGTGCTGGTTCCTCGCGGCGCTCGGACGAAGTGTCGCACTGACATCTCGAGTGCAATTTTACGGTGTTTACCCACACGACACAGCTCGTCGGTTTACACTCGTTATTTCGAGCCGAGAGTGTGTCGTCGGGTTCCGGGCGGTCCATGACGGGTCAGACGAGTGGAGTGTTCGGTGCTGTGGCCTCCAAGGGACGGACGTCGGTGTGGGAGCAGAGCATCAGTTTGTCGGAATTCTTTGGAGGTTAGTGCCTGACTGCCGTACCAGGCTTTAATTCCCGGTCGGTTGGCAATTTTTGTAGGCTAGTTCTGGGCCTGGCGAGGTCAATTGGGTCGCTGGTGGAGTCTTCGGCGGTCTGCGATGGCTGTGATGGTCTTCGGGGTGCTGCGGTGAGTCTTCGTGGTGCTGCGGGGAGGCTGCGACGAGTCTTCAGTGGGTTGCGAGGGCTTCGGTGAGTGAGTCGAGGGACTGACAGGGTGGCAGGGACTGAGGGTAAGTCGAGGGGGAGGTTTAACAATAGTCTAAGTCGTTGCTTAAATAATAGGTTCTAATTCTAGTTTATTTTCCTAGGTGAGTGGTGGGACGTCGAGCCACGTTGGGGAAAAATTGTGACGTCGTCACCACGTCACAATATATATATATATATATATATATATATATATATATATATATGTATATATATTTTTCCTACATGAATACTACTAATTTTCTCGATATTTCTTAATTTATCAATATTGTTAGTTTCTTTTTCTCTTTAATTTCTTTCTCCTTGTTCGCGTTTTCTCTGCATACATATGATTTTACCGCGTACTCTCAGAAGCATGAATTTCAAAGCCTTCATTTTTATGATCAATTCATCGGTGCCAAATTGCACGACGATATCCGGTTCTCCCTCATGCCAAGTCAAAATCATTACTAGTACATGTTCTTTTTCTCCATCATATTTCCGGAGATCAAGTTTTGCATCTAACTCCTCTATGGCTTTAGTCACATTTTCCAAATATTCTTCAGAGTCGCTTTGTCTAACATGTTCTTCGTTCCCATCAATTCTATCCAATATTGAGTTTACCATCAGACTAGCCAAACGCAACACTTTACTCTCCCAATCTTTAGTATGACCTTTCCATTCAGCCTGATCTGCTATTTTCCTAATTAAGGCACTAGTAGCTATTTTCCCAGCAATTTCTCTATTTTCTCCAACTCCTTCGGCACGAAATCCCTCAAAGATTGCCTGAACTCGAAACTTCTGTCTCTGATCTCTCTGCTCCGGCATCTCCTCGTATCGTACCATCCTTCCTCTTTGTACTGTTGTCATTGTGCGTACAACATTTCTTCGTGCATTCATTCCACTTTGGTCTGACATTGTCCGTAGTTTGAGTAGTCTGTAATTGTCATGGTTTTATTAAACAAGATGTATTTATTCGGGTATAATATGTGAAAGTCTCAGTCGATTTGCATGTACAATCTGAACATTTTTCTTAGTTTTTATCTTTATATTTTGATTTCCCATTATGTCGACCACTTCATGCGGTCCAGTGTATTGATCTGCTAGTTTTTTCGGTTTTGGTCCATTCTGCAAAAATACGTAGTCACCTACTTTGAATGATTTTACGTTTAGTCTTTTATCGTGTCGTTCTTTGGATTTGATTTTTGCTTGTACTAAATTTTCTCTAGCCATTCTTCGAATCTCATGTAATTGTGTTATTAATTTTATCAAATAACCACTGTACGTCGGTAATTCATCTTCTACCCCCAACGGTTCACTCGATGGTACCCTTGCCAATTTTCCAAACACCAATTCGTACGGAGTATGCTTTGTACCCTCATGCGCGCTGGTATTATAATTGAAAATTGCCAATTGCACCCATTCGTCCCAATCAAACTCTTTATCAGCGTATTGTTTCAAATATTCTCCTAAAGCATGATGCGAACGTTCCAATGAACCGTTCGACTGCGGATGAAAAGCCGTTGTTCGAATTCTTTTTATTTTAAACCTTTTAGCTACTCGTCTGATTAATCAACTGAGAAAATTTCGACCTTGATCTGTTAATATTGATTTTGGTGGTCCAAAAATACTAATAAAGTGTTTCACCATCGCATCTGCGATTGTCGATGAAGTCGCGTTTGGTAAAGGAATAGCAAGGCAAAATTTGGTCAATTGGTCCTGTATTGTTAATATATACTCATTACCGTCTTTCGTTTTTGGTATTGGTCCGACTATGTCCATAGCTACTTTGTCGAAAGCTGACCCCGGTGTATCGGTTAACACCATTGGTTGCTTCGTTTTGTTTCTCACGCATTTCTTCAGTTGACATGGCAAGCATCTCTGTATGTAATTCTGAATATCTACTTTCATCTTTTCCCAAAAATAATGCTGTCTGATTCTATTAAAGGTTTTCGTAACCCCTCTATGACCTTCTACAGCTGATCCATGCATTTCCTGTATTATTCCCTCACGCTCCTGTTTACTAGGATACCTAACAATTCCATGACAAACTATTACTTTGGTCGGACTTCCCAAGAATCCTAAGTGTAATTCCGTCGCAATTCTATCCCACGAAACATTTTCTACCAAATCTGTCTTTGCCAAGCTTATACTTTGAATTTATAGTTCTGTTGTTAATTTTCTAAAACTTCTCATTACGCTTTTGATATGGGCTATAATTAATGAAGGTCCCTCACCTGAGTTATCACTAACCGGCAATGCTATATGATACCTATTTCCCTTTTTTACTGCACTAGCCTCTCCCAACTGTAGACACGGAAAATACGGTAACTCGTTTCGATCTGACAATTTCCGCGAACCCGAATCAAGAGACTCTCCCTTTGTGTTCAAAAAGTAACTGAGTGCATCCTTGCGAGTAAAGAAAAGATCACGACTTTGGATAATATTTCCCGGTGGAATTTTCTCGATTTCCTCATCTAATTGTCTTTCTTCATCTTCCAACTTCTCATTGTCCGAATTTTTATCCATGTTAATTCCATTTTCTACCTTATCATCTTCCTCAGATTCACTGGAGGATTTTTCTTCGTCTGTTTCTGGTACTTGTGGAGGTTTCTTCCTTTTTCTTGTTCTTACTACTGATTCCTCATCTGAACTGCTTTCTTTTGGCGTTTCTGAATGTTCCTTTTTCTTTTTCTTCTTTCTTGGCTTTCGAGTCTCCTTTGGTGGTTTAGGTTGTTCTTTTGCGTTTGTTCCTTCCTGATTTTCTGATTTATCTTGATTTTTCCTTTGTTGTCTAGTAGTTATAGCATGACGTTCCGGTGGATCCTTGTTTTTAACCCTTTTCCTAGTTGATTTCTCTTTGTCATCTTTTTCCTTTTCTTCTTCTGCATTTTCATCAGCCTTGTTTACTACTGATTCCTTATCAGCATCCATATTGTATAAAGTTTCCTTCGGTATTTTCTTTGGTGTTGTTACTTCAATTATCTCCGCTAATTGTTCCTTCGTCAGGGACTCTCGCCATTGCTCTTCAGGATCCTCTTCTTCGTTGTATTCTTCATCTTCTTCAAATTCAAAGTCATCTTCTTCCTTTTCCAAGAGCATAATTATTTCCTCATTTGTCAAGCTATCATTATTTTTCTGTCGTACTGCGAATATTTCTTCGTCTGTATCATTTCTAGTTTTGTCTGACTTTACTGGATTTCTAGATAATGCGTCTGCGTTTACATTGGTTTTTCCGGCTTTATATATTACATCATACTCATATTCTGCCAATTTCAGTCTCCATCGAAGTACTCGTGTATTTCCATCTTTGCAAGTTCTAAACCATACTAAGGGCTTGTGATCTGTCACGAGTGTAAACACCCTGCCATATAAATACGGCCTGAAGTGCAAAACACTGTAGACAATCGCCAACGCCTCTTTTTCGTATGTATCATATCGTGATTCCGCGTCATTTAACGTTCGTGAAGCGTATGCTACCGGTCTATCTGCCCCGATGGGTCCTTGTGAAAGGATACCCCCGATTGCGTAGCCGGACGCATCTGTAGTTACAACAAATGGCTTTGAAAAATCCGGAAAAATCAAAACTGGTTCTGTACATAATTTTCCTTTTAATTCCTGAAAACTTTCCTCTTGATTTTCTCCCCATATGAAAGGAGTTTCGCTTTTGAGAAGATTTGTCAGTGGTTTAGCCAACTTTGCATAACCCTCTATGAATCGACGATAATATCCTGTAAGCCCCAAAAATTGCCGAATACCCTTGACGTTAACTGGTCTTGGAAATTCCCGAACCGCTTCGACTTTCTTCGGATCCAATTTTAGTCCTTCTTCACTGATGACGTGACCTAAATAAGCCACTTCTCGTTTCAAAAATTCACACTTATCCGGTTGTAAACTCAAATTGGCGGTTCTCAAACGATCGATTAATTTCTTGCATTTCTCTTCGTGTTCTTCCAGAGTTTTTGCGTAAATCACAATGTCATCAAGATACACGAATAACTCCTGTCCTTGTAATCCCATCAATACCATGTCCATTGCTCTCTGAAATGTGGGAGGAGCATTTTTCAATCCCATAGGCATTCTGACGTCCTCATAATGTCCATATAGTGTTGTGAAAGCTGTTTTATGACAATCATCCGGATGCATTTTTATCTGATAGAATCCTGAAGCCAGATCGAATACCGAAAAATACCGAGCACCACCTAACTGATCCAATATATCCACGATATTTGGCAAAGGATAAGCATCTCCTATCGTTTTTTCGTTTAGTTGTCTAAAATCAAGAACTACTCTCCATTTCTTATTTCCTTGTGAATCTAATTTCTTTGGCACTACCCAGACTGGTGTATTATACGGAGATTCTGACTGCCCGATTAATCCTGCTTCTAAAAATTCAGCTATCTTTTTTCGTATTTCTTCCTTGTGAACCGCGGGAAATCTATATTGCTTCGAATTTACAGGAAATTCATCCGTTGTTGGAATCCTGTGCATCACCACGTCCGTAGCCCCTAGTTTTTCTCCTTTAATGTGAAATCTATCCACCCCATATTTGATAATTTTATGGACAGCTTCTTTTTCTATCTCACTCAAATGCTCTAGTCGTAACAATTCCAAAACTTTAGAGAACCGTGTCTCGTTTTTTTCGTTTTCTTCTATGGCAAAACATTTTCCTGTCATGAACTTGACTCCGATCAAACAATTGACAAACTGGTAAGAATTATTTTTCCATTTCTCTTCATTTTCCCATTTTGACATAAATCTCGGTTGTAATTCTTCTATTTCTTCTGATTCAATATTGTTATCTTTTTCTATGACCGACTTTTCTCGTTTTTCCTCTATTTCCTTGACAACTCGATTTTGTTCTATTTTTTGCGATTTTTCTCCCGTGTGCAACAGTATATCCCCAACGGACGATTGACAATTTACTCCGGTGTTTTCATTTACTGTCACCATAAGATTATTCAACATTTTTCCTTTATTTTTATTTACTTTACTCGGAACCGATTTTTCGGACTTATTTAACTCGATTTTCCATTCTTCTTCAGTGAAAATTTTATCTAAATCCGTTCTTCCAACCTTTACCTTTCTTTCTTTCTTTTCAAATACAGAACCATCTGTGTGTTTCACAGAATCGTTTTTACCCTGATTTTCCTCCAACTTTCCAGATACAGAACCATCTGTGTTTTTCACAGAATCGTTTTTACCCTGATTTTTCTCCAACTTTCCGAATACAGAACCATCTGTGTTTTTCACAGAATCGTTTTTACCCTGATTTTCCGACGTCTCTCCGAATTGCTCCAAAATTTCCGACTTTCCGAACTTCTCCAAATTTTCCGACCTTCCGAACTGCTCCGAATTTTCCGACCTTCCGAACTGCTCCGAAGTTTCCGACCTTCCGAACTGCTCCGAATTTTCCAATTTTCCGACTTTCTCCTGATTTTTTTCTTTTATTTCTTTTCTGAAGACTGGATCACCTGTAATACACACTGAATTAGTCATCACATTTTTCTCACGGTTTTCATCGTTTCCTCCTTGTGGATCTGTTGTCAATTCCAGGACAGGGATCTCTATATGGACCCTTTCGTTACAATGATTGGTTACGTAAATGTAAGCTTTTCCACCAACGTTTTTCACCAATCCCTGTTCAATCTCTATTCCCTCGTCCACTTCGAGCTTTGGTAAATATCCCTCAAGAACATCATCGTTTCTCAAACGGACATAGAAAAGTTTTGTTGTTTTCGGCGGCAACATCATACTTTCTCTAGTATGGAACTCTATCTTTTTATCTCGAACTTGAAGTGTACTGTTTTCATAATCAATTTTTGCCAAATTATCTCGAAAATACTCAGTTGACAATAATCCTCCCTGTTTGGTCGGAAAACTGTTGGGTACCACATGATAAACCGTTTCTCTTCCCAAAGTACTAATCATTACATACCCCAGAGTATAAACAAATTCATCTGTAATTCCGCTCAATCTCAGAATTTTATCCCGATAAAGTTCAGTATTATTTAGCAAACATCTTTCTTTCAAAATATTTTTACTAGCGCCTGTGTCCAACATCATAATTACCGTTTCCGAGAGCTCATTACTTTGAAACAAGACGGTAGGAGCTATTACGTCTTTTTCTGGATTAATCAAATATACGTCGATTATTTCGGGTTCCGACCCAAATCGGTAGAAGCCTTGATTTTAAGGGTTGGGTGCGCTTGGGTATTCACGATGGCCTGTGCCTGGGCACCCTGTGCTGGTCGGCCATCCGCGTTTCCCTGTTGCGCTGCCCTCCGATTGTTATTGCTGATACGGATTTGACATTCCGTTAAATAATGACCTGGATTTTTACAATAATTGCATATTATTTGACTTGCTTGATTTTGCTGTTGATTCACAGAATTTTGTTGTTGTGTCAATGCCTGTGAATAACTCATTAATCCTGCAACGTTCTGATTTCCTAAATTTCCCTGTTTTTGTTGGTTGCACGCTGGAGCTAAATGTCCCCACTCATTACACATTTGACATTGAATTTGAGATGTCTGACCTTGAGGAATTTTTGGCTGATTTTGCTGAGTCATTGGATTGACATTATTTACTTGATTTTGTATAGGTTGTTGTATATTACGACAAGACTCGGTCAAATGACCTTTTCGACCACAATTTCTACATGGATTACTGTAACATTTGTCTGCTGTGTGTCCTCTTTTTCCACAAATCTGACAAATCATGATCGAATTTGTTTGCGCGACCGCTCCAGGAATTTTAAAACAATTATCTGCAGAATGACCTGGTTTTTTACAATATTGACAAATTAATTGAGTCTGAGGCTCTATTTTTCCCGATATTTTGCATTTATCAGCTGTGTGACCCAATTTTCCACAACTCTGACACTTGTTAGGTGGAGTTGCCCCTGGAGCACTCCAACAAGTTGTAGCAAGATGCCCTTTTTTACCGCAAATCTGACAATTATTCACCGCCGGTGTATTGGTGTTTACCACGGCTACAGTTGATTCTTCCTTAGCTTCCTCGATAATTTTCACGCTTGCTTTCTTTGAAGTTTTTTCAGGTTCCTTTTCTGGTTTTTGCTTTGCTTCAGCATTGTCTCTCAATCTCTTTAAGTCTGCTAATTCCCGTTCAATCGTCTTTGCCTAATGAATTGCTTCTCTAAGAGTAGGTTCCTCGGTTTTCATCTTATCTCGTATTTCTGGTTTCAATCCTCTTATAAAACAGCTGCATGCCATTTCATCTATTGCATCGTTTTCTTCTTGACCTAAATATCCTTTCTTGTAATAATAAGCCTCGCTGATCTTTTCGGCTAATTCTCGAATACGATGCGCATACTGGTCCACTGTATCCCTATTCAGTTGTGCACTACTTCCTATTTCTCCTTGCAACTGATAAATATCTCTTGGAGGATCATAAGTTGTTTTCAAATACTCGATATATTCTTCAATGTTCTCAAACTTATTTTTCGAAACTTTTTTCCACACGTCTCCTACTAACTTTGACTTTGCCAATCTCAACAAGTGTTTCGATTTCCATCTGCACTTTCTTTCCAATCTCAACAACGAGTTTCGATTTCCATCGAACTCCGGTATCACCTGCAAAACGTCTCTCAAATTCGCGATTCTACCTGCACTTATATTTAATATGGGTCGTGTTACATCCGGTGTCGTCCGACGAAAAGGTTTTTTGTTCGCGTTATCATGACCGCCTCCTCCCCTTCCATCACCGTCACCGCCGTCACCGCCACCGCCGCCGCCGTCGCCGCCACGGTGGTCACCGCCACGCCCTTCGTTGCTCCCTACCTCGTCAATTTGATCGTAATTGATATTTTCGAGATTTTTACCATTATTACCTGTATCTATTATTTCGTTTATTTTACTCATTCTCTTTCGCTGAACAGATGGCATTACTGGTGCCATTTTTTTAGAAAGATTTCGTACAACTTTTTCCGGTATTTGTTTCCTACGTAACACTTTAAGTTTTTGACTCGAATCCCTCCTTGATTGCAATCTATTAACAGTATACCCCTTTTTTCTGGGACATGTTGTTTTTTTCTGTCAATGATGCTAACCTAGTGAAACTATTAAACGACGTTGAAAAATTTATCTCCGATTTCGATTTGTTTCCGATTTTTATTGGCTTGATTGAACTTTCCTTTTTATCCCCAATCAACCCAAAAGCTCTATCTGCTTTTACAAAGATATTTTCACTATCAATTGGTGCAATCTCTCTTCTAGGTGAAACAGATTTTGAACAGGATTTTACCAAAGGTCTTCTTCTCGGTGTTGTATCTATTTCTGAGGATCTCGATCTTAGCTGTGTACCTGAAATACTGCTCAATCTCAACCAAGGTGTGGTTAAACCAGTTGCTGATGTAAACGAACTTTCAGAATCCTCGAATTGTTTAATTACGGTTTTCTCTGCGACTTTTGGTTCTACAACTTCTATTTCGCTATCGTTAAGATTTTCACAGTTCGAATTAGTTGCAGCCGGATTTTCGAGATTTGGATTAATTGTATCTGGACGTCTGTGTAAATACTCACCAATTGTTTCCGCAAGAAGTTCTATCTCATGTCCAAGAGCTTTAGTTAAGTCCGATTCTACTTTATTTCCCGAATTTTCTGATGTTTTCTCCATACTTGCTACTGACTCTTTGAGATATGGAGTTGACGTTACTAATCTGCTTAGTTCATCGAATTCTTGAATATCTGTCACTTGTGTCGATTGATCTTTCGGATTTATTAATTTTCCCGTTTTCCTTGTACCCGGTTTTTTCCTGTCTTCTGGATAGGCATGCAAGATTTGATCCGAAACAGTACATTTTGAACGAGTTGAAGTCATTTATGATTTTATTTTGCCTTTACTACTAATTTCACAAAAAAAAATTCTTTTATTTATTTATCTATTTATTAACAAATTTTATATACACTCTTTTTGTATCCCGGACGAGCCCCCAAATTTTTGTTGCGTCCCGATCAGCAATTTTCACTCCATCTCGGTCAAGGAGAATTTACACCCTCCCTTTACACGTTATTCGGAGATGACGCTTTATCGAGGTTTTGGCCCTGTTTTGAACCTAACCTTTCGGAAAATAATTCGGGATAGGGCCTAGAGTGTATATATTGGTTATTGGGCAAATTTTATTCGCGGTTAAAAATTGAAAGTTAATGAATTTTAAGTGATGATTTTAAACTGGACAAGAAAATGCTGCATGCTAGCTCTTTTTATCGTATGGAATACGATGCGCGGCTATCTCTCTCTCTCTCTCTCTCTCTCTCTCTCTCTCTCTCTCGCGCGTCACTCTCGACGTACGGCTCACGACGACTCACCAACACACTCACTCACTGTTTTCTCCCGACCTATCCTAATACTTTTAACGCACCATGATGGAACTGGAATAATATTGACCCAAAAGAATATCTATTGACCACTAAAATATTTTAACCCTCCAGGTTAACTATTAAATGCTGACAACTGATTATTAACAAATGATTATTGACGAATGAATATTCTGAAGAAATGAAATTTTCAAGATGAAGATGATAACTTCCACGACTTGAGATATGGCTTAAGTAGGTTTACCTCAGAAAGGATGATCGAATGAATCGAATGACGAATGGATTTCCGAATCGAATTGGAACGTCCTTCCCAAATTCCAGATGAATATTTGAGTCAGAATCGAATGATGATGATCGATTTCCCAGATAACGTCCTTCCCAAAATGCCGAATATTCGAATCAGAATCGAATGCTGATGATCGATTTCAGGAGACGAATGTCCTTCCCAGATTTCAACGATATAGATGGCTGATTTTTGATGATAAGACGATTTCCAGGTGAAATATACTCAAACTCGATAGAATGATTCGGAAGATTACGAATGATTTATTGAACTGAATTAATATAAATACTGATTCTTGATTTGTTACAAGTTTTCTTTGTGTGCTAATTACTCTCAAAGTGTTGCAAAGATTGAGGTCTTTGCCCTGGTCGCGAAGAAGTACTGGAAGTAGAAGTCGAAGTAGAAGTCGAAGTAGAAGTACCGAATGGGCCGCGAGCGCGCGATTAAGTAACCTTGGTGCCGGACACCCCCGCGTCACCGCTGTCACACCTGCGCCTCGACTCCCCACTCTCATCACCTGATTCCTTTCTTTGATTGACTAATTAAATATTTCCAATTTCATAGTTTTACAATAATTTTGACGTCTTAATTTGTTAATACTTAAATTTTATCGTGAGTTTTATGAACATACAAATTTGAATGAAAGCTGTACGAGCTTTCGTTGCGGAGTTAACAATAGTTGACATAAATTTTTATCTTAATATTTATTCGATTATTTCCCTGAATAGTTTTTATTTCTCTACCTGATTTTCCACAATTTTCTGTATTTCTCCCATTATTTATCCTTATCATGACGATCCGACTTAATGTTTATTCTGCATACTTGAATTTATTTTATCTTTCCCTTGTTATTGTTAATATTTTTCAAAATACAATGCCAAACCCGTGTATCCGTCCCATAAACTTCTTTTTCCATCCATTTATTTAATTATTATTTCGACTATGATCCTCCTGGACTATAACGATGATCTATTTGGCGGATTCGCGCATGCGTGTGTCGATTTTGGTATTTAATTTTTTCATTGGTCCTTCGGGGTTTTTTCCCTTGTTCTCCAATCGCAGGTGGGTTCTCAAGTGACGTAATTGCCCTTTTCGACTTCTCCCTAATCGAATGCTTTTCTTGGTAGCGGTGGCGTCATTTTTATCCAATCATCTAGTCTCTTTTTCCCTCGCTTTTTCGCTCCGGTTGGCCTTGATCGATATTGCCTCTTGTTTCCTTTCCGTGGCGCCGTGTGGCGCTCGCGGGGTGTGTTTGTGGTTTCCGCGCATGCGTGGCTTCCGTATCGATCGGGTCGTCTCGGATCCCGCCCGATGGCGCGCCTTGGCCTCTTTGCATGCCTCGGCGGGGCCGGGGCCGTGCGCGCTGTTTTGCCTGGCGCTTCGCATCAGCGGTTGCGCAACGGGCCAGAGGGGGGGGGAGACGTTTCAGTATAAATATGGCCGGTAATGGAGGATGCAATATACTATAGCTAGTGCTTCTTTTTCGTTAGTGTCGTATCGTTCTTCCGTTTTGTTTAATGCCCGTGAGGCGTACGCGCACGGATGATCGTTGTTAATTTCTCCTTGGGACAGAACTCCTCCTATTGCTATGCCGGAAGCGTCCGTGGTTAGAATAAAAGGTTTTGTGAAAACGGGCTATTTCAATACCAGTGCTGTGCACAAACAGTTCTTTAAAGTTTCGAATAAGTCTTGCTCTTCTGATCCCCATTCGAACTCGGTTTCTTTACGCAGGAGAAAAGTGAGAGGTTTCGAAATTTTTGCATAACTTTCGATGAAACGTCTGTAACCTGTGAGACTTAGAAATTGCCGTATGTTTTTAATGTTTTTTGGTCGTGGGAATTCTCGTACAGCTTCGAGTTTTTTCGGATCTGGCTTAACTCCATCCCTGCCGATTACATGCCCCAAATATGCTACCTCTTTTTCCAGGAATTCACATTTGCCTGGTTGCAATTTTTAATTTGCGGCTTCCAATCTTTTTATTAATCCTTTGTAAATTTGCTCATGTTCCTCTAAATCGCGAGAATAAATTACAATGTCGTCTAAATACACGAATATGCCTTTGCCCAGGAGCCCGCTCAGTGTGAGATCCATAATTCTTCGAAAGGTGGGCGGAGCGTTCCGAAGCCCAAACGGCAGCCGGACGAATTCGAAATGGCCTCGGGGAGTCGTAAATGCGGTTTTATGCCTATCCTCCGGACTAACTTCTATTTGATGGAAGCCTGACGCTAGATCGAAAACTGAAAAATATTTTGTACCTCCTAACTGGTCTAAAATTTTCGTGATGTTAGGGATAGGATATTCGTCTGCAATTGTTTTTTCGTTCAAAGCGCGATAATCGAAAACTACTCTCCATTTCTTGTTACCTTTGGAATCGTTCTTTTTCGGTACTACCCACACAAGGCAATTATACGGCGAGGTAGACGGAATTATTATACCGTTGTTGAGCATATCTTCTACTTGTTTTTCTATCTCATCTTTGGTGCACTCTGGCTATCGGTAACCCCTAGTATTAATTGGTAAATCGTCGGTCGTGGGTATACGATGCTGCAATATTGTAGTGTGCGTGCGTGCCTCACCCGGTAGGTGGTACAAATTAGTGCTCTCTCGCAACAGCATTTTTATGCTAGTTTTTTCCTCTGGGTTTAACTCGCTGAGTCTCAGTAATCCCTTTATCTGATTGAGTCGTTCTTCGACTTCCGAACCCGAGAAAGTGAAACAAAAGTCTTATCTCTCGAAGCGTTGTATTCCGGGCGACGCGTCCCATGCGCCGAGTTTTTCGAAGAGGCGTGAGTTTATGACGAGGTAACTCTTATTACTCCCTGTACATTTTTTGTTAGAACTTTCTCTTTTAGACCCTTTGCTACGATCGCAGGCTTTCTTACATGTTAAAAATTCTCTATAAAGTGTTTCCATACTATCGGTTGCGTCGTAACGTTCTGTTGAATTGAATTCTACAAATGTCCCGTCGTCGCACGTGTTCGACTGTATCTCTGCAAAACTAATTTTATCCTCCTCACTGTCATCTTTTGATTTTTTATGCGTATGATCTTTACAACTTGACAATTCGATATCTTGTTCCTGTGAGTCCCCTATTTGTATTTCCTCGACCTTACAAGGGTCGTTAATGTTTATTTTACTAGAGCTTTTATTCTCTGTAACGCTCGTACATTTTTTGGCTCTCTCTGGTAATTCATTCTATCCACCTTTTTTATTTCCTCGACCTTCTGGGGGTCATTAATGATTATTGTCTTGGAACTACTGACCTTTATATTGTTACCCTGATTTTCCTCATATTCTTCATCCGAAAATCCCGCGAGTTCCGATTCCCACGCGAGCTTCCGTCCTTGTATAGAGTTTACCCGTTTGCATTGTATACTGATGTCGTTTCTCTTTACATTTTCTTGCCTTTTGTTTATCGTAGGGTTTTTCGCATTCTCAATTTTTTTATCCAATGACTGGTACCTGTACTTGTATCGTATGGAGATTATTATTTGTTACTTGAACGTATGCCTTTCCGTTATTATTTCTTACCAGCCCGGTTTCTACTGTAACTCCCGTCCCTGCATTTAATGGTGGAAAATATCCCTCCTTTGCCTATAAATTTTTTACTCGCATGAAACAAAGCTTAGTTGTCTGAGCGGGGATAATTATTGTTTCTTGAGTTGAAAACGGAATTTTTACATACTGCAATTTCAATCGTCGTTTTTCATAATCCACTACTACTCGATTTGCGTCTAGATATTCGGATTCCACAATTCCTCCTTCCGAGATGGGAAAGTCATTTTTTACGACATGGAAGATAGCCCGACGTCCGAAAGCCTGAATTGTTACTTGACCTAGCGTGTATATTGAAACTGTAGTAATTCCATTCAATTGCAAAATTTGCTTACGGTTGATGGGAGTGTGCAAAGGCACGTTTTTTTCTTTAATTATATTTGGACCTGCCCCCGTATCGACAATCAGGGTAATCGGTGTTAATAAATTAACACTATCTAATTCTACGGTCGGAACGGTACTTTCCTTGTGTAGTTTTACGACATGAATGTTTACGACTCTGGCGGGTTCGCTACTACTGCCGAAATCGTGTGTATCGGGTGCGTTTGGTGAGCGGTTGCTCCCGATGCACCCGTGGTCGAGAGACCGTTAACGTTTCCCGAGGAATTTCCGTATCGTGCGCCGTTCGCTTGCTTAGCTGGACATTCCCTAATGAAATGTCACGGTTGACGACAATAATGACAGTTCCCGATTTGTTTTGGACCATTATTGTTCGGATTGGGGCACTGTGCTTGATTGTGCCGAAACGGGCATATGTACGCGCCGTGTCCGACTCGTTTACATATTTGACACTTGATATCGGCTGTTTGTTGAAATTGCAATCTCGGTGGTACATTACTTTTTTGACGTACGATGTCATCTGATTAACCCGAGTGGGACAGCTACTTGCTTCGTGACCTTGATTTTTGCATAATTGACAAAAGACCGTTGCATTTGCGGTATTCGGTTTTAGCGGAGGGAATAAACGAAAACATTTATCCGCAGTGTGTCCCCGTTTGTTACAAACTTGACACACGGTTATCGCCGGTGTTTCGGTAAGCGGTTTATTATTGACGGGTGGGAAGAGCTTGAAGCATTTGTCTGCGGAGTGGCCCTTCTTGTTGCATACTTGACAGGTAGGGATAATCTTCGGTGGGTCTAAAGGGGTCGTTGCACTGGCTACCTGACCATTCGCCGGTTTCTTTTCGGGGCACACTCCGGCTCTGTGACCTGGTTTATCGCACAACTGACATTTTACCTCTTCGTAGCTTATCGTCTTTACGCTACGTTTTATTCCGCTGATTGATTGTTTAACATCTGCGGACTCTCGAATGCCCTCGCGAAGCGCCGCCCGTGCTATTAATTCCTTCTCGATTTTTACCGCTCGTTTTACTATTTCGTCGATTGAACCTTCCATAGTCATCCATGTCCGATTTCGGGTTTTAAACCCTGGACAAAACAGAGCGGCAAACTATTGGTTGTATTTCTTATGAACGCCTCGTCCGCTGGTTTATTATTTTCCGATTCGTATGCGTCTAGTATTTGGTAACCGAGATCGCGGACCCGGTTAGAAAAAGCGACTACTGTTTCATCAGGACGTTGATAAATTGACCAGAGCTCTCCTTGCAACTGATAAATATTCCTTGCGGGAGCGTAAATGCATTTCAAAAAACTGTGGAGTGCTTTCATGGTTCCGAACGTCTGTTGCATGATGGACCGGCGGGGCTCCCCGATAATTTTTATACGTACAGCTTTTACTAAGTGTGCTTCGCTACCTGGTTCTAACATCTCGAGTGCTTCCTCGCATCCCTGAATGAACATGCTTAGGGATGTCGTGACTCCATCATAGGTGGGTACGACTGCTAGTGCGTCTTTAAGAGACACTCTTAATGCTGAGTTTGCCATTTCTGTTTTTACGGATTGTTATATCCGCAGGAACTCAGTCAGGTTTTCCTGGGTTCTGCGGGGAGCCGTTGGCTTGTAAAATTCGGGATGTATCAAGTTAAGGGTTAGAACCCAAGTGAACTATACTCGCTAGATTTATTGTTAGAAAGTTTATTGCTCTTGATACAATTATTTGCTCACATCGAATACACTTCGAATACACTTTAGATACTTATCTTCCCGTGGAAGAGTTTTATTTATTTGATTACCTCGTACACTTGCCTTCCCGTGAAGGGCTTCGAACGTCTATGATTCAGTAGCGTCGCTTGCTACTGGACTGTGAGCACTTGCTCGGTTATTGGTATGCGCAGGTAGTGTACCGTACTACCGTATTACGATCCCTTGCTCGTAATTGTAACACCCGTCGTCACCGCACGGAATCGGGAGTTCTGAAAAGTCTTCGGTTCAGACTGACTAACTAATTTAAAAACTGATGAGTGCCTGCTTGCTCTCCCTTATATACGTATAAGGGGGTCAGGCACGTCTGCTTAATATTGCTTGCATTTTGGTGTTCTACATTATCTTGTTTATGTCCCCGATATTTGCAATCGAATATCGCTCTAGTTTCTCTACCTTCACACAGAATTTGGAGATGCTCTGATTGCGTAATACCTGACTCGGCAATTACCGAGCCGATGCTCCGATTACCGAATCGCGCGCGATTGTGTTACGTCATACGCCACTACATAATATATTTTACAACTGGCTCACCCGAGCGGTACAGTGCGTCTTAAAAGCACCAATTGACACGCGTAGGCTCTCTCAAGCAGCAGCTCCACATCTGCGAGCGAGTCTAGCATAGGCCCCACGCTCCCGCATACTCCGCGTTCGAAGGAATCTCATAGGCTCTCTCGGGCAGCAGCCATTCGCTTACGCTATCCCCAAACTTGGATACGCATTTGTCTAGCCACGCGCCTAGCGGCCCCCACCATTAACGGACCGCACGCGGCACGTGCCCCTGCAACATGCGTCGGTACGCTTTCACCCCACTCCGCCACAGCTAAGGGTCAACGGCATCTTTTGGATCAAAGCGTGCCGCCCGAGTGCATCTATGCACACTTACTCGGTTTCTTTCCTCCGAATAATATTTCGATAGTCATAATTAATAGACTATACGCGACACTCGACTCTGCGCCGCCGCGATGGAAGGGGAGCGCTTCCAAAAATCTCCTACCAACCCTTTCAGAACAAAGACACCGCCTACTTAAATTTGTACTTTATTAGGAAGATGCATTCCCCACCACATTACACGACTTACCATAGGAAGTATAGGGCACGAGCTAGTATAAAAGCTAAGCCTTTTTCGGCTAGAATCAGTTATTCCACCAGCCTCAGAAGCTGCAACACCTCATCGATTGTACTCTACGGAGCGAGCAAGGCTCTGTTCGACGATAGTCTTCGATAGCCCTGCGTGGCTAAGTCTCGGCGCACTACGAAGTAGCCCTGCGCGGCTAAGTTTCGACGACGCTCTTGCGGAGTAAGAACTGTTTGCAATTACCGCAACATTTGTAACAACGCTCATCAACGTTCAATAAATATACTTGTCGTGAGTACTTAAAACGGTTCTACAACTCTTCGTATACCCTTGCATGCTCTCCACCACGTGCTACAAGACTCTTGTTCTGTCGCGCGTTGTCGACGTATCATATATCTTAGGCAGTAAAAGGCGAGGTCTCCGTCCCCGATGTAAAGGGCCAACGCCTTGACTCGAAAGAGAGACCGCCGTTACGTTCACTCAGCGCGAACTCGACGAGAGCTCGCCCCGGACGTAACACAAATAAATTTTTGGTGTCAGAAGTGGGATTTGAACGCCCTTACTGCCATGATAATGAAGGATGACGCTTGATAGAACGCCACAGAAAAGCACTGGAGAAGAGTCACCGCTTTCGAATAATCCACGCATGAGCACAGCGCAAGGGACTCGAACATTAGATAATACTCCAAGAGGTACAATTGACGAAGGGAATAACTCAAATCAAGAACAGGTAGACGATCGACCACTGTTGGATCTAGATAATTCAATAATAAACGATCTAAACACGAACGATCCGAACGATCGAGGAAATCTTGGCCGACAAGCGCTACAAGAAATTCAAGCTTTACAAGTAGGTATCAACAATTTAGCTGCTAATATGGCTGCACCTATACCACTAGTCTCCGTCAAGTACGCACTCGAAGCAGTACCTATCTTCGACGGACACAATATTCCGCTGTCACATTTTATCGAAGGATGCGAGGAGGCCCAACAGATGTTGCCCCAAGAGGCACAGGTAAACCTCGCACTAATACTGAGGAATAAATTAAGAGGAGAAGCACGCCGAGCGGTACACGGAGTAACGCTTAACACAGTTCCCGCTTTTATGGAATTTCTGAAAACACTTTATCTCCCCGCAAAATCGGTGTATCAACTTCAAGGAGAATTGGGAAGAATATTCCAACACGACGATGAAGCAGTCCTCACATAATCCAATCGGGTAAAAGACATTGGAAATCGGATCAGTGACGCTTATAAGCAGAGCCACAACGGTGTAGTGGACGCCGCCTTCAAACGCAGCCTCGATACCGATCTTGTCGAATGTTTTAACAGGGGACTCAGACCAGAAATCGAAAATAAAATAACGAAGGACCAATCATTCAGCAATACCATGAAGGAAGCGATCGAGATCGAGAGGAAAGAACAAGCAAAAAATGTCTTGAGAAATGCACGTTCCTCCAAAACCAACACATGGAACCAGCCTTCTACAGACCGTTACACACGTAAAGATAAAATTCACCACATCAGAGAAAATAAATATTGTACATACTGCAATAGGCAAGGACACATGACCGACGAATGTCGATCACATCCAAAACATCCACAACCACAGGGAAGAGGTGACAATGGAGAGCCACGCACGGAGCGTAATAACGGCCCAGGACGGCAGCAATACAACAATAATCTTCGTTATCAAAGTACGAGAAGGAATGAAGGCTCAGGATACTCTTCAAACTCTAACCAACGACCAGTCTGTCGCTTTTGCAAATTTGCCGGACACACAATCGATAACTGCCGCAAATTGCAATTTTGGAATAATCAGAAAACTCAACAGAACGCCTCTCACTCGTCAGCTTATAATCGAACAAACGAACCACAGGAAAATCCTCAACAGCGTCCTGTGAAATATACACGTCCAGAAGAAGGTAACAATCCAGCGACAAGGGTAGCTACTGCTCTGCTGAATCGCACGAGCAATGTGCCAGTTGTCAAGGTAATATCTGAGGACTTTCTACGACCAACGCTGTTAATGATCGATACTGGATCATCCCTGAATCTAATCAAAAGTAAGCAAATAGCATCTCACGTGCGCGTCGACACAACACATATTGTCCAGATCAGTGGTATTACAAAGGATTACGTCAGCACGCTCGGAAGAACGGAAATACGTATACTCGATTCTCGAGTCACTTTCCACCTGGTAAAAGACGATTTTCCTATCGAGGACGATGGACTAATCGGCACGGAATTTTTCCGTACGTACCACGCCGACGTGTCATACTCGGATCGATGCCTGAGATGGGGCATGAACTCAATTCCGTTCATGAAACTCGAAACAATAATAGTTCCAGCACGAACTAAAGGTCATTTCTACGTACGAGTGGCCAATTCAGAAGTCAAATTTGGCTACGTGCCCCGCCAATTTATATCAGAAGGGGTTTATCTCGGCGAAGCACTCGTCGCAAACAACGATGGCAAAGCCCATCTGTATCTAATTAATAGCACGGAAGAAGAAATCGAGGTAGCTGTGCCGGTTCTAAGCATAGAACCATACGAAGAATTTATCGAAGACAATTACCAAAACAAAACAGAGGCCACGCTAGCTCTACTTCACGCAACAGCTGGGTCCAACCAGCCATTGCCTGAAGGCAACGGGACACAGACGCCTCCAGGGGAATACAATAATTATGCACCGTGCGGAGAGCACGAAGTGCCCACATACAAATCGTACAAAATGTCGGAATTATATGCGATTCCAGACGATATTGAAAGCAATGCAAGCTCACACGAAGCACTAAATAAATCCCGCAACGCGGAAGAACCAATTAACGAAACCAATGCAAGCTCACATGAAGCATTAAATAAATCCCGCAACGCGGATGAATCAATTAGAGGCGAAACGAAAGACGACAGGGTCACAAAAATTAAAAGCCTACTACGCCTGGATCACCTGAATCCAGAAGAACAAGAGAGCATACAGATGCATCTCGAAGAATTCCATGACAGGTATTATCTACCTGGAGAACAATTAATGGCTACAAATGTCCTACAGCATCGCATAATTACAACGGATGAAATTCCAATTAATTTTCGGCAGTACAGATATCCGCCGACTCTAAAAGAAGAAATAAATCGTCAGGTGAATGATTTGCTAAATGGAGGCATAATACAGCCATCCAACTCTCCGTATAATTCACCTGTGTGGATCGTCCCTAAGAAGGCCGACTCCCAAGGAAATAAAAGGTGGCGAATGGTACTTGACTACCGCGCCCTGAACGAAAAAACAATTAGCGACGCATATCCGCTACCACTTATAAATGAAATACTAGACCAGCTAGGAGGAGCTGTGTATTTTTCTACATTCGATCTCACATCTGGTTTCCACCAGATCGAGATGCACCCGGAGGACAGGCATAAAACAGCCTTCTCCACACCATACGGCCACTACGAGTTCGCTCGAATGCCATTTGGATTAAAGAACGCCCCAGCGACGTTCCAACGACTCATGAATCAGGTACTTACCGGGGTTCAAGGCTCCGACGCATTCGTCTACCTAGATGACATAGTCATATATGCTTCTACACTGGAAGAACATGAGCTAAAAATCGAAAGACTCATGAAGCGATTGAGAAACGCGCACCTGAAGTTGCAGCCTGACAAATGTGAATTCTTGCGACGAGAAGTCGCATATCTAGGTCACATAATAGGAAGAGACGGGGTCAGACCCGATCCAGCCAAGCTATCAGCGGTAAAGAATTTTCCGAGACCGAAAAACGTGAAAAATATTCGGCAATTTCTCGGACTAGCAGGCTACTACAGGCGCTTCATAGACAATTTCTCTCAAATAGCCAGACCTCTGACAGTCTTGTTGAAAAAGGACGCCGCTTTCAAATGGTCCCAGCCGCAGCAAGACGCATTCGAGATGCTGCGAGACAAGCTATGCGAGGAACCTGTGCTGCAGTACCCCGACTTCACTAAACCGTTTATTGTTACAACGGACGCTTCAGGTACAGCAGTCGGAGGCATATTAAGCCAGGGAACCTTAGGAAAGGATCGTCCCATCGCATATACGTCCAGAGTACAAAACGATACAGAACAGAAATATAGTACTTACGAAAAGGAAGCTGTTGCAATATTGCACTCGGTTTCTCAATTTCGGCCCTATCTGTACGGTAGACCTTTTAAACTAGTAACCGACCATAAGCCCTTGGTCTGGATACATACTTCGAAGGACCCAACATCGCGTTTAACGCGCTGGCGTCTACGACTCGAGGAATACGAGTACGAAGTCATCCACAAGGCAGGAAAAATGAACGTGAACGCTGACGCACTATCTCGCAACCCTTGCGAGGACGCCTCGGTCGAGGACGAGCTTGAGCCGTCGGTTCAGCACGCCTACCCGATAGTGAAACGTGCGAAGGCATCTACAGAGAGAGAAGAATTGGACGACGAAGACGAGCCTATAGCTAGACGGCTACGGAAAAGGCCTCAAGCGACGGCACCAAAGCCGCCTGCTAAGCCAGCCCCCAAACAAGCCACTAAGCAATCTCAAGAGGCCTCATCGGGATCCCGTAACAAGGAAAAACCCGAAGAACAGATGACGGATGATGCACCCGTGGCATCACGACTACGAAGTCGAGAGAAAAAACAAGTTTCGAGTACGACTCAAGAAAAACCGATCGCCAGAGCGACTCGACGAAAAACTAAGCGACAGGAATCACCCGTCCTACCTGGAATAAGAGGTGAACCACTTATGCCAAGAGTCGCACAAAATCAGGTCTCGACCTTCGCGAATTTCGACGAAGATGAAACCTTCAGCATATCCGGGGAATCGGAAGAATATATATTAGACCGATCAGAGGCAGATTCAATCGATAATTATCAGCAATGCGAAACTGAAGAGAGGCCAGCAAAACCCAATAGCAGCCTCCAAATAACAAACAACGAACAGTTGTTTATGCGAAAGGATAATTATTTATATTTTCTTTCGGAAACTGGAGAGCCCTGTGACGAAGGCTCCAGAATGCTAGCTGAACGGCGCGCTGTGCCCAAATTTCGCGGTCTCAGCCTCGGCAGCACCAGCACGGTCAAACATAATTCAAAGCACCATATCGCCATGGTCATGAAAGGGAAAAATGGAACACTCATCGACCGCAACTCTTTTCATTTAATGCACAGGGAATTAAAAAAGACTCTCATGGGACTCAACTTGCGCTCGATAAGCGTAGCAAAAACAAAGGAAATCAACGGGATACCATGGGAACATATATTGATTACATTAAAGAAAGCGTTTGTGGGTATACCGACGAAATTAATAGTCTGTTTAGGGTTAATAAAATACCCAGCACCCGAAGAACGGAAGGAGATTCTGGGCGAGGCACATGCCTCAGCATTAGGAGGACACAAGGGTGTAAGAAAAACATATAATCGAATCCGCCAACGATATTACTGGGAGAACATGAAGGATGATATTCAGGAGTACATTCAGCACTGCCTTCCGTGCCATTTAAAAAAATTGGTACGCGTAAAAACCCGGCAGCCTATGATCATCACGGACACACCGGATGCAGCGTTCGACAAAATCTCTATGGACATAGTCGGACCCCTGCCGCGCACAGAACAAGGCAACGAGTACATTCTCACCATGCAGGATCTTCTCACAAAATATTCGCTCGCAGTAGCACTACCAAGGGCCACTTCAGCCAACATCGCTGATGCTCTCATTAAGCATATGTATCTTCGGAGCTCCAAAAATCATTCTCACGGATCAAGGAGCAAATTTTCTAA
Organism: Stenichneumon culpator; assembly: GCA_964017025.1. NCBI lineage: Eukaryota > Metazoa > Arthropoda > Insecta > Hymenoptera > Ichneumonidae > Stenichneumon > Stenichneumon culpator. The sequence goes on from OZ024771.1 coordinate 19,236,653, forward strand.
GCTCACTAATGAAAAGCGTTGCCAAGAAATTCAAGATCAAACAGTGCCGAACCACAGCATTTCACCCCCAGTCTAATGGATCGTTAGAAAGATCTCACCACTCTCTGGTAAAATATTTGAAGCAATATGTAAGTAGTGATGAAGAATGGGACGAGTGGCTGGAACTCGCCACTTTTTCCTATAACACAAGTGTACACGAGGGTACAAAACATACGCCCTTTGAACTCGTGTTTGGAAGACTCGCACGCCAGCCCTCCTACGAAGCACCAGCCGGTGACGAAGAGGGTCGAACATATGCTGACTATCTCGTCGAGCTAGCAACCAAACTCCACGATATACAAGGGATAGCAAAGAACCACTTGGTAGCTTCCAAAGAACGGTCAAAAAAATATTACGACCGCAAGGTGCATGCACACGACTTCCATCTGGGCGAATACGTATACCTGCAACGAGGGAAAAAGCTAGGAAAATTTGGAGACCATTACACTGGCCCTCACGAAGTAAAAGAAATTATGAGAGACGGAAATATAAAAATTAAAATCGGTCGCGAAACTCGGATCGTGCACCCGAATCGACTACGTTATTCTCATATAAACCCCGAGAATAGTAGCGAGGAAGATTAAAACAAGAAGAAAAAAAATTCAAACAAATATATATATACAAAAATATCTATATAAATATATAATTATACAAATCATTATGTCAGCAAAATATGCACAAGGATATTCACAGATAAATAACTTTCCTATAGTTCAATCATGGAGGATAATCCCACTGGTAAAGACGTCCTTATCATCGATATAGAGGGATTCCGCGACAACGAGGGCAATCTCATCCCGAAGGAAATCGCTGTCGTCTCTCTTTTTGACGAAAGCTCAGATCATTGGATTTTAGACGCACCGTATGGCCGGCACAGTCTGGGAAGAATGACTCAAGAAGGAAACGACTACCTTAAATTAAGACATGGATTCAGTTGGACCTCCGGAGATGTCCCATACTCGTGGCTATTCGGGCGGCTGAAACACATCACTAAGAACACCAGGACGCTCTACGTCCATGGAGAGCTTATAGCAAAATTCCTGCAGGATTTCTTAACCTGCAGAGTAGTCAACCTGGTAGACATCTCCCCGCCACTCTGCGAGATGCCAGGACGTAAAGAATACTGCATCACCCACGGATTAATGATGAATAAAGAGCGGTCCTGTGCCCTCAACAACGCTATGGTACTGAAGCAATATGTACTAAATTTATTGAAGATCGAGAGCGAACCTTCATCGCCTCTGGACGCGGCCGAGGAAAGGCCGATTCACGGCGAAGATACTGACGCTCGACCCTCAAGCAAGCCTGAAATCGGGAAGGACTACCAAGATGACGAACTGAATATCGAACCAGGGACTTCCGATAGTACTAAAATCTTCAAACGATTAAAGAAAAAGAAGTTTAAAGACAATAAAATTTCAGGAGCGATAATAGCACTATTGACTCTCGCTATGGTGAATCAAACGGAGGCCGTAATTGGATACGATTGCGGGTCCAGCCGGTTGAATATTACCACGTTGTCTTTACTGGATGTTGAACCCTGCGACATCCCGAAGATTGAACCAAACGTCAGTGACACGTTCGTGCAACTGCTACAGATTAGGGAATTCACAAAAACTCGGGTCATGCAGTGTAAGGTCCTGATAAAACGCACGATATACCACTGCGGCATGAGCTCACATAATTCAGTGGTCGCACAAGGAGCCATGGAATACATCAACGATATTCAATATCAGGCATGCGAAAGGGTACACCAGACCGGAATACTTCGACTCACATCCAATTCGCTATTTGTCGCGATAAAACAGAACAGGACGAACATACGCAGCACAACACTAGCCGGAACAATAAAACAAGACGGCACTTGTGAAGGAGCCCAGTACTCAGACCCTTACGGCACATGGGACGACGTTGTAGTTCAAGCCGTAGTCTACGTAACACTACAGGAGTACTTGGCCACCGTAAATCTTAATACGAATCAATTAATTCTTCGTTCCGGAATATCATGCAGCGTCTCCGAAGGTGAATGTATCGATTTAGACGGAGAGTTTACGTACTGGAATACTCTCCCTGAGGGCAATTGCAATTACAATAAATACGATGTACTGTACGAAGGATTCGCCAAAAACCCGCGTAGAAAAAAGTTGTATGGGAAAGGGTATTAAATTGAGTATGGGTTGAATATGGGGAATCGTATGGGAACGAATATGGGTGAAGTATAATCTGACTATGGGATTTGTTCAGTTCCCACATTCATCCCATACACTTTTCCAGACTCTTTGCCAGCTATCGGGTACGACCTCGAACATTTTCATGCAATCAACCCCACACACTTTTCCAGACTCTTTTGGTCTATCTATCCCATACTCTTTTCCAGACTCTTTCCCACCAACCGCATTAATAGAAATTTTTTGAAGGTTGTACGCGATGGTTGGGAAAGAGTCTGGAAAAGAGAATGGGATTGATTACACAAAAAATTTTGAGCCTGTACGCGATGACTGGGAAAGGGTCTGGGAAAGTGTGTGGGTTTGATTGCATGAAAATGTTCGAGGTCGTACCCGATAGCTGGCAAAGAGTCTGGAAAAGTGTATGGGATGAATGTGGGAACTGAACAAAGCCCATAGTCAGATTATACTTCACCCATATTCGTTCCCATACGATTCCCCATATTCAACCCATACTCAATTTAATACCCTTTCCCATACGACTTTTTTCTACGCGGGAAGCTAACGGCCACACAAGGAATCCACCCTCTCACTGTATATACAGTAAACCAGGGCGATATAACATTCGCACTAACGAAGAAACGAGAACTCGCGATATGCGGATCAACGGTTTTCCGCACCGAGCACCCAAAGCTTCTCATTTTCGAAACGCACAGAGACGCGGCTGAAAATGCAAGGAATAAGGTAAAAACAGAAAACTTGGATTTATTTACATATGTAAATACCAAATTTGTGTACCTCGAAAAACATATACGAACCGAATTGCATAGACTGTACTACGACATATTGGTACAAAACTGTAACCTCGAACGCCAAGTACTGAAAAACACTCTCACGATGGCCACCCAGGCACCCGACGAATTTGCTTTTCAACTCATGAAGGGGCCCGGTCACATGGCCGTCGTCGCGGGAGAAGTCGTGCATGTCATAAAATGCATCCCCGTCGAAGTTAAGGTTCGTCACACAGAACACTGCTATCATCACCTACCAGTGTCAAGAGGGAACGACAGCCTGTTTCTGTCACCACGCACACACATACTATTCCAAACTGGAACACAGATATCATGCAACCCGATGGTACCAGCAATGTACCAGCTACAAGGGTCATGGTATAGGCTAGCACCCGTACCGATGAGTTCGACGGCTCCGCCTCGGATAAAACCACTCACGAGGCCCACGTGGAAATACTCAAACCCCGCGGAGCTAGCTACGAGCGGGATCTACACACAAACAGATCTCGACAACATGAGAGACCACATCATGTTCCCTGCCGAAAGGACGGCGATATTGAACACCCTTGCTCGAAGTCTCGCAGGACATACCACGCAGAACCAAGGGACGTCTCTCATAAATTTGTTAGATGAAGAAGCACTTGAGAGGATCTCACGGAGTACATGGGATAGGATGTGGACCACTTTCCTCACTTTTGGAACAGCCAGTGCTGGGATATTGGGGATTATTCTCATAGTTCGAGGAGTCAAGTTCATCGCGGACACCATCATACATGGATACGCACTACACTCAATTTATGGATGGTCTGTGCATATCTTCGGCGCTCTGTGGAGCTCAGTCACACATCTGCTAATGCATCTCGGTCAAAACAACCTAAGGGATGAAAGTAAAGAGACCGACGCGACCAAAGAACCTGACGTGGAAAAAAATGAAAATCCTCTGTTGGCCACAACCAGCGCCACTACATCAACTATGTACCCCACATTGGGCCCAGCTCCCAGGATCACTTTTGACGGTCCTACCATACATTACGCCCCACCTAAATAAAATTCAGGACCCAGTGGAATATATATAAGAAATGAAGACCCCTACGCTGCATCTCATTTCTCGAAAAACTTCAGAAGCGACAACGACTCATCTAAGATCGAACAGTTTGCCTTAGATGAAGCCACCGACAGAACCTGTAAGGGAAATCGACGGCATTATACCACTCACGGAGTACTACGATATCCTGTACAATTCCCATTGTATCATCGGAGTATCGTACATCAGCAACGTCAACAGCCAACTGGTCTGCGAAGCCTGCTTCAACGGACCACTAAACAGGAATCCAGAATACCGGGCAATCACGCACCACACACTCATCCACTACCGAGGACACCTGCGACTACCCTGTCAACGCTGCGAGAGACCACATTTTAGAATTCGGAAGGCGTACCTGTGCTTGAAGTGCATAGAGGTTTACCTGGACGCCAAGGACCGCCTCGCCGCCAACCAAATAATACACGTCAATTTGCACCGCCAACAGCAACATTGAGGCTAAAGTAATGACTGAAATTGGAACCTCACCTTTCACCATGGAATGGGCCATGGAGAATTTACCTCAAATTGTGGACTTCCTGAATACGGTAAAAAGGTGCCGGGGCATGACGCAATTAGAGCATGGGATCTTCGGAGGAGACATCGGAGATATTTGGCGACAATGACTCGGTGTAATAGTCGAGCTGGAGTATCAAGCCCTCCTCAGAAACCTGATGGAAACAAACCAGGAAACATCTGAGATCTCTTCGGAAAGTTCGTGTAGCGACGAGGTGGCCGACATCAACAGCCACTCTCCGGGGTCAACTGACGAACCACCGCGCACACCGAGCTGCGTGCCTTGGCAAATACAGCCAGTTACCCTCGACGAACAACGCCCGAGGACCCCGGGTTATCGAGGCATGGACATCTGGGACGCCCAGGCAACAGCCATGCAACAGTCGGCCAGCAACGAAGGCCGAGATATATACGCTTGTCCTCCAGAGTGGACAAATCTGGACAACTCCCTCACGGACTTGGCCGTGACCGCCACCCAATCCGGGGAGATGGTTGCGGAGTTCTTCAGGGGACTCAACGACGGCAACAGTGACCAGCCAGAGGTAACTAACACCTCTTCATGGCTCACCACGGTCCTGGATCAAGTGGACGACAGCGACTTCTTGGCCGAATACATCGATCCACTGGTCAATTTCATCGACTCGGTGTGAAGTGAAGTGGAAAAAATTATATATATTAAGAACAATTATAGGAACATTAAGTGCGATATAACCCAAAAAGCATATATAACCAAAGACACTCATATAACCAAAGATATTCATATAACCATATATATAAGAACATATATATAATCGATAATAATCATACTCAGATTTTATACGCCTTATTCGTGTGCCTTACTAACAATAAAAATTGCAATTCATTTTTTATCCTCGTGTTATGTCGCTCATACTCCCTAACACTCATCTTAAGGGGGGAGGTGTTACGTCATACGCCACTACATAATATATTTTACAACTGGCTCACCCGAGCGGTACAGTGCGTCTTAAAAGCACCAAATGACACGCGTAGGCTCTCTCAAGCAGCAGCTCCACATCTGCGAGCGAGTCTAGCATAGGCCCCACGCTCCCGCATACTCCGCGTTCGAAGGAATCTCATAGGCTCTCTCGGGCAGCAGCCATTCGCTTACGCTATCCCCAAACTTGGATACGCATTTGTCTAGCCACGCGCCTAGCGGCCCCCACCACTAACGGACCGCACGCGGCACGTGCCGCTGCAACATGCGTCCGTACGCTTTCACCCCACTCCGCCACAGCTAAGGGTCAACGGCATCTTTTGGATCAAAGCGTGCCGCCCGAGTGCATCTATGCACACTTACTCGGTTTCTTTCCTCCGAATAATATTTCGATAGTCATAATTAATAGACTATACGCGACACTCGACTCTGCGCCGCCGCGATGGAAGGGGAGCGCTTCCAAAAATCTCCTACCAACCCTTTCAGAACAAAGACACCGCCTACTTAAATTTGTACTTTATTAGGAAGATGCATGCCCCACCACATTACACGACTAACCATAGGAAGTATAGGGCACGAGCTAGTATAAAAGCTAAGCCTTTTTCGGCTAGAATCAGTTATTCCACCAGCCTCAGAAGCTGCAACACCTCATCGATTGTACTCTACGGAGCGGGCAAGGCTCTGTTCGACGATAGTCTTCGATAGCCCTGCGTGGCTAAGTCTCGGCGCACTACGAAGTAGCCCTGCGCGGCTAAGTTTCGACGACGCTCTTGCGGAGTAAGAACTGTTCGCAATTACCGCAACATTTGTAACAACTGTTGTACCCCGGATAGGGTAGTAGCACCCTAGTTATGATACAGCATAAAATTAAGTAATATATTAATAAGTCATTAATATATTCCTAATTTAATTAATATAATGTTAACATTATTCCTAATTTAATTAATATAATAATGTAGTAATATTTAATGTTAACATTAAACATTATTATACGCTCTCGGGCAACAACATAATATTATACTATATTCGTATAATATTATAAAATAGTCGTAATAATATACCGTCGTATATTATAGTATTGTAGTATACATTCCAGTTCGGACAGCGGTGTCCGAAAAGTGGAGCAACTCCGGTTGCACAATATCGAGGTATGCAGCGGCACGCGACGAGCGCGCGTCGCTGCAACGAAATCCACCAAAAACCTGAGTCAGCCGTTAAGCAATCACGGGCGACTCGGTAATTAGAGCATCGACTCGAGAATCACCGAGTCACTTATGTCGAAATAAAAACATGCTCCAAATCCCGTTCTCGAAGAAGCGAGGATTTGGAAAGATAATTGTTTACAGAAATAAAGTAAACCATAAACATCTAAACAATATTAAGCTGACGTGCCTGCTCTCTTATTCGTATATAAGGGATCGAGAGCAGACACTCATCAGTCTCTTCGGAACTCCTGATTCTTACGGTTGACTATAGGGATACACCTCGAGCACAGTTCAAACTCGATAAGTGGGTCGGGTAATTGTAAACCCCTATCGCGAAAGACTAACGCCGGAGTGTCGTTAATCTAGAAGGTGTATCCAGCGCGCAGAGCGCACCAGCGGTTGGTAATTCAAAAGGACAAACGTGAGCATAAATAGAACTTTAACAAAGAAAGTAAAGCATCAAGAAATAACATATAAATAGAGCAATATCAAACCAGCAGGATTAATCAAGCATTAATAGAGAAACTAATCAAGCATAAATCGAGGAATTAACAAAGCTTCGAACGAGCTCTAACCAAGGAGTAAATCAACGTCACGTTGAGCGTTGATTCGACTCGTCCTGGCAAAAGGAGAACCTTAATCGAAGGTTCCTGGTGAGCATTGTTATACAGTAAGTATAGCAATGCAACCCTTGTAAAACTCCGAACATATAAATACCTTGTTAAGCATATCAAATATCTAAATCTCTTGTCGTTTAAAAATACGTTGTCAAATAAATGTCGTTAATTAAATAAATTACGTTGTCAAATAAATATCGTTAATTAAATAAACCTATGTTCATACTCCACTTGGGTTCCAACCCTTTACTGAGCACATCCCCAACCTTCCGAGCTAACGGCTCGCGCACAGACCTCAGATTAGCTACCTGAGTTTCTGCGGCATAACATTGGTGGCAGCGGTGGGATGCTCAGAGTGAAATAAACAATTAAAACACGAATTACCAATCGCGCCAACCTCCGCAGGATGCGGAAGAATTGAAGCTCCACGTGCGAGCAAGAAAAGAGAATTCCGCGAACCAGGGTCGACAAGTGTTCAGGCGGACCACGGGTGTGACCATCGGAGCACCGAGGATCACGTTTTCCGGGCGAGATAACGGAAAGATAGTCAACCGAAGTCTTCGGGGATCGCTGCAGGATCCCGAGGAGCGTCGCCAGATCAATATCTAGCAATATCTGGGACGTAAAAACAGAATCAGTATCAGGGAGTGCGTAAAACACGTGTAGCACTGTTAGAGCAAGTAGGACGCTACTGCTAAATAACAGGGATATATATAAATCGCCAAAATAGAAAAAGTGAATACAGCATACACCAGAGTAGTCGACCACAGCGGGACAACGTGGGACGACTGCTGGGAAAGGGGGCGAAGCGCTGCAGGTCGCAGCCAGCCTCACGCAAGACGTGTCCAGACCGACTAAATGGACACACGGGGTAGTGGACACAGAGCCACCCCATAGTAGCAACCCAGACCACGGGGATTCCGCGAGACCGCCATACGAAGAAAGTGCGCGGCAAAGATCCACCGTCATGGTACGGGGTTGTAAACTGAAAGGCCGAGCGATGCAGAAAATGCATCGCGACATAGTTGACATGCCTCAGGGCTCAAGGGGGGGTTTGGAGACGTGCTCTGGGAAACATGAGTCGTCTGCCTCCCTACAGCGCCAACTTGTTACGTTGCAGCAGGGTGCGGGAGAAAGCGTGAAAGCATACGCTGCCCGGGCCGAAAAAATCACCGTATGGATAACAGAGCAACTGTGTGAGGGAATCGACGCACAAGGTGTCGGCTACGTAGCGGAAGCCGTCCGGAGGTGTGCGCGGATAAGTTTTGAGAACGGACTGAGGACGGGAAAATGCCGGTCGTCCGAGCACCGGCGTCCCCCAGCATCGAAATCAAGGGACCTCGATCCCACGAGTAAAGTGTGCAACTATTGCAGAAAATCTGGGCATATCTGGAAAGATTGTCAGCAACGTAAGCAAGTCGAGAACAAGAAGAATAAACGTGAAGCCCAGCGAGAGGCGAAAATGAGTGAAATCTCCGCGCAGCGGGAGACCATCGAAGTATCACACGGGGGTACCATCACGAGGACAGATGAGTCCACAAGGGAGGCCCACCAGGGCACTGTGGGGGAAAAAATTCGAACGGAGCTATACGCTCCGTTAACCGCAGCATGGGTACATGAGCTTCAGGAATCGGACAGCAAGGATCCTGGATCCACCACGACAGGAAGCACGGAACCGGTAGTCACAGAAGATGATACCACTTCACCCCGGGGATGGTCCTCGGGCAGGGCATCGCCCGTAACTAGGAGTTTGGGCTACGAACAGCCACATCTGGAGGCCTTCGACTGGGCTGAAGAAGTCGAAGCATACTACTCGAAGCACCCTACCCCGGAGCTGCCAACCTCCGATTTAGAGGAGCGTCTGGCAAAACTAGAGCGGATAATGAAGTTAATGCAACTCGAAGGATCGAACCGTCGACCCCAAAAAAGTGACAAAACACCGGGGATAATCAAATCCTTGGCAGCGAAGAAGCATGCCGGGTCCTCCGCTACAGCACATACCCCAAACCCAAATAAAAATCACTATAAAGAGTGTCATGTGCGCCGAGGAGCGGGACATCTTGCACGAGGATGCCCGCAGGGTTCAATCCCAAAGAAGACAATTAAACCGGCAGGTATTATATGCAATTACTGCAAACAGGCAGGACATATGTGGAAAGTGTGTCGATTCCGGCTCCGGAACGTGGAGCAGCGGTAGACCTCAGCCATAGCAACCGGACCACGGAGGGCGACGACCACGACAGAACGGGGGCTGGGGAAACTGTTAGTAAAAAAAAAATAATAATAATAATAATAACGAGAGCGTCGAGAACTTCACGCGTGATTATAAAGGAGGTTGAAATCGATAGAAATTTAAAATCGACGGATAACTCGATTTATGGTAAATTTATCGGTACAAGTTTGGGTAAAAAAAAAGGAAAAAAAATCTTTTTACCCGTGCCGGTTCATCACATGTTTTCGCGTGTTATCTGCTCGACGGATATCGGTCGGGTGGACTGAGTAGCCTGACCGACCCGGTCGAGAGGTTTCATTTCGGAAAAGTGCAAACCGAAGACCCTCGCTTGCTGATCCTGATCAGCGAGGTGGTACCAGTCAGCCAGCTCACGGGATGAGTCCAACGCCGGACAACGCAGGGAAGACAACGGTCATCAGGAAACAACACGAAATTCCGTGGGCCAGGGAGACGCCATGGCCAATAGAACTGTCAAGGCCAAACTCAACGACAAGCAGCGTTGGGGCAAACGCTATCGTAAGGCTACTTTTGTTTCAGCACCAAATACCGTACGGGAGAAAGTCCATAAGCGAACAAATAATAACTCAAGCGAACATACCGCGTTCGAGGAAAAATAGTTAAAAAAAAAATAAGTAAATAAAATAACCTCGCCCGATCAAGAGGCTCGGTGATAGGATCAAAGGTTGCAAACGTCTGGCAAAATAATGTCATACAATCCAATGATGCGGACATAACGTAAATTATATCAATCCGGGATCGAGAAATAAAATCGGTTGCTTATTAATACCAAACTTTGGTGATAAAAACCGTAGCGTCTGCACGTATACGGAATATTGTAGAGCTGCCGGACCAGCTGCTGAATCCCATGGGGGGAAAACCCTAACCGCGATTATCCAGACGCGGCTGGCCAAAAAACTTCCGACCGAACGGCAGGGAAACGATTCAGAATTTTGAAGAGATGTTTAAAATCCCAAAAGAAGCCTAATTAAAAAAGGGAATTTGTTTGGCAAATATATACAGCAAAATACGAGTCTTTCCGCGAGGAAAAATATAGCATAACGTATTCCGTATACCGAGCTCCAGAACGCATATGGGGAATAGTCATCTACCTCGAACACAAAAACCGGCGCAAGGGAACGGCCCTTATCAAGGAGATGATGGAATTGAGTAGCAGTCAATTCACTCGAGGTCTAGATATTTTTACCACTAAAAAATGCTTCGGGACATTGCACATCCCTTGGCACTAAGCGAAGCGGTCAACGTAGGAACGGTGACGCGCACAAATTGGAACGGAAATTCATCGGGAAGAGTTGACCCGAAAATTACTTCTGACGTAAAGGTTGAGGAAATCGGTCACGATCAGAATATCGCCCAATATCGCATGCAAGTGCGGGGAAAAATTATTTGTCATAAGAAAGGATATCACAACTGTGACCTTCCTCGAGTCATATTGCGAGTAAAATTTACGACAATATTAGCGGGATGAGGGTGGCCAGGCTTAAGCGTCCAAACGAACAATCATCGGCTCTGTTGGAAAAGTCGGAACAGTCCGAGTCGGAAAACGAAAATAAAATAGGAAATAAGCAGCCTGGGCGCGATGTCACACGGCTGGGCAATACACAGCATGGGCTGGGCAACACAAGCCCGGAATTTTACCTCCGAGAATCATTGACAGACCCATGAGGGATAACCTCGAGCGAAGTGACGTCAAAAAAAAAAGAAAATGTTTATAACGGCCAAAATTAGGGAGAAACGGAAATTACCGTTGGCGTCCAATCCACGTCACTTCAAGCATGTACCCCTAAGCTATTGATGTCGGAGAAGTTCTGAAAGCTCGAAGGAAAGAAGGGAGCATGCGTTGCGGCTTAAAGGGCGGAATAGAGAATGCCCAACTCACGGGTATACGTGCCGGGATGTTGAAAATTATTAATTGCCTCAAGCGTTCCTCACCAAAATTTCCTAGAGCAAGGTAGATGAAATTGGGAATCGGTAGCATTTTTAACCTTTCTTGCGATTGCACGTTGACGGAACAGTGTAGTCCAATTTACAGAGGAAAACGGAAAGGAACGCATCGTTTTAAGTATAATCTCGATGTCAGAAAATCGTTACCGGCAAGACAATCTGTACCCACATATATATTTATAATTGTAACAGCACAAACGTCGCGCAAAAGATAGAGTCAAAGAAAAGGTAAAAGTTGTTTGCGCTTATCAGTCGTAACCATTCCTAGGTCGACCTATTCTTCCCAAAAGAATACTTTCTAAACAGTATACGAAATTTACGATGTATCCTCATTACCATTGGATCGAATAATCGTGCCGTGGAGCACTTAGAGGTAAAACATGAGGTGAGAAGGGATGGAAAGTAGGAAAGGAAAACAGAATCATAAAAACAACGAGGAGCAAGAAGCAATACGGGAAAAATCGTAAAATCCTAAACATTGTCAACTGTTTAATAGAGAGGGGAAAATGTCGATAGTTGAGATCGATTGTCGTTGTGAACTAATCAGTGCTTGAATATCAAAAGGAAAAACTCTTTGAAAATCGACGGTAAAATAAATAGGACTGCGGTTAAAGGTAAATGGAAAAAAGTCGCATCAACGATAACCCGAGAGGACCCAGGAACAAAAATATGGGCGGAAAGTGATAAAGGAAATTACCGCGAAAACCAGTCAGCATACGACAGGCCGCGAGGTATTCCGGCACACAAGAAAGATGCCGGTAACAGCGGGACCAGCAGCGGCGAGCCGCGCTCACCCGAGCGCCAAGGAGCTGCAACCGGCGCGGCGGGAGCCGCGAGCCCGGACCGCCAGTAGTACAGCCATGCGGACGGTCAGACCAACGGGCAGGAGTACAAGCGCGACCGGTCGGGCCGCGGACTTCGAGCGTGAACGAAGCGCATTCCGCCGTGGAGGTGAGGGCTACGGGCACCCCGAATACACGCGGACCAAACCTGTAGCCCAGCAGGGGTTGATAAGGATCACCCCAGCGATCAGTCGGCATTTCGGGAATAAAAAGGTGAATAAATAAAAGGAAAAGGGCGAGATGAGATAGGGAAAAAAAATGGGCTTCGCATGCTGTTGAAGAAGGAAAAGTGACCCAGGGAAACGAAACGAGCAAAAAATTGCGCAAAAGAGGAAACTGAGCGGAAAAACGGGTCAACAGATAAACAAACCAGATAACGAACAGATCCCTGAAAGAACTCAGCCGGCGTGGAAGGGAAAAAAAAACGACCGACTGAACAAATAAAACGAGCAAAGGCCAGGCATACCCCGCGTAAGGCTGGGTATACAGTGGAAATGGGAAAAATTATTCCCAAGAAAGGACCGGGAGTCGCTCCCCACACCAAGCAGCAGGGTTGGCTGCAGGAGGATTAGCGGCCCCCGGTATCGTCAGATAATGGGGCGTCGCGGGGCCCCGCGGGAAGGAAACCCAGCGACGGCATGGAGAACAATTTCGAGCAGCAAGAAATAGACTTGCTGGTGACCACCTTCCTCCGGGAAGAAATCAGGACCCTCCCCGCTCAAGGGGAAAAAACAAAAATAATATATAAAAATAAACTCGAATACGACTTCTCCAAAGAAAGGGGGGGAAAAAAAAATCTATACGCCGACCATGCGAACATGATAGCCGGCCAAGGGCTGTGCATATCCCGCAGCGTCGAATCGAAGTGCGTCGGACGCCAGGAGAAGCCGACGCAGCAAAAGAGGCAGCGTGAAGCAGCCCGAAGCAGCAGGAAGCAGCACGAGGAGGCGCGGCGTGAGGCCGTTGACCCACTGCATACCGCGATCGCCGAAGATCGCCCAACGATGGTACCGAGCGAAGACGGCTCGCGTGTCCGTCCGGAACCCGACGCCAGCACCAGCCGGAGAGAAAAACGTAATCGCGAGTTTCGACCAGGTGGACCGACCTGTGACTTGGGCACCGGATCAGCAATACTCCGGAACGGAATGCCAGAGGAAGGCGGAGCAGCGGGCAACTCAAATAAAGGCCCATGTGACACCAAAGATACCCGAACCTCCGCGGATATCAAGGGCTAACCAGAAGGAGGGAAAGAAACGGGGGGAAAACCCAGGAAATCGCCGCAAATCAACATTTTATTGGTATATGGAAAAGTGTACGACGCACGGTTACAAAGGTGGAAATATATAAACCTATATATATATAAACCAGTTAACAAAAGCGACTACACCCACTCGGCGAGCTGCCAGTTCATTTCGCCCCGCGCAGCACGTCTACGTCGAGACTCCGGAGGTTCCTCGTCGCCGCTGTCGGTATCCGAGGCTCCCGCAGGTCGAATATTCGGCCTAGAGTGACCTCCAGGCAGGACGGCGGGACGCCTAGGTACGAAAGCCTCCCCAAACCTTTGGAGGCGACCATGACCGGCCCGGAAATTTATTTCCGCCGGACACAACACCCGGATCCGTGGGAGCGGGGCAGAGGGAGCCTGACGTACCCTCTCCGGGAGGAAATCCCGTCCCGGAGGCTCCACGATCACCACATCAGGGGACCGAGCCGGATTCTCGCGACCGGACCCCAGCGGGCTACCCTCCGGGCGGTAGGACAGCTCGGAGTCGGTTTCGAAGACAAGGCGCCGCCTCTAGAACACGAAAAAAAGGAAATGTCAATTCGACAGGACTGTCGGGCCGGGAAACGGTCACATAATCGTGCCAAAAAACGGAAAGATTCAACCGAAAGAAGGGGATTAGCCCTTAACTACCGGGGCCCAGTAAAATTTCCCCAAATGATAGGGGGTAAGTAGAATAAATCGAAAAAAGAATAAATCGTAAAAGGAGTAAATAAAAAAATATATATATATATATATATATATAAATCGTAATAACGTACCTTGGGCACCGGACTCGAGCCGTGACTGTCGCTCATGGTTGTAAGAGGTGAAGTTCTTCAGAGGCACCGTCGACGATCAAGGAATAATTGGGTGACAAACCCGGGCGACAGCGCGATTAAATAGACGGAAAAATGCAAACGCGGAGAACGACCCGCCGGGCGTCGACCCCAGTCGTCCACCAAAGTCGCCACCGAAGGCGAATCCATTCCGGCGCTTCGCAACACCCACGAACATACGAAGGAAGTTGTGCGGGATCCCGCGCCGAAAACGCCCGCAAAGATGCGTACGTGGTAGCAAGCTAACAAGTACATTGAAAAAACATTACAGAAAATACGGTAACCCGGAAAGGTGTGAGTCTTTGCGAAAATACTTTCAAAAGGGGGAAATTTCTTTCTACCGGGCAAACCAACAACCATGGCCGGAAATAGATAATTAAAATCAACCAGGGGAACGGCGGTTACTACAAAAAAAAAAAAGTGCGGCGCGTCGAGCCACCGGGCATCGACCCCGGCCGTCAGCAGAAAGCATTAGCGGCGGCGGCCTTCCGCCTCCGTGTTCCGCAACAGGGGAAAATATTATACTCCCCCGTTCGACTGAGTTAGAGTAATTTCGGGAAAAACTTTTTGGGTAGGTGGTTATATACATTTACACTTCTGCAATTACATTACTTCGCTAGTAACACGAAACCCGGGGTACACAGATTATAAAAATCAAGCCCGCCAGAGACGAGCGAAAAGAAACGGAGTTTCTTTTCTTTTTAGGGGGGAGGGATGTTGTACCCCGGATAGGGTAGTAGCACCCTAGTTATGATACAGCATAAAATTAAGTAATATATTAATAAGTCATTAATATATTCCTAATTTAATTAATATAATAATGTAGTAATATTTAATGTTAACATTAAACATTATTATACGCTCTCGGGCAACAACATAATATTATACTATATTCGTATAATATTATAAAATAGTCGTAATAATATACCGTCGTATATTATAGTATTGTAGTATACATTCCAGTTCGGACAGCGGTGTCCGAAAAGTGGAGCAACTCCGGTTGCACAATATCGAGGTATGCAGCGGCACGCGACGAGCGCGCGTCGCTGCAACGAAATCCACCAAAAACCTGAGTCAGCCGTTAAGCAATCACGGGCGACTCGGTAATTAGAGCATCGACTCGAGAATCACCGAGTCACTTATGTCGAAATAAAAACATGCTCCAAATCCCGTTCTCGAAGAAGCGAGGATTTGGAAAGATAATTGTTTACAGAAATAAAGTAAACCATAAACATCTAAACAATATTAAGCTGACGTGCCTGCTCTCTTATTCGTATATAAGGGATCGAGAGCAGACACTCATCAGTCTCTTCGGAACTCCTGATTCTTACGGTTGACTATAGGGATACACCTCGAGCACAGTTCAAACACGATAAGTGGGTCGGGTAATTGTAAACCCCTATCGCGAAAGACTAACGCCGGAGTGTCGTTAATCTAGAAGGTGTATCCAGCGCGCAGAGCGCACCAGCGGTTGGTAATTCAAAAGGACAAACGTGAGCATAAATAGAACTTTAACAAAGAAAGTAAAGCATCAAGAAATAACATATAAATAGAGCAATATCAAACCAGCAGGATTAATCAAGCATTAATAGAGAAACTAATCAAGCATAAATCGAGGAATTAACAAAGCTTCGAACGAGCTCTAACCAAGGAGTAAATCAACGTCACGTTGAGCGTTGATTCGACTCGTCCTGGCAAAAGGAGAACCTTAATCGAAGGTTCCTGGTGAGCATTGTTATACAGTAAGTATAGCAATGCAACCCTTGTAAAACTCCGAACATATAAATACCTTGTTAAGCATATCAAATATCTAAATCTCTTGTCGTTTAAAAATACGTTGTCAAATAAATGTCGTTAATTAAATAAATTACGTTGTCAAATAAATATCGTTAATTAAATAAACCTATGTTCGTACTCCACTTGGGTTCCAACCCTTTACTGAGCACATCCCCAACCTTCCGAGCTAACGGCTCGCGCACAGACCTCAGATTAGCTACCTGAGTTTCTGCGGCATAACACAACGCTCATCAACGTTCAATAAATATACTTGTCGTGAGTACTTAAAACGGTTCTACAACTCTTCGTATACCCTTGCATGCTCTCCACCACGTGCTACAAGACTCTTGGTCTGTCGCGCGTTGTCGACGTATCATATATCTTAGGCGGTAAAAGGCGAGGTCTCCGTCCCCGATGTAAAGGGCCAACGCCTTGACTCGAAAGAGAGACCGCCGTTACGTTCACTCAGCGCGAACTCGACGAGAGCTCGCCCCGGACGTAACAATTGCCTAAATGCTGACTTGACAGTACGGTGACTTCGGTGATTTTATTATTATTTCGCAACGACGTGTGCTTGTCGCGAGTCGTTGCTTACTTCGATTATTGCGCAATGGTGTTGCCGCAATAATCGGAGTATCGAGGTACCCGGGATACAACAGGATCGTGTGAGTGGCAAATTAAGCGCGTCACGTGAGGTTTTTTGCTTACTATCCCCTTTTATTTTCTGTTCTTTTATTATCTCCACTTCTCTTATTCTTTCCTGTTTCCTTATTCTTTCTTGTTCCTTTATTCTTTCCTGTTCCTCTGTTATTGTTTCGTCTAATTCTTTGTCCCTATCGTCTTTATTCACGGGGGTGAATGGTTTATTCCCGAAACCGTGTTTTGGCGTTTCCTCAATGTCGCCTTCGTTTGTCCCTGAACGGCCCGGATTCGCGCCGGTTTCTTTTGATACAGTACCGTTTATGGTAAAGAGGGTACGTTTGACTGACTCGAACCCTGACAAATTCCTTTGGCTGTTTGGGGGAAAATCTTCAGGTGTAAAATATTGCTCACTGGATTGATTGAAGGGGTTGTGTTCATATCAAATGAGATATATTTAGAGATATCGTCTTGTGAGAAGTTTTCTACTATCGTGCATGTACTTTCGTTGTCGGAGTCAGCCGTTTCGTCGAATACGTGAGTAGTGGGCGTGTCGGGTCTTTGGGACGTCTCCTGCAAACTTATGTCTGACGGTACGGGGGTCCGGGCAGTTACCTGCTTTCCTAATACTTCTTCTACTGAGAGTTCTACTGCCCTGATACTTTTTCCCAAATTGTCTATATCTTTAATTAAAATTTCCGCGTCGTTTTCTTTTATTTCCTCAGTGTCAATAGATTCTATCACCTCTGGCTGTCCTGGCTCCTCGGCGGAGGCTTCCGGTGGGGTTGGGGGTCTTTCTTCTCTCTCCTCGATCGTGTCGGGGGTTTCTCTTGCCACTTGTCTATTTGTTTTACCTTGTCTCCTTTCACTCGGATAATTATGCACAATATCGTCAGGAACGGTAGTGTTAGGCCGCGTTGATCCGGTCACCCGGGGTTCGAGTTCGCCCTTCCCGGTTTTATCGGTTGAACTCATTTATGTCCTTCCTTACCCCCTTTCTCCTATTTACTCCACCCTTTTCTGTCTCGTTTTAAAACCACGATGCGGGAACAGGTAGTTTCTTTGGGATGTTGAATTTAGTCACAATTATGTAAGATTCATTCATGAGATCGATTACTTTATTATTTTCGGTAATGTCGCTTGCTAATATTGGTTTCTTTTTTAACTCGTAAAGGGATCCCGTTGCATTCGTAGTGATCATAAACTCGATGTTGATCGGGTTGCTATCGGGAGGAGTGTAAGTTTCACCGTTCGGAAATTGTTCTTTAATTCCTTGAGCAATAAGGATTTCTATTACTTTTTTCCATTCACCTCGGCCCATCGAATAGTGTTATTGGATTTTTGTCTCGTGGTTGAGTCTAGTGTTCGTGAGTGACTTCTATTTCCCTCGCCTTATCAATATAGTATGCTGTGTGACAGCCTTACGATATGATAATACGAAAGTTAGTCTTATCAAATTGCCGCCCTTCTGGCCTCAGATCAATTTGAAAAAAGGTAAGAAAGAAAAATGTTTATTTTTCCTCGAGTATGTGTAAATTTTCATTCCTATTATCAATATAATATGCTGTGTGACAGCCTTACGATATGATAATAGGAAAGTTAACTTTATCGAATGATTGCCCCACTGGCCTCAGACCAATTTGATGAAAGAAATCGTTTTTGTGTGTGTCTTCTTGGAATTTGTGTAGGTAGGATGGCCGTTGCGGATCGCCCTCGGGAATATATTTCGAAAGTATAAATTTCCTCCGTTATTAATAGGGTCAATGAAATTTTCCATTTCAGTTTCCGCGTTGATTTTATAATTTTGTTTTTTGACACGGTTACTATTATCTTTGTCACTACGTTTCCTCAAGCTTCTTCGTTCCTTACTTTGCCGTTTTTCTACCCCGTTGTTACCCATTAACGATTTCAATAAAAAAAAATAATTCACGGCTTTCCTTTGGCAAACATTCCTTTGATCCCGGACGAGGCCCCAAAAATTCTGTTACGTCAAAACTGTCGGTGTTTTTATTTCCAATTATTTTCACGCAACCGTCGCACCGCTTCTCTTAACGCGCGCTGATCAGAACGATGAGATACCGATCTATACCACTCCCGATGTTAATTACGATGGCGACTGCCCATTTTTAAGCCTAACCTTGCGGAAAATTGCTTGGGATAGGACCCTAGGAATGCCTGTCGTTTCACGTCTTAGGGTGATAATAAAATTCTAATCCTTTATAAAGTGTTCCTTACTTCTCCGGAAAATTAGTTAATGCAAATGGGTTTTTTGAATTGACAGAATATCTAACTAATATTCTACTCCGGAAACCAAAATAATTAGGGGATTAGAATAGGATAAATACTCGTGCACTAGAATGATAGGAAAAATAAATAAACGAATTGTATGGTAATAATGAATGAAAATCTGCTTACGTTGGTCAGTGATCGATGGTTGCTGTTGATGTTCAAATAATTCGAACAACTCCGAATTTAAATGTGATGGACAGCTATTCATTTTAACCGAATATTCAGAATCTTTGTTGAACAAAAGAAATAAACTGATACTGTGTAAATCGAACAATTTTCTTGGAGATGCTTTGGACAAAAATATCTTCGTCGTAGTAAACGATTTGATCAAAATAATAACTGACGAAATATTTCGTAGTTTCGGTTCGCAGAGTGACGTCGATTATAATGTTGTCGTGATGAATAATAGTAACTGAGTGCCTGAGTACATATTTTTCGGGGTATTTATACTAATCTCTGAGATAAAAGGTAGGAGAACAATGTGGTCACGTATGCAATTTTCTTCCCTCTATTTCTACTAGACAACCAATGAGAATAATCGTTCGATTGCGTATGTGACCTTTTCTTTTGAGTTCTTCTGATCGTAGGAAAAGTGGGAGCAATCAATTTTGTCACGTATGTGATCTTCTTCTTTTTCTCTCCTAGGTAAAATAATGGGAGAAATCATCCTTGACGAGGATGTTCCTTTTCTCCTGTCGCGCGTACGTGACCAAATCGTACGATATTTATTTCGTCTTGCTGATTATTGTACGCAGACCACAAGTGTATACTTCTATATGCTCGGTTCGATAGAGTTTTTACTATTTCCTTTTCCGGCGCGAATATTCGAGAGTAACAAAACGTCAATCTAAATGGGCCTTATTATATGAGGCCGGGTGTCGTGGTCTTAATACTTAAAAAAATATATATTTGATGTAATATCTACTATGTGAGTTGTCGAATTGCGTTAACATTGATAATTAAATTAATGCTTACTGCATTGCACATGTTTTATAAGTACGTATATATTCAAAGGAATATATGTTATATATATATATTGAGACGTTACTCAAGGCTCGCTCCACTCCAAAACCCTTTCGGAGCACCGCGGAGAATTGGAGCAGCGACGATAGTCGCGAGGAACCGAGCGCATCGATAAGGTAGAGCGCACGAGAGACCGGCTGATACCCAAGGAGTTGACAGACGGGAGCAGCCTATCTTACCCCGAGACCCAGCGCGCATTTCGGAGCACGCGCCCGGCACGCAGCGATTGCGTCAGCCGCGCGTGATCACCTGTGGCGCGGAAAGAAAGGCCGATTGACGTCACATTGACGTCACGCGGAACGGAAGGGGACTGGAATTCGTGCCGTGCTCACTCGGCGCTCCGATATAAAAGGAGGCCCGGACGCATGGAAGAGCACTCTTAGCTGGGCAGTACCTCCGGGCACAACTAAGATACCCTGCCAAACGCCAGCAACGGTAACCTCTCCTGGTGACGGGAGTAACTACCATTGTCTGGGTTACCCAATCTTCCTAAAGGCAGCGACGGCATTTTCCCTGGTGACGGGGAAAACCGCTCTCGTCTGACTCCCACGATACCCCATAAAGGCAGCGCCGGCGACCTTCCCTGGTGACGGGGATAACTGCTTTCGTCTGCGAATACGATCCTTTTTATCTATGATAAATTTTTTATAATTTACGAATGCGATTGGCGCAAAGAGCCACTGAGATTTATTATAATAGAAGTAAGATTAATTAATTTTGTAATTCAATAAAACAAAAAGATTGAAATTGACATTTAGAATCAATATTCGAATTTTTATTCCACAACACCTGCCCTCACAAAAATAAAAGTGAGCCGAGAACTCACATAACTATCGCTTTCGGAGCAAAGAGCGGTAAGACTCCAAAAGTGATACGTTACAATATATATACGTTGTGATGATACTTCCTTTTAATAATTCTTAAAAATGGGACAATCGGGGAAATATAGGGCGAGGGAAGAGGGGGAAATAACACACGAAAGTTTTGTGTAGAAAACGTGGAAGAGTAACTTTTAATAATAATTCGTTCGATGAATAGTAAATAACCAAAAAAATAAGAAAATCCTGCCGCTTCAACGCCGGTATGTACGGGTACGTCGGAGGGAGTTGATAACAAAAATAAACAAGCTCGATAGTAACTCAAAAGAAAAGGGGGTTCACAAAATCAAATGTCATAAACAATAGAAAATAAGAGAGGGAAGGGGCAAAGAACTCAAAAAGAAAAAAAAACGGAAATAATCAATATGCAAGGGAAATAAGAAAGTAGAAAAATCATTAATAATCGGAGAAAAAAAATAAGAAGGTCGAAAAATAATTAATAACAAAACTTATGGAAATAACGAAGCTTATAATACGCGCCGGACCCGCGGCTCGCAAGGGTCAATCGCAGGGAGGAGGGGGGCGGAGGGCTGGCCGGTGAATATTCTACACAATACTGGTCTTAATTTGCCAAAACTCAGGAAAATGTCAAAAAGAGAAAGAAAATGAATCAAGATGTTATCTATTTTATTGGGCGCCAGCTACTGTATCAGTGTAGCACCGTAACTCTCGATGTTTAATCGGAAACAAAAAAAAGAACAGGAAAAGACTATTATCCTTCACGGCTTTCGGCTAGCGGGAATGGGGGAGGGAGGGGGATGAGACTTCTCAGGCCGAGGGCACTGTCCAGGGCTTCTTTACAATATTACCTCGGCACAAAAAAAAATAGAAAGAAAAAACTTCAATAATTACACACAAAAAAAATAGGCAAGAATGAACAATTTATGAGTCTCTAGGGTGTGGGGGCAAGGGTCTTACTGTATCGCACGCTGTAAACCTTCGCGAGCACCACCACTCACGCGCACGTATCGAGTCCGGAACGAAAGAATTTGTCGGCGCACGTGGCGGCCGGTATTTTACGATCAAATTTTTGCACAATGAAAATCGCTTAAGATTACAAAAAGGGTGCGGGTAAAATTTCAGGGGGGGGGGGGGGTGGGAACGGGTAAAAGAAATCAATTAGAGGGCAATGGGGGGTGGGAAACTTAGCTCTACTCACTCAACCGGCGATCTTTCACACTTTTCGGTCGGTTACAAATTTTCCTTCCGAACACAGTCCTTGTCAATATTCCGTGGTTTGCCAAGTCGTTATAAATTCCAATATCTTTCCAATCGTGTCCGTTATGTGGGCCTTCAGGTCGGTACTCTCCGGGGATGGAGGCTGAATACAACGTGGGCTTTCCGGGTCGATATAATTTCCAAAACTTTGTACTTTACGATCTCTACGCCTGTCACACACACGCTGGCTCTTGCACGCCGTGGCTCGAAGTGAAGAAAGCCATGCCGTTTCCGGCTTCTTTCCCGATATTCGCGTCTGTCTTGCAAGTTGGCGATGAGGGCATCGATTTTCGATTGGTCAATCTCCGGGACTGGCGGTCGATGGGCGTCGGGATTGGGCGCGGCCCTTGTGAGAATATTCGTCGCGACGGAAGGCTCGTCGCGACGCTCGGCGCGCGCATCCTCGGCATCGATTGGCCTATCGATCGCCGAACAATTCTCGACGTCGAGAGGTTCCTGTTTCCTCGCGGCGCTCGGGCGAAATGTCGCACTGCCAGTTTGTGTGGATTTTCACGGTCTTTGCCCGCACGTTACAACTCGTCGGTTTATACTCGTTATTTCGAGCCGAGAGTGTGTCGTCGGGTTCCGGGCTGTCCAGAGCGGGTCAGCCGAGTGGAGTTTCGTCGCTGTGGCCTCCAAGGGACGGGACGACGATGTTTTGCCCGTGTACCGGGGTGTCGGGCACTTTTGGAGGTTAGTGCCGGGATGATGGTCCAGTTGTATTTTATCATACAATTATCGTGTCCCTCCGGGTCAATCGGAGTCGGGCGGTCTTCGGCAGGTCATTCCAGGGTGTAGATGTGTCTTCGATGGGCTACGATGGTCTTCGAAGATCTGCGATGGTCTTTGATGGTTTGCGGTGAGTCTGCGAAGGGTCTTCGACGAGTCTTCGGTGAGTGAGTCGAGGGGCTGACGGGGTAACAGGGGACGAGGGTAGGTCGGGGAAGAGAGTTGACAATAGTAAAAGTCATGGCTTAAATTGTAGATTTTAATTCTAATTTATTCCCTAGGTGAGTGGTGGGACGTCGAGCTACGTCGGAGGAAACTTGTGACGCACCACGTCACAACGTATATTAAATGTATTTCAATTGTCCTACAGAGAGAGTTCTGGTCCCATAAGTGTTGTTTTTATTTATTAACTCATTTTCTTTTAGGATTAAATGATAGAGAGGGAAGGTTATTTTGTCGCCTTCCGTCTTTATTTCTCTTTATTTATGGGACGAAAAACCTTCCGTTCTTTTACGTGAGAAAGAATGGTCAATTTCTAAATGTACTGAATGTAAAAAGGAAAGAAAGGATTACTAATTATTACATGTTTCGTCACTCGGTTTCATTCCGATTCGTGTTAGTTATGGAAGGCACGTAGAGGGGTGAGGCCCCTTGCTGTATCGCATCGGTATAGCCGTCGCTCGGCTCCTTAGGTAGTTGTCTCGGCCGATCGTAAAACTTCTCCCCCTCGATTTGATATCTTATTGTAAAATGACGATTATCCTTTTGATGTCAACATTGTAATGACTGTTTCTTAGTTGTCTTAATTGTTTAGTCCTATTGATCTTGGGGCTAAAAGATAATCAGTAATGATATCGTCGATTTTAATATCGATTGTTATCGATGTGCGATAAAATGCCAGATCTTATATAAATTCCCATAAGTGGAGTTTAAAGTTGATTTTAAAAATAGTTCAAATTCTGGACCATTCACATTATTTTCTCTCACTTTTGTCCTTCATCTGGAAATTCTTTTAGATTTTTATATATATTACAATAATTGTTGCAATGGAATAAGTTTAAAGATATTCCTTAAAATTTTTGAATAGAGGGGAAGAATACCTCGTTTCAATTGTTGCATCACTCTCTAATCTCATCGTCTAGTAGCGCTCTTTCCCTTCTAGTTTAGAGTTTCAAAACCATGAACTTCAAGACGGATTTCTGAGAGCCATAGGCAACGTGTCGACACGACGCGTCGTGACGGGATTGGGCCCACCGGCGGTCGATGACCGCGGGCCTTTTCATTCATAGTTTCCCGTGCGATGGTACGGAAGAATTAACGACTTAGGATCTACGGATTTTTAGTCGATATTCGTACCCTTGACAGGTAGCGAGTTACCTTACATGGGTTGCTTTTTCCAATGCTTGTTGTGGCGTGGCGCTGAGTGTCATAGACCAACTCTTGCGCTCTTCCTTTCCCATTTTCTCCTAGATCGATTTTACCTTGTCGTTAGGTCTCCGACCTTTAGTTTTGGAGACAATCTCTCTTACAGATTGAATATACCGACTGAGTTGATTAGTTAGCTCCCAGCAGAAACGGGTCATTTTCTGGCCTATTAATATTTCGGGTTATCTGACCGAATTCTTTTTCTTTTCTTAGAATTTATGTTTCCTGATTCCAGTTTTAATGAGGAGAAATAATGGGCTAAACTTGAGCGTTACGCTGGACGTAACAAATAAACGACCTCCGTTACGCCGCTGACTTGGCCCGGAAAGAGTCGCAGAAGATAACGAAGTGATCCTGTTTGCACAGAGCGCACCTCTTACCTGCGGCAGGAGCGCCTGACGCCTGGTGGGATTTAACTCGGTTAGCCGTCGGGCTACTCCTCCCTCCGGCTTTCCCCTGGGTGGTCGAAGATCCTGGACCCATCGGTGCCGGCAGCGGCGGCGTAGGCTCGAGAGCCTGGAGAGAGCAGATCCGCGCCTCGAGGAAGGTACGAAACTCAGCGAACATCGTCGATGACATTTTCGCGCCAGTCGACGATTCCCACTCTCGGCGGGACAGCTGGTCGAGGTTCCGAACCGTCAGGTAAACGAGAAAGTCGTAGTATGAGTCGGTAGGCCACCCGAGAGCGCGCAAGGCCGACACAGCGTTGACCGTTCCGTTGAAGAGCGTCTAAGGTCGGCCGACGACTCCGTCTTCATGGGCTGGATCAGACAGATTGTCGCGATTTGAGACGTGGTGAGCAGCTGCTCGTTCTCGTATCTGTCCACGAGCATCTTCCAGGCCGTCTCGAGGTTCTCAACGGTGAGCGGAATAAAAGCCAGCAAAGCTGCCGGCTCGTTAACGAGACTCGTCTTGAGGTATGTGCATCTTTTCGATGACGGAGAGCGACTTGTTGTCGCCGACCATCGATGCGAAAAGATCGCGGAACATCGACCACTCCGTGAACTCACCGGAGAATTTCGGCATACTAATCTTCGGCAACTGCTGTGTTTCCGATGCCGACTTAGCCGTTGGTTCGTCTGTACCCTTGAAACGCCGAACAAGGTCGAGAAGCTTCCCTCGGCTCAGGTAATAACCATCTTCGGTCGCTGCGCAGACGTCCTCGGTTAGGTACGGGCATTTCCGATCCTCGGCGCCCGCTGACTCCTCCAGCTGTTCGTGGAGCGCGGAGAATGCCTGCCACTTCGCGTCGAGTACTGAGATCTTTGTCTCAACGACCCTAAGCGTAATGTTGACTTGACCGAGTCGCTTGAGATTCTCGAATGATGTGCCCGGATGCACGCTCCTGCGTCTCAAAGTTAGCTTCCATCGCGAGACAAGGAGGACTAGACAATGACTTGTCAATTCAGTAGGAAAAACTCCGACTAATTGCGAAATTATTTCAGATGCGAGAGTGAGTAGAGGCGCGCGATAAGCTCGAGTCCGAACGCGGAACGATTCCCCTGAGCAAGAGAGAGGAAGCCTGATAGGCGAACCTCGAGCCCGCCAGCGTCACCCGAAACCGTGCGTCAGAGAGAGCGCGCACGATACACGAAAGCCCGAACGCGACACTCGACCGGTGCGGGAGTGAGAGAGCGCGCACGATACATGAAAGCGCGACCGCGGGGCCAAATTGTTGAACAATTTTTTTCACTAATTTGTTAATAACTTTTTAGAATCATTAATATGTAAAATCCATGTTCTCAGCACCTTCTGAATGGTTGATTTTTTTCAGATTTTTGTCCCATTGGGAAGTATTCGAAATACTCTCTGAATCTCACTTTTGGCTGGGAATGTAACGATACACCCTCCTTAATTTCGCACGGTCATTAGAGTATAAATATCTTTATAATGATTCATTTTAATCTGAATAATATAATTATTGTTATTTTATAATTTCCAATTAAAGGTATCGAGAAATGTGATACCCACCTCCGACTTAGCAGGGCTTGTGATTCCACCTGCGTACTCGTCGTTTACGTCGAAAGATTGCTGAACACTCAGCATAGGGGCGAAAGTCACTTGTTTATTGCTATTGTTACGTCCTGTGAACTTTTCCAGAATATTTCAATAATAAATTAATTAAAATATTCGGCATTTACTAAATCATTGAAAACAAACATTAAGAAACTATCATCATTTAATTTATCGAACTCGAAGTTTTGATAAATAAATAATATACCAAATGGAAAAATTATCCATTGGTAAAAATAATTCGCCTTTAGGAAAGATAGATTGATGTACAGAAGCGACTGTACGAGGCAAGTCAGCCGCAGGGGAGTCGGTAACCTGAGGCGCAAAAATGCAGATAAGGATATCGGCAGAGCGCGCCTCACACTTGTCAAACATAGGGCCTGCTTGTACGGTGCGCGTCACGATGGGCATGATGTCGAGAGCGGCCGTCAGACGTAATGAGTGCAGCATCTCCTGCACAGTGAATAACGATGAATAATAGATCATCGTTATAGTCCAGGAGGATCATAGTTAAAAGAATAATTAAAGAAATAGATGGAAAATGAAGTTTAAGGGACGGATACTGTAACAGGAGCAGGCTTCCTTACAATATTTTCTCCGAATTCGTGCACCTCCTGTAGAGGAATGGGAGCTCAAACGGAGGGATTCGTGTGCTCGAGTGTCCAGGAATTATGGGTTGGCGTATCAGAGACGGTTTTTATGTGGAAATAATGATTTTATTCGTAACCGGACAAGTTTTCAAGGATTTACAGTCTTTTCCCTTTCTTAAATTACTTCTTGTTATTTATTCTTTGTACAATAATTCTTTACTTGTTACCCAATTTGATTGACAAAATGCTTATTCTTAATTTCTTATCTTGTTCCCCCTTTTACTGGCGCTTTTATTGCTTGAGGTGGAGAGTATTATCGATCTGCATTATTATCGCGCGTTGACCGTTTTCCGGTTATATTACCGCCGCCACATGCGAACGCCCTATGATTTCGGGTTGGTGGCTCGATAGCTCGTGTTCCCAAGATGGCCGCCGCTCGATGCTGGCCGCGCTGTGACGTCACGGGGCCGCGTCGGCAGTGACAGCTCGCTCACCTCGCGACTTGCAATTGGTGTTTATTTATTCACTAACCGATTTTACCTGGATTTGGTGACATCGGTAAATGCAGGAGACGTGAATGAAACCCTGTGGGTGGTTTTTTCGGGACCTCGGCGTTGTAAATTTTGCTCACCCGTTACTTCGGCTTTTCTGACCGGTCACTTTGGTCAATTTACCGCTTCGCGCCAAACGTTGCACAAATGTTTAACTTCGGATTTGGCACGCGATTCGACGTGTTACGAATTTTTCCGGATCAGTTTCACAATTTTTTATGAGTCCTCGACGCGACCATTACCAGTCCAGCGTGATGACTTTTTATACGTCCCGCGTTTCACACTTTTTCTGAGTTCGAAATTTGCACGAAATCTATAAGTTCTTTTTCGGCACGAATTTCGTAAGTTCACCCGGCACAGAAGTTTTCCGCACCGAAATTTATAAGTCCGAATCTGCACAGAAGTTTATAAGTCCGAGACTGCCCAGAAATTTATAAGTCCGGCGTGACGCAAATTTTTATAAGTCCAATTTCTGCACGAATGTTATAAGTTCAATTCGGCACAGAATTTTATAAGTCCAGCGTGACGCAAAATTTTTATAAGTCCGATTTCTGCACGAATTCTATAAGTCCAATTCGGCACAGAATTTTATAAGTCCACCGTAGCACAACATTTATAAGTTCTTTTTTGGCACTGTTTCACTTTAGTCACTTTTATTCCCTTTTACTCACTTTTACTGTTCACTTTTCACTTTTCACTATAAGTCCTTGGAGAGCTGGTGTAGACCCGGTGAGATGATTAACTGACTTCCGGTCGATTTCGTGCCTTTTTATATGCTAATTTTTGCCTCCCACTCGCGAAAATTGCATCTTTTTGGCGGACTTGCGCATGCGTGTTTCGTTCTTGGTGTTTAATTTTTCTATTGGTCCTTCAAGGTTCTTCTCCCTTGTTCTCCAATTACCGGTGAGTTCTCCAGTGACGTCATTGCCCTTCTCGGCTTATCTCTAATCGGATGCCTTTCTCGGTGGCGGTGGCGTCATTTTTGTCCAATCGTTTGTTCTCCTTTTCCCTCGCTTTTTCGCTCTGGTTGGCCTTGATCGATATGGCCTCTCGTTTCCTTTCCGCGGCGCTGTGTGGCGCTTGCGGAGTGTGCTTGTGTTCTCTGGGTGTGCGTGGCTTCCCTATCGATCGGGTCCTTCTGGATCCCGCCCGATGGCGCCACTTGGCCTCTTTGCGTGCCTCTGCGTGGCCGCTGCCGTGCGCTCGATCTTACCGGCTGCCTCGCCTCGGCGGCGTGCGCGGGGTTGGACGGGGGGGGGAGACGTTTCATTCTTCCCCGAACTACTGGTGGCGGACCTCGTCCCGCCACCAGTCGTTCTTTTTATTTTCGTCTTCTGGTTATTTTGATTGCATTCTTTTTATTTTTTTTTTTTTTTATTTTATTTTATTTTATTTTATTTTATTTTTTTTTTTGTGGGAGGGTATATATGTTGTTGTTGTTGTTTTTTTTTTATTACTTTCGTTACATTATCTCCTCGTTCTCGTCCTCCTCATTATCCCCACTGTCCTCGCTCGGGCTCGGGTCGTCGATTCCCGAGTCCGTCTCCGTCCAGTCTTCTTCCTCGTCGTCCTCGTCCCCTCCCGGCTGTGGTTGTCGTGCGGCCAGTCTTCCTCCGTCCGTTCCCCAACTGAACCATCTGGGGTTTTCCCCTCCTCGCCCCTCGTGCATGGCGAGGAGTCGATCACGGGGGCTCGGAGCGGCTTTCCCTGGGGCCTCGATCTCCACCCATGCGGCGTCGGTCCCGGTCTCCACGCTCCGGATGGTCAGGTCCCAGGTCCCCTCGGGGAGGGTTTGCTGGAGCTCCTGTATGGCGGTGTCGGTCCATTCCGGGCCGGGGACCGGACGCAACCTGTCCAGTCCGCACGCCACGGCCTGGAAGGGTAGGGCGAGTTGGTCTTGCGGCACCGTGTACATTTCCCCGGGCCGTGCGGGCAGGGCCAGCGCCCAGTCCCCCAGCCAAACCCTGGTTTCCTCGTTTTCGTCGCTGTCCTCCAGGACGAGGGTTCGGAAGAACCGCCCGTTGTTCCGGATCAGGACCGGGGCTCCCGGGAACACCTCGTCACGAACCACCCGGTACACCTCGTGGTGGTGTTCTGTCACCGTTGAGAAGTGGTGGAGTATCCTGGCCCGGGTGCCGTTGGGGTCCTGGAGGTGGATGTAGAACCTCGATGGGCTGCTGACCTGAAGCACAGTTACTCCGGGGTATGTTCCCTCGAGGACGCGCGCCGGGTAGTTCCGGAAGGTTGCCATGGTCTTCTGCACTCTCTTGCTTAATTTCCCTCTTTTCGGTATTTTTTTTCGTTAGTTAACTTTTTTTTTCACTTCTGTATTATTTTTTTTTTTCACTGGTTAATTGTTGTCTCTATGTATATTTTTTTTCACTTCTGTCTTGTTCTTTTCTTCGGTTTGATTTTTCTTCTTTTCCTTGCTCGCCACGTGCCTGGTTCGGTTGCCTTTGCTTTCTGTTTCCTTTGTCTCCCCTGTGGTACAGATCCTCTGTGCCCTCTCCCTTTGCCTTTTTAGCATCTTTTCTATCTTTGCGGTGTTTTTTGGGCTTTGCCCGCGGCCTTGATCTTGTAATCTCGTTATTTTCCATTTTATTGGTGGGTCGTTCGCTTTCGGTTCAGTGATGCCAGATTCCCCCACTCATTTTCTCCCTCGCCTATCTCGTACCGTGTTAAAAAATTCCCTCCGAGCTAAATTTCCCTCCGATCTGGCATCACTGTTTCGGTTGCCGTGATTGGTCCGCCGGCGTTATCTTTCCGGTTATCTTCCCCATTATCGACCGTCGCATCGATCATCGATATTGCGCGCGTGCCGGCCTTTCGTATTAGCCTAGGTCGCGCATGGTGGTGGGGTGACCATCTTGGCGCCGGGCGGTCTTGTCGTCGCTTCAGCGGCGCCTGCCTGGAGGGACCTCCGAATCTTTGCCGTGCTCGCCGCTGTACGCGGCGGTGCGAGGCCAGGTTCCGCCTATGCTGCCGCTATCCTCGTCGAGCGCCTCTGTTCGGGTATTGCTGCGCTGCTCTGGCCACCACTGGCTCGCTCCCCCGGCCTCCGCGTCCCGTTCTCGGCCCGTCCGCTTTGTGCTGATCTTCGTCCGTGCTGATCGACGGTCTCTCGGGGGGGTCTACTTCGCCGGTCGTGCTTGCCGTTCCGGCAGTCTTCCCGCGGCGGGCGGCGCGTGTGGTGCCTTCCCGTCGCGGTCGCTCTCGGCTATGCTTGTTCTTGCTCTTGTTGTTTTTTCCATCATTATTTTTCTTCTTATCTTTCTCTTTCTTATTCTTGTTTTTCCTGTTATTGGTTTTTCTACGATTATTCTTATTCTTCCTATGATTCTATTTTTTTTTTCTTATTATTGCCTGTTTATTATTAATTTTCTTCTTCTTATTATTTTTCTTCGTATTATTATCTTTCCTATGACTATCCTTTTTCTTATGATTATTATGTTTTTTTTTATTATTATTTTTCTTACTGTTTCTTCTTAGCTTTATTTTTCATATTATCACTTTTCTTTTATTATTATTTTTCTTCTTACTATTTTTATTTTTATTATTCTTCTTATCATTATTTCTCCGATCACTATTCTTTTTCTTAATCTTTTCTGTTTTTGTTACTTTTTTTTTTTTTTTTCTCATGCCTCTTCCTCGGACTCGTCTTCGGCCTTTTTCGGGTCGTTTTTCGCCTTATATTTTTTCAGCAGAGTCGCGTGAAATTTCCCTCGGCTTTTCTTCGTTTCAGGATCCTCGAGTAGATACGTGGCCAATCCGACGCAGCGCTCGATCCTGTACGGCCCTTCGTATAGCGGCATGAACTTTGCCGCGACTTTATCGTCCTGGCTGGAGACATTCAGTGCTTTAACCAGCACTAGCTCTCCTTCCTCGTATGCTACTCGTCCGTGGCAGTCGTCGAATTTTTCCGCCTTTTTTCTTCCCTTTTGTAGTATGCGGAGCTGCGTCTTTTCGAGCTTCTTGGCGTAGTCCTCGAGCTCGGCGGACTTCTCCCGTAATGCCGGGATCCAGTTTTTCCATGGGCGATGCGGCGGTTTTTTCGTCTGGAGCTCGGTCGGGGTATACTCGGTGGTGTCGTGTGGCGAGTCATTTATACAATCCTGTATTATCGGCACCCACCTGGCCCATGCCGTGTGCCTGTCGGTTAGGAATGTTCGAAAGAATCGTTCTAATTCCCGATTCACTCGCTCGACGATGTTCCCCTGTGGGTGTCGGATCGAGGAAAACACTCCCTTTATGTTTTCCTTTTCCAACCATTTTTTCCAGGCTTTGGCTGTAAATTGCGTTCCGTGGTCGAACTGTAATCTCTTCGGCTTCCCTTGCTTTGGGATGTAGTCCGTGCTCAGTTTGTTGATTACCGTTTTCGTGTTCGCCTTTCGCATGGGGTACATGACCAGGTACTTGGTAAAAGCGTCCAGGGTGACCAGGATATGCCTCACTCCTCCCGTGGACTGGGGTAAGGGTCCGAAAAAATCGATCGACACTAGATCTCCCGGTCCTTCCGGCACGATCGTCTGCATGCATGCGTAACTCTTCTGGACCGCACATTTCGTCCGCTGACAGGAGTCGCATGTTGCAAGTTGATACCTGACACTCTTCGCGAACCGAGGGCACGTGAAATCTTCGTTGAGCATGTGGAATACCTTGCTCGCCCCAATGTGTCCGTACATGAGATGGCATTCCTCTGTTAACGTTTCTCGCAGCTCTTCTGGCAGCACTACTTTCCATCGTCCCGTTTTCGCTGCTTTCTGTAGCACGCCGTCGCTGAGTCGATAATTCTTCTTGGTATATGCATCCTCCGTTTCTTCTTCCAATTTGGCGATAATTTCTTTCAAATTCCCTTGATTCCTCTGGATTTTGCCGATTGTTCGCATCTTTCTTGACAGTTCCTTCGAGGGTTTTCGTGCGAGGGCCGCGATTATCATTTTTCCCGGCGTCGTCTCCCCGGGCTCGTACTCGTGATCTCTTAATCGGCTGAGTGTATCTGCCACCTGATTTGATTTTCCCGGTCGATGTTCTACGGTCAGATCATATCCTTGCAGCAACAGCGCCCATCTCAACAATCTGTCGCTAGCGAACCGGCAGCTTTTGAGGAACGTCAACGCTTTATGGTCGGTTATCACTGTTATCTTCGCCCCCTTGAGGTAACTCTGAAATTTCTGGAGCGCCCAGACAATCGCGAGTAATTCCTTTTCGGTGGTCACGTATCCGACCTCGGCTCCCTTGAGCGTTCGACTCGCGAATGCGATGACTCCGATCTCGCCGTTTTCGTCCGTCTGTGCGAGCGTCGCCCCGAGTGCGTAATCGCTCGCGTCCGTCGTAAGGACGTACGGCTTTGTCACGTCGGGGTGTTCGAAGACGACCGACTCGCAAAATAATTCCTTCACTTTTTCGAATGCCCTTTCGTGTTCGTCCGTCCAGTTCCAGGTTTTTCCCTTTTTCAACAGTGCCAGTAGGGGCACCGTTTCCTCGGCGTGTCGGCTGGTAAATTTCGTATAGAAATTCACCAAACCGAGGAAACCCCGTAACTGCTTTATGTTGCGTGGTCTTGGGAATTCCTTGATGGACTTAATCTTGTCTGGTTGTGGTTGTATGCCCTTCGTCGTCACGATGTGCCCGAGGAATTTCACTTCGTTACGGAAAAAATGGGATTTCTCCATTTTCAGCGTCATGCCATGCTCGCGAATTTTTGAAAATAACTGCCGGAGATGTTGCAGATGTTGACTCGTGTCTGCGGAGACACACAGGAGGTCGTCTACAAAATTGATGATGAAATCCCCCGTATTTCGCAGGACGATGTCTAATCCCCGAACCAAGGCTGCCGTGCTCGTTTTTAATCCGAACGGGGTTACTGTGAATTCGTAGCATTTGTTTTCGTGTCGGAACGCAGTGTATTTTCTCGAGTCCGGATGCAGCGGAATTTGCCAGAAACTGCTGGTCAAATCTAGTGTCGACATGACCTTTGCACCCCCACATTTTTGAAAAATTTCCTCTGTCGGTAACGAGGAGTCGTAATCTTCTTCGAGATGCTCGTTCAGTTGTCTCGCATCGAGGCACAACCGAACCTCCCCGTTAGGCTTAATAACGGTTACCACAGGGTTTATGTACGTGCTCGTCGACCGCTGGATAATGCCTTGGGCGAGCATTTTGTGTATCTCGTCCGTTACTTTTCCCCGATAGGCCATGGGGACCGGATACGACCGTGCGACGAACGGTCTTTCGTCCTTCAGCACGAGTCGATGTTCGTACGCCTGCATCCGCCCTGGTCGCTTGCGGAATACGTCCCTGTATTCGAAGATTAGGGCCTTGAAAGCCTGCTGCACTTCGATCCCCACGTCCGTGCATTCCCGAAGCTTCTCATCGACCTCTGCTTCTCTTAGACACTCGTCGGCCGGATCTCGGAGTTCCCCGCTCATTATGTGTTTCGTCTCGGCGTCGTCCAGGTCTCCGTCCTCGTCAGCCCCCTCGACTCGTGCGAGGATCGCTCGGCTCTCCCCCATTTTCTTTCGTCCCTCCTTTCCTTTCTGGTGGCACTCCTCCATCTGCCAATATCCTTTCTCCAGCCGTCCCACAATTTTATCTCGCACTCGGATGACCTTTTCATGCGTGTCGACGAAGACCTCGAGCTTATCCATTGCGTCGATACCGAGAAGCACCGATTTTTGCAATCTCGGTATCACTAACAGGTTAATCTCTCCTTCGGAACCGTACACGTTCGCTTTTATCATCATTTGCTGCCTCACTCTTCCCGAACTTCCTCCGAATGCTCCCACCACGTTCAGCGATGTTACCGGCAAGGTCGGACAATTTTTAAATGCCTCCCGATTCTGCGAGTGGAACTCCTCCGAGATACAGGAGACCTCGCTACCACTGTCGACTAATGCACTCGCCACTGTTCCCTCGAGACCGATCGGCACCTCAGGGCACATGGGTCGTGCTTCGTCGTAAACCACGCTACCTTCCGGGCTTTCCGTGTCGAGGAGATAATCCTGTGGACTCTCGAAGATCGTTCGAATTTTTTTTTCGGTTCCTCTCGGGATTGCTCCTTGTCCGAAAACACCGACCCCCGTGTTTCCGGCCGTCGTTGGCATCGAAACCGGTCCAGGTTCGAGACGGGGTTGACGGTCCTCCCTCCTGCCCTCCTTGGCACCGACCTTCTCCTGGTCCATTTCTTCCTGATCCTCCCCCTTTCTCGGATTCGTCTCTCCCCCATTTCTCGCTACCCCTTTCCGTTCTTCCAACGGTTCGGCCGACTTGACGGTTGTCAGTTTTTCTTCGATACTTGACGCTTCTTCTCCCGATTTCCTTGCCGCTTCTCTCTCTCTTTCTCTCCTCTCTCGCCCGACTCTCCAACGCTCGTCCCTTCGCTTCTTCCGTTCCGTTTCTTGTCTCTCTCTCTCTTCTCTAGTTCTTTGGTCTTCCTTTTGTCTTTGTTCTTCTTCTCCTCTCCTTCTCTCCTGTTCCTTCCTTTCTTCTTCTTTTCTCTGTCTCTCCTCCCTTTTCTCTCTTTCTTCTTCTTTTCTCTGTATCTCCTCCTTTTTCTCTCTTTCTTCTTCTTTTCTCTGTATCTCCTCCTGTTTCTTTCTTTCTTCTTCTTGTCTCTGTCTCTCCTCCTTTTTCTTCTTCTCTTGCCTCTCTCTCTTTTCTCGTCGTCTCTTCTCCCCTATCTCCGATTTGGCCGCCGTTGCGTCTCGTGGCCTTTCTTCGTACCTTGCGGACGCAACGTTTATGCGTTTCCCTGGCTCACGCCTTGCGAGCCCGCCATCGCTCCTTGCACCTGCTGCATCGCCGGCGCTGGTGTCGAAGGCGGCGTCACGGGAAAAAATGGCGGCGGTATCGAGAAATTTGGAGTTAGCGCCGCCCCTGGTGGCCCCTGCCAGTAATTAGCCTGTTGCTGTTGTGGCAGAGGTCGGCCGTATGGATGGGCCGGGGATTGTTGAGGGCCGTTTTGCTGCCAACCGCGTTGCCCTCCACCATTTCCCCGACCGTTTCCCCGATTCACGTTGTTCCCTCGGCCGTACGTTCTCTCGCTGTCGTTCCGGGCATTTACCGTGCCACCGAGGTCGCTGCTCTCCAGCAGCTCGATCAGTTCGCTTACCTTCCCGATATTTCGTACGAGAATCGCCGTCCGGATGTTCTCGTCGAAATGTTTCGCGAGCCGACGGATCGTCTCCGGGTCGCCGATCGGTTCACTTAGATCGCGGACGTTTCCGATCACTCGCGTTGCGTATTCGGCTTTCGTGAGGCTCTGTCCTTCGATGAAATATGTGCCGAATTCCAAGTGCCGTTTGACCTTGTCTTGCATGTCACGGCCCCAATACCTCGCTCGGAACGCCTCTTCGAATTGCTGGATATTTGAAACTTCGGGTGCCACCAGCAGCCACCAGTCCAGTGCCTTTCCGACCATCGCATCGCCCATTATGCACCGGAACTCCAGGCCTTCAGGTTCGATAGCGTTGAAATGATCCTTCAGGGTGTTTAAATAGCGCATCGGCCTTTCGACACCGTCGCCTCGAAACGTGGGTGGCTTTCTTGACGCGACGTACGCCTTACTCGCATTCAGGCTTCCATACATCGTCGTTCCCAATATCGTTTGTGACCCGGCGTTTCTTGCCTGTGCGGCATATTCGCGAATTTCTTTCGCGTTGGCTTCGGCCGCTTGTAACGCCCTTATAGAGGTCTCCGTGACGCCCTCTACGCGGTCAATCAGTTCTCCCACCGTCACGTCCTGTGCTGCCAATCGTTCACGCGTGTGTGTATTGATCGCACCTTGCTCGTCTCTGATGCTCTTCCGCACGGTTGCGATTTTCCGATCGGTCTCTGCCTCGCTCTCGGTCACCGCTCGCGATAACGCTGTCAGCATTTGACCCTGGATTTCCCTAGTCCTGGCGGCGCATGCGGCTGACAACTTCTCCTGCGACCTTTCGAGGCTGTCGAATCGTTCCTGATGCTCCGCTTTCATCTGCATGAGGGTCATCAGAATGGCCCGGTTGCTGTCATCTCCGATTTCAACAGTTTTCTGTGGCCGACTGGGCCGCTCATTCCCCACATGGTTGGCTATCGTGTCCTGGGGGTTAGCTGGCGGAACGATCGACAGTCTGTTCATCTCTCCTTGCCGTCTAATGCCCCCTTGGCCGATCATCCCATCTGCCGTGGTCGACTCCCAGGCGAGGGTAAGGTTCGGGAGGTTCGCATCTATGATGCTTCCCTCCCCCGATTCTTCCGCCTCTCTATAATTTCCCTCGTCCAGCGTGACCTCCTCCGGGGTTCTTCTCTGTGCGTCCTCGAGGGCGTGTTGTGCCCTTAGCCGGTCCCGGCGCTCTCGCTCGGCTCGGTGGGCCTGTTCTTCGCTCTCCATCAGTTCCAGCTCCCGCTGTTCTTGGGCGAGGGATTTTCCGGGCATTTTTTTTGTTTAATGTTTCCGCTCTGACGCGGCCAATTCCTTTTTTCTCGAGCCCCACGTTGGGCGCCAAATGTAACAGGAGCAGGCTTCCTTACAATATTTTCTCCGAATTCGTGCACCTCCTGTAGAGGAATGGGCGCTCAAACGGAGGGATTCGTGTGCTCGAGTGTCCAGGAATTATGGGTTGGCGTATCAGAGACGGTTTTTATGTGGAAATAATGATTTTATTCGTAACCGGACAAGTTTTCAAGGATTTACAGTCTTTTCCCTTTCTTAAATTACTTCTTGTTATTTATTCTTTGTACAATAATTCTTTACTTGTTACCCAATTTGATTGACAAAATGCTTATTCTTAATTTCTTATCTTGTTCCCCCTTTTACTGGCGCTTTTATTGCTTGAGGTGGAGAGTATTATCGATCTGCATTATTATCGCGCGTTGACCTTTTCCGGTTATATTACCGCCGCCACATGCGAACGCCCTATGATTTCGGGTTGGTGGCTCGATAGCTCGTGTTCCCAAGATGGCCGCCGCTCGCGGCTGGCCGCGCTGTGACGTCACGGGGCCGCGTCGGCAGTGACAGCTCGCTCACCTCGCGACTTGCAATTGGTGTTTATTTATTCACTAACCGATTTTACCTGGATTTGGTGACATCGGTAAATGCAGGAGACGTGAATGAAACCCTGTGGGTGGTTTTTTCGGGTCCTCGGCGTTGTAAATTTTGCTCACCCGTTACTTCGGCTTTTCTGACCGGTCACTTTGGTCAATTTACCGCTTCGCGCCAAACGTTGCACAAATGTTTAACTTCGGATTTGGCACGCGATTCGACGTGTTACGAATTTTTCCGGATCAGTTTCACAATTTTTTATGAGTCCTCGACGCGACCATTACCAGTCCAGCGTGATGACTTTTTATACGTCCCGCGTTTCACACTTTTTCTGAGTTCGAAATTTGCACGAAATCTATAAGTTCTTTTTCGGCACGAATTTCGTAAGTTCACCCGGCACAGAAGTTTTCCGCACCGAAATTTATAAGTCCGAATCTGCACAGAAGTTTATAAGTCCGAGACTGCCCAGAAATTTATAAGTCCGGCGTGACGCAAATTTTTATAAGTCCAATTTCTGCACGAATGTTATAAGTTCAATTCGGCACAGAATTTTATAAGTCCAGCGTGACGCAAAATTTTTATAAGTCCGATTTCTGCACGAATTCTATAAGTCCAATTCGGCACAGAATTTTATAAGTCCACCGTAGCACAACATTTATAAGTTCTTTTTTGGCACTGTTTCACTTTAGTCACTTTTATTCCCTTTTACTCACTTTTACTGTTCACTTTTCACTTTTCACTATAAGTCCTTGGAGAGCTGGTGTAGACCCGGTGAGATGATTAACTGACTTCCGGTCGATTTCGTGCCTTTTTATATGCTAATTTTTGCCTCCCACTCGCGAAAATTGCATCTTTTTGGCGGACTTGCGCATGCGTATTTCGTTCTTGGTGTTTAATTTTTCTATTGGTCCTTCAAGGTTCTTCTCCCTTGTTCTCCAATTACCGGTGGGTTCTCCAGTGACGTCATTGCCCTTCTCGGCTTATCTCTAATCGGATGCCTTTCTCGGTGGCGGTGGCGTCATTTTTGTCCAATCGTTTGTTCTCCTTTTCCCTCGCTTTTTCGCTCTGGTTGGCCTTGATCGATATGGCCTCTCGTTTCCTTTCCGCGGCGCTGTGTGGCGCTTGCGGAGTGTGCTTGTGTTCTCTGGGTGTGCGTGGCTTCCCTATCGATCGGGTCCTTCTGGATCCCGCCCGATGGCGCCACTTGGCCTCTTTGCGTGCCTCTGCGTGGCCGCTGCCGTGCGCTCGATCTTACGGAGACGTTTCAATACACGGGGATGGCATTGTATTTTGAAAATTATTAACAATATCTACGAAAAATAAAATAAATTCAAGCATGAAGAATAAACATTAAGTCAGATCGTCATGATAAGGATATAAATAATGGGGAAAAATACAGAAAAGTATGGAAAATCGGGAAGAGAAATAACATCATTCACATAAAAATTCAGGGAAATAATCAAATAAATATTAAGATAAAAATGTATGTCAATTATTGTTAACTTTGCAATGAAAGCTCGTACAGCTTTCATTCAAATTTGTATGTTCATAAAATTCGTGATAAAATTTAAGTAATAAGTTAAAATGTCAAAATTATTGTAAAACTACGAAATTGGGAATATTTAATTAGTCAATCAAAGAAAGGAATCAGGTGGTGAGAGTGGGGAGACGAGGCGCAGGTGTGACAGCGGTGACGCGGGGGTGTCCGGCACTGAGGTTATTTATTCGCGCGCCCACCACCCATTCGGCACTTCCAGTACTTCTTCGACTTCTTCGCGACCAGGGCAAAGACTTCAATCTTGTATTGTACTTGGAGCCATTGACAAGGAATTTGTAAATCAACTTGTAAAATTTTCGAGCCAGTATTCGTTTTAACCAACTTCAATAAATAATTCATATCTTTCTGAATCATCCCATCGAAATCAAGTATACTTTTCCTGAAAATCATTTAATCATCAAAATCATCAATCCACATCGTAAAAATCTGAGAAGGACATTCGTCTCCGGAAATCGATCATCAGCATTCGATTCTGATTCGAATATTCAGCATTTTGGGAAGGGAGTTATCTGGAAATCGATCATCATCATTCGATTCTGACTCGAATATTCATCTGGAATTTGGGAAGGACGTTCCAATTCGATTCGAAAATCCATTCGTCATTCGATTCATTCGATCATTCATTCTGAGGTAAACCTATTTAAATCATATCTTAAGTCTTGGAAGTTATCATCTTCATCTTGAAAATTTCATTTCTTCTGAATATTCATTCGTCAATAATCATTTGTTAGTAATCAGTTGTCTGCATTTAATAGTTACCCTGGAAGCTTAAAATAGATATCCGTCAATAGATATCCGTTTGGGTCAATTTCATTCCAAATTCATCATGGTGCGTTAAAGTATTAGGACAGGTCGGGAGAAAACAGTGAGTGAGTGTGTAGGTGAGTCGTCGCGAGCCGTGCGTCGAGAGTGACGCGCGAGAGAAAGAGAGATAGCCGCGTATTATATTCCAGACGATAGAAAGAGCTAGCATCCAGCATTTTCTTGTCTAGTTTAAAATCATCACTTAAAATTCAGTAACTTTCAATTTTTAACCGCGAATAAAATTTGTCCAATAACCAATATATACACTCTAGGCCCTATCCCGAATTATTTTCCGAAAGGTTAGCTTCAAAACAGGTCCAAAACCTCGATAAAGCGTCATCTCCGAATAACGTGTAAAGGGAGGGTGTAAATTCTCCTTGACCGAGATGGAGTGAAAATTGCTGATCGGGACGTAACAAAAATTTGGGAGCTCGTCCAGGATCCAAAAAGAGTGTATATAAAATTTATAAATAAATAAATAAATAAATAAACCAATAAATAAAATAATTTTTTTGTGAAATGAGTAGTAAAGGCAAAATAAAATCATAAATGACTTCAACTCGTTCAAAATGTACTGTTTCGGATCATATCTTGCATGCCTATCCAGAAGACAGGAAAAAACCGGGCACAAGGAAATCGGGAAAATTAATAAATCCGAAAGATCAATCAACACAAGTGACAGATATTCAAGAATTCGATGAACCAAGCAGATTAGTAACGTCAACTCCATATCTCAAGGAGTCAGTAGCAAGTATAGAGAAAACATCGGAAAATTCAGGAAATAAAGTCCAATCGGATGCAACTGAAGCTCTTGGACATGAGATAGAACTTCTTGCGAAAACAATTGATGAGTATTTACACGAATTTCCAGACACAATTAATCCAAATCTCGAAAATCCGGCTGTAACTAATTCGAACTGTGAAAATCCTAACGATAGCGAAATAGAAGTTGTAGAACCAAAAATTGCAGAGAAAACCGTAATTAAACAATTCGAGGATTCTGAAAGTTCGTTTACATCAGCAACTGGTCTAACCACACCTTGGTTGAGATTGAGTAGTAGTTCAGGTACACTGCTAAGATCGAGATCCTCAGAAATAGATACAACACCGAGAAGAAGACCTTCTTTGGTAAAATCGTGTTCAAAATCTGTTTCACCTAGAAGAAAAAGTGCACCAAGTGATAGTGAAAATATCTTTGTAAAAGCAGCCAGAGCATTTGGATTGATTGGGGACAAAAAGGAAAGTTCAATCAAGCCAATAAATATCTGAAACAAATAAAAATCGGAGATAAATTTTTCAACGACATTTAATAGTTTAACTAGATTAGTATCATTGACAGAAAAAACATGTCCCAGAAAAACGAAATATACTGCTAATAGATTGCGATCAAGAAGGGATTCGAGTCAAAAACTTAAAGTGTTACGTAGGAAACAAATACCGGAAAAAGTTGTACGAAACCTCTCTAAAAAAATGGCACCAGTGATGCCATCTGTTCAGCGAAAGAAAAGGAGTAAAATAAACGAAATAATGGATACAGGTAATAATGGTAGAAATCTCGAAAATATCAATTACGCTCAAATTGACGAGGAAGGTAGCAACGACGGGCGTGACGGTGACCGCCGTAGCGGCAACGGCGGCGGCGGTGGCGATAACGGCAACGGAAGGGGAGGAGGCGGTCATGATAACGCGAACAAAAAACCTTTTCGTCGGACGACACCAGATGTAACGCGACCGATATTAAATTTGAGTGCAGGTAGAATCGGAAATCTGAGAGACGCTTTGCAGGTGATACCGGAGTTCAATGGAAACCGAAACTCGTTGGAACGGTATATCGCCGGATTGGAAGGCGGTATGGAAATAGTTGGAGCGGAAAACGAACAACATTTATTGAGACTGGCAAGGTCAAAATTAGTAGGAGACGTATGGAACCGAGTCTCGAAAAATAAGTTCGAGAGCATCGATGAGTATATCGAGTATTTGAAGACAACTTATGATCCTCCGAGAGATATTTATCAGTTGCAAGGAGAAATAGTAAGTAGTGCCCAACTGAATAAGGATACAGTGGATCAGTATGCGCATCGTATTCGTGAATTAGCCAAAAAAATCAGCGAGGCTCATTATTACAAGAAAGGATACTTGGGCCAAGAAGAAAACGATTCAATAGATGAAATGGCATGCAGCTGTTTTATAAGAGGGTTGAAACCGGAAATACGAGATCAAATGAAAACAGAGGAAACTACTCTCAGAGAAGCAATTCACGAAGCGAAAAGGGTTGAACGAGAATTAGCAGACTTAAAAAGATTGAGAGAGGATGCTGAAGTAAAGCAAAAATCAGAAAAGGAACCTGAAAAAACATCAAAGAAAGCAAGCGTGAAAATCATTGAAGAAGCTAAAGAAGAATCAACTGTAGCCGTGGTAAACACCATTACACCAGCGGTGAATAATTGTCAGATTTGCGGTAAAAAAGGGCATCTTGCTACAACTTGTTGGAGTGCTTCAGGGGCAACTCCACCCAACAAATGTCAGACTTGTGGAAAATTGGGTCACACACCTGATAAAGTAAAGTATCGGGAAAAATCGAGCATCAGATTCAATTAATTTGTCAATATTGCAAAAAACCAGGTCATTCTGCAGATAATTGTTTTAAAATTCCTGGAGCGGTCGCGCAAACAAATACGATCATGATTTGTCAGATTTGCCGAAAAAGGGGACACACGACAGACAAATGTTATAGTAATCCATGTAGAAATTGCGGTCGAAAAGGGCATTTGACTGAGTCTTGTCGTAGTGTACAGCAACCAATACAGAATTCGGCAAATAATTTCAATCAGATTGCTCAACAAAATCGATAAAAAATTCCTCAAGGTCAGACATCTCAAATTCAATGTCAAATCTGTAACGGATGGGGACATTCAGCTCTTGCATGTAACCAACAAAAACAGGGAAATATAGGAAATCAGAACGTTGGAGGATCAAAGAGTTATTCGCAAGCAGTGACGCAACAACAAAATTCCGTCAATCAACAGCAAAACCAAGTAAATCAAGTGATATGCAATTATTGTAAGAATCCGGTCATTATTTAACGGAATGGTAAATCCGTATCAGCAACAACAACCGGAGGGCAGCGTAACAGGGAAACGCGGATGGCCGTCCAGCACAGGGTGCCCAGGCACAGGCCATCGTGAATACCCAAGCGCACCCAACCCTTACGATCAAGGCTTGTACCGATTTGGGTCGGAACCCGAAATTATTGACGTATATTTGTAACGGCTCCAGCCTCTTCCCACAAATATTATTTTTCGCGACGGCTTCACTTTTCCGCCGCGTCTTAATTCGTGGAACCTGCAGCTTATCTGCATCCGCTCTCACGGCTCGAAGCCGTGAGAAGGGCCCTATCAGCAAGCGTCGCGACTGTCCGTTGCGACTTTGTTGCGGGGTCCGAGGCCCTCAGCCTCGCACCTCAGAGCGGCAGTCCAGCTCGAGCCTTCGACTGCGGTACACTCTCCCGAAACTCTCTAAACTACGCTGCGACGAATAAACCACATACATATATATATATACTACATCTCCGACTTGTCACACTTTTTACACCTGCATCGGCCATCGTTACATGGTGTCAGAGTGGGCGAATTAGATAAACGCGCTAACACACACAAAAAAAATTAATAACTAAAAATCGAAAAAAATTTTTTCTACTTTTTCAAACTTTGTTTGAAAAACCCCTCGACCGAATCGTCGGTGCTCGAGCCGTGCTCGCACCACAACCCGGAGTGAAAAAAAAGAAGTTATTGAAAAAAAAAGTTGAAGGAAGGAAGAGACAGTGACAGTGCATATACAAAAAAAAAAAAAAAACAACACGAAAAAGTGAGAAACAAACAACAGTGCTGAACAATAAGTGAAAAAAAAACTATAACAATAACAGTGAAAAGACGCTATAATAACAAATTAGCAAATAAAAAGCGAAAAGACGCTATAATAAAACAGTGAAAAGACACTATTAATAAT
The DNA here is from genome assembly GCA_964017025.1 of Stenichneumon culpator. Classification (NCBI taxonomy): domain Eukaryota; kingdom Metazoa; phylum Arthropoda; class Insecta; order Hymenoptera; family Ichneumonidae; genus Stenichneumon; species Stenichneumon culpator. The sequence continues at coordinate 19,280,678 of OZ024771.1, forward strand.
TAACCTAGACATAAATAATACATATACATATATATATACAAATATACAGAACAGTAGACATAAACAGTTAGCTAACAAAAAAGAGCAATAGCACACAGTGAAAAAAAAAAAAAAAAAAAATTATTATTGCGTGTCGAGTGAGAGTGCGCGAGCGACGTCGGATTTACCGACCGCGGAGAAAACCCCGCGTAATAGCAGCCGCCGTCGTTACCATCGACCGTCGCATCGACCCGCCCTGTCGATCGACATACCATCCGCCACCGCAGAAAAAATAAAAAATTGAAGGAAGGAAGGACGTCCCGAAAGTAAAATTCGAAGGAAGGAAGGAAGGAAGCAAAAAAAAAAATCAATCAAGGAATATAAACAAAAAAAAAGGAAAAACCCATGCAACTATTATTCACAATCATACTGGCAATGTAAGTACCCTCCATTTTTACACACTTTACCTATTTTATCTACTTTATTTTTAAAAAAAAGGAAAAAAAAGAGACAGGAAACGAAAAAAAATATTTTTCCCTTTCACGACCCCACGGGAACCGAGCGCCGACACGCGACGCGTGTATAAAGCGTACGACCGCGAAAAGGGTACGTGACAACAAAAAAAAACTAACTAACAAACAACTTCCCTCCCTTTTCATACATTCCCTACAAATAAATAAATATATATACAATAATTACAACTTAAATAAAATAAAACAGAGAAAATATATATACATATACATATGTACAAAAAAAAATAATAATAAAAAAATAAAATAAAATAAAAAATAATAAAAAAAATAATAATAATAATAAAAAAAAAACTTTTTTGATGCGCTACACAAGTAGCAGCAACAGCATCCAATAAATAACAATAATAATAATAATAAACAAATAATTCGATAAAACAAAAAAAATATACTTTTCAATATAATAATTCGATAAATTGATACTACATTGATTGATGCTATACTAATTTGACAAATTCAAAAAAAAAGAGAGAAATACAAAAAAAAAACGTATTTTCTTTTTTTTTCCTTTTTACCGCGCCCCACACCAATTGGCAGCGAACATATACATATGCATAAATAATTCCTTTTCGCCTAACTAACAAATAAATATTCGTTTTTTTATTACCCTCTTTTTCAAACAAAAAATGTAATAATAACAAAGAAATAACGCGCCTCACACCAGATGGCAGCGAAATAATATATATATATACAAACCAACAACCAATACAAACAATAAGCCATCAAATAAAATAACAATACATATTTATATATAATAATAATCTATATTTAATAGAAAAAAGGGGAATTCTACTGCGCCTCACATTAGACAGCAGCAAAACAAAACACCCCAACAACAACAACAACAAAAAAAACAACAAACTGCAAAACAAAAAAAAAGAAACGAAATATTTACAAAATATACAAAGATATATACATAGATATATATATGTATATATATATCAAATACAAAAAAATCCCCAATTGCGCCTCATGTTAGACGGCAGCAACACAACGAAAAATCTATCTATATTTTGTTATTTTTTCTTTATTAATTGGGTAGTTTAATAACTACACCAAAATTGATCCACCAGTGCCGCCTCAGCGCCCCGCGCGAACACACGGCGGAAATAATTTTTTCCGCCGTCCACTATCTGCCGATCGATTCCCGCTACGACCACCCTACACAATGGCGAGCAGCTCGATAACGCTCCGCGATATGCAAAATCTTATACCGAATTTTAACGGGAAAAATACCCCCCTCAACGACTTTATACGCGCTTGTAAAAAAGCCGCGAAAATCGTCTCAGAAAACGACCAACCGCAACTCCTTGAAATAATACAACTTAAATTATCAGGAGTTGCCGCCGACATTGCCGACGCGAAAACATATAACACTTTAGAGCCACTCCTGAGAGATCTCAGGAACGCGCTCGAAAAACCAGTCGAATTATCAGATCTCGAATTAGAACTAAAATCAAATTCTCAAAATTACAACGAGTCGGTACTCGATTACGCAACTCGCACGCGAAAAATCGCAACTAGAATTGAAAACAGACTAAGAGAAGTCTATCGAGCGGAAAATCAGCAACAATACCTGCAAAACCGTACGGACGAAGTACGACAAACCGTCATAAAAGCTTTCATTCGCGGACTTTTCGACCAGATCGCAAACATAATAATGCAAAAAAATGTTCTTACCCTCGACAGCGCAGTCGACGAAGCGCTTAACATCGAGAACGAACTCGTCCGCAGACAAACTGTACATCAGGGACGGCAGCGCGATAAATCGGAGACTAGGGACAAAAGTCCAGAAAAAGCGAAAGTTCGGTTCACGCAATTAACCGACAACAACAGATTAAAATTCTGCGAAGTCCACCGCGAGAACCCTACGCATTCAACGTCGGAATGCTACTCCGTGCAACGATTGCGCGAAAATACGAACACGCGCATCAACAGTCGCCAATATCAAAATAACTCACCGTACCAGAACTACTCTCGTGGAGGTTTTCAAAATAACCCACGGGGGAATTATCAAAACAATTCACCGGGTAATTTCCGAAACAATTCTCGCGGAAATTATAGAAACAACTCACCTGGTAATTATCGAAATAATTCACCCGGCAACTTCCAAAACAACTCACGCGGTACGTACCAAAATAACCCACGTGGAGGTTATCAAAACAATTCGCGCGGAAATTACCAAAACAATCCGCGAAATAATTATCGAGACAATTCACGCGAAAATTATCGCGAGAGCCCGGGCGATTATCAGAGCAATCCACAGCGAAGCAGTTCGCGGGATTACAATTATCAGAATAACCCGCAACAAAACAACTCGTGGGAAAATAATTACAACAATAGAGACAATCGAAATAATTCGCGAGATCGTAACTATCGCGATAGCTCACGCGACCGAAATAATCGGGACAATTCTCGCGACCGAAACAGCCGAGACAACTCGCGAGACAGACAAAACTCGAGCAACAGTCGAAACTCGCGTAAATCGGATCATCAGTCGAGCCTTGATGCAGTGCAAATCGAACAAATTTTCGAGCGCCTGCTTCAAAAAAACGAGAGATCCGCCTCTCGCGACAGCGCAACGAGAGGTCGGACACCGGAGCGCTCGTCAACGACAAATTAACAAAAGACGCAGATAAAGCGCAAACCAAGCCGGAACTTGTAAAATACGTAGGATCTAAGCATGTAAAAAGTGTAGACGGTAGAGTAACTATTAGAAAGGCGACAATTAAATTAGGATTGTCGCGCCGGCATAGACCACCAACGGTGACACTAGAATCCCCAGATCTATTTACCAAGCGGGCCTTGTTTCTCGCCGATACCGGAGCGGAAATAAACCTGCTGAAAGAATCATTACTTGGCCTGCGTACGAAAGTAGATCCGACGCTAATTTACGAGCTTAGCGGAATCACTGATGGTACAGCAAAAACACTCGGTAGATGCTACCTGAGAATCAAAGAGTTTAAAGTCGAATTCCACTTAGTGGAAGACTTTTTCCCGATCATGCAGGACGCTATTCTCGGCGATGTCTTCTTCAGGGAGACTCCAGCGGACATTCTCTATAGCGAAGCCTGCATCGCATTTGCCAGCTATCGAATCCCGTTCGAGAGCTTCGAACGAGTGACGATACCAAGCAGATCAAAACTAATTATACCTATCAGACTAAAGCCAACCGATCTTGAGGAGGGATATATTCCTAGAATGGACGTAGGCCATCGGCTCTACTTGGGAAACGCTCTTGTCAAAAACACCAACGGAATCGCATACCTTTGCACGATTAATTCGCATAATTGCGAAATCAATCTGGAAATTCCGACAGTCGAGCTGATACCGGTAGAAGCTATTTCAGAAAAACCGATCGATAACTTCATGTCGGGCGACTCTCACACTTCTCAGCGTGAGAACTGTGCAGAAGTGCGCTCGATACAGTTAGACGATGAATCTAGGCTCGAAGCCCTTCGAGCACTCTTACAACTTGACCACCTCAACGAAACGGAAAGAGACCACGTACTCCAACTAGTCTCAGAATACCAACATCTATTTTGTCTACCTGGAGATCGGTTAGGCCACACGACATTAACGAAACACGAAATCTATACAACGGACAACAGACCGATCAATACAAAACAGTATAAGGTTTCCACCAGTACACAAAAAGGAGATACAAAACCAGGTCAGCGATATGCTAGACAAGGGAATTATACAACCATCCCTTTCTCCCTATAATTCTCCAGTTTGGGTCGTTCCCAAAAAACCAGATTCAAAAGGTAACAAAAAATGGCGAATCGTTATCGATTTTCGAAAACTTAACGATAAAACCACGCCAGACGCGTACCCACTTCCAAATATCATCGATATATTGGACCAACTGGGTAACGCCCGTTACTTTTCAACATTCGACTTGGCGTCCGGTTTCTATCAAATAGAAATGCACCCAGCGGATCGACACAAAACCGCTTTCTCGACTCCAAACGGGCATTACGAGTACTGTCGAATGCCGTTCGGACTCAAAAACGCGCCAGCAACCTTCCAGAGGTTGATGGACGTCGTGTTATCCGGACTCCAAGGCACAGACCTTTTCGTCTATTTAGACGATATAGTAATATACGCACGGGACATGACAGAACACGAAAATAAATTCAAAGCCCTAGCAAAACGCCTAACATCAGCGGGACTAACGTTACAGACGGAGAAATGCCACTTCCTGAATAGAGAAGTGACCTATTTGGGGCATATTATATCCTCAGATGGCGTTAGACCAAATAGCCACAACATACACGCGGTAGAGAACTTTCCAGTACCCAAAGACAAAAAAGGAATTAAGCAATTCGTCGCACTCGCTGGATACTACCGACGGTTTATCCGCGACTTTGCGAAAATTGCTATTCCTCTAACGGTACAACTAAAAAAGTCCGAGAAATTCACTTGGACAAACGAATGCCAATCAGCATTCGAGTACCTAAAGGCAAGAATCATCGAACGACCGGTTCTAAAATATCCGGATTTCGACAAAACTTGCACTCTCACCACAGACGCATCAGACTACGCCATAGGCGCAGTACTTAGCCAGAAACACGGCGACTTTGACCATCCGATAGCGTTTTACTCGAGAGCATTGAAAAAAACTGAAATCGCGTACGACGCGATGAAAAAAGAATTACTAGCAATAGTAAACGCGATAGAGTACTTCAAAATGTACTTATATGGGAAACGCTTTACGCTCGTTACGGATAACAGAGCGTTAACCTACATCAAAAACAAACCTGATATCCCGCAGCAACTGCAGCGATGGCAGATCATACTAAACGGGTATGATTATGACATCGTACACAAACCAGGTAAACTCAACGTCGTCGCCGACGCTTTATCGCGAAACCCCGCAGAAATTATGCCAATCAGGCAACGCGAGGAAAGCTCGTCAGATAATATCGCGAACCAGGAGTCAAAAAAGCAGAAATTAACTCCCAAATCGTCACCTGAAACCAGGAATCGGTCAACGACTGATACAGGTTCAGGAAATCCAGCGCCGAGGAAGAAGCGAATTATACAGGAAGACAGCGAAGCTGCACCCGACGAATCAACGGAACAGGTAACGAAACAAACCCAGCAAGATACAAACCCACAACCGGAAAAGACAAAAACCAAGCAAAAAACGGAGAGTGTACCCACAAAAATCAATCCAGACATAAACAACGAAACATCAACTTCGGAATTATACGAAAACGAAGGCGAACTCATTCAACCGATCAAGCGAATGATTGAAGAGCTGTACTCAAAGGAGAATACGCAACCACAACGGCGACTCTCCAAACGTCCGGTCGATACAACGGACGACGAAGGAAATAGGCAACGACCACGCAAACAAATCAGGAAACGAGATGATAAAGGAAAACAATATAAAAATACGGATATAGAGGATAGCACAACAGAAGATGAAGGAAACAGCCCAACGAGGCAACAAAACGAAAACAGCCCAACGAGGCAACAAAACGAAAACAGCCCAACGAGGCAGAAAAACAAAAGAAGCTCAACGAAGCAACAAACCGAAAAAAGCCTAATGAGGCAACAAAAAGAAAAGAGCCCAATGAGGCCAAGTAAAACAAAAAGCTTATCGCAGCACAGCAAAAGCGAGTTTCGCGAAAAAGTCAGCCCTGATGGGAAAGCCGGCAACTTATACGGTGACAAAAGCGAAAAAACAAATGGATCCGAAAACAAAAATGACAACCAAAAGGCGAAAAATAAGGAAAAAGATATGGAACACGAAACGGAATCCGAGAACGAGAACGCTGGCGAACCATCTGTTCAGCCGACCTTTAGGTAACCACCTTCAGTTCCGACACAAAAATCCAATGATCTACAAAAAGACGAAAACAGCGGAAAACGGACGTTTCCACCGCACTTTCGTTCACCACCCGCACCCGTAGAACCTCGGAAGAATACAACATCAAAGCAACCAGAGAAACGGTTGCCCAAACCAATAAAACAACGAACGAAAAAGACGCCAAAAGAACCGACTCGGCGTAGTGAAAGGTTGGCAAATAAAAAACCAAGGGTTCCGGATAATCAACCAAAAAAGCAACCAATAACGAAAAACTTGAATGAAACTGGGAATCTGTCACCCGAGATGACGGACGAATACTGGGATTCCAAAGTTACGCGCAGCACTCGCAAAACCAGAGGACGAAAAACAAAAACTCGATTCCAGCCTCCGGACTCAACATCCTCGGACTCAGACCCACCGCCATCACCACAACTAACACCAGAATATTGGGATTCTAGAGTTACCTACACGGACGATACTCCAATACATGTAAATCCCGAGGATCCACAATCAAAAACGAAATCACCTGTGCCAGTGTCACCCGAAATGACACAGGAATATTGTGACTCAAAAATCACAAAAACTCCGGATAATACACCACCAGTGGAGCAAACAACCCCTCAACGATTCGAGCAACCAACCGCAGTGCCAAGCACTCCCAAGAGGATCGACTTACCAATTGCCACACCGAGAACCCCAGCAGAACAACCAGCCGCCACACCAGGGTGTTCATGGCAAATCGACGAACCAGCCGCCACACCAGGGTGTTCATGGCGAATCGACGACCACACACCAGAACAACCAATCCTCACACCAAGGCGTTCACAGCAGATTGAGGACAGTTCATCATCAATGGACATTGGACCAACATTTGAATCGCCACCGTGGATTCCGCATGAGACAACAGAATGCTCTAAATCAGACGAATCACGATTAGCTACACCTCGGAAACCTTCTCCAGCGTTAGCGAACCAATACCATCAAATGTCGGCATCGTCAGAAAGTGATTCTGACAACGACTCAACGTACAGACCATCGCAATATCAACGAAAACGTCTAACACTACAAACTCCACCAACAACAAGAGGAATAACGATAACAGAAGACGTACAACTAAAAAATAATATCGTAGTAACACAGGAAAACATCCTGGCGCAGGAAGATAACATCGCACACTTCCTGTCAGCCGATGGTGTCATGGACACAATGGTTTCAAAAATACTCGCGGAAAAGGGTAAGCTCACCCAATCGGTATTCTCGCAGTTCGATCCCGGAATCGGACACATTTTCGTCACACGCGACAAAACACTACGATACATCACGATAATTTGTAAAAATAAATCGACAGACGCTACTAGTACACTTACAATTAAAAAATGTCTAGAAACCCTTGTACAGACGCTAGTAGAAAACAAAATCACATCGTGTACTCTATCCAAAGACCCAAAAATTATCGACACGTTTTTGTGGTCTAACATCAAAGGATATCTACGAGTACTCGCGATCAACTCAAACATCACCTTTAGGCTATGCGAAGGTCTTATAACCGTTCCAGACCAGGAAGATAGGCAAAATATCATCAGAGAGCTACACGGATCCGCAGTCGGAGGTCACAAAGGTGTGACAAAAACTTATCAGCGCATCCTCTCCCAGTACTACTGGCGAGGATTAAAAAAGGACGTAGAAAAGTTCATAAAATACTGCTTCGACGGCCAGAAAAACAAACTAGTCCGCGTAAAAAATAAAGCTCCTATGATGATTACCGACACACCACCGCAACCCTTCGATAAAGTAGCCATCGATATCGTAGGTCCATTGCGTGAAACAAAAAATGGACATACGTACTTACTGACTATCCTCGACTTATTCAGTAAGTTCAGTATAGCAGTACCATTAAAACACCAAACGTCAATAGACGTAGCGAGAGCGCTCTGTACAACCTTGATATCAACTTTCGGCGCGCCTCGCGCGATACTAACCGATCAAGGTACGAATTTTATGTCGGAAATGTTCAGAGATTTCGCACAGCTATTTCAGATAGAACAGCACAGAACAACCGCGTATCACCCACAATCGAACGGCGCAATCGAACGCAGCCATCACGTTCTTGTGGAATATCTAAAGCATTTCATCGACAGTAATCGAGACTGGGATGAACTGCTTACATTTGCGACACTTTCATACAACACCAGCATACACGAAAGTACACGGTTCACCCCATACGAATTAGTATTTGGTAGGAGAGCTCGAACACCTTCAGAGTTCCCACCACCTGAAAAAATCATAACCTACGACGACTACATGACAGACCTAATGAGAAATCTCAGAAACGTTCAAGAACTCGCCTTAGAAAAGGCAATAAAGTTCAAAGAACGAACCAAAAGATACTACGATAAAAGAACTGTAGAACCGGAATATCAAGTAGGCCAACTCGTTCTCATAAAGAACGAACGTGAACGAGCAAATTTGATAAGGACTGGCTAGGCCCATACAAAATCACAGAAATCCCAAACAAGCGCAACATTACAATACAATTAGACGACAATACGACAAAAACTCTACACGTGGATAAAATTAAATTGGCATATGTTGCAGATGCCACGCTAATTCCGTAAGGGCGTCCGCACCAGACGCCTTCAAAATTACACCACTGACGAAAAACCCTGGATTCTACTCGGAGTCCTTGGGCACACTTCATTCATATCATACAACATGGACGCTGATAACGTACATAGACACATATGGATTCACATCCAGACGACAACAAATACAGGAAAACCTTGACGCCGCCAACGCATTTTGTTCCACCTTACGAGGTCACTGCCTAACCAGAGGTCAGCTGCAAAACATACAAGCCCGACTTAACAACGTCGCGAATGCAGAAGCAACCTTACAGGAGCTGATACCATCAATCCAACTCGATTCAACTGACAAACGAAAGAAACGCGCGCCATTAGGATTCATAGGAAAAATCAACAAGATACTTTTCGGAACAATGGACAGTGAAGACTCAGATAGAATAGACTCACAAATCGATGCATTAGCAAACACAACCGCCGAATTGGCAGAAATCGTACTAAACCAAACACATATAATCAAATCAGGCTTCAATTTTACCCAAACTCAAATCACCCAACTAACAAACAGAATAAATACGGAAATCAAAGAAATCGAACTGAAACAGGCAGCACTTGAATACGAATTACACGTAATCCAGAAACTGATAACATACACTGCTTCCGTAGAGGAAACACTTATCCAGTACGAAATTGATTTGGAAATATTGACAAACGCAGTACTATTCGCGAAAATGGGACAGATACACCCTGAAATACTCTCAGCAAAAAAGATACTGACTAGCGCAGAAGCGATCCGAAAATCAACACCAAACACAATATTCCCTATACCACTCAGCACGGAATATGTTCCGGAATTAACCAAAATAATCGAGCTCACAGCGTTCCATAACGGAGAACGGCTTATCTATGTCATCAAAATTCCGCTTTTGGATCTTACACAATACAAACTATACCAACATCTGTCCGTCCCAGTACGCCAACTCTCAGCGGCAAAAGGCGCGAGATTCGCGTACATCAAACCGGCAGTCCGATACACCGCAGTCTCCGAAGACTTCAGTAGTTATTTCAATTTGGAGGACGAAAGCGAATGTAAATTCATAGTTAATCGATATATTTGCAAACAAATTTATCCCGTAGCACAGATCAACGACGAAACTGAATGCGAGGTTCAACTCCTCGTTAACCCACAATTTGGCAATCTAGAATCATGCGACATCAGACTAAAAATGCTAAAACAAACCTACCGGAAAAAAATTCGTAACGCAAACGCATGGCTGTACGCAGCACCAAAACCAGAAACCTTATACCTTATTTGCGATGGCCACAAATCAATTATTGGAACAATCGAAAACGCTGGAATACTACAAGTCGAACCTACCTGCCGAGTAAAAACCCGAACAACGACACTAAATCCTTCAGTAGAAATAAAATCCTCAATCGAAGTAAAATTTGCACACACACCGGTTTTGAATATCACAGCAATGATCCAAAAATCAATAAAAAACGTGGAAAACATCAACCTCACGGAAATCATAGTAGAGACAGAAACACTTACAGGTCTATCAAACACGAATCCGATACACGACGATTTAACGAAAAACGAGGTAGCATTAAAGGCCATCATTACAAAAGCAAGGGAGATCTCAAAAACCCACCACATGAGTCACAGACTCTCCACATTAGAAACCATACTAAAATATAGTGGAATCTCCCTCGCTTCCATCATGCTGTTAGCAGTAGTCGGATGGAAGCTCTCTCTATTCGGGAAAATATCTAGCTTATACAAAATCATATCCTGCGTAACAAAGAAACGAAAGAAAATAACACATCAACAAGCCGACATGGCTCCCGAACCGACCGTTGCCTATCATAGACAGCCGATAGAGTTGGTCGAAACCCAACCACAACCGGTTACCGAATGTAGGGAGGTCGCTATTATCACAGACCATCCACCCCAACTAGCCCGTAGACCGATCTACGCGCTAACATACCACGATCGTAACGCGCTACCATAAAAAAAAAATAAAAATAAAAATATATATAATAAAAAAAAGACAAAGCGCGAGAAAGTAACAAAACATAATAATCATAATAATAAATAATAACCAAATACGTTGAGACGTTGCTCAAGTCCGCTCGCCTCCAAAACCCTTTTGGAGCACGGCGGAGAATCGGAGCAGCGACGAGGACCGCGAGAAACCGAGCGCCTCGGTAAGGTAGAGCGCACGACAGACCGGCGCATACCCATGGAGTCGACGGCCGAGAACCACCTATCTTACCCCGACACCCAGCGCGCATTTTGGAGCACGCGCCTGTCACGCAGCGATTACGTCAGCCGCGCGTGATCACCGGTGGCGCGGAAAGAAGGGCCGATTGACGTCACATTGACGTCACGCGGCCAGGAAGGGGACACAGATTCGGGCCGTGCGCACCCGGCGCTCGGATATAAAAGGAGACCCGAACGCATGGAAACTCACTCTTAGCTGAACGGTGACTTCGCTCACTACTAAGATTCCCTTCCATCAAGCATCGGCAACTTTCTTTGGGGACAAAGATAACTGCTGTTGTCTTGATTACCCCTTTACCTGAAATACAGCGTCGGCGACTTCTCTCGGGGACGGGAGTAACTGCTGCCGTCTGTGAGCCCTTCCTCTCCGAAAAATACAGCGTCGGCGACTTCTCTCGGGGACGGGAGAGACTGCTGCCGTCTGTCTCCCCGGGCGATTTTTTTTTCTTTCTTCTTATATTTATATATATTTCCTTTTTTGAATTTATATCTCGGCGGATTTAATAATTTTTTTTTGTACCAACGATTTGGACTGTAATTAAAATAAATCAAAAATATTTAATTGACGTCAAATTCCGTCTCGAATTTTTATTCCACAGCACCTGCCCTCACAAGATTAACAAGTGAGCAAAGAACTCACATAACGTCGCTTTTGGAGCAGTGAGTTGTAAGCCTCCAAAAGTGATACGTTACAACTGGCGCCCAACGTGGGGCAGGTGCGCTAAAATTCGAGTTTTTAATTAGTTAAGTAAAGTCAGGAATTAGGTTAAAATTAAATTAAATTCCATTTAAAATGTCGGACGACGACAATAAAAGTATAACATCCGGAGAAGAATCTCAGGGGGAAGAGTCCGGTAAAGAAATAGATCTAAAACAAAAGAATAAGCGGCGAAAGGAGAAACGGCAGGAAAAAGATCCGGAGGATGAGACTACCGCGATCAAAGATCAAGAAGAGAAAGAACAGGAGGAACAACCTGCCGATAATCCAACAGAGGAAGAAGTCCAAGAACTCCTTGACTCAGGAGTAGGAATTAATGCCGGCGATATCACGCTCCCGCACAAGGCATCCGAAGTCTTTTCGGATCCCGAACATGGGAAGTTCGGAGAGGCTAGCAATCCACTCGCCCAACAAGTAAAAGGAAAATTTGGGGAGAAAAGTAAACCTCTTGCTAGTCAGGTACAATCGAAGCGCGTACTGGCAAAATCGCGGGAATCGACGACCACCGAGGAAGTCATGCTGGACATCCGACAGGCGATCCGAGACCTCAACGTACGTATGGAGGAACAGCGACAGGAATCCAAGAACCAACGTGCCGAGATAGTGAAAACTCTCGAGCAACGAGATAAGTATCTGCTCGAAGCAGTAGACAGACGTCTCGCTGTAATTGAAATCCGGGTCATTGACAAAATGAAGATGGTACAGACCCAAGTTGCAACTGAGGTCCACAAAATTACCCGACCGCTCGAAAATAAGATCAAGGAGCTTGAAACAAAATTCGTGGACAACTCCGAAAGGATGAGCATACTGGAAGTAAACGACGCGCAGCAGCGACTCGCGCATCAGGAACTAGAAAAAAAACTGCAAGCATTGGCCAATAAACTCGAGAATAAACCGGATACCGAAAGTACCCGAATTATTAAACATCCCGATAAGATACGGGAATGGGAGCAACAAGATGCCGACTCGATAATTGAGGAAAGAACTGTCCGGGGACGATCTAGGACGTTCATGGAATCACAAATTCGTCTAAGACCACCTACGTTCGACGGCTTGGGCAAAATAAGGCCGATGAAATTTCTGCGGGAGTTTCGGCAATACTGCGAAGTCACGCAGCCAAACCTGCCGGAATTAAAATATTTGCTCGGTCAGTGTCTCGAGAAAACAGCAAAGGAGTGGTGGCTTCTCGTCGAGGAACAGATACACTCACTCGAGGATGTAGAGCGCAGTTTCCAACAAAGATATTGGAGCCGAGACGTCCAGAGAAAAATCCGCAGAAATCTGGAATTTGGATTTTTCGAAGAAAATAACTCGACGAGAGTCGAGTATGCTACCAGAATGTTCGGGAGTGCACGGGATTTAATTCCTCCTCCATCCGATAAGGAAATTGTCGGATCACTGGCCCAACATTTTACGGACGAAATTCAAGCCACTATCATAGGGCGAGGATTCGAAACACTCGAGGCTCTCATACAATTTCTCGAAAAAATCGATCAAGGTGGACCAACTAACGCCCACCGAAATAAAGAAGCAAATAAAAAATCGGAGACGCAAAACAAGGCCTCAGAAAAGCCGAAACCGGTTAACACATCCGGTGTTCCGAATCAACAACCTATGCAGACGAACCAAGGTTGGGGGGGGCCGCGAACATGGAGTCGACCATATAATGCCGGGGAACGGTCCCAAAATCAAACTGCTCCCCCGAAACCAAACAATACGGTCCAAGCGTTAAAAACGCAGAAGGATTTAGAGAAGCCGAGTACATCGGCGGCGGGAAACGCATAGCCGTTGTACCCGTCCCGGCGAACAAAAATTTAGTAAACGACAGGCGGTGTACAACGAAAAAACGAATCAAACATGAAGAAGAAGAGAGAAAAGGGATCCCGATAAATACGATTTTCTCTGACACACGAGAATTTTTGATGGGGGACCAAATTAACGAGGAAAAATTCCCGTTAGTAGAGTGTCCGGAAATTTATGCAAAGATAGAGGGAATCCCGGTCACCGTGCTGGTAGATAGCGGTGCAAAAGTCACCGCGATATCAGAAGAATTCTTCGTGGAGAATCGGGAAGTTTTTAAGAACTGTCCCATTCTCCCGGTGACCGGGGTTACTGTAAAGGGGGCGGTCAAAGGACGACCCTGCAAAATAAATAAACAAATAATGGCGACCACGGAAATCGGGAAGATCCGCATCTACGTAAGATATTTGGTCATTCCAGGACTAATCCGGGATGCACTTTTCGGAGTCGACACCCTACATCCTCTAAGAAGCCTTATCGACCTCGAGAACGAGACTCTCAAGGTTAAATATAACGAGCTTACTGACACGGTACCGACAAACACCGTACAGAAAGAGGAAGAAAAATATGGGTCGATCGAATCAACGAAGGAAACGACTACAAAAGGTCAGGAAGAAGTTGAAAGCGGAGCAATAAAAAAAAAAAAAAAATGTTAACAAAAACGGTGCCAGAAAAAAGAAATAAAAAGAAAATCAAGCAAGCTCCCGAGGAGGTGGCAGTCGAGCATATGACGAACAGCCAAAATAACGAGAACGAAATTACCATCGAGGAAATCGACATCGTTGTAGATGAAGCGAATCTGTCGACGGCGGAAGAGAAGGAAGGGCTCCAGCAGACTTTGTGGAAATACCGGAACGTGTTCAGAAAAACACCCGGTAGGATAGGAGTCTACGAACATCGGCTTGAAGTAACAACAGACACTCCGATAGTCGCGCACTCATATCCGATACCTATGCTTTATAAGGAGAAAGTAGACCGGGAAATAGAGAAATTACTCGAGTTAAATATTATCCAAAGATCCACGAGCGAATGGGTAAATCCTCTGACGGTCGTCAATAAGAAAGATGGCACTGTTCGGCTTTGTTTGGATGCGAGGAAGCTAAATCAAGTTTTAGCGAATGACCATGAGTGCACTCCAAATACCGAGGAGATCTTTCAGCGATGCCATGCTGTTAAAGTCATGACTAGCCTTGATTTAACAAATAGTTTCTGGCAGGTTCCTTTGCACCCGGACTCGCGAAAATACACGGCGTTCAGACACAGGGGCCGAGTATACGAGTTTGTGGTGACTCCATTTGGACTAAAGACTAGCACTTCGAGCCTGCTGCGAGCTCTCGATATTGTGCTGAGGAACGTCGGAGAAAATGTGATAAATTTCGTCGACGATCTCCTGTGCGTCTCGAACAATTTCCAAGAGCACATGGCACATCTCGAGGCACTCCTCGAAAGACTTGCCAAACATGGAATGACATTAAAGTTACGGAAGGCACAGTTTTTCCGTAACGAAATAGACTTCCTCGGACATATAATTACTACGGAAGGGATTAAACCACAACCCGAGAAGGTGAAGGCAATTCATGACTTCCCGGCGCCGAGGAACTTGAAACAACTTCGGGGATTTCTCGGTTTAATCAATTATTATACAAAATTCACAAATCGACATGCCGAGCAAACCCTCCCGCTTCTCGAGTTACTTCATAAAGGGGTGAAATGGCGATGGGAGGAGGCCGAAAAACTCGCTTTCGATCGAATAAAAAAGTTATTTATCGAAGAGGTTCTCCTCAAACACCCGGACCCCTCACAGGGGTATATTTTGCAGACCGATGCAAGCAATTACGCTCTCGGAGGCACCTTGGCACAAAAAGATGCCAATGGTGAGCTCGGAGTGGTGGTATTTGCCAGCCGAACGCTCAAGGGAGCCGAGCTCGCATATACCACCACGGAGAAAGAATTACTCGCAATAGTATGGACACTAAAAAAGTTTAGGACATACATATATGGAGCAAAGGTGACAGTAATCACTGATCACAAAGCCGTAATATTCCTAAGGAATTGCCAACTCCTTAACGATCGACTAACAAGATGGGTTTTGGCAATTCAGGATTACGATTTAACTTTCGAGCACTGCCCGGGGGCAAGAAACATCGTCGCCGATGTGTTGAGCCGTGCTCAACCCCCGGGGGTAGGTGAAAAAAAGGGGAAAGAAATAATCATCGCAGCGCTACTCGCAAAGAAACCCCCTCGACATATCATGGAAGGAGTACGGATGTTAGCCCGATGGCAAAGACAAGATGAACGATTAGCAAAAATCATTGTAGAAGTGACGGACGATGACCCGAAATATCGATTCCAAGATGAAGTCCTTATAAGGGTTTACCCATCCGGGGAAGAAAAAATAATGATTCCTAAACCGTTCATAGAAGATCTTGTGTGGTACACTCACGAAAGCTATGGGCATGTAGGGGCCAAGAAAGTATGGAAGATTCTCCAGGAAGACTTCGCATACCCGCGGTTTTATCATGTAATACGCGGCTTATTGGCAACGTGCGACTCATGTCAGCGTAACAAACATCCGAATCAACATTCATACGCGGCATAACAAAATCTGACTCCGGAAGGCCCGGGAGATTTAGTCTCGATTGACTTTTATGGACCTCTGCCTACTGGAGCGGGAGGCATGAAATATCTGCTCGTCACGATAGACGCATTTTCAAAATACGTTGTCCTATATCCGCTAAAAACCGCTACGGCCAAAACCACCTTGAATAAGATCCTAAAGGATTATATTCCGAAGTATGGGAAGCCAAATAAATTGCAGTTCGACCATGGAACTCAATTTACGTCAAGAAAATGGCTCGAAGCCCTCGAGAGCGAAGGAATACAACCGATCTTCTCTTCCATTCGACACCCGCAGGGAAACATAGTAGAGCGAGTGAATCGCGAATTGGGCCGATTTTTTTGCTCGTTGATAACCGGCTGACACTCGTCGTGGGTGAAATGGGTTAAAATCATTGAAAGCTGCATTAATGAAACCCACCATGAGACGACGGAGTTTACTCCAATCGAGCTACAACTAAACAAAAAACCTACATGTGTGTGGAGACAGTGGCTCCGCATAGTCGGTGATCAAAACAATGATAAAAAAAATTACGAGCAAAAATTAATGCTCGCCGCCGAACGAATTCGAAAAAAGGGTTTAAATCGAGCGAAAAGATTCGATAAAACCCACAAACTAATACAGTTTAATGAGGGAGATCTCGTGCTCGCTAAAGCGTGCAACGTAAGCGATCCAGCTAACAAAATGATAGCAAAATTCTTTTCGATTTACGAAGGACCGTATCGTATCAAAAAACAGATAGCGACGGCCACATACATTCTAGAAGGAATAAATAACGGGATAGAGCGTGGCATGTATCATGCGGGAAATTTAGTCAAATATTTCCCGCGTGCAGCAATGCCAAACGAGGTTTCTGCGACAACACCAATAGAGTAGGGTCCGTGCGTTCGAAGAATAGGGAGAGGTAGAGAAAATATAGCTATAAGGTTTAAGTAGGAATAGAGATAAGAAACACAAAGGTGTCGAGTCAGTCGATCACCGAGCATCGAAACATCAACACGTGCGAAATGGAGACACAAACCGAAAATTATTTCGGGAGGCGGCATTTTACATGCCAAACGGGAGAGAAGGGCAAGTGGGAAACCATTGGAGCACCTTCCAACGATGGTCGAGTTTTGTTTCCCCGTAAATGGAGCGGTGATCTAGGCCTGAATACATCAAGCAAAGGCAAACGAATACAAACCCTGAAGACAGTGTTAAAGGACAAAATAACACAAACGAAAATCAAGGGATTGGGAAAGTGCCAGAAAGGGATAATTGTCCAGGAGGATCCCGAGGTTCGAGCGATACTCCACGAAGTCAAAACGGTGCCACTCCTGTTGTCTCCAATCCGAGAGGATATGTATGGATTTATCGAAGTGACCGATGAAAACATTAAATCATGGATGCCGGGTGAATCCTCCAGACGAGATAAGAAGGATCTAAGAGGCACAAGTTCCGAAATTACGGAAGAAAATATCCGCGCAAAAATACGAACGAGAAAACGTAAAAACTCGGCAAAGTATCAGGAGAAAAAGCGACAGCACCTTCTCGAATTATTCGGTGACATATAAAAAAATAAAATAAAATAAAATAAAATAAAATAAAATAAAAAAAAATGAATGAAAAAAAAAAAAAAAAAAAATTTAGTTACATAGACGAAAAGTTATATTTTTCAGTTTAGAAAATTTTCTTTAAAAATTTTGTACCAGGAGAAAGTTTTTTTTTTTTTTGTTAAAGAAAGGATAGAGTTTTCAAAAAAAAAAAAAAAGAAGACATTTTTTTTAGCGTAAGATGAGCCAAAAAGTAATTAGTTCAGAAGAAAAAGAAACCCGATCCGGCGGTCAAATGACCAAATGCCCGGTTAAACTACCACGGTTGCCGCGAATACCGCGACAACCTGATTTTTATATCAACCATGGCGAAAGAAGCACGGTGCACCGTAAGCACTGGCGCGGCGCCACGGCCACCTTGATTTAAAACAATAACACGGAATCAAGGCACCGCGGACAGAATCTCGCCATAACAAAGGCACGATAAGACGCCAACACGTACCTCAGAGAAGAGAAAAATAGCACGTGAAATTCGAGGCAGGAAGTAGAGGAGAAAGTCTCCGAATATAGACAGTTTAGGTGAATATACGTTACTTTGTTACCAAAACACGAAATTAACTCCCCCACGTAGAGAAATAAGTGTATCAGATAAGTTTTTTTTTATTAGATTATTCGAAAAAAAAAAGAAGATCGACATGGGGGCGATGCCGATTGAATATCGGCTCCAAGAGCGATGCTTCGAGGGTTTCCTCATCAGGGCCCTCGCCACCCACCGAGCAGGTATCACCACCCGGGACCTCAGCCGGGAGGCACTAAAGGTGCTGCAAGAGCTCCGGGAGATAGCCGAGGAGGAAGAGCAAGTGGATGAAGAAATTCTCGCAGACGAATTCTATATGCTGGAATTCGAGCTGGAATTCCACCGGGCAAAATGTGTGACGGTGCTGGGCGACGACCGGCATCTTTTCTTCCTCGGAGATATTGCCCAGCACGTCATAGCCCCAAGGGATTTTGTTTTCCCACTCCCGGCACGTTTTGTCCAAACACCTTGCCGGGCGGCGGAGGTGGAAATTCGCGGCGTGACTCCTGCACCGAGTCAAACCACCCAGGAGACCCTACAGCGGATTCTTCAGGAATGGCAGAGGAGACCGCTCCTGGTGCGACCATCTCTGGATACAGGTCCACAAGAGCGTCCAGTCGTGGAACTTTTTCGACTAACAAACGAGCGGCCCGAGAGCCTAAAGGATTGGCTCATCGCTGAGGATCTTTTGCCGTACCAAACGCAGCCTAACGAACCGGCCATAGGCGCTTAAGTTTTTTTTTTCTCTCATTTGTTTTTGTGTTTCTATATTTTTTTTTGTTAAAGCTCGACACAGATCATTCTGTCGCAAATAAAATCTTGATATAAAAAAAAAAAAAAAATGAGTTTGTGTTTTATTTTTTTTTTTGGGGACAATCGGGTGGGTCGAACCCTTGTTATTTTACTTTGTTTCAGGTAAACAAAAGCGTGGAGGAACTCACACGCTTTGGTTTGGGGGGGCGTTGAGACGTTGCTCAAGTCCGCTCGCCTCCAAAACCCTTTTGGAGCACGGCGGAGAATCGGAGCAGCGACGAGGACCGCGAGAAACCGAGCGCCTCGGTAAGGTAGAGCGCACGACAGACCGGCGCATACCCATGGAGTCGACGGCCGAGAACCACCTATCTTACCCCGAGACCCAGCGCGC
The DNA here is from genome assembly GCA_964017025.1 of Stenichneumon culpator. Taxonomy (NCBI): domain Eukaryota; kingdom Metazoa; phylum Arthropoda; class Insecta; order Hymenoptera; family Ichneumonidae; genus Stenichneumon; species Stenichneumon culpator. The sequence goes on from OZ024771.1 coordinate 19,300,262, forward strand.
ATTTTGGAGCACGCGCCTGTCACGCAGCGATTGCGTCAGCCGCGCGTGATCACCGGTGGCGCGGAAAGAAGGGCCGATTGACGTCACATTGACGTCACGCGGCCAGGAAGGGGACACAGATTCGGACCGTGCGCACCCGGCGCTCGGATATAAAAGGAGACCCGAACGCATGGAAACTCACTCTTAGCTGAACGGTGACTTCGCTCACTACTAAGATTCCCTTCCATCAAGCATCGGCAACTTTCTTTGGGGACAAAGATAACTGCTGCTGTCTTGATTACCCCTTTACCTGAAATACAGCGTCGGCGACTTCTCTCGGGGACGGGAGTAACTGCTGCCGTCTGTGAGCCCTTCCTCTCCGAAAAATACAGCGTCGGCGACTTCTCTCGGGGACGGGAGAGACTGCTGCCGTCTGTCTCCCCGGGCGATTTTTTTTTTCTTTCTTCTTATATTTATATATATTTCCTTTTTTGAATTTATATCTCGGCGGATTTAATAATTTTTTTTTGTACCAACGATTTGGACTGTAATTAAAATAAACCAAAAATATTTAATTGACGTCAAATTCCGTCTCGAATTTTTATTCCACAGCACCTGCCCTCACAAGATTAACAAGTGAGCAAAGAACTCACATAACGTCGCTTTTGGAGCAGAGAGTTGTAAGCCTCCAAAAGTGATACGTTACAACATCCTTATCCTACTACATATACCTTCACTAACAAGGGACTCATTATACACTACTCTCTTTACCACAGTACACAGATAAACTTAACCACTATGCATGGCTTAAAAACTATATCTTTATTTCATTACCTTTTCGTATCATTTCATCAAAACACATCTAACACATAAAAAAAAAAAAGAACACAAAACAACATGGCCAGTACCAGCGGCAACAACACCGTGACCCAGCGGAACCCGGCAGTGGCCGAATGCGTTCTCTGCCGAAAAGGAGTCAGGGTGCACGAAATGATTCGGCACCTTCACCTATGCTACGTCGATCTGACCCAAAAAGTAGCAGACGCGGGGTCCGATAAAGTGATATGCCCGCTGTGCTACTGCGCCTTCCCGACACGCCGATTCCTGGCCCACGTGGACGAGTGCGCAAAATACATGATCGTATTAAAAACGCAACAACAGCAGCAACAACAACCATGGCAACAAGCCCAGCAGCAACAGCGAGAGCGGCTCCTGGCGCAACAGCGACTGCGTCGACACCAGGAGCAGCTACTCGACGAAATAGAAGGCGAGGAACAACCAGAAAGGGTGTTTACCCCGCACACACCCGAAGGCTCCCCGCCCGTACTACACCACACAGACACGGAAGACCAGACCGACTCAGACAGCGAAAAAACAGACAAAACAGACAGCGAAGAAACAGACGAAACAGACAGCGAAAAAACGGACAATACAAACGATAAAACCACCGACAACGCAACAAACAGACTGACCAAAAACGAAACTACCAACGACACGGTAAACAAATTAAACGGAAAAACTGACAAACCAAACGAAAACGGAACGTACTTCGACCCGACAAAACTGACAATGCAGGACGGATTTAAATGGATCGAAAGCCAAGGAATAGAAGCCTTGCGCAAAATTAGAAATAAAGTACAGACAAACATATTCCTTATAGAAATAAAAAAGAAATGGGACCGAAAACGAACAAAGGACGACGAACGGACACAGAACACTCAGATGAAATCTAACGACTCAAACAAAAAAAAAGTCACGATAATAAACAGATAACGGAAAACGGACATGACAACCTCCACTAATCACATACACATAACAAACACATAAGCGTACACGCGACACGCGTCGCGTGGCACCAAAAAATAAAAATAAAAAAGGGGAAAATATGAGGGAAAATATATATACTATATCTCCGACTTGTCACTCTTTTTACACCTGCATCGGCCATCGTTACATATTTGATTAATCCAGAAAAAGACGTAATAGCTCCTACCGTCTTGTTTCAAAGTAGTGACCTCTCGGAAACGGTAATTATGACGTTGGACACAGGTGCTAGTAAAAATATTCTGAAAGAAAGATGTTTGTTAAATTATACTGAACTTTATCGGGATAAAATTCTGAGATTGAGCGGAATTACAGATGAATTTGTTTATACTCTGGGGTATGTAATGTTTAATACTTTGGGAAGAGAAACGGTTTATCACGTGGTACCCAACAGTTTTCCGACCAAACAGGGAGGATTACTGTCAACTGAGTATTTTCGAGATAATTTGGCAAAAATTGATTATGAAAACAGTACACTTCAAGTTCGAGATAAAAAGATAGAGTTCCATACTAGAGAAAGTATGATGTTTCCACCGAAAACGACGAAGCTTTTCTATGTCCGTTTGAGAAACGATGATGTTCTTGAGGGATATTTACCAAGGCTCGAAGTGGACGAGGGAATAGAGATTGAACAAGGATTGGTGAAAAACGTTGGCGGAAAAGCCTACATTTACGTAATCAATCATCGCAATGAAAGGGTCCATATAGAGATCCCTGTCCTGGAATTGACAACAGCTCCACAAGGAGGACACAAAGAAAACCGTGAAAAGAATTTAATGACTAATTCAGTGTGTATTATAGGTGATCCAGACTTCAGAAAGGAAATAAAAGAGAAAAATCAGGAGAAAGTCGGAAGGTCGGAAAATTCGCAGCAGTTCGGAAGGTCGAAAAATTCGGAGCAGTTCGGAAGGTCGGAAAATTCGGAGCAGTTCGGAAGGTTGGAGAATTTGGAGAAGTTTGGAAAGTCGGAAATTTTGGAGCAATTCAGAGAGAAGTCGGAAAATCAGGGTAAAAACGATTCTGTGAAAAACACAGATGGTTCTGTATCTGAAAAGTCGGAGAAAAATCAGGGTAAAAACGATTCTGTGAAAAACACAGATGGTTCTGTATCTGGAAAGTCGGAGAAAAATCAGGGTAAAAACGATCCTGTGAAAAACACAGATGGTTCTGTATTCGAAAAGAAAGAAAGAAAGGTAAAGATTGAAAGAACGGATTTAGATAAAATTTTCACTGAAGAAGAATGGAAAATCGAGTTAAACAAGTCCGAAAAATCGGTTCAGAGTAAAGTAGATAAAAATAAGGGAAAAATGTTGAATAATCTTATGGTGGCGGTAAACGAAAAGACCGGAGTAAATTGTCAATCGTCCGATGGGGATATACTGTTGCACACGGGAGAAAAATCACAAAATATAGAACAAAATCGAGTTGCCAATAAAACAGAGGTAAAACGAGAAAAGTCAATCAGAGAAAAAGTTAAAAACATTGAATCAGAAGAAATAGAAGAACTACAACCGAGATTTATGTCCAAATGGGAAAATGAAGGAAAATGGAAAAATAATTCTTACCAGTTTGTCAATTGTTTGATCGGAGTGAAGTTCATGACAGGAAAATGTTTGGCCATAAAAGAAAACGAAAAAGACGAGACACGGTTCTCTAAAGTTTTGAAATTGCTACGACTAGAGCATTTGAATGAGATAGAAAAAGAAGCTGTCCATAAAATTATCAGATATGGGGTGGATAGATTTCACATTAAAGGAGAAAAATTAGGGGCTACAGACGTGGTGATGCACAGGATCACAACAACGGATGAATTTCCTGTAAATTCGAAGCAATATAGATTTCCCGAGTTTCACAAGCAAGAAATACGGAAACAGATAGCTGAATTTTTAGAAGCAGGATTAATTAGGCAGTCGGAATCTCCGTATAATACACCAGTCTGGGTAGTACCAAAGAAATTAGATTCACAGGGAAATAAGAAATGGAGAGTAGTTCTGGATTTTAGACAACTAAACGAAAAAACGATAGGAGATGCATATCCTTTGCCATATATTGTAGATATATTGGATCAGCTGGGTGGTGCTCGGTATTTTTCGGTATTCGATCTGGCTTCAGGATTCTACCAGATAAAGATGCATCCGGATGATTGTAATAAAACAGCTTTCACAACACCATACGGACATTACGAGTACGTTAGAATGCCTATGGGATTGAAAAATGCTCCTCCCACTTTTCAGAGAGCAATGGACATGGTATTGATTGGATTACAAGGACAGGAGTTATTCCTGTATCCTGATGACATTGTGTTACCAAGGGACGGTCACGGGGTTGCGAGCTCCGTCGGTTAGACAGAGTGTTGGCCCTTCACCGGGTCCGGTTTGTGTGCGTAGTCCGTTTATGTGCGCAAGAGGTCGTCTAGTTCTTGGGAGGAGATCGTGAGATCGAGGATGTCAGTCTGTATATCCGGGAGAACGTGAGGAGTCGGTCGAGAAAGCGGAATGGGTTGAGTAGCCGGGGTGGATTGTGGCTCGAACAGGGAAGGGGGTTTCCCTGCTCGGCGTCGGGTGTCCTGCAAATGGGGGGAAGTATGGTATCGTTGGAAGGCGGTGGCCGAGACCTCGGCGGGTTGTAAAATCCAAGGGACCGGGGGTTTGGTTGGTGTCGGAGGTGCGGGTGTCTCAGGGCGCGCGGGAGGACTCGGGGCTACCGGAGTCTCTAAGTGAACGACTGTCCGGGGTCGGACCGGATTGTCGGGTGCACTCGGTGGTTCCAGATGTTTTTATCGGTGCATGCCGCCGGAGGTTCCGTTTCCCGGGAATCGTCGGAAAGGCGCGTGAGTAGGGCTGGTGGGAAGCTGAGGTCCTGTAGAATGGCCGTGATTTCGGGATCGTCTTTGAGCTGCGGGGGAGGTGCAGGCACGAGAGCGTGCTTGGGCTCCGGGCCAGTGGCTTGTTAAGCCTTAAGAAGCGGCGGTTTCTTTACAAACCCTCGAGATGCCACGAAATTGTGGAGAGAGCGGCGATCCTCTTTATAGGAAAGTGGAAGCTTTATCTCGAACGGGGGTGGTCAAGGGGGGAGGGGCCTTTGGCTGTTCCCGGGACGAGGGCCGAAGATGGGCCGGCGGTCCGGAGCAAGGGCACGCGTTGGAGGTGAGGGGAGTTCCCTGATAGCCTTCTCCCCGCGGGAATCTCGGGGGCGAGAAGAGGCCGGAGGAGTCAGAACGGTGGAACGGCGTCCGGGAGGGTATGCGAGCGCAACGTTCCCGCGTCCTATTGACCGAGGGAGGCTCGGAGGTTTCGGGAAGATTCGCAGGTTTTTTGTGACGACGGAGGAACCCTGGTGGGGAGCGACGTTTTCCTTTACCTGCGCGTTGAGAGGAGGCGGCGGGTTAAGGGGAGTCGGCGGAGCGACGAGAGTCTCGCTGGCTCGCCGGGCCTCGGAACGCTTATTTTCTCTCGGCCCGAAGAGTGGAATGGGGACGTACGGGGTCCGGCAAATCAAGAAGACGGCACTGGGGCGTGGTGGAGCGACGGGAGGGTCAGGAGTAGTCTTGACAATCTCTTTCTCCGGTGGGTTTTTTATTGGCGTGGGGATGTACGGAGGTATGACGTGGGTGGGCTCGTCTGGTGGAGCGGTGCTCCCTTCGGGAATATGCCCGTAGAGTAGGTCGGGAAGCGGTGAAGGATCCGGTGTTCCGTTGATTTTCCGTGATTTTTCCCGCTGCTTGGCGACGTAGACTTCATTCTTCAACTTTCGTTTCGCTCCTGCGCGGCGTTTCGGCATTGTGGCGAGAGGCCAAGAAGTCGAATGATGCTTCTGCCATAGTGCGGCTGGCCTTTATACTTTCTCCGGGAGACGGGGAGTTGAGGGGAAGCCAGCGGCGCGCGCTGCCTGGAGGCGCGGAGGGGGCAAAAGTGAAAGGCTCGTGCGCGGACAGCCTGTCCGCGCATGAAAGTAGATGGATGTTCGTTGCGTTTGCTCATATGGGCGAGAGACCTTCGGGTCGAGCATAGAATGACGGTTTCGTGCCAGATTTCTTATACACTAGTTGTAGCTGTCTAATCCACTCCCTGCCTAGGAGCGGTGCGCGTTCGTTCTCGATTATGTAGATGTTTAATTCGAATTCGCGATTTTTATGTGTTACCCTTGCTGTTGCGAAACCGCGAACCTTCAAAATCGTTTTGCAATACGATACTAGTTTCAACGACGTTGGCAGTACGGTAGAACCCGGAAACCATTTTGAATAGTCGTTCTGACTCATGACCGTGACTGTTGCGCCACTATCGACCTCGAACTTGATTTCCGAGTCGTTTACCGACAAAGTGGTGAAAAACTTCGCCCGGTGTTGCGTATGTTCCACTTGAAGCCGGTTGGTCCGACTTCTGTCAGCTCATCCAATGCCACGATTTCGTCCACATCCGATTCCTCCGTGATTTGGTGAGTTTGTCCCGCTCGCTTCGCCTTGTTACAAACTTTCCGCAGGTGACCCTTTATGTTACAAAAAGAACAAATTTCATTTTTTTTATCACAACTGCGCGCGTAGTGACCGGTGTTGCCACATCGATAACAATGATTCCGTGTGTCTTTCGAATCCCCTGTGGGCGTGGAGCTCTGCTTGTTTGCGTTTTGGGGTGTATTTGAATATTTTTTTTGTTTTTTGTTTTGGTTACCAATTTTAATTTTTTTTATCTTATATTTTTAGAGTTACCAATTATAGAGTTACCAATTTTATCGATTTGGAAATCCATTCGTCATTCGATTCATTCGATCATCCTTTCTGAGGTAAACCTATTTAAACCATATCTCAAGTCGTGGAAGTTATCATCTTCATCTTGAAAATTTCATTTCTTCAGAATATTCATTCGTCAATAATCATCTGTTAATAATCAGTTGTCAGCATTTAATAGTTAACCTGGAGGGTTAAAATATTTCCATGGTCAATAGATTTTCGTTTGGGTCAATTTTATTCCAGTTTCATCACGGCGCGTTAAAGTATTAGGATAGGTCGGGAGAAAACAGTGAGTGAGTGTGTTGGTGAGTCGTCGGGAGCCGTACGTCGAGAGTGACGCGCGAGAGAGAGAGAAACAGCCACGTATCGTATTCCAGACGATAGAAAGAGCTAGCGTCCAGAATTTTCTTGTCCAGTTTAAAATCATCACTTAAAATCTAGTAACTTTCAATTTTTAACCGCGAATAAAATTTGTCCAATAACCAATATATACACTCTAGGCCCTATCCCGAATTATTTTCCGAAAGGTTAGGTTCAAAACAGGGCCAAAACCTCGATAAAGCGTCATCTCCGAATAACGTGTAAAGGGAGGGTGTAAATTCTCCTTAACCGAGATGGAGTGAAAATTGCTGATCGGGACGTAACAAAAATTTGGGGGCTCGTCCGGGATACAAAAAAGAGTGTATTGTAACGTATCACTTTTGGAGGCTTACAACTCTCTGCTCCAAAAGCGACGTTATGTGAGTTCTTTGCTCACTTGTTAATCTTGTGAGGGCAGGTGCTGTGGAATAAAAATTCGAGACGGAATTTGACGTCAATTAAATATTTTTGGTTTATTTTAATTACAGTCCAAATCGTTGGTACAAAAAAAAATTATTAAATCCGCCGAGATATAAATTCAAAAAAGGAAATATATATAAATATAAGAAGAAAGAAAAAAAAAATCGCCCGGGGAGACAGACGGCAGCAGTCTCTCCCGTCCCCGAGAGAAGTCGCCGACGCTGTATTTTTCGGAGAGGAAGGGCTCACAGACGGCAGCAGTTACTCCCGTCCCCGAGAGAAGTCGCCGACGCTGTATTTCAGGTAAAGGGGTAATCAAGACAGCAGCAGTTATCTTTGTCCCCAAAGAAAGTTGCCGATGCTTGATGGAAGGGAATCTTAGTAGTGAGCGAAGTCACCGTTCAGCTAAGAGTGAGTTTCCATGCGTTCGGGTCTCCTTTTATATCCGAGCGCCGGGTGCGCACGGTCCGAATCTGTGTCCCCTTCCTGGCCGCGTGACGTCAATGTGACGTCAATCGGCCCTTCTTTCCGCGCCACCGGTGATCACGCGCGGCTGACGCAATCGCTGCGTGACAGGCGCGTGCTCCAAAATGCGCGCTGGGTCTCGGGGTAAGATAGGTGGTTCTCGGCCGTCGACTCCATGGGTATGCGCCGGTCTGTCGTGCGCTCTACCTTACCGAGGCGCTCGGTTTCTCGCGGTCCTCGTCGCTGCTCCGATTCTCCGCCGTGCTCCAAAAGGGTTTTGGAGGCGAGCGGACTTGAGCAACGTCTCAACGCCCCCCCAAACCAAAGCGTGTGAGTTCCTCCACGCTTTTGTTTACCTGAAACAAAGTAAAATAACAAGGGTTCGACCCACCCGATTGTCCCCAAAAAAAAAAATAAAACACAAACTCATTTTTTTTTTTTTTTTATATCAAGATTTTATTTGCGACAGAATGATCTGTGTCGAGCTTTAACAAAAAAAAATATAGAAACACAAAAACAAATGAGAGAAAAAAAAAACTTAAGCGCCTATGGCCGGTTCGTTAGGCTGCGTTTGGTACGGCAAAAGATCCTCAGCGATGAGCCAATCCTTTAGGCTCTCGGGCCGCTCGTTTGTTAGTCGAAAAAGTTCCACGACTGGACGCTCTTGTGGACCTGTATCCAGAGATGGTCGCACCAGGAGCGGTCTCCTCTGCCATTCCTGAAGAATCCGCTGTAGGGTCTCCTGGGTGGTTTGACTCGGTGCAGGAGTCACGCCGCGAATTTCCACCTCCGCCGCCCGGCAAGGTGTTTGGACAAAACGTGCCGGGAGTGGGAAAACAAAATCCCTTGGGGCTATGACGTGCTGGGCAATATCTCCGAGGAAGAAAAGATGCCGGTCGTCGCCCAGCACCGTCACACATTTTGCCCGGTGGAATTCCAGCTCGAATTCCAGCATATAGAATTCGTCTGCGAGAATTTCTTCATCCACTTGCTCTTCCTCCTCGGCTATCTCCCGGAGCTCTTGCAGCACCTTTAGTGCCTCCCGGCTGAGGTCCCGGGTGGTGATACCTGCTCGGTGGGTGGCGAGGGCCCTGATGAGGAAACCCTCGAAGCATCGCTCTTGGAGCCGATATTCAATCGGCATCGCCCCCATGTCGATCTTCTTTTTTTTTTCGAATAATCTAATAAAAAAAAACTTATCTGATACACTTATTTCTCTACGTGGGGGAGTTAATTTCGTGTTTTGGTAACAAAGTAACGTATATTCACCTAAACTGTCTATATTCGGAGACTTTCTCCTCTACTTCCTGCCTCGAAATTCACGTGCTATTTTTCTCTTCTCTGAGGTACGTGTTGGCGTCTTATCGTGCCTTTGTTATGGCGAGATTCTGTCCGCGGTGCCTTGATTCCGTGTTATTGTTTTAAATCAAGGTGGCCGTGGCGCCGCGCCAGTGCTTACGGTGCACCGTGCTTCTTTCGCCATGGTTGATATAAAAATCAGGTTGTCGCGGTATTCGCGGCAACCGTGGTAGTTTAACCGGGCATTTGGTCATTTGACCGCCGGATCGGGTTTCTTTTTCTTCTGAACTAATTACTTTTTGGCTCATCTTACGCTAAAAAAAATGTCTTCTTTTTTTTTTTTTTTTTTTTTTTGAAAACTATCCTTTCTTTAACAAAAAAAAAAACTTTCTCCTGGTACAAAATTTTTAAAGAAAATTTTCTAAACTGAAAAATATAACTTTTCGTCTATGTAACTAAAAATTTTTTTTTTTTTTTTTTCATTCATTTTTTTTTATTTTATTTTTTTTTATTTTTTTTTTATATGTCACCGAATAATTCGAGAAGGTGCTGTCGCTTTTTCTCCTGATACTTTGCCGAGTTTTTACGTTTTCTCGTTCGTATTTTTGCGCGGATATTTTCTTCCGTAATTTCGGAACTTGTGCCTCTTAGATCCTTCTTATCTCGTCTGGAGGATTCACCCGGCATCCATGATTTAATGTTTTCATCGGTCACTTCGATAAATCCATACATATCCTCTCGGATTGGAGACAACAGGAGTGGCACCGTTTTGACTTCGTGGAGTATCGCTCGAACCTCGGGATCCTCCTGGACAATTATCCCTTTCTGGCACTTTCCCAATCCCTTGATTTTCGTTTGTGTTATTTTGTCCTTTAACACTGTCTTCAGGGTTTGTATTCGTTTGCCTTTGCTTGATGTATTCAGGCCTAGATCACCGCTCCATTTACGGGGAAACAAAACTCGACCATCGTTGGAAGGTGCTCCAATGGTTTCCCACTTGCCCTTCTCTCCCGTTTGGCATGTAAAATGCCGCCTCCCGAAACAATTTTCGGTTTGCGTCTCCATTTCGCACGTGTTGATGTTTCGATGCTCGGTGATCGACTGACTCGACACCTTTGTGTTTCTTATCTCTATTCCTACTTAAACCTTATAGCTATATTTTCTCTACCTCTCCCTATTCTTCGAACGCACGGACCCTACTCTATTGGTGTTGTCGCAGAAACCTCGTTTGGCATTGCTGCACGCGGGAAATATTTGACTAAATTTCCCGCATGATACATGCCACGCTCTATCCCGTTATTTATTCCTTCTAGAATGTATGTGGCCGTCGCTATCTGTTTTTTGATACGATACGGTCCTTCGTAAATCGAAAAGAATTTTGCTATCATTTTGTTAGCTGGATCGCTTACGTTGCACGCTTTAGCGAGCACGAGATCTCCCTCATTAAACTGTATTAGTTTGTGGGTTTTATCGAATCTTTTCGCTCGATTTAAACCCTTTTTTCGAATTCGTTCGGCGGCGAGCATTAATTTTTGCTCGTAATTTTTTTTATCATTGTTTTGATCACCGACTATGCGGAGCCACTGTCTCCACACACGTGTAGGTTTTTTGTTTAGTTGTAGCTCGATTGGAGTAAACTCCGTCGTCTCATGGTGGGTTTCATTAATGCAGCTTTCAATGATTTTAACCCATTTCACCCACGACGAGTGTCGGCCGGTTATCAACGAGCGAAAAAATCGGCCCAATTCGCGATTCACTCGCTCTACTATGTTTCCCTGCGGGTGTCGAATGGAACAGAAGATCGGTTGTATTCCTTCGCTCTCGAGGGCTTCGAGCCATTTTCTTGACGTAAATTGAGTTCCATGGTCGAACTGCAATTTATTTGGCTTCCCATACTTCGGAATATAATCCTTTAGGATCTTATTCAAGGTGGTTTTGGCCGTAGCGGTTTTTAGCGGATATAGGACAACGTATTTTGAAAATGCGTCTATCGTGACGAGCAGATATTTCATGCCTCCCGCTCCAGTAGGCAGAGGTCCATAAAAGTCAATCGAGACTAAATCTCCCGGGCCTTCCGGAGTCAGATTTTGTTGTGCCGCGTATGAATGTTGATTCGGATGTTTGTTACGCTGACATGAGTCGCACGTTGCCAATAAGCCGCGTATTACATGATAAAACCGCGGGTATGCGAAGTCTTCCTGGAGAATCTTCCATACTTTCTTGGCCCCTACATGCCCATAGCTTTCGTGAGTGTACCACACAAGATCTTCTATGAACGGTTTAGGAATCATTATTTTTTCTTCCCCGGATGGGTAAACCCTTATAAGGACTTCATCTTGGAATCGATATTTCGGGTCATCGTCCGTCACTTCTACAATGATTTTTGCTAATCGTTCATCTTGTCTTTGCCATCGGGCTAACATCCGTACTCCTTCCATGATATGTCGAGGGGGTTTCTTTGCGAGTAGCGCTGCGATGATTATTTCTTTCCCCTTTTTTTCACCTACCCCCGGGGGTTGAGCACGGCTCAACACATCGGCGACGATGTTTCTTGCCCCCGGGCAGTGCTCGAAAGTTAAATCGTAATCCTGAATTGCCAAAACCCATCTTGTTAGTCGATCGTTAAGGAGTTGGCAATTCCTTAGGAATATTACGGCTTTGTGATCAGTGATTACTGTCACCTTTGCTCCATATATGTATGTCCTAAACTTTTTTAGTGTCCATACTATTGCGAGTAATTCTTTCTCCGTGGTGGTATATGCGAGCTCGGCTCCCTTGAGCGTTCGGCTGGCAAATACCACCACTCCGAGCTCACCATTGGCATCTTTTTGTGCCAAGGTGCCTCCGAGAGCGTAATTGCTTGCATCGGTCTGCAAAATATACCCCTTTGAGGGGTCCGGGTGTTTGAGGAGAACCTCTTCGATAAATAACTTTTTTATTCGATCGAAAGCGAGTTTTTCGGCCTCCTCCCATCGCCATTTCACCCCTTTATGGAGTAACTCGAGAAGCGGGAGGGTTTGCTCGGCATGTCGATTTGTGAATTTTGTATAATAATTGATTAAACCGAGAAATCCCCGAAGTTGTTTCAAGTTCCTCGGCGCCGGGAAGTCATGAATTGCCTTCACCTTCTCGGGTTGTGGTTTAATCCCTTCCGTAGTAATTATATGTCCGAGGAAGTCTATTTCGTTACGGAAAAACTGTGCCTTCCGTAACTTTAATGTCATTCCATGTTTGGCAAGTCTTTCGAGGAGTGCCTCGAGATGTGCCATGTGCTCTTGGAAATTGTTCGAGACGCACAGGAGATCGTCGACGAAATTTATCACATTTTCTCCGACGTTCCTCAGCACAATATCGAGAGCTCGCAGCAGGCTCGAAGTGCTAGTCTTTAGTCCAAATGGAGTCACCACGAACTCGTATACTCGGCCCCTGTGTCTGAACGCCGTGTATTTTCGCGAGTCCGGGTGCAAAGGAACCTGCCAGAAACTATTTGTTAAATCAAGGCTAGTCATGACTTTAACAGCATGGCATCGCTGAAAGATCTGCTCGGTATTTGGAGTGCACTCATGGTCATTCGCTAAAACTTGATTTAGCTTCCTCGCATCCAAACAAAGCCGAACAGTGCCATCTTTCTTATTGACGACCGTCAGAGGATTTACCCATTCGCTCGTGGATCTTTGGATAATATTTAACTCGAGTAATTTCTCTATTTCCCGGTCTACTTTCTCCTTATAAAGCATAGGTATCGGATATGAGTGCGCGACTATCGGAGTGTCTGTTGTTACTTCAAGCCGATGTTCGTAGACTCCTATCCTACCGGGTGTTTTTCTGAACACGTTCCGGTATTTCCACAAAGTCTGCTGGAGCCCTTCCTTCTCTTCCGCCGTCGACAGATTCGCTTCATCTACAACAATGTCGATTTCCTCGATGGTAATTTCGTTCTCGTTATTTTGGCTGTTCGTCATATGCTCGACTGCCACCTCCTCGGGAGCTTGCTTGATTTTCTTTTTATTTCTTTTTTCTGGCACCGTTTTTGTTAACATTTTTTTTTTCTTTTTTATTGCTCCGCTTTCAACTTCTTCCTGACCTTTTGTAGTCGTTTCCTTCGTTGATTCGATCGACCCATATTTTTCTTCCTCTTTCTGTACGGTGTTTGTCGGTACCGTGTCAGTAAGCTCGTTATATTTAACCTTGAGAGTCTCGTTCTCGAGGTCGATAAGGCTTCTTAGAGGATGTAGGGTGTCGACTCCGAAAAGTGCATCCCGGATTAGTCCTGGAATGACCAAATATCTTACGTAGATGCGGATCTTCCCGATTTCCGTGGTCGCCATTATTTGTTTATTTATTTTGCAGGGTCGTCCTTTGACCGCCCCCTTTACGGTAACCCCGGTCACCGGGAGAATGGGACAGTTCTTAAAAACTTCCCGATTCTCCACGAAGAATTCTTCTGATATCGCGGTGACTTTTGCACCGCTATCTACCAGCACGGTGACCGGGATTCCCTCTATCTTTGCATAAATTTCCGGACACTCTACTAACGGGAATTTTTCCTCGTTAATTTGGTCCCCCATCAAAAATTCTCGTGTGTCAGAGAAAATCGTATTTATCGGGATCCCTTTTCTCTCTTCTTCTTCATGTTTGATTCGTTTTTCCGTTGTACACCGCCTGTCGTTTACTAAATTTTTGTTCGCCGGGACGGGTACAACGGCTATGCGTTTCCCGCCGCCGATGTACTCGGCTTCTCTAAATCCTTCTGCGTTTTTAACGCTTGGACCGTATTGTTTGGTTTCGGGGGAGCAGTTTGATTTTGGGACCGTTCCCCGGCATTATATGGTCGACTCCATGTTCGCGGCCCCCCCCAACCTTGGTTCGTCTGCATAGGTTGTTGATTCGGAACACCGGATGTGTTAGCCGGTTTCGGCTTTTCTGAGGCCTTGTTTTGCGTCTCCGATTTTTTATTTGCTTCTTTATTTCGGTGGGCGTTAGTTGGTCCACCTTGATCGATTTTTTCGAGAAATTGTATGAGAGCCTCGAGTGTTTCGAATCCTCGCCCTATGATAGTGGCTTGAATTTCGTCCGTAAAATGTTGGGCCAGTGATCCGACAATTTCCTTATCGGATGGAGGAGGAATTAAATCCCGTGCACTCCCGAACATTCTGGTAGCATACTCGACTCTCGTCGAGGTATTTTCTTCGAAAAATCCAAATTCCAGATTTCTGCGGATTTTTCTCTGGACGTCTCGGCTCCAATATCTTTGTTGGAAACTGCGCTCTACATCCTCGAGTGAGTGTATCTGTTCCTCGACGAGAAGCCACCACTCCTTTGCTGTTTTCTCGAGACACTGACCGAGCAAATATTTTAATTCCGGCAGGTTTGGCTGCGTGACTTCGCAGTATTGCCGAAACTCCCGCAGAAATTTCATCGGCCTTATTTTGCCCAGCCGTCGAACGTAGGTGGTCTTAGACGAATTTGTGATTCCATGAACGTCCTAGATCGTCCCCGGACAGTTCTTTCCTCAATTATCGAGTCGGCATCTTGTTGCTCCCACTCCCGTATCTTATCGGGATGTTTAATAATTCGGGTACTTTCGGTATCCGGTTTATTCTCGAGTTTATTGGCCAATGCTTGCAGTTTTTTTTCTAGTTCCTGATGCGCGAGTCGCTGCTGCGCGTCGTTTACTTCCAGTATGCTCATCCTTTCGGAGTTGTCCACGAATTTTGTTTCAAGCTCCTTGATCTTATTTTCGAGCGGTCGGGTAATTTTGTGGACCTCAGTTGCCACTTGGGTCTGTACCATCTTCATTTTGTCACTGACCCGGATTTCAATTACAGCGAGACGTCTGTCTACTGCTTCGAGCAGATACTTATCTCGTTGCTCGAGAGTTTTCACTATCTCGGCACGTTGGTTCTTGGATTCCTGTCGCTGTTCCTCCATACGTACGTTGAGGTCTCGGATCGCCTGTCGGATGTCCAGCATGACTTCCTCGGTGGTCGTCGATTCCCGCGATTTTGCCAGTACGCGCTTCGATTGTACCTGACTAGCAAGAGGTTTACTTTTCTCCCCAAATTTTCCTTTTACTTGTTGGGCGAGTGGATTGCTAGCCTCTCCGAACTTCCCATGTTCGGGATCCAAAAAGACTTCGGATGCCTTGTGCGGGAGCGTGATATCGCCGGCATTAATTCCTACTCCTGAGTCAAGGAGTTCTTCGACTTCTTCCTCTGTTGGATTATCGGCAGGTTGTTCCTCCTGTTCTTTCTCTTCTTGATCTTTGATCGCGGTAGTCTCATCCTCCGGATCTTTTTCCTGCCGTTTCTCCTTTCGCCGCTTATTCTTTTGTTTTAGATCTATTTCTTTACCGGACTCTTCCCCCTGAGATTCTTCTCCGGATGTTATACTTTTATTGTCGTCGTCCGACATTTTAAATGGAATTTAATTTAATTTTAACCTAATTCCTGACTTTACTTAACTAATTAAAAACTCGAATTTTAGCGCACCTGCCCCACGTTGGGCGCCAGTTGTAACGTATCACTTTTGGAGGCTTACAACTCTCTGCTCCAAAAGCGACGTTATGTGAGTTCTTTGCTCACTTGTTAATCTTGTGAGGGCAGGTGCTGTGGAATAAAAATTCGAGACGGAATTTGACGTCAATTAAATATTTTTGTTTTATTTTAATTACAGTCCAAATCGTTGGTACAAAAAAAAATTATTAAATCCGCCGAGATATAAATTCAAAAAAGGAAATATATATAAATATAAGAAGAAAGAAAAAAAAATCGCCCGGGGAGACAGACGGCAGCAGTCTCTCCCGTCCCCGAGAGAAGTCGCCGACGCTGTATTTTTCGGAGAGGAAGGGCTCACAGACGGCAGCAGTTACTCCCGTCCCCGAGAGAAGTCGCCGACGCTGTATTTCAGGTAAAGGGGTAATCAAGACAGCAGCAGTTATCTTTGTCCCCAAAGAAAGTTGCCGATGCTTGATGGAAGGGAATCTTAGTAGTGAGCGAAGTCACCGTTCAGCTAAGAGTGAGTTTCCATGCGTTCGGGTCTCCTTTTATATCCGAGCGCCGGGTGCGCACGGCCCGAATCTGTGTCCCCTTCCTGGCCGCGTGACGTCAATGTGACGTCAATCGGCCCTTCTTTCCGCGCCACCGGTGATCACGCGCGGCTGACGCAATCGCTGCGTGACAGGCGCGTGCTCCAAAATGCGCGCTGGGTCTCGGGGTAAGATAGGTGGTTCTCGGCCGTCGACTCCATGGGTATGCGCCGGTCTGTCGTGCGCTCTACCTTACCGAGGCGCTCGGTTTCTCGCGGTCCTCGTCGCTGCTCCGATTCTCCGCCGTGCTCCAAAAGGGTTTTGGAGGCGAACGGACTTGAGCAACGTCTCAGTATATACAATTGATTAATAAAAATAAATAAATAAATAAATAAATAAATAAATAAAATAATTTTTGTGAAATGAATAGTAAAGGCAAAATAAAATCATAAATGACTTCAACTCGTTCAAAATGTACTGTTTCGGATCAAATCTTGCATGCCTATCCAGAAGACAGGAAAAAACCGGGCACAAGAAAAACGGGAAAATTAATAAATCCGAAAGATCAATCGACACAAGTGACAGATATTCAAGAATTCGATGAACCAAGCAGATTAGTAACGTCAACTCCATATCTCAAGGAGTCAGTAGCAAGTATAGAGAAAACATCAGAAAATTCGGGAAATAAAGTAGAATCGGACTTAACTAAAGCTCTTGGACATGAGATAGAACTTCTTGCGAAAACAATTGATGAGTATTTACACGAACATCCAGACACCATTAATCCAAATCTCGAAAATCCGGCTGCAACTAATTCGAACTGTGAAAATCCTAACGATAGCGAAATAGAAGTTGTAGAACCAAAAGTCGCAGAGAAAACCGTAATTAATCAATTCGAGGATTCCGAAAGTTCGTTTACATCAGCGACTGGTCTAACCACACCTTGGTTGAGGTTGAGTAGTAGTTCGGGTACACAGCTAAGATCGAGATCCTCAGAAATAGATACAACACCGAGAAGAAGACCTTTGGTAAAATCCTGTTCAAAATCTGTTTCACCTAGAAGAGAGATTGCACCAATTGATAGTGAAAATATCTTTGTAAAAGCAGCTAGAGCTTTTGGGTTGATTGGGGATAAAAAGGAAAGATCAGTCAAGCCAATAAAAATCGGAAACAAATCGAAATCGGAGATAAACTTTTCAACGTCGTTTAATAGTTTCACTAGGTTAGCATCATTGACAGAAAAAACAACATGTCCCAGAAAAACGGGGTATACTATTAATAGATTGCAATCAAGGAGGGATTCGAGTCAAAAACTTAAAGTGTTACGTAGGAAACAAATACCGGAAAAGGTTGTACGAAATCTTTCTAAAAAAATGGCACCAGTGATGCCATCTGTTCAGCGAAAGAGAATGAGTAAAATAAATGAAATAATAGATACAGGTAATAATGGTAGGAATCTCGAAAATATCAATTACGATCAAATTGACGAGGCAGGTAGCCACGAAGGGCGTGGCGGTGACCACCGTGGCGGTGACGGCGGCGGCGGTGGCGGCGACGGCGGTGACGGTGACGGAAGGGGAGGAGGCGGTCATGATAACGCGAACAAAAAACCTTTTCGTCGGACGACACCGGATGTAACACGACCCATATTAAATATAAGTGCAGGTAGAATCGCGAATTTGAGAGACGCTTTGCAGGTGATACCGGAGTTCGATGGAAACCGAAACTCGTTGGAACGGTATATCGCCGGACTGGAAGATGGTCTCGAAATGGTTGGAGTAGAAAACGAATTACATTTGTTGAGATTGGCAAAGTCAAAATTAGTAGGAGACGTATGGAAAAAGGTTTCGAAAAATAAGTTTGAGAACATTGAGGAATATATCGAGTATTTGAAAACAACTTATGATCCTCCAAGAGATATTTATCAGTTGCAAGGAGAAATAGGAAGTAGTGCACAACTGAATAGGGATACAGTGGACCAGTATGCGCATCGTATTCGAGAATTAGCCGAAAAAATCACCGAGGCTTATTATTATAAGAAAGGATATTTAGGTCAAGAAGAAAACGATGCAATAGATGAAATGGCATGCAGCTGTTTTATAAGAGGATTGAAACCGGAAATACGAGATAAAATGAAAACCGAGGAACCTACTCTTAGAGAAGCAATTCATGAGGCAAAGACGGTTGAACGGGAATTAGCAGACTTAAAGAGATTGAGAGACAATGCTGAAGCAAAGCAAAAACCAGAAAAGGAACCTGAAAAAACTTCAAAGAAAGCAAGCGTGAAAATTATTGAGGAAGCTAAGGAAGAATCAACTGTAGCCGTGGTAAACACCAATACACCAGAGGTGAATAATTGTCAGATTTGCGGTAAAAAGGGGCATCTTGCTACAACTTGTTGGAGTGCTCCAGGGGCAACTCCACCCAACAAATGTCAGGCTTGTGGGAAATTGGGTCACACAGCTGATAAATGCAAAATATCGGGGAAAATAGAGCCTCAGACTCAATTAATTTGTCAATATTGTAAAAAACCAGGTCATTCTGCAGATAATTGTTTTAAAATTCCTGGAGCGGTCGCGCAAACAAATTCAATCATGATTTGTCAGATTTGTGGAAAAAGAGGACACACGGCAGACAAGTGTTACAGTAATCCATGTAGAAATTGCGGTCGAAAAGGCCATTTGACTGAGTCCTGTCGTAGTGTACAGCAACCAATGCAGAATTCGGCAAATAATTTCAATCAAATCGCTCAACAAAATCAAGCAAAAATTCCTCAAGGTCAGACATCTCAAATTCAATGTCAAATCTGTAACGGATGGGGACATTCAGCTCTGGCATGTAACCAACAAAAACAGGGAAATTTAGGAAATCAGAAAGTTGCAGGATTAATGAGTTATTCACAGGCATTGACACAACAACAAAATTCTGTGAATCAACAACAAAATCAAGCAAATCAAATAATATGCAATTATTGTAAAAGTCCAGGTCATTATTTAACGGAATGTCAAATCCGTATCAGCAATAACAATCGGAGGGCAGCGCAACAGGGAAACGCGGATGGCCGACCAGCACAGGGTGCCCAGGCACAGGCCATCGTGAATACCCAAGCGCACCCAACCCTTACAATCAAGGCTTGTACCGATTTGGGTCGGAACCCGAAATAATCGACGTATATTTGATTAATCCAGAAAAAGACGTAATAGCTCCTACCGTCTTGTTTCAAAGTAATGAGCTCTCGGAAACGGTAATTATGATGTTGGACACAGGCGCTAGTAAAAATATTTTGAAAGAAAGATGTTTGTTAAATAATACTGAACTTTATCGGGATAAAATTCTGAGATTGAGCGGAATTACAGATGAATTTGTTTATACTCTGGGGTATGTAATGATTAGTACTTTGGGAAGAGAAACGGTTTATCATGTGGTACCCAATAGTTTTCCGACCAAACAGGGAGGATTACTGTCAACTGAGTATTTTCGAGATAATTTGGCAAAAATTGATTATGAAAACAGTACACTTCAAGTTCGAGATAAAAAGATAGAGTTCCATACTAGAGAAAGTATGATGTTCCCACCGAAAACAACAAAGCTTTTCTATGTCCGTTTGAGAAACGATGATGTTCTTGAGGGATATTTACCAAAGCTCGAAGTGGACGAGCGAATAGAGATTGAACAGGGATTGGTGAAAAACGTTGGTGGAAAAGCTTACATTTACGTAACCAATCATCGTAACGAAAGAGTCCATATAGAGATCCCTGTCCTGGAATTGACAACAGATCCACAAGGAGGAAACGAAGAAAACCGTGAGAAAAATGTGATGACTAATTCAGTGTGTATTACAGGTGATCCAGTCTTCAGAAAAGAAATAAAAGAGAAAAATCAGGAGAAAGTCGGAAAATTGGAAAATTCGGAGCAGTTCGGAAGGTCGGAAAATTCGGAGCAGTTCGGAAGGTCGGAGAATTTGGAGAAGTTCGGAAAGTCGGAAATTTTGGAGCAATTCGGAGAGACGTCGGAAAATCAGGGTAAAAACGATTCTGTGAAAAACACAGATGGTTCTGTATTCGGAAAGTTGGAGAAAAATCAGGGTAAAAACGATTCTGTGAAACACACAGATGGTTCTGTATTTGAAAAAAAAGAAAGAAAGGTAAAGGTTGGAAGAACGGATTTAGATAAAATTTTCACTAAAGAAGAATGGAAAATCGAGTTAAACAAGTCCGAAAAATCGGTTCAGAGTAAAGTAGATAAAAATAAAGGGAAAATGTTGAATAATCTTATGGTGATAGTAAACGAAAACACCGGAGTAAATTGTCAATCGTCCGTTGGGGATATACTGTTGCACACGGGAGAAAAATCGCAAAAAATAGAACAAAATCGAGTTGTCAAGGAAATAGAGGAAAAACGAGAAAAGTCGGTCATAGAAAAAGATAACAATATTGAATCAAAAGAAATAGAAGAATTACAACCGAGATTTATGTCAAAATGGGAAAATGAAGAGAAATGGAAAAATAATTCTTACCAGTTTGTCAATTGTTTGATCGGAGTCAAGTTCATGACAGGAAAATGTTTTGCCATAGAAGAAAACGAAAAAGACGAGACACGGTTCTCTAAAGTTTTGGAATTGTTACGACTAGAGCATTTGAATGAGATAGAAAAAGAAGCTGTCCATAAAATTATCAGATATGGGGTGGATAGATTTCACATTAAAGGGGAAAAACTAGGAGCTACGGATGTGGTGATGCACAGGATTCCAACAACGGATGAATTTCCTGTAAATTCGAAGCAATATAGATTTCCCGAGGTTCACAAGGAAGAAATACGAAAACAGATAGCTGAATTTTTAGAAGCAGGATTAATCAGGCAGTCAGAATCTCCGTATAATACACCAGTCTGGGTAGTGCCAAAGAAATTAGATTCACAAGGAAATAAGAAATGGAGAGTAGTTCTTGATTTTAGACAACTAAATGAAAAAACGATAGGAGATGCTTATCCTTTGCCAAATATCGTGGATATATTGGATCAGTTAGGTGGTGCTCGGTATTTTTCGGTATTCGATCTGGCTTCAGGATTCTATCAGATAAAAATGCATCCGGATGATTGTCATAAAACAGCTTTCACAACACCATATGGACATTACGAGTACGTCAGAATGCCTATGGGATTGAAGAATGCTCCTCCCACATTTCAGAGAGCAATGGACATGGTATTGATGGGATTACAAGGACAGGAGTTATTCGTGTATCTCGATGACATTGTGATTTACGCAAAAACTCTGGAAGAACACGAAGAGAAATGCAAGAAATTAATCGTTCGTCTAAGGACCGCCAATTTGAGTTTACAACCGGATAAGTGTGAATTTTTGAAACGAGAAGTGGCTTATTTAGGTCACGTCATCAGTGAAGAAGGACTAAAATTGGATCCGAAAAAAGTTGAAGCAGTTCGGGAATTTCCAAGACCAGTTAACGTCAAGGGTATTCGGCAATTTCTGGGGCTTACAGGATATTATCGTCGATTCATAGAGGGATATGCAAAGCTGGCTAAACCACTGACAAATCTTCTCAAAAGCGAAACTCCTTTCATATGGGGAGAAAATCAAGAGGAAAGTTTTCAGGAATTAAAAGAAAAATTATGTACAGAACCAGTCTCGATTTTTCCGGATTTTTCAAAACCATTTGTAGTAACTACGGATGCGTCCGGCTACGCAATCGGGGGTATCCTTTCACAAGGACCCATCGGGGCGGATAGACCGGTAGCATACGCTTCACGAACGTTAAATGACGCAGAATCACGATACGATACATATGAAAAAGAGGCGTTGGCGATTGTCTACAGTGTTTTGCACTTCAGGCCGTATCTATATGGCAGGGTGTTTACACTCGTGACAGATCACTAGCCCTTAGTATGGTTTAGAACATGCAAAGATGGAAATGCACGAGTACTTCGATGGAGACTGAAATTGGCAGAATATGAGTATGATGTAGTATACAAAGCCGGAAAAACCAATGTAAACGCAGACGCATTATCAAGAAATCCAGTAAAGTCAGACAAAATTAAGAACGATACAGACGAAGAAATATTCGCAGTACGACAGAAAAATAATGATAGCTCGAAAAATGAGGAAATAATTATGCTCTTGGAAAATGAAGAGGATGACTTTGAATTTGAAGAAGATGAAGAATACAACGAAGAAGAGGATCCTGAAGAGCAATGGCGAGAGTCCCTGACGAAGGAACAATTGGCAGAGATAATTGAAGTAACAACACCAAAGAAAATACCAAAGGAAATTTTATACAATCTGGATGCTGATAAGGAATCAGTAGTAAACAAGGATGACGAAAATGCAGAAGAAGAGAAGGAAAAAGATGAAAAAGAGAAATCAACTAGGAAAAAGGCCAAAAACAAGAATCCACCGGAACGTCATGCTATGACTACTAGACAACAAAGGAAAAACCAAAATAAACCAGAAAAACAGGAAGAAACAAACGCAAAAGAACAACCTAAACCACCAAAGGAGACTCGAAAGCCAAGAAAGAAGAAAAAGAAAAAGGAACATTCAAAAACGCCAGAAGAAAGCAGTTCGGATGAGGAATCAGTAGTAAGAACGAGAAAAAGAAAGAAAATTCCACAAGTACCAGAAACAGACGAAGAAAAATCCTCCAGTGAATCTGAAGAAGATGATAAGGAAGAGAATGACATTAACATACATAACAATTCGGACAATGAGAGGCTGGAAGATGAAGAAAGACAATCAGACGAGGAAATCGAGAAAATTCCACCGGGAAATATTATCCAAAGTCGTGATCTTTTCTTTACTCGCAAGGATGCACTTAGTTATTTTTTGAACACAAAAGGAGAGTCTCTAGATTCGGGTTCGCGAAAATTGGCAGATCCAAACGAATTACCGTATTTTCCGGGTCTACAGTTGGGAGAGGCTAGTGCAGTAAAAAAGGGAAATAGGTATCATATAGCATTGCCGGTTAGTGATAACTCAGGAGAGGGACCTTCATTGATTTTAGCCCACATTAAAAGCGTAATGAGAAGTTGTAGAAAATTAACAGAAGAACTAGAAATTCAAAGTGTAAGTTTGGCAAAGACAGATTCGGTAGAAAATGTTCCGTGGGATAGAATTGCGACGGAATTACGCTTAGGATTCTTGGGAAGTCCGACCAAAGTAATAATTTGTCATGGAATTGTTAGGTATCCTAGTAAACAGGAGCGTGAGGGAATAATACAGGAAATGCATGGATCAGCTGTAGGAGGTCATAGAGGGGTTACGAAAACCTTTAATAGAATCAGACAGCATTATTTTTGGGAAAAGATGAAAATAGATATTCAGAATTACATACAGAGATGCTTGCCATGTCAACTAAAGAAATGCGTGAGAAACAAAACGAAGCAACCAATGGTGTTAACCGATACACCGGGGTCAGCTTTCGACAAAGTAGCTATGGACATAGTGGGACCAATACCAAAAACGAAAGACGGTAACGAGTATATATTAACAATACAGGACCAACTGACGAAATTTTGCCTTGCCATTCCTTTACCAAACGCGACTTCATTGACAATCGCAGATGCGATGGTGAAACACTTTATTAGTATTTTCGGACCACCAAAATCAATATTAACAGATCAAGGTCGAAATATTCTCAGTGGATTAATCAGACGAGTAGCTAAAAGGTTTAAAATAAAGAGAATTCGAACAACGGCTTTTCATCCGCAGTCGAACGGTTCATTGGAACGTTCGCATCATGCTTTAGGAGAATATTTGAAACAATACGCTGATAAAGAGTTTGATTGGGACGAATGGGTGCAATTGGCAATTTTCAATTATAATACCAGCGTGCATGAGGGTACAAAGCATACTCCGTACGAATTGGTGTTTGGAAAATTGGCAAGGGTACCATCGAGTGAACCGTTGGGGGTAGAAGACGAACTACCGTCGTACAGTGGTTATTTGATAAAATTGATAACACAATTACATGAGATTCGAAGAATGGCTAGAGAAAATCTAATAGAAGCAAAAATCAGATCTAAAGAACGACACGATAAAAGACTAAACGTAAAATCATTCAAAGTAGGTGACTACGTATTTTTGCAGAATGGACCAAAACCGAAAAAACTAGCAGATCAGTATACTGGACCGCATGAAGTGGTCGAAATAATGGGAAATCAAAATATAAAGATAAAAACTAAGAAAAATGTTCAGATCGTACATGCAAATCGACTGAGACTTTCACATATTATACCCGAATAAATATATCTTGTTTAATAAAACCATGACAGTTACAGACTACTCAAAAACTACGGACAATGTCAGACCAAATTGGAATGAATGCACGAAGAAATGTTGTACGCTCAATGACAACAGTACAAAGAGGAAGGATGGTACGATACGAGGAGATGCCGGAGCAGAGAGATCAGAGACGGAGGTTTCGAGTTCAGGCAATCTATGAGGGATTTCGTGCCGAAGGAGTTGGAGAAAATAGAGAAATTGCTGGGAGAATAGCTACCAGTGCTTTGATTAGGAAAATAGCAGATCAGGCTGAATGGAAAGGTCATACTAAGGATTGGGAGAGTAAAGTGTTGCGTTTGGCTAGTTTGATGGTAAACTCAAATTGGATAAAATTGATGGGAATGAAGAACACATTGGACAAAGTGACTCTGAGGAGTATTTGGAAGATGCGACAAAAGCTATAGAGGAGTTAGATGCAAAATTTGAAATCCGGAAATATAATGGAGAAAAAGAACATGTAATAATTATGATTTTGACTTGGCGTGAGGGAGAACCGGATATCGTCGTGCAATTTGGCACCGACGAGTTGATCATAAAAGTGAAGGCTTTGAAGTTCATGCTTCTAAAAGTACGTGGTAAAATCATATGTATGCAGAGAGAACGTGAACAAGGAGAGAGAAATTAGAAAAAAAAAAGAAAAAAAAAGAAAGGAAAAAAAATTATCTTAGTGGAAAATCGGTAGCATAAAAATAAGTATATATATACATCAGTAATAAATTAACAATGAATATGTAATCTAACCAGCACAACAATATCATTGTATTATCACCAAATCTTACTAATAAATAATCTATATGTATAACTTCATCAAAGGGTTAAAATAATAAAATAAACAATAATTATAACTCCGTCATTTTCTTTCTTGCATAGATCAAGATGAGAGAGAAAATACCCTTGTTCATCATAGGGGTAATTCTGCTATCGAGGCAATGTATGGGGATGATCGGGTACGATTGTGGAACAGCTAAGTCTAACATCACAACAGTATCGCTTCTGGAGGTGGAGGAATGTGATATTCCGTCACCAGCATTGAACGTCACAGCTGTGCGAATTCAACTGCTACAGATAAACGATTATGCATCTGTACATGTGCGACAGTGCAAAGTTGAGATTAATAGAGATGTTCGAAAGTGCGGGATGTTCTCGCATACCAGTGACGTAACGAACGGAAAAGCTTCGTACGTGTATGAGGTATCGCGGGACGCGTGTGATCGAATGTATGAGCACGGATCCTTTCAAGTAGAAAAGACTTTGATAATGGGAATTACGGGTAATCACAGTATAACTCATCCTGTAACATTGGCGGGAAAAGTAGGACAAGATGGTGAATGTAAAGGAACGGCGTATTCAGATCCTTTCGGAAATTGGGATGATGTAGTAGTATTGGCGGAAGTAAAAATCACTCTGAGAGACTATCGTGCTACGATCGCTCTAAAAACCAATAAAATCTTCTTAAAATCGGGAATACGTTGTGAACTAAACGAAGGACAATGTGTAGACATGGAAGGAGGACATACTTTTTGGGAATCTGTTCCTGTCGGAAATTGCGGTAATGGACAATATGGAGTGTTGTATGAAGGCCTAGCTGAAAAAGGTGTAGACCGGAACTCGCAAGTGTTGTATACCGTTACTACATCGGACATAATTTTTGCGCTTGTAATACGTGGATCGACAAACATATGCGGACAAACAATAGTGCGAACTGAACACCCAAAATTGTTCATATACGAGATCGAAAATGGACAAACGTTTTTGCAAGGACAAACAATGGAAGTGATAAATATGGACATGTACACTTACGTAAACTCAAAGTTCGTTTATATTGAGCGACATATTCAAACTCAAACTCAACAAGTTTATCACGATCTCTTGACTCACAAATGCGAATTGGAAAGAGAAATGTTGAAAAATCGTTTGGCAATAGCTACAGAAATTCCGGATGAATTCGCATATCATCTGATGAAAGGACCGGGTTATATGGCTGTAATATCTGGGGAGGTTGTACACATCATAAAATGTATCCCAAAGGAAGTTCGAGTACAACAACGAGAAGAATGTTATACGCATTTGCCAGTAACTGAGGGAAACAACAGTTATTTCTTGACACCAAAAACTCATATTTTATTGAAAACCGGAATGCAGATCACATGCAACAAAATGGTTGCGCCTACATATTTTATTGACGAGGATTGGTATGCAATGATGCCTGGACCAATACTCGTATACCCACCTGAGAAAATGAAACCGAACACCAAGCCTACATGGACCTACAAAAGTACCAAGTCATTGGCAACCAGCGGGATCTACACGACATCGGAATTGGAGCAGCTTCGAGAGCACATCATGTTTCCAGCCGAGAGACCTGCGGTACTGAACACCGTGGCTAGGGGTTTGTTGGGCAAACCAACCGTACCACAGGGTGGTTCATTCGTCAAATTGTTGGATGGACCGGAATTGCAGAAACTAATGGAGAATGCGTGGAGAAGGATGTTGGAAAGTCTAGTTGCATTCGGCAACATAAGTGCAGGTCTGATAGGAGTAATTATTGTTACGTCCTGCGAATTTTTCCAGAAATTTCAATGACAATTTAATTTAAAAATTCGGCATTTACTAAATCATTGAAAACAAACATTAACAAATTGTCATCATTTAGTTTATCGAACTCGCAGTTTCGATAAATAAATAATAAACCAAATGGAAAATTATCCATTGGTAAAAATAATTCGCCTTTAGGAAACATAGATTGATGTACAGAGGCGACTGTACAAGGCGAGTCAGCCGTAGGAGAGTCGGTAACCTGAGACACAAAAATGCAGATAAGGATATCGGCAGAGCGCGCCTCACACTTGTCGAACATAGGGCCTGCTTGTACGGCGCGTGTCACGATGGGCATGATGTCGAGAGCGGCCGTCAGACGAAAAGAGTGCAGCACCTCCTGGACAGTGAATATCGATGAATAATAGATCATCGTTATAGTCCAGGAGGATCATAGTCGAAATAATAATTAAAGAAATGGATGGAAAATGAATTTTAAGGGACGGATACACGGGATCGGCATTGTATTTTGAAAATTATTAACAATAACTTCGGAAAAATAAAATAAATTCAAGCATGCAAAATAAACATTAAGTCGGATCGTCACGATAAGGATATAAATAATGGAAAAATACAGAAAATTATGGAAAATCGGGAAGAGAAATAAAAACTATTCACATAAAAATTCAGGGAAATAATCCAATAAATATTAAGATAAACATTTATGTCAACTATTGTTACCTTCGCAACGAAAGCTCGTACAGCTTTCATTCAAATTTGTATGTTCATAAAATTCGCGATAAAATTTAAGTATTAACAAATTAGGACGTCAAAATTATTGTAAGACTACGAAATTGGAAATATTTAATTAGTCAATCAAAGAAAGGAATCAGGTGATGAGAGTGGGGAGTCGAGGCGCAGGTGTGACAGCGGTGACGCGGGGGTGTCCGGCACCAAGGTTACTTAATCGCGCGCTCGCGGCCCACTCGGCACTTCTACTTCGACTTCTACTTCGACTTCTACTTCGACTTCTACTTCGACTTCTACTTCGACTTCTACTTCGACTTCTACTTCCAGTACTTCTTTGCGACTAGGGCAAAGACCTCAATCTTGTATTGTATTTAGAGCCATTGACAAGGAATTTGTAAAGCAACTTGTAAAAATTTCGAGCCAGTATTCGTTTTAACCAACTTCAATAAATAATTCATATCTTTCTGAATCATTCCATCGAAATCAAGTATACTCTTCCTGAAAATCATTTAATCATCAAAATCATCAATCCACATCGTTGAAATCTGGGAAGGACATTCGTCTCCGGAAATCAGTCATCAGCATTCGATTCTGATTCGAATATTCGGAATTTTGGGAAGGACGTTATTTGGAAAATCGGTCATCATCATTCGATTCTGACTCGAATATTCATCTGGAATTTGGGAAGGACGTTCCAATTCGATATCGAAAATCCATTCGTCATTCGATTCATTCGATCATTCATTCTGAGGTAAACCTATTTAAATCATATCTTAAGTCGTGGAAGTTATCATCTTCATCTTGAAAATTTCATTTCTTCTGAATATTCATTCGTCAATAATCATTTGTTAATAGTCAATTGTCAGCATTTAATAGTTAACCTGGAGGGTTAAAATATTTTCGTGGTCAATAGATATTCGTTTGAGTCAATTATATTCCAGCTTCATCATGGTGCGTTAAAGTATTAGGATAGGTCGGGAGAAAACAGTGAGTGAGTGTGTTGGTGAGTCGTCGCGAGCCGTGCGTCGAGAGTGACGCGCGCGAGAGAGAGAAACAGCCGCGTATCGTATTCCAGACGATAAAAAGAGCTAGCGTCCAGAATTTTCTTGTCCAGCTTAAAATCATCACTTAAAATCTAGTAACTTTCAATTTTTAACCGCGAATAAAATTTGTCCAATAACCAATATATACACTCTAGGCCCTATCCCGAATTATTTTCCGAAAGGTTAGGTTCAAAACAGGGCCAAAACCTCGATAAAGCGTCATCTCCGAATAACGTGTAAAGGGAGGGTGTAAATTCTCCTTGACCGAGATGGAGTGAAAATTGCTGATCGGGACGTAACAAAAATTTGGGGGCTCGTCCGGGATCCAAAAAGAGTGTATATACAATTGATCAATAAAAATAAATAAATAAATAAATAAATAAATAAAATAATTTTTGTGAAATGAGTAGTAAAGGCAAAATAAAATCATAAATGACTTCAACTCGTTCAAAATGTACTGTTTCGGATCAAATCTTGCATGCCTATCCAGAAGACAGGAAAAAACCGGGCACAAGAAAAACGGGAAAATTAATAAATCCAAAAGATCAATCCACACAAGTGACAGATATTCAAGAATTCGATGAATCAAGCAGATTAGTAACGTCAACTCCATATCTCAATGAGTCAGTAGCAAGTATAGAGAAAACATCAGAAAATTCGGGAAATAAAGTAGAATCGGACTTAACTAAAGCTCTTGGACATGAGATAGAACTTCTTGCGAAAACAATTGATGAGTATTTACACGAACATCCAGACACAATTAATCCAAATCTCGAAAATCCGGCTGCAACTAATTCGAACTGTGAAAATCCTAACGATAGCGAAGTAGAAGTTATAGAACCAAAAGTCGCAGAGAAAACCGTAATTAATCAATTCGAGGATTCCGAAAGTTCGTTTACATCAGCGACTGGTCTAACCACACCTTGGTTGAGGTTGAGTAGTAGTTCGGGTACACAGCTAAGATCGAGATCCTCAGAAATAGATACAACACCGAGAAGAAGACCTTTGGTAAAATCCTGTTCAAAATCTGTTTCACCTAGAAGAGAGATTGCACCAATTGATAGTGAAAATATCTTTGTAAAAGCAGCTAGAGCTTTTGGGTTGATTGGGGATAAAAAGGAAAGATCAATCAAGCCAATAAAAATCGGAAACAAATCGAAATCGGAGATAAACTTTTCAACGTCGTTTAATAGTTTCACTAGGTTAGCATCATTGACAGAAAAAACAACATGTCCCAGAAAAACGGGGTATACTATTAATAGATTGCAATCAAGGAGGGATTCGAGTCAAAAACTTAAAGTGTTACGTAGGAAACAAATACCGGAAAAAGTTGTACGAAATCTTTCTAAAAAAATGGCACCAGTGATGCCATCTGTTCAGCGAAAGAGAATGAGTAAAATAAATGAAATAATAGATACAGGTAATAATGGTAGAAATCTCGAAAATATCAATTACGATCAAATTGACGAGGCAGGTAGCAACGAAGGGCGTGGCGGTGACCACCGTGGCGGTGACGGCGGCGGCGGTGGCGGCGACGGCGGTGACGGTGACGGAAGGGGAGGAGGCGGTCATGATAACGCGAACAAAAAACCTTTTCGTCGGACGACACCGGATGTAACACGACCCATATTAAATATAAGTGCAGGTAGAATCGCGAATTTGAGAGACGCTTTGCAGGTGATACCGGAGTTCGATGGAAACCGAAACTCGTTGGAACGGTATATCG
Source organism: Stenichneumon culpator (assembly GCA_964017025.1). Taxonomy (NCBI): domain Eukaryota; kingdom Metazoa; phylum Arthropoda; class Insecta; order Hymenoptera; family Ichneumonidae; genus Stenichneumon; species Stenichneumon culpator. Next base: position 19,330,709 of record OZ024771.1, read on the forward strand.
CCGGACTGGAAGATGGTCTCGAAATGGTTGGAGTAGAAAACGAATTACATTTGTTGAGATTGGCAAAGTCAAAATTAGTAGGAGACGTATGGAAAAAGGTTTCGAAAAATAAGTTTGAGAACATTGAGGAATATATCGAGTATTTGAAAACAACTTATGATCCTCCAAGAGATATTTATCAGTTGCAAGGAGAAATAGGAAGTAGTGCACAACTGAATAGGGATACAGTGGACCAGTATGCGCATCGTATTCGAGAATTAGCCGAAAAAATCACCGAGGCTTATTATTATAAGAAAGGATATTTAGGTCAAGAAGAAAACGATGCAATAGATGAAATGGCATGCAGCTGTTTTATAAGAGGATTGAAACCGGAAATACGAGATAAAATGAAAACCGAGGAACCTACTCTTAGAGAAGCAATTCATGAGGCAAAGACGGTTGAACGGGAATTAGCAGACTTAAAGAGATTGAGAGACAATGCTGAAGCAAAGCAAAAACCAGAAAAGGAACCTGAAAAAACTTCAAAGAAAGCAAGCGTGAAAATTATTGAGGAAGCTAAGGAAGAATCAACTGTAGCCGTGGTAAACACCAATACACCAGAGGTGAATAATTGTCAGATTTGCGGTAAAAAAGGGCATCTTGCTACAACTTGTTGGAGTGCTCCAGGGACAACTCCACCCAATAAATGTCAGGCTTGTGGAAAATTGGGTCACACAGCTGATAAATGCGAAATATCGGGGAAAATAGAGCCTCAGACTCAATTAATTTGTCAATATTGTAAAAAACCAGGTCATTCTGCAGATAATTGTTTTAAAATTCCTGGAGCGGTCGCGCAAACAAATTCAATCATGATTTGTCAGATTTGTGGAAAAAGAGGACACACGGCAGACAAGTGTTACAGTAATCCATGTAGAAATTGCGGTCGAAAAGGCCATTTGACTGAGTCCTGTCGTAGTGTACAGCAACCAATGCAGAATTCGGCAAATAATTTCAATCAAATCGCTCAACAGAATCAAGCAAAAATTCCTCAAGGTCAGACATCTCAAATTCAATGTCAAATCTGTAACGGATGGGGACATTCAGCTCTGGCATGTAACCAACAAAAACAGGGAAATTTAGGAAATCAGAACGTTGCAGGATTAATGAGTTATTCACAGGCATTGACACAACAACAAAATTCTGTGAATCAACAACAAAATCAAGCAAATCAAATAATATGCAATTATTGTAAAAGTCCAGGTCATTATTTAACGGAATGTCAAATCCGTATCAGCAATAACAATCGGAGGGCAGCGCAACAGGGAAACGCGGATGGCCGACCAGCACAGGGTGCCCAGGCACAGACCATCGTGAATACCCAAGCGCACCCAACCCTTACAATCAAGGCTTGTACCGATTTGGGTCGGAACCCGAAATAATCGACGTATATTTGATTAATCCAGAAAAAGACGTGATAGCTCCTACCGTCTTGTTTCAAAGTAATGAGCTCTCGGAAACGGTAATTATGATATTGGACACAGGCGCTAGTAAAAATATTTTGAAAGAAAGATGTTTGTTAAATAATACTGAACTTTATCGGGATAAAATTCTGAGATTGAGCGGAATTACAGATGAATTTGTTTATACTCTGGGGTATGTAATGATTAGTACTTTGGGAAGAGAAACGGTTTATCATGTGGTACCCAATAGTTTTCCGACCAAACAGGGAGGATTACTGTCAACTGAGTATTTTCGAGATAATTTGGCAAAAATTGATTATGAAAACAGTACACTTCAAGTTCGAGATAAAAAGATAGAGTTCCATACTAGAGAAAGTATGATGTTCCCACCGAAAACAACAAAGCTTTTCTATGTCCGTTTGAGAAACGATGATGTTCTTGAGGGATATTTACCAAAGCTCGAAGTGGACGAGGGAATAGAGATTGAACAGGGATTGGTGAAAAACGTTGGTGGAAAAGCTTACATTTACGTAACCAATCATCGTAACGAAAGGGTCCATATAGAGATCCCTGTCCTGGAATTGACAACAGATCCACAAGGAGGAAACGAAGAAAACCGTGAGAAAAATGTGATGACTAATTCAGTGTGTATTACAGGTGATCCAGTCTTCAGAAAAGAAATAAAAGAAAAAAATCAGGAGAAAGTCGGAAAATTGGAAAATTCGGAGCAGTTCAGAAGGTCGGAAAATTTGGAGAAGTTCGGAAAGTCGGAAATTTTGGAGCAATTCGGAGAGACGTCGGAAAATCAGGGTAAAAACGATTCTGTGAAAAACACAGATGGTTCTGTATTCGGAAAGTTGGAGAAAAATCAGGGTAAAAACGATTCTGTGAAAAACACAGATGGTTCTGTATTCGGAAAGTTGGAGAAAAATCAGGGTAAAAACGATTCTGTGAAAAACACAGATGGTTCTGTATCTGGAAAGTTGGAGGAAAATCAGGGTAAAAACGATTCTGTGAAACACACAGATGGTTCTGTATTTGAAAAGAAAGAAAGAAAGGTAAAGGTTGGAAGAACGGATTTAGATAAAATTTTCACTGAAGAAGAATGGAAAATTGAGTTAAATAAGTCCGAAAAATCGGTTCCGAGTAAAGTAGATAAAAATAAAGGAAAAATGTTGAATAATCTTATGGTGACGGTAAATGAAAACACCGGAGTAAATTGTCAATCGTCCGTTGGGGATATACTGTTGCACACGGGAGAAAAATCGCAAAAAATAGAACAAAATCGAGTTGTCAAGGAAATAGAGGAAAAACGAGAAAAGTCGGTCATAGAAAAAGATAACAATATTGAATCAAAAGAAATAGAAGAATTACAACCGAGATTTATGTCAAAATGGGAAAATGAAGAGAAATGGAAAAATAATTCTTACCAGTTTGTCAATTGTTTGATCGGAGTCAAGTTCATGACAGGAAAATGTTTCGCCATAGAAGAAAACGAAAAAGACGAGACACGGTTCTCTAAAGTTTTGGAATTGTTACGACTAGAGCATTTGAATGAGATAGAAAAAGAAGCTGTCCATAAAATTATCAGATATGGGGTGGATAGATTTCACATTAAAGGAGAAAAACTAGGAGCTACGGATGTGGTGATGCACAGGATTCCAACAACGGATGAATTTCCTGTAAATTCGAAGCAATATAGATTTCCCGAGGTTCACAAGGAAGAAATACGAAAACAGATAGCTGAATTTTTAGAAGCAGGATTAATCAGGCAGTCAGAATCTCCGTATAATACACCAGTCTGGGTAGTGCCAAAGAAATTAGATTCACAAGGAAATAAGAAATGGAGAGTAGTTCTTGATTTTAGACAACTAAACGAAAAAACGATAGGTGATGCTTATCCTTTGCCAAATATCGTGGATATATTGGATCAGTTAGGTGGTGCTCGGTATTTTTCGGTATTCGATCTGGCTTCAGGATTCTATCAGATAAAAATGCATCCGGATGATTGTCATAAAACAGCTTTCACAACACCATATGGACATTACGAGTACGTCAGAATGCCTATGGGATTGAAAAATGCTCCTCCCACATTTCAGAGAGCAATGGACATGGTATTGATGGGATTACAAGGACAGGAATTATTCGTGTATCTCGACGACATTGTGATTTACGCAAAAACTCTGGAAGAACACGAAGAGAAATGCAAGAAATTAATCGATCGTCTAAGGACCGCCAATTTGAGTTTGCAACCGGACAAGTGTGAATTTTTGAAACGGGAAGTGGCTTATTTAGGTCACGTCATCAGTGAAGAAGGACTAAAATTGGATCCGAAAAAAGTCGAAGCGGTTCGGGAATTTCCAAGACCAGTTAACGTCAAGGGTATTCGGCAATTTTTGGGGCTTACAGGATATTATCGTCGATTCATAGAGGGATATGCAAAGCTGGCTAAACCACTGACAAATCTTCTCAAAAGCGAAACTCCTTTCATATGGGGAGAAAATCAAGAGGAAAGTTTTCAGGAATTGAAAGAAAAATTATGTACAGAACCAGTCTTGATTTTTCCGGATTTTTCAAAACCATTTGTTGTAACTACAGATGCGTCCGGGTACGCAATCGGGGGTATCCTTTCACAAGGACCCATCGGGGCAGATAGACCGGTAGCATACGCTTCACGAACGTTAAATGACGCGGAATCACGATATGATACATACGAAAAAGAGGCGTTGGCGATTGTCTACAGTGTTTTGCACTTCAGGCCGTATCTATATGGCAGGGTGTTTACACTCGTGACAGATCACAAGCCCTTAGTATGGTTTAGAACTTGCAAAGATGGAAATGCACGAGTACTTCGATGGAGACTGAAATTGGCAGAATATGAGTATGATGTAGTATACAAAGCCGGAAAAACCAATGTAAACGCAGACGCATTATCTAGAAATCCAGTAAAGTCAGACAAAATTAATAACGATACAGACGAGGAAATATTCGCAGTACGACAGAAAAATAATGATAGCTTGAAAAATGAGGAAATAATTATGCTCTTGGAAAATGAAGAGGATGACTTTGAATTTGAAGAAGATGAAGAATACAACGAAGAAGAGGATCCTGAAGAGCAATGGCGAGAGTCCCTGACGAAGGAACAATTGGCAGAGATAATTGAAGTAACAACACCAAAGAAAATACCGAAGGAAACTTTATACAATCTGGATGCTGATAAGGAATCAGTAGTAAACAAGGATGACGGAAATGCAGAAGAAGAGAAGGAAAAAGATGAAAAAGAGAAATCAACCAGGAAAAAGGCCAAAAACAAGAATCCACCGGAACGTCATGCTATGACTACTAGACAACAAAGGAAAAACCAAAATAAACCAGAAAATAAGGAAGGAACAAACGCAAAAGAACAACCTAAACCACCAAAGGAGACTCGAAAGCCAAGGAAGAAGAAAAAGAAAAAGGAACATTCAGAAACGCCAAAAGAAAGCAGTTCGGATGAGGAATCAGTAGTAAGAACGAGAAAAAGAAAGAAAATTCCACAAGTACCAGAAACAGACGAAGAAAAATCCTCCAGTGAATCTGAAGAAGATGATAAGGAAGAGAATGACATTAACATACATAACAATTCGGACAATGAGAGGCTGGAAGATGAAGAAAGACAATCAGACGAGGAAATCGAGAAAATTCCACCGGGAAATATTATCCAAAGTCGTGATCTTTTCTTTACTCGCAAGGATGCACTTAGTTATTTTTTGAACACAAAAGGAGAGTCTCTAGATTCGGGTTCGCGAAAATTGGCAGATCGAAACGAATTACCGTATTTTCCGGGTCTACAGTTGGGAGAGGCTAGTGCAGTAAAAAAGGGAAATAGGTATCATATAGCATTGCCGGTTAGCGATAACTCAGGAGAGGGACCTTCATTGATTTTAGCCCACATTAAAAGCGTAATGAGAAGTTTTAGAAAATTAACAGAAGAACTAGAAATTCAAAGTATAAGCTTGGCAAAGACAGATTTGGTAGAAAATGTTCCGTGGGATAGAATTGCGACGGAATTACGCTTAGGATTCTTGGGAAGTCCGACCAAAGTAATAGTTTGTCATGGAATTGTTAGATATCCTAGTAAACAGGAGCGTGAGGGAATAATACAGGAAATGCATGGATCAGCTGTAGGAGGTCATAGAGGGGTTACGAAAACCTTTAATAGAATCGGACAGCATTATTTTTGGGAAAAGATGAAAATAGATATTCAGAATTACATACAGAGATGCTTGCCATGTCAACTAAAGAAATGCGTGAGAAACAAAACGAAGCAACCAATGGTGTTAACCGATACACCGGGGTCAGCTTTTGACAAAGTAGCTATGGACATAGTCGGACCAATACCAAAAACGAAAGACGGTAACGAGTATATATTAACAATACAGGACCAACTGACGAAATTTTGCCTTGCCATTCCTTTACCAAACGCGACTTCATTGACAATCGCAGATGCGATGGTGAAACACTTTATTAGTATTTTCGGACCACCAAAATCAATATTAACAGATCAAGGTCGAAATTTTCTCAGTGGATTAATCAGACGAGTAGCTAAAAGGTTTAAAATAAAGAGAATTCGAACAACGGCTTTTCATCCGCAGTCGAACGGTTCATTGGAACGTTCGCATCATGCTTTAGGAGAATATTTGAAACAATACGCTGATAAAGAGTTTGATTGGGACGAATGGGTGCAATTGGCAATTTTCAATTATAATACCAGCGTGCATGAGGGTACAAAGCATACTCCGTACGAATTGGTGTTTGGAAAATTGGCAAGGGTACCATCGAGTGAACCGTTGGGGGTAGAAGATGAACTACCAACGTACAATGGTTATTTGATAAAATTGATAACACAATTACATGAGATTCGAAGAATGGCTAGAGAAAATCTAATAGAAGCAAAAATCAGATCTAAAGAACGACACGATAAAAGACTAAACGTAAAATCATTCAAAGTAGGTGACTACGTATTTTTGCAGAATGGACCAAAACCGAAAAAACTAGCAGATCAGTATACTGGACCGCATGAAGTGGTCGAAATAATGGGAAATCAAAATATAAAGATAAAAACTAAGAAAAATGTTCAGATCGTACATGCAAATCGATTGAGACTTTCACATATTATACCCGAATAAATACATCTTGTTTAATAAAACCATGACAATTACAGACTACTCAAACTACGGACAATGTCAGACCAAATTGGAATGAATGCACGAAGAAATGTTGTACGCTCAATGACAACAGTACAAAGAGGAAGGATGGTACGATACGAGGAGATGCCGGAGCAGAGAGATCAGAGACGGAGGTTTCGAGTTCAGGCAATCTATGAGGGATTTCGTGCCGAAGGAGTTGGAGAAAATAGAGAAATTGCTGGGAGAATAGCTACCAGTGCTTTGATTAGGAAAATAGTAGATCAGGCTGAATGGAAAGGTCATACTAAAGATTGGGAGAGTAAAGTGTTGCGTTTGGCTAGTTTGATGGTAAACTCAATATTGGATAAAATTGATGGGAATGAAGAACACATTAGACAAAGTGACTCTGAGGAGTATTTGGAAGATGCGACAAAAGCTATAGAGGAGTTAGATGCAAAATTTGAAATCCGGAAATATAATGGAGAAAAAGAACATTTAATAATTATGATTTTGACTTGGCGTAAGGGAGAACCGGATATCGTCGTGCAATTTGGCACCGACGAGTTGATCATAAAAGTGAAGGCTTTGAAGTTCATGCTTCTAAAAGTACGTGGTAAAATCATATGTATGCAGAGAGAACGTGAACAAGAAGAGAGAAATTAAAAAGGAAAAAAAATAATAATAATAATAACAATATCGATAAATTAAGAAATATCGAGAAAGTTAGTAGTATCCATGTAGGAAAAAAAAAAAAAAAAAAGGAAAAAAAAATATACATATATCTTAGTGGAAAATCGGTAGCATAAAAATAAGTATATATATACATCAGTAATAAATTAACAACGAATATGTAATCTAACCAGCACAACAATATCATTGTATTATCACCAAATCTTACTAATAAATAATCTATATGTATAACTTCATCAAAGGGTTAAAATAATAAAATAAACAATTATCATAACTCCGTCATTTTCTTTCTTGCATCGATCAAGATGAGAGAGAAAATACCCTTGTTCATCATAGGGGTAATTCTGCTATCGAGGCAATGTATGGGGATGATCGGGTACGATTGTGGAACAGCTAAGTCTAACATCACAACAGTATCGCTTCTGGAGGTGGAGGAATGTGATATTCCATCACCAGCATTGAACGTCACAGCTGTGCGAATTCAACTGCTACAGATAAACGATTATGCATCTGTACATGTGCGACAGTGCAAAGTTGAGATTAATAGAGATGTTCGAAAGTGCGGGATGTTCTCGCATACCAGTGACGTAACGAACGGAAAAGCTTCGTACGTGTACGAGATATCGCGAGACGCGTGTGATCGAATGTATGAGCACGGATCCTTTCAAGTAGAAAAGACTTTGATAATGGGAATTACGGGTAATCACAGTATAACTCATCCTGTAACATTGGCGGGAAAAGTAGGACAAGATGGTGAATGTAAAGGAACGGCGTATTCAGATCCTTTCGGAAATTGGGATGATGTAGTAGTATTGGCGGAAGTAAAAATCACTTTGAGAGACTATCGTGCTACGATCGCTCTTAAAACCAATAAAATCTTCTTAAAGTCGGGAATACGTTGTGAATTAAACGAAGGACAATGTGTAGACATGGAAGGAGGACATACTTTTTGGGAATCTGTTCCTGTCGGAAATTGCGGTAATGGACAATATGGAGTGTTGTACGAAGGTATAGCTGAAAAAGGTGTAGACCAGAACTCGCAAGTGTTGTATACCGTTACTACATCGGACATAATTTTTGCGCTTGTAATACGCGGATCAACAAACATATGCGGACAAACAATAGTGCAAACGGAACACCCGAAATTATTCATATACGAGATCGAAAATGGACAAACGTTTTTGCAAGGACAAACAATGGAAGTGGTAAATATGGACATGTACACTTACGTAAACTCAAAGTTCGTTTATATTGAGCGACATATTCAAACTCAAACTCAACAAGTTTATCACGATCTCTTGACTCACAAATGCGAATTGGAAAGAGAAATGTTGAAAAATCGTTTGGCAATAGCTACAGAAATTCCGGATGAATTCGCATATCATCTGATGAAAGGACCGGGTTATATGGCTGTAATATCTGGGGAGGTTGTACACATCATAAAATGTATCCCAAAGGAAGTTCAAGTACAACAGCGAGAAGAATGTTATACGCATTTGCCAGTAACTGAGGGAAACAACAGTTATTTCTTGACACCAAAAACTCATATTCTATTGAAAACCGGAATGCAGATCACATGCAACAAAATGGTTGCGCCTACATATTTTATTGACGAGGATTGGTATGCAATGATGCCTGGACCAATACTCGTATACCCACCTGAGAAAATGAAACCGAACACCAAGCCTACATGGACCTACAAAAGTACCAAGTCATTGGCAACCAGCGGGATCTACACGACATCGGAACTGGAGCAGCTTCGAGAGCACATCATGTTTCCAGCCGAGAGACCTGCGGTACTGAACACCGTGGCTAGGGGTTTGTTGGGCAAACCAACCGTACCACAGGGTGGTTCATTCGTCAAATTGTTGGATGGACCGGAATTGCAGAAACTAATGGAGAATGCGTGGAGAAGGATGTTGGAAAGTCTAGTTGCATTCGGCAACATAAGTGCAGGTCTGATAGGAGTAATTATGATTATAAGAGCAGTAAAATTAGTAATAGACACACTCATACACGGATATGCATTGCACACCGTGTATGGATGGTCATTATTTTTGATTGGAGCAATATGGGATTCTGTAACAAATCTCTTATTGCATTTAAAAAAGGGAGTAAAAGGAAATGATGAAAATAAGGTAGATAAAATAGAAAGTATAGAGAAGGGTAAAGTAGAATCAGAAAAGAGAATGGAATTAGAAAGGAAAGTAGAATCAGAAAAGAGAATGGAATTAGAAAAGAAAGTAGAATCCGAAAAGAAAATGGAGTCCGAGAAGAGAGTAGAATCAGAAAGGGAATATGGAACAGAGGAGGAATATGAATCAGAGGATGATGTTGAATATGAAAGACAGACAGTCGGAGGTAATAATAAGGGAGTTCAAGTAGGAAGTCACCAGCAGGGGAATTTATACCCGCGACTTCCTTAAAAAAAAAAAAAATAATAATAATAATAATAATAATAATAATAATAATAATAATAATAAAAATAAAAATAATTTTGAGTAGTTAATAATATCATAAAATTTAATATGCCTGAAGGAAATAATTAAAGGAAAAATAGAATAAACATTAGAATTTATTTTGAGAATAATAATAGGAAAAATGCCATTGGTCCTTCGTGCATGGGATGGTCCAATGAGCAAACACTAGTGTTAGGGCAGTGGAAAGAACTAGAAAGGAAAAATTACCGGACAGAATAGTAAGATAGCCGACTGGAGACGCTGTTACATGCGTACTCGCAGCGACGGCGCATGAAAGAAAGAAAGAGAAGAATATAGAGAGACAGAGAGAAGGGTAGTGTACGGCGAACAGCCGCACAAAAGGGAACAGCCGAGAGCGCGTTAGCAAGGTTGCGTCACGCTCTCGGTGATCTGGATGAGGGATAGGAAACCGACGACTGTACGATGAACGTCGAACGTGAATCCCCGCGACGAACCCCCTAATATTAACGTCAACCCTTTGCGTACCATGGGAATTAGGATCGTTCAACTGAACGCGCGGCGTTCAGAGGTAGTTACCGGCGAGGTGCGCGAACTCATCAGCCAAAAGCGTCTTGACATCCTGCTATTGCAGGAGCCTTATGTCAAAAGAACAGACGCGGCACACACATTCTTCGGATTAGGTACCGCAGCACAGGTCGCAGCGGTCAGAAGCGAAAGAGCATGGGCAGCCGTGGTAGTGTGCAACCCAGTCTTTCAGATGCTCTTCGTCTCGCAACTCAGCACGACACATTGTGTCTGTGCGGAGGTGCAGGCACCCGGCTTCTCGTTCTATGTCGTCTCGCATTATTTTCAATATCGGGACGACATCGAGTTGCACCTCAGACACCTCGATATGGTGCTTCGTTCTCTGAGGGGGAAGAGAGTTATAGTGGCGTTAGACGCAAATGCGAAATCGGCTCTGTGGGGACCACAGGAGACCGATGATCGAGGTACCAGGCTGGAGGAGCTCATTCGAGTCTTCGGTCTGGATATCTTGAACGACGCTGGTCAACCGGCGACTTTTTGGACGACAAGGGGAGAGTCGTACATCGACGTCACCTTGTCGTCGCCCTCCATGACTCGATTCGTCAGAGAATGGAGGGTTCGACCGGAGTGGACGACCAGCGATCATAGGGCGCTCGACATCAGATTGCGAGTGCCAAAGGCCGAAGCGGGAGATCGGGTGGCCGGTCTCAGTCGGTTTGACACTCGTCGTGCAGACTGGGAGCGGTTTGCCGAGATCCTAACGGCTCTGTCGAGAGATAGGCTGGAGGGGCTCGCAATTGAGTCGGCAGACGACGTCGAAATTATGGCTACGACTCTCACGAGCGTCCTGACGGACGCTTGTGTCGAGTCTATGCCGCGCAAGAAGCGCTTCAGAAAGTCCAACCCATGGTGGACACGAGAATTGACCAACAAAAGGAGGTTGGTCTTCAGACAGCTGCGTGCGTATCAGAGGGAGAGAACGCAGCCCCTTCGCCTCGAAAAGTTGCAAGTATATCGCACGTCTTTGCGAGAGTACAGCAATGAGGTGAAGAGGGCGAAACGTGACAGCTGGAAGGCTTTCGTCACGTCGTACGGGAACGAGGAGCCCTGGGGCTTCGTATACAAGCACCAGGCTGATAAACTCCGAGTTCAGAAAGTGCTGAGCACTATCCGGCGTGGCGAAGAGACCACGATGGATATGAGAGAAACCGCCAGAGGCCTTCTCGATACGCACGTCCCCGATGACCGGGAAGAGGATGATACCCCGTGGCACAGAGCGGTGCGCGAAAGAGCGCAAGAACCGCTCGACACAGAAGACGCCGGAGTATTCACCGAAGGTCAGATGAAGAAGGCGTGCGGTTCTTTTAAAAATGGTAAAGCTCCGGGACACGACCTCATCGAGGTCGCAGTCCTCAAGGGAGCGTGCAGGATCATCCCCGATCAGCTGCTTAGATTGTATAACGCGTGTCTTGTTTGGGGAACTTTTCCCGCAGCCTGGAAGGAGGGCTCCCTCAGAGTTCTCCTAAAGGGCGAAGACAAAGACGAGAAGGACCCTAAGTCCTATCGCCCGATTTGTTTACTTTCCGTTGTAGGTAAACTATTCGAAAAATTAATAAAAATAAAATTGAGCGCCGTGATAGAGCAGGGTATTTCTAATCGCCAGTTCGGCTTCATGCCGGGTCGTTCGACGGAGGACGCGATCGTAGAGCTCCGCGCTATGGTCGACCAATCCGCATCGCAATATACGGTCGCTCTACTCTTCGACATCGCCGGGGCATTCGACAACGTCTGGTGGCCCATGATCTTCAGGGAGCTGCGCATCAGGGAATGCCCGGCCAACATCTACAAGATTCTGCAGAGCTATTTCAAGGATCGTCGAGTAGTGCTCGCGTGGGGGGATGAAAGTGTCTCCAAGCGTGCCACGAAGGGCTGTCCACAGGGGTCAGTCCTGGGTCCGGCATGCTGGAACATTATGTTCGATTCGCTTCTTCGGAAACTCGAGGAGCTGTGCCCTGACCGATTCATCGCTTACGCGGACGATCTTCTGGTCCTAGTAAGCGGGGAATCGAGAAGGGAGCTCGAAATCGAGGGCCAAAGAATCGTCGATGCGATCGTCGGTTGGTCTCGGAAGGCTAGGCTCGAACTTTCCGCACGGAAGACGGAGGCTATCCTCCTCAAGACTGTGTGGGTTCGACCTCCACCGGTAGGTAGGCGCGGCGGGAACCGTCCCGATCGACAGCGTAGGCAGGCGGTTAGGCCAAATTTGGCAAACAGGTACCCGACAATAAGGATAGGTAACGCGACGATCCCCTTTAAAGACTCGGTTAGATACCTGGGCGTCCACTTTGATAAGGAGATGGGGGTTAAATCGCATTGTAGGTATTTGCGCGACAAAGTAGGGAAACTTTTTACGAAGCTCGGGAAAATGGCAGGTTCAGGGTGGGGTTTGAGATACGCGGCGCTGAGGACCGTCTACAGCGGGGTCTTCCTCCCGATAGTAGCTTACGCTGCTGCGGGATGGGCGGACCTCTGCAACGCGCACGACAATAGGGTTCTTCGCTCGGCGCAGCATATAGCACTAAAGGCAACCACGGCCGCGTACAGAACGTCGTCGTGGGATTCGCTGTGCGTTATCGCTGCTGCCACCCCTGTAGATATAGTACTTGCAGAACGTGTAGCTAGATATAAAGTAAACACGGGTGTGGACGCCTGGATGAACGGTGTAGATATCGCGAATAATTGTCGAGATGCGGTTAAGCGCATAAAGGAGCAGGCGTTGGTGATGTGGCAGACCCATTGGAATTCTTCAACTAAGGGTCGAACCACACACGCCTTCTTCGGCAGCATCCGAGAGAGGCTGGAGGCGCGTTGGCTTCGAACGAACCACTACAGCACGCAGGTTCTCACCGGCCATGGGAATTTCAGGGCGCGTCTCGCGTCCTTTAATCTCGTGGACGGGGGAGACTGCCGCTGCGGTTTGCCGGAGACATCGCAGCATTTCCTCCTCGAATGCCCACGCTTCGAGGCGCAGAGAGTCGCTCTGCGCGAAGTAATCGGAGATAGAGAGTGGCCAGAAGCGGCGCGCCAATTGGTGTCGTCTGCCGAGGCCTTTTCTGTCTTCTCGGATTTCTGTAGGGAGTGCCTTTGGCTGAAGGCACAGGAGGAGCTCGCTGAGCAGTAGGGTCGGAGATCGGCGTATCTCTCGCGGTGCGACGGAGCACGAAGAACGAAGAATGAAGAACGCGGAACGAGGAAAAACGGAGAAAGAAGAAAGAAGAGCGAAGAAGAAGATATAGAATTAAGACCGCGCGAAATTCCTTTTCACAAGGAACTGTACTCTCGTCGAAATCGCGTTAGCTTCTGGTATTACTCAGCCGGGATGTGTCGGAACTCCCGGAAATGAGTGAATGGGCCGAAACCTTCTCGGACTACCCATTCACTCGAGTGATATAGGCAGGGTTTATAACTAATAAAAATTGTTTACTCCATACAGCTTTGCAGCTGCACTTGAACTGCGCAGGGGTCGTTCTGTTTTACGACTTGTTCAAGGCAGCTACCGTGGGGTTCCATCCCCCCGACAATCGCCTGGATATTTTCCGGGCATCCTGTAAGTGGACTGAGCAAGTTGCTCACGACTCCGCCTCCCCGTTTGGCCCCCGCTGGAAATGACTTCGAGGGATTCGACTTCGGTCGGATCGCTGGAAGCCCAACCAGGTGAGTCGCTACCCGTTGCAGGGCAGGGTAGGTCCATCTGCTCGATGATCCTTGATTAATTGATCGATCGATCGACTAGTCAACGGTGAGAGCAGGGTTTTTCCAAGCCTAGTCCCCCCTTGTCAGCGTTTTCAACGGAAAGTAGGGGAATCTTCGGGTCGAGCATAAGAGGAGGGTTTCGTGCCTGACTCTTGATACATTAAATGTACGATGAACGTACAGTCGCAACCAACGAAGTATGTTTTTGAGCGACTGTACATGAAGTACAGCCGCCGCTTTAAAGAAATATATATAAGAGAAGGGAAGAAAGAGAAGAAGATAGATGAAAAGAGAGGGATAGAGTACGGCGAACAGCCGCACAAAAGGGAGTAGCCGAGAGCGGCTGGCGACGTGACGTCACGCTGTACTCCGTGCGCGGCAAGTCTTTTGCATGCATTAAAATGGGTGACTGTACGATGAACGTACAGTCACACCCGAGTTATAATTAATGAATAAATAAATTAAATTAAATATTAAAAAAAAAAAAAAAAAAAAATGTTATAAAGAAAAAGAAAAAAAAAGAATATATATATATATTCTAAAGGAATGAATAAAATAATAATAATAAAATAATAAGGGCAGGAAAGAAAACATAAAACAATGGGTATTGAGTCAAAGTAATTTTTTTTTATTAATTATTAAAATATAATATAAAAGTATATATATATATATACAATTTTTTTTTTAACGAATTAGAGTGGCCAGGAGAAATCCTACGGCCATGAGATTACAGGCCAGGCATGGCCAGGCCTGATGGTCCTCGGGATTCTTTCTAATCCATTCTGCTAATAAATACGGCAGTTCTGCCTCAAAATCGGGATCTCGCAGCCGACGTAGCAGTACCCCTGCTGCTACGGCGGCAGGGGGGTGATGGGGCTGACGGAGGGGGCCCTCGCGATGGAAAAAAGGCAACTCAAAGAGGCGCCGAATCCCCAGAAAATCCTCGGGGTGATCCTCGTCGAGCTCTTCGTCCCCGGTATTTCCCCACAATATGTCGATCGTCCGACGTTGGCGATTCCGGGAGGCACGGATGGTTATCATCCGCGTCACGGTGTCCGACGGACGGCGGCGGGAGGGGATGATCAAAGTTTCCTGAAACAGTAAATAAAAGTCAAATGAAAATTTTATTAAAAAAAAAATAAAAAAATAAATAAATAAATAAATAAAAAATAATAATAATAATAAAATAATTGTAGCTTACCAATTTTCCCAAGACGAAGGGAGATGGCGGACCCTCGCATCGAATAATGCCATATGGGCCGTCGACGGAGATTTCAGTATTCATGATAGCTGAAAAAAAAAAAAATATATATATATATATATATATATATATATATATGTATATATGTATATATATATAAATAAGTAAATAAATAATAATAAATAAAAAAAAAAAAATGAAAAAAAAAGAGTATAGAATAAATATTTAAAAACTTACGTTGATATTTTTTTTTTTTGGGTTGGAGAGCGCTATGAAACGGTGTTGCTCGTTGAGACACTGAACGAAGAATGAGGAACAAGGGCTAGAGGCATAGGCTGTCCACCAAAAGTTCGGAGGATGTTTACAGTTAGGGTCTGCGATAGCACTTGGGGGATGGCCCGTCGAGAGGGACAAAGCCAAAGACAGTTCTTCTTTAGCTAGAGCATTGGTATACTCAATGCAAAGCGATGATGAAAAAAAAAAAAAAAAAAAAAAAAAGAAACTTAGAAATAATGGGGAAAATAGTTGGTTTAATAAAAACCAGTAGGGGATTATGAGTAAATTACAAGATAAATAGTTAATAAAAAAAAAAAAAAAAAAAAAAAAAAAAAAGAAATATTGTGACGAGTTGACTTAACATTTTTTTTTTGGTATTCAGCCTCTACCTAGGTCGAGCGCTGTTCTTCGAAGCAACGCTCGTTTAAGGGGGGAGGTGTTACGTCCTGCGAATTTTTCCAGAAATTTCAATGACAATTTAATTTTAAAATTCGGCATTTACTAAATCATTGAAAACAAACATTAACAAATTGTCATCATTTAGTTTATCGAACTCGCAGTTTCGATAAATAAATAATAAACCAAATGGAAAATTATCCATTGGTAAAAATAATTCGCCTTTAGGAAACATAGATTGATGTACAGAGGCGACTATACAAGGCGAGTCAGCCGTAGGAGAGTCGGTAACCTGAGACACAAAAATGCAGATAAGGATATCGGCAGAGCGCGCCTCACACTTGTCGAACATAGGGCCTGCTTGTACGGCGCGTGTCACGATGGGCATGATGTCGAGAGCGGCCGTCAGACGAAAAGAGTGCAGCACCTCCTGGACAGTGAATATCGATGAATAATAGATCATCGTTATAGTCCAGGAGGATCATAGTCGAAATAATAATTAAAGAAATGGATGGAAAATGAATTTTAAGGGACGGATACACGGGATCGGCATTGTATTTTGAAAATTATTAACAATAACTTCGGAAAAATAAAATAAATTCAAGCATGCAAAATAAACATTAAGTCGGATCGTCATGATAAGGATATAAATAATGGAAAAATACAGAAAATTATGGAAAATCGGGAAGAGAAATAAAAACTATTCACATAAAAATTCAGGGAAATAATCCAATAAATATTAAGATAAACATTTATGTCAACTATTGTTAACTTCGCAACGAAAGCTCGTACAGCTTTCATTCAAATTTGTATGTTCATAAAATTCGCGATAAAATTTAAGTATTAACAAATTAGGACGTCAAAATTATTGTAAGACTACGAAATTGGAAATATTTAATTAGTCAATCAAAGAAAGGAATCAGGTGATGAGAGTGGGGAGTCGAGGCGCAGGTGTGACAGCGGTGACGCGGGGGTGTCCGGCACCAAGGTTACTTAATCGCGCGCTCGCGGCCCACTCGGCACTTCTACTTCGACTTCTACTTCGACTTCTACTTCGACTTCTACTTCGACTTCTACTTCGACTTCTACTTCGACTTCTACTTCCAGTACTTCTTTGCGACTAGGGCAAAGACCTCAATCTTGTATTGTATTTAGAGCCATTGACAAGGAATTTGTAAAGCAACTTGTAAAAATTTCGAGCCAGTATTCGTTTTAACCAACTTCAATAAATAATTCATATCTTTCTGAATCATTCCATCGAAATCAAGTATACTCTTCCTGAAAATCATTTAATCATCAAAATCATCAATCCACATCGTTGAAATCTGGGAAGGACATTCGTCTCCGGAAATCAGTCATCAGCATTCGATTCTGATTCGAATATTCGGAATTTTGGGAAGGACGTTATTTGGAAAATCGGTCATCATCATTCGATTCTGACTCGAATATTCATCTGGAATTTGGGAAGGACGTTCCAATTCGATATCGAAAATCCATTCGTCATTCGATTCATTCGATCATTCATTCTGAGGTAAACCTATTTAAATCATATCTTAAGTCGTGGAAGTTATCATCTTCATCTTGAAAATTTCATTTCTTCTGAATATTCATTCGTCAATAATCATTTGTGAATAGTCAATTGTCAGCATTTAATAGTTAACCTGGAGGGTTAAAATATTTTCGTGGTCAATAGATATTCGTTTGAGTCAATTATATTCCAGCTTCATCATGGTGCGTTAAAGTATTAGGATAGGTCGGGAGAAAACAGTGAGTGAGTGTGTTGGTGAGTCGTCGCGAGCCGTGCGTCGAGAGTGACGCGCGCGAGAGAGAGAAACAGCCGCGTATCGTATTCCAGACGATAAAAAGAGCTAGCGTCCAGAATTTTCTTGTCCAGCTTAAAATCATCACTTAAAATCTAGTAACTTTCAATTTTTAACCGCGAATAAAATTTGTCCAATAACCAATATATACACTCTAGGCCCTATCCCGAATTATTTTCCGAAAGGTTAGGTTCAAAACAGGGCCAAAACCTCGATAAAGCGTCATCTCCGAATAACGTGTAAAGGGAGGGTGTAAATTCTCCTTGACCGAGATGGAGTGAAAATTGCTGATCGGGACGTAACATTATGATTATAAGAGCAGTAAAATTAGTAATAGACACACTCATACACGGATATGCATTGCACACCGTGTATGGATGGTCATTATTTTTGATTGGAGCAATATGGGATTCTGTAACAAATCTCTTATTGCATTTAAAAAAGGGAGTAAAAGGAAATGATGAAAATAAGGTAGATAAAATAGAAAGTATAGAGAAGGGTAAAGTAGAATCAGAAAAGAGAATGGAATTAGAAAAGAAAGTAGAATCCGAAAAGAAAATGGAGTCCGAGAAGAGAGTAGAATCAGAAAGGGAATATGGAACAGAGGAGGAATATGAATCAGAGGATGATGTTGAATATGAAAGACAGACAGTCGGAGGTAATAATAAGGGAGTTCAAGTAGGAAGTCACCAGCAGGGGAATTTATACCCGCGACTTCCTTAAAAAAAAAAAAAAAAAAAAAAAAAAAAAAAAAAAAAAAAAAAAATTAAATAAAAAAAAAAAAATCATAAAAATAAACATAATTTTGAGTAGTTAATAATATCATAAAATTTAATATGCCTGAAGGAAATAATTAAAGGAAAAATAGAATAAACATTAGAATTTATTTTGAGAATAATAATAGGAAAAATGCCATTGGTCCTTCGTGCATGGGATGGTCCAATGAGCAAACACTAGTGTTAGGGCAGTAGGAGAAATTAAAGGAAAAATTACCGGACAGAATAGTAAGATAGCCGACTGGAGACGCTGTTACATGCGTACTCGCAGCTACGGCGCATGAAAGAAAGAAAGAGAAGAATATAGAGAGACAGAGAGAAGGCTAGTGTACGGCGAACAACCGCACAAAAGGGAACAGCCAAGAGCGCGTTAGCAAGGTTGCGTCACGCTCTCGGTGATCTGGATGAGGGATAGGAAACCGACGGCTGTACGATGAATGTACAGTCGCAACCGACGCGAGTATTTTCTCTAGACGACTGTACGATGAACGTACAGTCGCAACCAACGAAGTATGTTTTTGAGCGACTGTACATGAAGTACAGCCGCCGCTTTAAAGGAATATATATAAGAGAAGGGAAGAAAGAGAAGAAGATAGATGAAAAGAGAGGGATAGAGTACGGCGAACAGCCGCACAAAAGGGAATAGCCGAGTAGCCGAGAGCGGCTGGCGACGTGACGTCACGCCGTACTCCGTTCGCGGCAAGTCGCAGACATGCATTAAAAAGGGTGACTGTACAACGAATGTACAGTACCACCCGAATAAAAGAAAAAAAAAAAAAAACAAAAATAATATATATATATAAATAAAATTAAATAAAATAATAATATTAGGGAAGGAAAGGAAATGAAAAAAAAAATAACACGAAATAAAAGATAAGATTTCTTTTTATTTATTTATTTTTTTTTTTAAAGAAAAGTATATATCTATATATATATATATGTGTAATAATAATAATAATAAGGTTAGGAAATAAGACTGGCCAGAAGAAAGCCTACGGTCAATAAATTACAGGCCAGGCATGGCCAGGCCTGATGATCTTCGGGATTCTCCATCATCCCTTGGAGTAACAGGTTGGGCAGTGTTGCCTCAAATTCGGGGTTGCAGAGGAGTCGGAGAAGACTCCTAGCTGCTATGGCAGCCGAAGAGTGGTGTGGGCGACGAAGGGGTCCGGTGCGAGGAAATGTCCGAGGAATCCGGAATAATTCTCGGATTCCGAGGAAATCATCAATGAAGTCCTCGTCTAGGAATTCGTCCCCGGTATCACCCCACAGTATAGCAACTGTCCTTCTTTGGCGGATACGGGATGCCCTGAGCGTAATCATCCTCCTCACGGTGTCCGATGGGCGGCGGTGAGAGGGGATGATAAGGTCCTGCTGAAAATTATAAATAAGGAAAACCTTTAGAATAATGATAATAATAATAAAATTAAAGGTAAAAATAAATAAATAAAATTAAATAAAAAAAAAATAATAATAATAATAATAATAATAATAATAATAATAATAAGAAAAACAAACTTAAAACTCACCAGTTTTTCCATAAGATACGGCGATGGTGAACCGTCGCATCGGATAACGCCGTATGGGCCGTCGATGGAAATTTCAGCATTCATATCTTTCTGAAAAAGAAAAAAAAATAATAATAAATATATACATGTATAAAAATAATAAAAAAATTTTTTTAAATAAATAGAATAAATAAAATAAATAAATACATACAAATTAAAAAAAATAAATAAATAAATAAATAAAAATAATAATAATTATAATAATAATAATAAAGGAAAAAAAATATATATAATAACAACATAAGAAAAAAAAAGAAAGAAATAAATAATGCAGAATAAATATATAAAAACTTACGTTAATTTTCGAAGTTCGAAGAGGCGCGGAGGAACGATGTCACTCGTTGTGTCACTGAGCGAAGAATGAGGAACAAGGGCCGAAGGCGTGAGTCGCGCACCAAGAGTTTGGAGGATGTTTAGAATAAGGTCTGGCGATAGCGCTCAAGTGTCGGTCCATCGAGAGGGACAAAGCGAAAGACAGTTTTCTTTCTGTGGAGGATTGGTACAGTCTATGTAGGAATTAATAAGGAGAATAATTAGGAATGGAATAGGAAATAGGAATTTAGGAATAGCGGGAAAAATAGTTGGTTGAATAAAAACCAGTAGGGGAATTATGGGTAAATTACAAGATAAATAAATAATTAATTAAACGAAAAATATCCTGACGAATTGACTTAAGATTTTTTTTTGTTGTTCAGCCTCTACCGAGGTCGAGCGTTGTTCTTCAAAGCAACGCTCGTTTAAGGGGGGAGGTGTTACGTCCTGTGAATTTTCCAGAATATTTCAATAATTAATTAATTAAAATATTCGGAATTTGTCAAATCATTAAAAATAAACATTAGGAAATTGCCATCATTTAATTTATCGAACTCAGTTTCGATAAATAAATAATATACCAAATGGAAAAATTATCCATTGGTATAAATAATTCGTCTTTAAAAAAAAAGATAGATTGATGTACAGAGGCGACTGTACGAGGCAAGTCAGCTGCAAGAGAGTCGGTAACCTGAGGCGCAAAAATGCAGATAAGGATATCGGCAGAGCGTGCCTCACACTTGTCGAACATAGGGCCTGCTTGTACGGCGCGTGTCACGATGGGCATGATGTCGAGAGCGGCCGTCAGGCATAATGAGTGCAGCACCTCCTGGACAGTGAATATCGATGAATAATAGATCATCGTTATAGTCCAGGAGGATCATAGTTGAAATAACAATTAAATAAATGGATGGAAAATGAAGTTTAAGGGACGGATACACGGGGTCGGCATTGTATTTTGGAAACTATTAACAATGACAACCGAAAATTAAAATAAATTCAAGCATGAAGAATAAACATTAAGTCAGATCGTCATGATAAGAATATATATATAATGGGACAAAATACAGAAAATTAGGGAAAATCGGGAAGAGAAATAAAAACTATTCACATAAAAATTCAGGGAAATAATCCAATAAATATTAAGATAAAAATTTATATCAACTATTGTTAACTTCTCAACGAAAGCTTGTACAGCTTTCATTCAAATTTGTATGTTCATAAAATTCGCGATAAAATTTAAGTATTAACAAATTAGAACGTCAAAATTATTGTAAAACTACGAAATTGGAAATATTTAATTATTCAATCAAAGAAAGGAATCAAGTGGTGAGAGTGGGGAGACGAGGCGCAGGTGTGACAGCGGTGACGCGGGGGTGTCCGGGACTGAGGTTATTTATTCGCGCGCCCCCCGCCCATTCGGCACTTCTACTACTTCGTCGACTTCTTCGACTTCTTCGCGACCAGGGCAAAGACCTCAATCTTTGTAATACTTCAAGAGTAATTAGCACTTTAGTAATTAAATTCGAGAATCAGTATTTATTTTTATTCAGTTCAATAAAACCATTCACATCTTTCCAAATTATTCCTTCGAAATTGAGTTTATTATTTTCTGAAATTTATCTGGTCATCGGAATCATTCATCCACGTTGTTAAAATCTGGGAAGAACATTCGTCTCCGAAAATCGATCATCAGCATTCGTTTCTGATTCGAATATTCGGCATTTTGAGAAGGACGTTATCTGGAAAATCGATCATCATTATTCGATTCTGACTCGAATATTCATCTGGAATTTGGGAAGGACGTTATAATTCGATTCGAAAATCCATTGGTCATTCGATTCATTCAATCATTTAAACCTATTTAAATCATATCTTAAGTCTTGGAAGTTATCATCTTCATCTTGAAAATTTCACTTCTTCTGAATATTCATTCGTCAATAATCATTTGTTAATAATCAGTTGTCAACATTTAATAGTTACCCTGTAAGGTTAAAATATTTTCGTGGTCAAAAGATATTCGTTTGGGTCAATTTTATTTCAGCTTCATCATAGCGCGTTAAAGTATTAGGATAGGTCGGGAGAAAACAGTGAGTGAGTGTGTAGGTGAGTCGTCGCGAGCCGTGCGTCGAGAGTGACGCGTGAGAGAAAGAGAGATAGCCGCGTATTATATTCCAGACGATTGAAAGAGCTAGCATCCAGCATTTTCTTGTCCAGTTTAAAATCATCACTTAAAATTCAGTAGCTTTCAATTTTTAACCGCGAATAAAATTTGTCCAATAACCAATATATACACTCTAGGCCCTACCCCGAATTATTTTCCGAAAGGTTAGGTTCAAAACAGGGCCATAACCTCGATAAAGCGTCATTTCCGAATAACGTGTAAAGGGAGGGTCCAAATTCTCCTTGACCGAGATGGAGTGAAAATTTCTGAACGGGACGTAACAATCACAAAATATCAGTAACGGTAGAGTACCGATTTATTTACAGTCAGATAGAGGTAAAGAATTTATAGGTACGGCATTCCAGACTTTGTTGAAGAAGAAGAAGAACATCCAGTTCCGAGTTGCAAGAAACCCTGATATCAAAGCCGCTATTGTGGAGCGTTTTAATAGAACACTAAAAGAAAGAATCTGGCGTTATTTCACATACTCTAGAGAGAAACGATACATTGACGTTCTGCAGGATATCGTATCGGCATACAATCATACGCGGCATAGCAGCATAAAAATGACTCCGGTATCTGTGACATTAGCCACAGCCGCTAGGGCTCGGGCCAATCTGCTGTAACGATACAGGGCTCCTGAGCAGCACAGACCTCCTAAATACAGGGTAGGCGATGTTGTACGCATCAGTAGCGCCAAGGCGGCCTTTGCAAAAGGTTACGAGAGTGGCTGGACCAGCGAACTATTTAAAATACATCGGGTATCATACACCAGATGGCCAGTACATATTACGTGATCTTCACGACGAGGATATCCATGGTATCTTTTACGAACCGGAATTGTCGAGAGTACAAACGGCTGCTCAGCCCAAGAAGAATAAGAAAGTAAAATCAAAATGAAAGACGAATTTTATGTCGTTTTTCCTAGCAACAGCAGTATGGAATATTACCCTGATAATGAGACAACGCCATACACTACTCATTTACCGCAGTGCTTGACTTTGCATGGTTGCTGGGCTGTTTCTTTAGCCGAAATACAAATACTCCTGACAATGTTGCATATACCACCTGAGGGTGATCAGAATTTTATCAGCTTTGTAACTAATGCGGTGACGCCTGGTACGGGTGCCGACGTGGACTATAAAGAAGATCGAGTTTGCGTACCTCCAGGCGTGTACCGTAGTGTAGACAAATTACTCGAAACAATTAACGATATACCGTGTGTGTCCGGACACTTGAGGTTCCAATGCGGCCACAACGGATACGTGACGGTAAAGCGCATCTGCAGCACATGTACGAATTTGGAACACTCTTTCTATTTTTCTACCGTATTGAACAAAATTCTAGGATTCTCCCATAATCATGGTATTGTAGTTCGAAGTGATACGAAGTACACTGACCAGCGACCCGCTGGTCTAAAACCCAATGGCCTTCCTGGTATGCTCTTCGTTTATACTGATATATGTGAGCCCTATATCACGGGTGATGTGCACACGCCTCTGCTCCGTGTCGTCCCCTCTGCCGTCGCCGATAATTACAATTACGGGTCTGTGAAAATTAGAAACTTTTCGCCACCGCGCTTCATACCATTATTGCGTACCAGTTTTCAAGCGATAACTATCGATATAAGAGATGAATTCGGCGAACCAATACCATTCGAGTACGGGACGCTGACAGTGACATTACACTTCCGTCGTATAGATTGACAGCATCTTCATTAAAATGGAATATTATGACGCATGCTTTGACCCCCAGATCGGTGGTGGCATTGGGAGGAGTGGTTATGGTGGTATCAGTCATGTATACATCGGTTCACCGAACCAACGAGGCCACGGAATCGGTGGCTTCCTCGGCGGTCTCTTTCGGCGTATCATACCTCTCTTGAAACAAAGAGCCCGAACCGTCGGCAAAGAAGCGTTACACTCAGGTGTTAACGCAGCCCATGACATATTGGATAAGGGTATGCATCCACGTGAGGCCTTTAAAATGCGCCTGCGTGAATCGGGTGTAAATCTAAAGCTTAAGGCCGAAGAAAAAATTAATAATCTTATGCAGGGCTCCGGCTATAAAGCGACTAAAATAAGCAAATTGCTGCATTCACTTAATGGTAATGGTGTACGACGCATCGGCGTGAAAAAAAGAAAGAAATCGTCAACGTCTCGAAAACGTTCCGGACGCGCGAAGAAGAGAAAAGGAAAAAAAAGGCAGTGAGCAGAAGGAAGACAAAGACGGGCGGTAAGAAGAAGAAGAAGGGGCGGGGGAAGAACTCGAGGACTGTATCCGATATTTTTGCATAGTCAACTGAATCAGCGCAAAAATGGCATTCTTACACGCTCACTCTTGCGAATGTCTAAAGTCGGAGCTTGAATTATTCACCCTACCACCGACCCAAACTACGATTGAGGGGACACAATGGGTGTACTATAAACTAATGTCGTCACTGACGGATAACGCGCCTATCGAATTTGTGGTACCCGGCCAGGGTGATGAGTACATTGATCTTGCGCATACTATGCTGAGTATGCGCGTTGAAATAATACCACCTCCGAGCCCCAAAGACGGCGATGCACCTAAAGTTGGACCTATCAATAATCTACTGCATTCAATGTTCAATCAGATCGACGTATTCTTGAATCAGAAACTAGTACCACCACCTAATAATGCGTACGCATACAGAGCATACATTGAAACACTCTTAAATTACGGAACCGGTGCGAAGTCTTCTCATCTTACAAGTGTTCTGTGGTATATAGCGATACAGCCGGAAAAATGGATGATGTGCTTGATGGTAATCTAGGGCTAGTCTCACGAAGAAATCTTATGAATACTAGTGGCAATCAGCTTGATCTTGTTGTACCCCGGATAGGGTAGTAGCACCCTATTAAGGGGGCAGTAATACGACATTAATTAAGTAATATATTAATTTACAAGTAATATTATTATTAATTAATATTCACATAATAATGTAGTAATATATCAAACATTATTATACATTTTCGTGCAACAATATAATATTATACTAAATTCGTATAATAGTATAATATTATAGAATAGTCGTAATAATATATCGTAGTATATTATAGTGTTGTAGTATACATTCCAGTCCGAACAGTGGAGCAACTCCGGTTGCACAATATTAAGGTATGCAGTGCACGCGACGAGCGCGCGTCACTGCAACGCGGTCCACCAAAAACCTGAGTCAGCCGTTAAGCAATCACAGGCGACTCGGTAATTAGAGCATCGACTCGAAAATTACCGAGTCACATATGTCGAAATAAAAACATGCTCCAAATCCCGTTCCCGAAGAAGCGAGGATTTGGAAAGATAATTGTTTACAGAAATAAAGTAAACCATAAACATCCAAACAATATTAAGCTGACGTGCCTGCTCTCCTCTCCATATATAAGGGGTCGAGGGCAGGCACTCAGCAGTCTCTTCGGAACTCCTGATTCTTACGGTTGACTACAGATACACCATACGAGCGAAGCTCAAACGCGATAAGTAGGTTGTGCGGATTGGACCCTTATCACGAAGGATTAACGCACGATAGACGGTAATCCAGTCGGTGTCTCAAACGTACACAGTGTACTACGATTGGTAATTCTAAAGGACAAATGTAAGCATAAACAGAGCTCAAATAGCTAAACTAACGTATCAGTGGATAACACATAAATAGAGCAATATCCATACGGTGTACTAACCAAGCGTAAATAGATGCAATAATAAAGCGTCAAGCGAGTTTTACCAAGGGGTATATTAACGCCAAGTTGAGCGTCAATTAGACCCTGTTCGGGCATCCAGAGAACCTTAATCGGCGGTTCCTGGTAGGCATTGTTATCTAGAGAATAACAATGCAACCCTTGTAAAACTCTGGTCATAAATATTGTTACGTCCCGATCAGCAATTTTCACTCCATCTCGGTCAAGGAGAATTTACACCCTCCCTTTACACGTTATTCGGAGATGACGCTTTATCGAGGTTTTGGCCCTGTTTTGAACCTAACCTTTCGGAAAATAATTCGGGATAGGGCCTAGAGTGTATATATTGGTTATTGGACAAATTTTATTCGCGGTTAAAAATTGAAAGTTAATGAATTTTAAGTGATGATTTTAAACTGGACAAGAAAATTCTGGACGCTAGCTCTTTCTATCGTCTGGAATACGATACGCGGCTGTTTCTCTCTCTCGCGCGCGTCACTCTCGACGCACGGCTCGCGACAACTCACCAACACACTCACTCACTGTTTTCTCCCGACCTATCCTAATACTTTAACGCACCATGATGAAGCTGGAATATAATTGACTCAAACGAATATCTATTGACCACGAAAATATTTTAACCCTCCAGGTTAACTATTAAATGCTGACAATTGACTATTAACAAATGATTATTGACGAATGAATATTCAGAAGAAATGAAATTTTCAAGATGAAGATGATAACTTCCACGACTTAAGATATGATTTAAATAGGTTTACCTCAGAATGAATGATCGAATGAATCGAATGACGAATGGATTTTCGATATCGAATTGGAACGTCCTTCCCAAATTCCAGATGAATATTCGAGTCAGAATCGAATGATGATGACCGATTTTCCGAATAACGTCCTTCCCAAAATTCCGAATATTCGAATCAGAATCGAATGCTGATGACTGATTTCCTGAGACGAATGTCCTTCCCAGATTTCAACGATGTGGATTGATGATTTTGATGATTAAATGATTTTCAGGAAGAGTATACTTGATTTCGGTGGAATGATTCAGAAAGATATGAATTATTTATTGAAGTTGGTTAAAACGAATACTGGCTCGAAAATTTTACAAGTTGCTTTACAAATTCCTTGTCAATGGCTCTAAATACAATACAAGATTGAGGTCCGTCAAAAGTTTACGACGTCGGTATAAGTAGAAGTCGAAGTAGAAGTCGAAGTAGAAGTCGAAGTAGAAGTCGAAGTAGAAGTCGAAGTAGAAGTCGAAGTAGAAGTCGAAGTAGAAGTCGAAGTAGAAGTCGAAGTAGAAGTGCCGAGTGGGCCGCGAGCGCACGAATAAGTAACCTCGGTGCTGGACACCCCCGCGTCACCGCTGTCACACCTGCGCCTCGACTCCCCACTCTCATCACCTGATTCCTTTCCTTGATTGACTAATTAAATATTTCCAATTTCGTAGTTTTACAATAATTTTGACGTCCTAATTTGTTAATACTTAAATTTTATCGCGAATTTTATGAACATACAAATTTGAATGAAAGCTGTACGAGCTTTCGTTGCGAAGTTAACAATAGTTGACATAAATGTTTATCTTAATATTTATTGGATTATTTCCCTGAATTTTTATGTGAATAGTTTTTATTTCTCTTCCCGATTTTCCATAATTTTCTGTATTTTTCCATTATTTATATCCTTATCATGACGATCTGACTTAATGTTTATTCTTCATGCTTGAATTTATTTTAATTTTCGGTTGTCATTGTTTATAGTTTCCAAAATACAATGCCGACCCCGTGTATCCGTCCCTTAAACTTCATTTTCCATCCATTTATTTAATTGTTATTTCAACTATGATCCTCCTGGACTATAACGATGATCTATTATTCATCGATATTCACTGTCCAGGAGGTGCTGCACTCCTTACGTCTGACGGCCGCTCTCGACATCATGCCCATCGTGACACGCGCCGTACAAGCAGGCCCTATGTTCGACAAGTGTGAGGCGCGCTCTGCCGATATCCTTATCTGCATTTTTGCGCCTCAGGTTACCGACTCTCCTACGGCTGACTTGCCTCGTATGACTCGCCTCTGTACATCAATCTATTTTTCCCAAAGGCGAATTATTTTTACCAATGGATAATTTTTCCATTTGGTTTATTATTTATTTATCGAAACTGAGTTCGATAAATTAAATGATGGCAATTTCCTAATGTTTAT
Source organism: Stenichneumon culpator (assembly GCA_964017025.1). Classification (NCBI taxonomy): domain Eukaryota; kingdom Metazoa; phylum Arthropoda; class Insecta; order Hymenoptera; family Ichneumonidae; genus Stenichneumon; species Stenichneumon culpator. Next base: position 19,359,161 of record OZ024771.1, read on the forward strand.
TTTTAATGATTTGACAAATTCCGAATATTTTAATTAATTAATTATTGAAATATTCTGGAAAATTCACAGGACGTAACACCTCCCCCCTTAAACGAGCGTTGCTTCGAAGAACAGCGCTCGACCTCGGTAGAGGCTGATTACCAAAAAAAAAAAAAAAAAAAAATGTTAAGTCAACTCGTCACAATATTTCTCTTTTTTTTTAATTAACTATTTATCTTGTATTTTACTCATAATCCCCTACTGGTTTTTATTCAACCAACTATTCCCCGATATTCCTAAGTTTTTCTACCTCTTTTCTATCCCTACTTTTCCTTTAGTTAATATATGATTATTCATTATCGTCTTCACATTTTTATCCAATTAACTACCTAGATTTCCCATTAATTTGTTGATATTCACCCCTACTGGTTTTTATCAAGAGAACAGATTTTTTTTTTTTAATTGATTAAATTGTTGTTCTTTATCCTTAGTTCCTAATATTTCCATATTTAATTATTATTATTATTATTATTATTTTTTTTTTTTTTTAAGGAGGAATATATATATATAAATGTATGATTATTTTCTTTTATTAATTAATTGAATGAAGGAATATATATATTCCTTCTTTCCTTTATTATTATTAATAATTGAATAGCTTAAGAATATATATGTCTACTGTTATTTATTTCTATTTCTTTTTAATTTCATTACTTTGTCTTTTCCTAACTCTTGCCTCAGCTACCGTGAGCGGGGTATGGCGTGACGTCACGTCGCCACCCGCTCTCGGTTGATCCCTTTTGTGCGACTATTCGCATACTATTCCGCTCTCTTACTACATGTTTCCTCTTTCTTTCTTTCGCGCGCCGTAACTGAGAGTACGCATGTAACAGCGTCTCCAGTCGGCTATCTAACTATTCTGTCCGGTAATTTTTCCTTTAATTTCTCCTACTGCCCTAACACTAGTGTTTGCTCATTGGACCATCCCATGCACGAAGGACCAATGGCATTTTTCCTATTATTATTCTCAAAATAAATTCTAATGTTTATTCTAGTTTTCCTTTAATTATTTCCTTCAGGCATATTAAATTTTATGATATTATTAACTACTCAAAATTATTTTTATTATTATTATTATTATTATTATTATTATTATTATTATTATTATTATTATTTTTTTTTTTTTTTAAGGAAGTCGCGGGTATAAATTCCCCTGCTGGTGACTTCCTACTTGAACTCCCTTATTATTACCTCCGACTGTCTGTCTTTCATATTCAACATCATCCTCTGATTCATATTCCTCCTCTGTTCCATATTCCCTTTCTGATTCTACTCTCTTCTCGGACTCCATTTTCTTTTCGGATTCTACTTTCTTTTCTAATTCCATTCTCTTTTCTGATTCTACTTTCCTTTCTAATTCCATTCTCTTTTCTGATTCTACTTTACCCTTCTCTATACTTTCTATTTTATCTACCTTATTTTCATCATTTCCTTTTACTCCCTTTTTTAAATGCAATAAGAGATTTGTTACAGAATCCCATATTGCTCCAATCAAAAATAATGACCATCCATACACGGTGTGCAATGCATATCCGTGTATGAGTGTGTCTATTACTAATTTTACTGCTCTTATAATCATAATTACTCCTATCAGACCTGCACTTATGTTGCCGAATGCAACTAGACTTTCCAACATCCTTCTCCACGCATTCTCCATTAGTTTCTGCAATTCCGGTCCATCCAACAATTTGACGAATGAACCACCCTGTGGTACGGTTGGTTTGCCCAACAAACCCCTAGCCACGGTGTTCAGTACCGCAGGTCTCTCGGCTGGAAACATGATGTGCTCTCGAAGCTGCTCCAATTCCGATGTCGTGTAGATCCCGCTGGTTGCCAATGACTTGGTACTTTTGTAGGTCCATGTAGGCTTGGTGTTCGGTTTCATTTTCTCAGGTGGGTATACGAGTATTGGTCCAGGCATCATTGCATACCAATCCTCGTCAATAAAATATGTAGGCGCAACCATTTTGTTGCATGTGATCTGCATTCCGGTTTTCAATAAAATATGAGTTTTTGGTGTCAAGAAATAACTGTTGTTTCCCTCAGTTACTGGCAAATGCGTATAACATTCTTCTCGCTGTTGTACTTGAACTTCCTTTGGGATACATTTTATGATGTGTACAACCTCCCCGGATATTACAGCCATATAACCCGGTCCTTTCATCAGATGATATGCGAAATCATCCGGAATTTCTGTAGCTATTGCCAAACGATTTTTTAACATTTCTCTTTCCAATTCGCATTTGTGAGTCAAGAGATCGTGATAAACTTGTTGAGTTTGAGTTTGAATATGTCGCTCAATATAAACGAACTTTGAGTTTACGTAAGTGTACATGTCCATATTTATCACTTCCATTGTTTGTCCTTGCAAAAACGTTTGTCCATTTTCGATCTCGTATATGAACAATTTTGGGTGTTCAGTTCGCACTATTGTTTGTCCGCATATGTTTGTCGATCCACGTATTACAAGCGCAAAAATTATGTCCGATGTAGTAACGGTATACAACACTTGCGAGTTCTGGTCTACACCTTTTTCAGCTATGCCTTCGTACAACACTCCATATTGTCCATTACCGCAATTTCCGACAGGAACAGATTCCCAAAAAGTATGTCCTCCTTCCATGTCTACACATTGTCCTTCGTTTAGTTCACAACGTATTCCCGATTTTAAGAAGATTTTATTGGTTTTTAGAGCGATCGTAGCACGATAGTCTCTCAAAGTGATTTTTACTTCCGCCAATACTACTACATCATCCCAATTTCCGAAAGGATCTGAATACGCCGTTCCTTTACATTCACCATCTTGTCCTACTTTTCCCGCCAATGTTACAGGCTGAGTTATACTGTGATTACCCGTAATTCCCATTATCAAAGTCTTTTCTACTTGAAAGGATCCGTGCTCATACATTCGATCACACGCGTCTCGCGATATCTCGTACACGTACGAAGCTTTTCCGTTCGTTACGTCACTGGTATGCGAGAACATCCCGCACTTTCGAACATCTCTATTAATCTCAACTTTGCACTGTCGCACATGTACAGATGCATAATCGTTTATCTGTAGCAGTTGAATTCGCACAGCTGTGACGTTCAATGCTGGTGACGGAATATCACATTCCTCCACCTCCAGAAGCGATACTGTTGTGATGTTAGACTTAGCTGTTCCACAATCGTACCCGATCATCCCCATACATTGCCTCGATAGCAGAATTACCCCTATGATGAACAAGGGTATTTTCTCTCTCATCTTGATCTATGCAAGAAAGAAAATGACGGAGTTATGATAATTGTTTATTTTATTATTTTAACCCTTTGATGAAGTTATACATATAGATTATTTATTAGTAAGATTTGGTGATAATACAATGATATTGTTGTGCTGGTTAGATTACATATTCGTTGTTAATTTATTACTGATGTATATATATACTTATTTTTATGCTACCGATTTTCCACTAAGATATATTTTATTTTTTTTTTTCCTTTTTTTTTTTTCTAATTTCTCTCTCCTTGTTCACGTTCTCTCTGCATACATATGATTTTACCACGTACTTTTAGAAGCATGAACTTCAAAGCCTTCACTTTTATGATCAACTCGTCGGTGCCAAATTGCACGACGATATCCGGTTCTCCCTCACGCCAAGTCAAAATCATAATTATTACATGTTCTTTTTCTCCATTATATTTCCGGATTTCAAACTTTGCATCTAACTCTTCTATAGCTTTTGTCGCATCTTCCAAATACTCCTCAGAGTCACTTTGTCTAATGTGTTCTTCATTCCCATCAATTTTATCCAATATTGAGTTTACCATCAAACTAGCCAAACGCAACACTTTACTCTCCCAATCTTTAGTATGACCTTTCCATTCAGCCTGATCTGCTATTTTCCTAATCAAAGCACTGGTAGCTATTCTCCCAGCAATTTCTCTATTTTCTCCAACTCCTTCGGCACGAAATCCCTCATAGATTGCCTGAACTCGAAACCTCCGTCTCTGATCTCTCTGCTCCGGCATCTCCTCGTATCGTACCATCCTTCCTCTTTGTACTGTTGTCATTGAGCGTACAACATTTCTTCGTGCATTCATTCCAATTTGGTCTGACATTGTCCGTAGTTTGAGTAGTCTGTAATTGTCATGGTTTTATTAAACAAGATGTATTTATTCGGGTATAATATGTGAAAGTCTCAATCGATTTGCATGTACGATCTGAACATTTTTCTTAGTTTTTATCTTTATATTTTGATTTCCCATTATTTCGACCACTTCATGCGGTCCAGTATACTGATCTGCTAATTTTTTTGGTTTTGGTCCATTCTGCAAAAATACGTAGTCACCTACTTTGAATGATTTTACGTTTAGTCTTTTATCGTGTCGTTCTTTAGATCTGATTTTTGCTTTTATTAGATTTTCTCTAGCCATTCTTCGAATCTCATGTAATTGTGTTATCAATTTTATCAAATAACCACTGTACGTCGGTAGTCCGTCTTCTACCCCCAACGGTTCACTCGATGGTACCCTTGCCAATTTTCCAAACACCAATTCGTACGGAGTATGCTTTGTACCCTCATGCACGCTGGTATTATAATTGAAAATTGCCAATTGCACCCATTCGTCCCAATCAAACTCTTTATCAGCGTATTGTTTCAAATATTCTCCTAAAGCATGATGCGAACGTTCCAATGAACCGTTCGACTGCGGATGAAAAGCCGTTGTTCGAATTCTCTTTATTTTAAACCTTTTAGCTACTCGTCTGATTAATCCACTGAGAAAATTTCGACCTTGATCTGTTAATATTGATTTTGGTGGTCCGAAAATACTAATAAAGTGTTTCACCATCGCATCTGCGATTGTCAATGAAGTCGCGTTTGGTAAAGGAATGGCAAGGCAAAATTTCGTCAGTTGGTCCTGTATTGTTAATATATACTCGTTACCGTCTTTCGTTTTTGGTATTGGTCCGACTATGTCCATAGCTACTTTGTCAAAAGCTGACCCCGGTGTATCGGTTAACACCATTGGTTGCTTCGTTTTGTTTCTCACGCATTTCTTTAGTTGACATGGCAAGCATCTCTGTATGTAATTCTGAATATCTATTTTCATCTTTTCCCAAAAATAATGCTGTCTGATTCTATTAAAGGTTTTCGTAACCCCTCTATGACCTCCTACAGCCGATCCATGCATTTCCTGTATTATTCCCTCACGCTCCTGTTTACTAGGATACCTAACAATTCCATGACAAATTATTACTTTGGTCGGACTTCCCAAGAATCCTAAGCGTAATTCCGTCGCAATTCTATCCCACGGAACATTTTCTACCAAATCTGTCTTTGCCAAGCTTATACTTTGAATTTCTAGTTCTTCTGTTAATTTTCTAAAACTTCTCATTACGCTTTTAATGTGGGCTAAAATCAATGAAGGTCCCTCTCCTGAGTTATCGCTAACCGGCAATGCTATATGATACCTATTTCCCTTTTTTACTGCACTAGCCTCTCCCAACTGTAGACCCGGAAAATACGGTAATTCGTTTCGATCTGCCAATTTTCGCGAACCCGAATCTAGAGACTCTCCTTTTGTGTTCAAAAAATAACTAAGTGCATCCTTGCGAGTAAAGAAAAGATCACGACTTTGGATAATATTTCCCGGTGGAATTTTCTCGATTTCCTCGTCTGATTGTCTTTCTTCATCTTCCAGCCTCTCATTGTCCGAATTGTTATGTATGTTAATGTCATTCTCTTCCTTATCATCTTCTTCAGATTCACTGGAGGATTTTTCTTCGTCTGTTTCTGGTACTTGTGGAATTTTCTTTCTTTTTCTCGTTCTTACTACTAATTCCTCATCCGAACTGCTTTCTTTTGGCGTTTCTGAATGTCCCTTTTTTTTTTTCTTCTTCCTTGGCTTTCGAGTCTCTTTTGGTGGTTTAGGTTGTTCTTTTGCGTTTGTTTCTTCCTGTTTTTCTGGTTTATTTTGGTTTTTCCTTTGTTGTCTAGTAGTCATAGCATGACGTTCCGGTGGATCCTTGTTTTTAACCCTTTTCCTAGTTGATTTCTCTTTGTCATCTTTTTCTTTCTCTTCTTCTGCATTTTCGTCATCCTTGTTTACTACTGATTCCTTATCAGCATCCAGATTGTATAAAGTTTCCTTCGGTATTTTCTTTGGTGTTGTTACTTCAATTATCTCTGCCAATTGCTCCTTCGTCAGGGACTCTCGCCATTGCTCTTCAGGATCCTCTTCTTCATTGTATTCTTCATCTTCTTCAAATTCAAAGTCATCCTCTTCATTTTCCAAGAGCATAATTATTTCCTCATTTTTCAAGCTATCATTATTTTTCTGTCGTACTGCGAATATTTCTTCGTCTGTATCGTTCTTAATTTTGTCTGACTTTACTGGATTTCTAGATAATGCGTCTGCGTTTACATTGGTTTTTCCGGCTTTGTATACTACATCATACTCATATTCTGCCAATTTCAGTCTCCATCGAAGTACTCGTGCATTTCCATCTTTGCAAGTTCTAAACCATACTAAGGGCTTGTGATCTGTCACGAGTGTAAACACCCTGCCATATAGATACGGCCTGAAGTGCAAAACACTGTAGACAATCGCCAACGCCTCTTTTTCATATGTATCGTATCGTGATTCTGCGTCATTTAACGTTCGTGAAGCGTATGCTACCGGTCTATCCGCCCCGATGGGTCCTTGTGAAAGGATACCCCCGATTGCGTAGCCGGACGCATCCGTAGTTACTACAAATGGTTTTGAAAAATCCGGAAAAATCAAGACTGGTTCTGTACATAATTTTTCTTTTAATTCCTGAAAACTTTCCTCTTGATTTTCTCCCCATATGAAAGGAGTTTCGCTTTTGAGAAGATTTGTCAGTGGTTTAGCCAGCTTTGCATATCCCTCTATGAATCGACGATAATATCCTGTAAGCCCCAAAAATTGCCGAATACCCTTGACGTTAACTGGTCTTGGAAATTCCCGAACCGCTTCGACTTTTTTCGGATCCAATTTTAGTCCTTCTTCACTGACGACGTGACCTAAATAAGCCACTTCTCGTTTCAAAAATTCACACTTATCCGGTTGTAAACTCAAATTGGCGGTCCTTAAACGATCGATTAATTTCTTGCATTTCTCTTCGTGTTCTTCCAGAGTTTTTGCGTAAATCACAATGTCATCGAGATACACGAATAACTCCTGTCCTTGTAATCCCATCAATACCATGTCCATTGCTCTCTGAAATGTGGGAGGAGCATTTTTCAATCCCATTGGCATTCTGACGTACTCGTAATGTCCATATGGTGTTGTGAAAGCTGTTTTATGACAATCATCCGGATGCATTTTTATCTGATAGAATCCTGAAGCCAGATCGAATACCGAAAAATACCGAGCACCACCTAACTGATCCAATATATCCACGATATTTGGCAAAGGATAAGCATCTCCTATCGTTTTTTCGTTTAGTTGTCTAAAATCAAGAACTACTCTCCATTTCTTATTTCCTTGTGAATCTAATTTCTTTGGCACTACCCAGACTGGTGTATTATACGGAGATTCTGACTGCCTGATTAATCCTGCTTCTAAAAATTCAGCTATCTGTTTTCGTATTTCTTCCTTGTGAACCTCGGGAAATCTATATTGCTTCGAATTTACAGGAAATTCATCCGTTGTTGGAATCCTGTGCATCACCACATCCGTAGCCCCTAGTTTTTCTCCTTTAATGTGAAATCTATCCACCCCATATCTGATAATTTTATGGACAGCTTCTTTTTCTATCTCATTCAAATGCTCTAGTCGTAACAATTCCAAAACTTTAGAGAACCGTGTCTCGTCTTTTTCGTTTTCTTCTATGGCAAAACATTTTCCTGTCATGAACTTGACTCCGATCAAACAATTGACAAACTGGTAAGAATTATTTTTCCATTTCTCTTCATTTTCCCATTTTGACATAAATCTCGGTTGTAATTCTTCTATTTCTTTTGATTCAATATTGTTACCTTTTTCTATGACCGACTTTTCTCGTTTTTCCTCTATTTCCTTGACAACTCGATTTTGTTCTATTTTTTTCGATTTTTCTCCCGTGTGCAACAGTATATCCCCAACGGACGATTGACAATTTACTCCGGTGTTTTCATTTACCGTCACCATAAGATTATTCAACATTTTTCCTTTATTTTTATCTACTTTACTCGGAACCGATTTTTCGGACTTATTTAACTCGATTTTCCATTCTTCTTCAGTGAAAATTTTATCTAAATCCGTTCTTCCAACCTTTACCTTTCTTTCTTTCTTTTCAAATACAGAACCATCTGTGTGTTTCACAGAATCGTTTTTACCCTGATTTTCCTCCAACTTTCCAGATACAGAACCATCTGTGTTTTTCACAGAATCGTTTTTACCCTGATTTTTCTCCAACTTTCCGAATACAGAACCATCTGTGTTTTTCACAGAATCGTTTTTACCCTGATTTTTCTCCAACTTTCCGAATACAGAACCATCTGTGTTTTTCACAGAATCGTTTTTACCCTGATTTTCCGACGTCTCTCCGAATTGCTCCAAAATTTCCGACTTTCCGAACTTCTCCAAATTTTCCGACCTTCCGAACTGCTCCAAATTTTCCGACCTTCTGAACTGCTCCGAATTTTCCAATTTTCCGACTTTCTCCTGATTTTTTTCTTTTATTTCTTTTCTGAAGACTGGATCACCTGTAATACACACTGAATTAGTCATCACATTTTTCTCACGGTTTTCTTCGTTTCCTCCTTGTGAATCTGTTGTCAATTCCAGGACAGGGATCTCTATATGGACCCTTTCGTTACGATGATTGGTTACGTAAATGTAAGCTTTTCCACCAACGTTTTTCACCAATCCCTGTTCAATCTCTATTCCCTCGTCCACTTCGAGCTTTGGTAAATATCCCTCAAGAACATCATCGTTTCTCAAACGGACATAGAAAAGCTTTGTTGTTTTCGGTGGGAACATCATACTTTCTCTAGTATGGAACTCTATCTTTTTATCTCGAACTTGAAGTGTACTGTTTTCATAATCAATTTTTGCCAAATTATCTCGAAAATACTCAGTTGACAGTAATCCTCCCTGTTTGGTCGGAAAACTATTGGGTACCACATGATAAACCGTTTCTCTTCCCAAAGTACTAATCATTACATACCCCAGAGTATAAACAAATTCATCTGTAATTCCGCTCAATCTCAGAATTTTATCCCGATAAAGTTCAGTATTATTTAACAAACATCTTTCTTTCAAAATATTTTTACTAGCGCCTGTGTCCAACATCATAATTACCGTTTCCGAGAGCTCATTACTTTGAAACAAGACGGTAGGAGCTATTACGTCTTTTTCTGGATTAATCAAATATACGTCGATTATTTCGGGTTCCGACCCAAATCGGTACAAGCCTTGATTGTAAGAGTTGGGTGCGCTTGGGTATTCACGATGGCCTGTGCCTGGGCACCCTGTGCTGGTCGGCCATCCGCGTTTCCCTGTTGCGCTGCCCTCCGATTGTTATTGCTGATACGGATTTGACATTCCGTTAAATAATGACCTGGACTTTTACAATAATTGCATATTATTTGATTTGCTTGATTTTGTTGTTGATTCACAGAATTTTGTAGTTGTGTCAATGCCTGTGAATAACTCATTAATCCTGCAACGTTCTGATTTCCTAAATTTCCCTGTTTTTGTTGGTTACATGCCAGAGCTGAATGTCCCCATCCGTTACAGATTTGACATTGAATTTGAGATGTCTGACCTTGAGGAATTTTTGCTTGATTTTGTTGAGCGATTTGATTGAAATTATTTGCCGAATTCTGCATTGGTTGCTGTACACTACGACAGGACTCAGTCAAATGACCTTTTCGACCGCAATTTCTACATGGATTACTGTAACACTTGTCTGCCGTGTGTCCTCTTTTTCCACAAATCTGACAAATCATGATTGAATTTGTTTGCGCGACCGCTCCAGGAATTTTAAAACAATTATCTGCAGAATGACCTGGTTTTTTACAATATTGACAAATTAATTGAGTCTGAGGCTCTATTTTTCCCGATATTTTGCATTTATCAGCTGTGTGACCCAATTTCCCACAAGCCTGACATTTGTTGGGTGGAGTTGCCCCTGGAGCACTCCAACAAGTTGTAGCAAGATGCCCTTTTTTACCGCAAATCTGACAATTATTCACCGCTGGTGTATTGGTGTTTACCACGGCTACAGTTGATTCTTCCTTAGCTTCCTCGATAATTTTCACGCTTGCTTTCTTTGAAGTTTTTTCAGGTTCCTTTTCTGGTTTCTGCTTTGCTTCAGCATTGTCTCTCAATCTCTTTAAGTCTGCTAATTCCCGTTCAATCGTCTTTGCCTCATGAATTGCTTCTCTAAGAGTAGGTTCCTCGGTTTTCATTTTATCTCGTATTTCCGGTTTCAATCCTCTTATAAAACAGCTGCATGCCATTTCATCTATTGCATCGTTTTCTTCCTGACCTAAATATCCTTTCTTATAATAATAAGCCTCGGTGATTTTTTCGGCTAATTCTCGAATACGATGCGCATACTGGTCCACTGTATCCCTATTCAGTTGTGCACTACTTCCTATTTCTCCTTGCAACTGATAAATATCTCTTGGAGGATCATAAGTTGTTTTCAAATACTCGATATATTCCTCAATGTTCTCAAACTTATTTTTCGAAACCTTTTTCCATACGTCTCCTACTAATTTTGACTTTGCCAATCTCAACAAATGTAATTCGTTTTCTACTCCAACCATTTCGAGACCATCTTCCAGTCCGGCGATATACCGTTCCAACGAGTTTCGGTTTCCATCGAACTCCGGTATCACCTGCAATGCGTCTCTCAAATTCGCGATTCTACCTGCACTTATATTTAATATGGGTCGTGTTACATCCGGTGTCGTCCGACGAAAAGGTTTTTTGTTCGCGTTATCATGACCGCCTCCTCCCCTTCCGTCACCGTCACCGCCGTCGCCGCCACCGCCGCCGCCGTCGCCGCCACGGTGGTCACCGCCACGCCCTTCGTTGCTACCTGCCTCGTCAATTTGATCGTAATTGATATTTTCGAGATTTCTACCATTATTACCTGTATCTATTATTTCATTTATTTTACTCATTCTCTTTCGCTGAACAGATGGCATCACTGGTGCCATTTTTTTAGAAAGATTTCGTATAACTTTTTCCGGTATTTGTTTCCTACGTAACACTTTAAGTTTTTGACTCGAATCCCTCCTTGATTGCAATCTATTAATAGTATACCCCGTTTTTCTGGGACATGTTTTTTCTGTCAATGATGCTAACCTAGTGAAACTATTAAACGACGTTGAAAAGTTTATCTCCGATTTCGATTTGTTTCCGATTTTTATTGGCTTGACTGATCTTTCCTTTTTATCCCCAATCAACCCAAAAGCTCTAGCTGCTTTTACAAAGATATTTTCACTATCAATTGGTGCAATCTCTCTTCTAGGTGAAACAGATTTTGAACAGGATCTTACCAAAGGTCTTCTTCTCGGTGTTGTATCTATTTCTGAGGATCTCGATCTTAGCTGTGTACCCGAACTACTACTCAACCTCAACCAAGGTGTGGTTAGACCAGTCGCTGATGTAAACGAACTTTCGGAATCCTCGAATTGATTAATTACGGTTTTCTCTGCGACTTTTGGTTCTATAACTTCTATTTCGCTATCATTAGGATTTTCACAGTTCGAATTAGTTGCAGCCGGATTTTCGAGATTTGGATTAATTGTGTCTGGATGTTCGTGTAAATACTCATCAATTGTTTTCGCAAGAAGTTCTATCTCATGTCCAAGAGCTTTAGTTAAGTCCGATTCTACTTTATTTCCCGAATTTTCTGATGTTTTCTCTATAATTGCTACTGACTCCTTGAGATATGGAGTTGACGTTACTAATCTGCTTGGTTCATCGAATTCTTGAATATCTGTCACTTGTGTCGATTGATCTTTCGGATTTATTAATTTTCCCGTTTTTCTTGTGCCCGGTTTTTTCCTGTCTTCTGGATAGGCATGCAAGATTTGATCCGAAACAGTACATTTTGAACGAGTTGAAGTCATTTATGATTTTATTTTGCCTTTACTACTCATTTCACAAAAATTATTTTTTTTATTTATTTATTTATTTATTTATTTATTTTTATTAATCAATTGTATATACACTCTTTTTGGATCCCGGACGAGCCCCCAAATTTTTGTTACGTCCCGATCAGCAATTTTCACTCCATCTCGGTCAAGGAGAATTTACACCCTCCCTTTACACGTTATTCGGAGATGACGCTTTATCGAGGTTTTGGCCCTGTTTTGAACCTAACCTTTCGGAAAATAATTCGGGATAGGGCCTAGAGTGTATATATTGGTTATTGGACAAATTTTATTCGCGGTTAAAAATTGAAAGTTAATGAATTTTAAGTGATGATTTTAAACTGGACAAGAAAATTCTGGACGCTAGCTCTTTCTATCGTCTGGAATACGATACGCGGCTGTTTCTCTCTCTCGCGCGCGTCACTCTCGACGCACGGCTCGCGACAACTCACCAACACACTCACTCACTGTTTTCTCCCGACCTATCCTAATACTTTAACGCACCATGATGAAGCTGGAATATAATTGACTCAAACGAATATCTATTGACCACGAAAATATTTTAACCCTCCAGGTTAACTATTAAATGCTGACAATTGACTATTAACAAATGATTATTGACGAATGAATATTCAGAAGAAATGAAATTTTCAAGATGAAGATGATAACTTCCACGACTTAAGATATGATTTAAATAGGTTTACCTCAGAATGAATGATCGAATGAATCGAATGACGAATGGATTTTCGATATCGAATTGGAACGTCCTTCCCAAATTCCAGATGAATATTCGAGTCAGAATCGAATGATGATGACCGATTTTCCGAATAACGTCCTTCCCAAAATTCCGAATATTCGAATCAGAATCGAATGCTGATGACTGATTTCCTGAGACGAATGTCCTTCCCAGATTTCAACGATGTGGATTGATGATTTTGATGATTAAATGATTTTCAGGAAGAGTATACTTGATTTCGGTGGAATGATTCAGAAAGATATGAATTATTTATTGAAGTTGGTTAAAACGAATACTGGCTCGAAAATTTTACAAGTTGCTTTACAAATTCCTTGTCAATGGCTCTAAATACAATACAAGATTGAGGTCCGTCAAAAGTTTACGACGTCGGTATAAGTAGAAGTCGAAGTAGAAGTCGAAGTAGAAGTCGAAGTAGAAGTCGAAGTAGAAGTCGAAGTAGAAGTCGAAGTAGAAGTGCCGAGTGGGCCGCGAGCGCACGAATAAGTAACCTCGGTGCCGGACACCCCCGCGTCACCGCTGTCACACCTGCGCCTCGACTCCCCACTCTCATCACCTGATTCCTTTCCTTGATTGACTAATTAAATATTTCCAATTTCGTAGTTTTACAATAATTTTGACGTCCTAATTTGTTAATACTTAAATTTTATCGCGAATTTTATGAACATACAAATTTGAATGAAAGCTGTACGAGCTTTCGTTGCGAAGTTAACAATAGTTGACATAAATGTTTATCTTAATATTTATTGGATTATTTCCCTGAATTTTTATGTGAATAGTTTTTATTTCTCTTCCCGATTTTCCATAATTTTCTGTATTTTTCCATTATTTATATCCTTATCATGACGATCTGACTTAATGTTTATTCTTCATGCTTGAATTTATTTTAATTTTCGGTTGTCATTGTTAATAGTTTCCAAAATACAATGCCGACCCCGTGTATCCGTCCCTTAAACTTCATTTTCCATCCATTTATTTAATTGTTATTTCAACTATGATCCTCCTGGACTATAACGATGATCTATTATTCATCGATATTCACTGTCCAGGAGGTGCTGCACTCCTTACGTCTGACGGCCGCTCTCGACATCATGCCCATCGTGACACGCGCCGTACAAGCAGGCCCTATGTTCGACAAGTGTGAGGCGCGCTCTGCCGATATCCTTATCTGCATTTTTGCGCCTCAGGTTACCGACTCTCCTACGGCTGACTTGCCTCGTATGACTCGCCTCTGTACATCAATCTATTTTTCCCAAAGGCGAATTATTTTTACCAATGGATAATTTTTCCATTTGGTTTATTATTTATTTATCGAAACTGAGTTCGATAAATTAAATGATGGCAATTTCCTAATGTTTATTTTTAATGATTTGACAAATTCCGAATATTTTAATTAATTAATTATTGAAATATTCTGGAAAATTCACAGGACGTAACAATATGTTTGTTAAACGTGAAAATAAATTGTTAAATAAATATTGTTAATTGAATAAATCTACGCTTGTACTTCACTTGGGTTCCAACCCTTTACTGAGCGCATCCCCAACCTTCCGAGCTGACGGCTCGCGCACAGAACCCAGACTAGCTACCGGAGTTCTGCGGCATAATAATCTCCTCGGACATCTTCACTGTGACATCTTTAATCAGGAGAGATTTTTGATAAATGGCGTTGAGATGCGCATACGTCTAGTGCGTATCAACGATGCTTTTTGTCTTATGAGCCCTTCCAAAGACTGCAGCATGAAGATTGTCGAAGCATCGCTCCTTGTACGTCACGCCAAAATAGCACCCGGTATACTCCTAGCCCATGCAAGGGCCCTCTCCAAATCGACTGCTAAGTATCCCATGACGCGCGTGGAGGTTAAAGCAGTATCATTGCATGCTGGTGTTCACGGTGATACTCTGGATAATGTCATACTAGGACAGCTACCTAAGCGCATAATTATCGGATTTGTCGATAACAAAACCTTCAATGGCGATCGCAAACTGAATCCCTTTAACTTTCAAAATTATAAAATAAATTATCTTTCTTTGTATGCTGACGGTGTGCAGGTACCGTCAAAGCCTCTGCAGCCCGACTTTAGAGCGAGACGGCATTACCTGGATGCATATCACACATTATTCCCCGGTACAGGTATTCACTTCCTCAATCAGGGCAATTGTATTTCACGTACAGCTTACGCTAATGGTCACTGTCTATATGCATTTGACGTAACACCCGATCTTTCGGCAAATAGTAGTACGCATTGGAATTTGGTGAAACACGGCACTGTCAGAATAGAAGTCCGCTTCGAGGAAGCTCTAAATTCAACGGGTAACTGTATTGTGTACGCGGAATATGATAATGTGTTGGAGATTGACTCATCCCGACAAGTAATTGTAGATTTCAACGGGTAGAGCGCTAAATTCCCGCGGCCGAGTCTTCAGTATTAGCCGAGAACTTGAGTTAAACGGTCGATATCATGGCTGTTGTAATTGATATACAGGGTCTAAAGGATAAATTCAATCATTTTACGCCGAAAGAAGTGGCTATCATCTCGGTGCATTCAACATACTTTGGCCACTAGATAGTAAAACCGAACTGTACTCATGACGCCCTGCCGCCTGCTATAAAGAGGCAAAATACATGGCTACAGAACAATTATCACGGTATTGCATGGTCTGAAGGCGATACGCCCATTAAAGCGGTTGAACTTATTCTAAAACAAATTGCGCCAGAATCTGATCGAATATTCACCAGTGGCTCCGACAAAGCGCGGTACCTGACAAAGCTCACAGGATGCTTCATCATAAATTTGGAAGAAGAAGACGAAGTACCATCATTCAGCAACCTACCGACGGACAATACACGCTGCATATATCACGGTTTGCTGCGCAAAAACCACACATACAAGTGTGCTCTCAACAACGTGACAAAGATCAGAGCGTGGCTCTGTCATAGCGAACGGTTTGATTCTCTGTGGGAATATCGTACCACTACTAGCTGGAGGATCGGTTTGTCAGAGGGTGCTACTGCAGAAGAAACAAAACCGTCTGCCTCTTGTTATGAACAGCCTTCAAATCCTGCAGTCTCTCAGGAACATAAAGGATCATACCGTAGGCGTATACCCAGCAGATCGCATACCGAAGGTGTGGACGAAACCGACGGCCATCGTTGTTAATACCGATGGACACAAATTACCCGGGACCCACTGGGTCGCCATGTACGTCGATAGAAATGAACACGGGTGGTTCTTCGACAGCTATGGCCTCTCGCCAATCATCCCACAGCATCTCACACGGCTCCGAAAAAACTGCAAACTTTTCCGATTCAACGCTATTCAACTTCAGGGTCTGGATTCGCAGTGTTGCGGACAGTATTTCGTTATGTTTCTTCATTATATGTGTACTGGCCTCGGAATTAATAAGTTTAGAAGTATATTTTCAGATAACTTGTCGAGAAACGATAGAATAGTGTATGATTATTATAATAATTTCGTCAATAATCGCGACAAATTTAAGTCGCAGGGTAAAATAAATAGCTTTAATGATAAGTATTTGCATTGTATACAAAGCTGCTGGTCCCGTGCGCGTGTATTGTAAATATTATGCGTAAAAAATATTAAAAAATCTTTTTTCTATATACTCTGTTTCCCCAGTACCTCACAAAAGCCAATTTCAGCAGATATTGTATTTCTTCTTGAAATTGATATCGCAAAAAGTCGTATGTGATCAGAGACCTTTTGGAGCTGTTGAAAAAGCTGATTTGGAGCTGTTGAAAAAGCTGAAAAAATACTGCGCGTGACCAAGGACGTTTGTCGAGCTGATTTCAGCAAATATTATATTTCTTTTGGAATCGATATGGCGTGGGGAACGCCGCGAGTCGCTAATGACTTGCGGGGAAGGGCAGGCAGAATATTCATATTCAAACACTCCTCCTGTGAGCAGACGTCAATCGTGATCGAGCCGTGAAAGAGCTGTGCAATCAAAAAAGCCTCTTGCAAACTGTCTGTCTCCATTGAAGTCAATGCAGAGAAAGGGGATCGAGTTAAAAGTGCGCATAGACAAACACTTATACAGCATTGCAAAATTAAAATCGCTGATACGCGTAAGATCTGAGTTTCAACGTGTGATACGAAAACTAGAAGAACTCAATCTTCACAATGGATCTCACTCGAATCAACAAGGTGGGCATGCTTGCATCGTTTCTGCCGATTAAAAAACTATCTGATCTGGAGCCCGAAATAAATTACGGCGTAACTGACATAAGGTGCGTAAAAACAATATACGGGTCGAGGATTACCATCGACATTGAGGAATCGTTTACCTGCTACCTCCCGGCAAGATTCATCAAAGTCTCCGAGGACGACGCAAATCTCTTGCAACAAATGGCAGCTTCTGCGCACGAGAAAAATCTACTCGTGCAATACCACGGAACAAAATACATTAATCTGGAGTTCAAGTTCGGCCTCCAAACTGAGGGCTGATATTTATTGGGCTATGAAGAGCTGCTGCGCCCTGCCTGCATCACTCTACATGGATAATTCAACAACGGTGGGGAAGAAAACGACACCGCTCCGACAATAATAATAATAGTTATCGTACTTGGTCTATGTATAAATAAATAAATAACAGGTTATCGATGAAAATCAATTAATTTATTTCTTAACATATTCTACAAAATATACCCTGCATGATCCTAATGATATCGCCAACAATGTCGGATTCCACAATAAGGTCAATTTCGTCGTTGGTGAAAAACGAAAGGCTTTCCGGCCTCTCAAGCTCAATTCGTTTCTTTAACTCCTTAAATTCTTCGCTCTCGCTCGCCTTGATAGATTCAACGACGTAGTCCATGACGAATACATTAGTCGGCACCTCATCCTCCGTAACGACTTCGAAATACTGTTCCGACAACCGCTGCCGCTCGTGTTCGTCTTGTATAGTGAATTGCTCACCATAAAATATTCTGTAATTGCTGTAATTGATCAGCTGTTCCACACGTTCGAGAATCTTGCGAAACTTGACGGGTATCAAATATTCTTCACTCTCTACTACCCCAGTATCCTCGATAGTTTCCTCTAGGATTACAATGTGATATTCAGTCTCGTCGCTCGTTACAGCTGCCATGGTTGCGATCACCGAATCAGCAAACAACTCGTTGCCCCGATCTCTTATGGATGACTAATATTCTGAAGGCCTCAGTGTCTTTGAAATGTCTATCCCCCTCTAACAGCTTAACATGACCACGTCCAATATTTTAATTATAAACCTGGAGGGGATAGCCGATCATTTCGTCTTCCACCACCGCCACCACTACCGCCTGAGGCAGCAGAAATGTGCTCGTGGCACAGTCGCTTTCGTCTCGTGCACAGAGACAGTCGTTGTGTTCTACGGAACGTTAAATCGTAAAACAAAATACTCAGTACAGATTCTGCGTTTAATATGTGCGATATAGTATTTGATATTCCGGGTTTTAAAGATAAAAATGGACGGTTTTTGCCGAAAGAGGTAGCTGTTGGTTGCATTTATAAACCACGGCTTCGTTCTACGTATATGGTCGCGCCTCCCTATCCTGCCGACGAATTGCCACTGCGTATACGAGCGATAAATGAGCGACTAACTAACAATCATCATGGCATACATTGGAACACGGATGGCATCACATTGACAGAACTGTGTGATACATTATACAAGAGTGCGGAGGGCGTTGGCGAGGACGCTTGCCTGTACGCGAAAGGCCGCGACGTTGTAAAATTCTTGAAACATGCCACAGGTCGCAAAATCATCAACCTGGACAGCGACGAGAATTGTCCATCACTCACTGACACACTGGCGGAGGCTACAAAAGTTTGCTCGTCTCACGAACACCTACAGCCCGAGAGCAGTGAATGTTATTGTGCTCTACGGAGCGTCATGAAACTCCAGTTCTACTTATTGAGTACACCTTATTAGACCTTCCAGTTAATCCACACCGTACGCACTAGGTGAGTATACTGTAAACATTATAGAAGAGGTTACAAGACACCAAATCATAAACCCACTGAATCACGTAGATTATCTATTAATCGATGTTCCGACGTCGAAGACAGCAGAAGTGTACGCATTAATTCATTCTTATCCTTCTTATTAATCCATAAGGTGAATGATGTATTTGAAAAAATTTGGGAAACTCAGTGAAACCACCCACGTACCGTCCCACCTACCATATAAAGCGATTGCCGAACTGGATCTTCAAAAGATATATAAAATCTTTTTGAATGAGAATCGTCAACACCAGACACGGGAGACAAGTGATTGCCGATATCGGAAGAGATTTCAGTGTTTTCCTACCTCTAAGGGTTAGTTTGTCTTTTAACTATCATGACGATCTGTTCGACGAAATGGCTTAACATTGTCTTCACAAAAAAGGCCTAGGGTTGCGATATTTGGGCTGCGTATATAATCATATTGAATTCATTGACCTTAACGCACGTGAAACCTAACTTTAAGAAAATTGTAACTCTGTACATAATTATAAATAAAAATAAAAAATAAGTGGTGCACTATATATTTGATACAGCGCAGAGGTAACATCATCATTCCACCACCCTGCCCCTCCAATCTGCACTTGCCATATTGCTGACGATTGCTATTCTGCTACAGCGGCTTTAGGGCAGGTCAGTCTTCTGTCGACTGTTGAGAGCATAACACGTATTCGGAGATTTCAACGACAATATGCGCTGTCCACATAGGGTGTTTGATACGATTTGTACAGATCTGGTATTTGATATTCTGTATTTAAAAGATAAGCATGGGGAGTTAATGCTGAAAGAGGTGGCGGTGAGTTCGGTGGATAAACCGCAACGCCGAATGGTGTGGATCGTCGCTCATCCTTGTGACGTCTACGAATTGCCACCACGGATATAAGAAAAAAATAGTTGCCTGACTAAGTACAGCCATGGTATACACTGGTACCAGGAGGGCATTACTCTCGCTGAACTATATCATGAATGACGCGAAATTGCGCGCAGTGTTGGCGTGAAATCTCGACTGTACGCGGTAGGTGAACCGACTGTACAAATCTTAGAACAGGCCACAGAATGCAAAATCATAAACCTGGACGAATGCGCCGATTGTCCAGCACTCGACATTCCGCCGCCGAAGACAGCAGAAGTCTGCTCGTGGCATTGTTTCCTACAGACGGAGTCCAGAGGCTCTCAGTGCGCTCTACGGAACGATAAGAAGTTACAGCGTTACCTTAGCGCGTTCACCTGGGAAGAGCGCATTAATTCATAACGTGAATAATTAAAGGTGGTACCGGTCTAGCATTGTGATATACGAGTAATTGAATTCATTGCCCTTAATGCACCTGAAGCCTAGCTTTAAGAAAATTGTAACTGTACATAATTATAAATAAACAAATTTTATTTTTAAAAAATGTTATTTAAAAAAAGGTGGTGCACTATGGCAATACCTCACACGCACACCCGCCCACTCTCACACCCACATACCTCCAACACATACTCTGTGCTGGAGGGGTGGGGGTAAGAGTGGGACTGCTGCGAAACCTATCCCCACTCTTACCATCCCCACCATCTTGAACTACGCTCTCAACGGGACTCGAGAAGTGGGGATAGTAGTAGGGGGGGTCGCCATAGTGCACCCATTACTACTTCGGTAGGCTGCTATGAGGCGACCAGAGCGCATGGCCACACGGTGAAGCTGCCCCTTAATATGAAATTGTCATATATCTCGAAAACGGACAAATTTTTGGGGGGGTGCCCAGGGGGGTACGCAGTCGGGCAGTCGAATCCGACCCCCCCCCCCCCCCCCCCCCCAATAAAAACCCCCCTTAATGATGCGTGAAAGTTACCCTTAAAGCGAAAATATTAAATATCTCGAGAACGACTAGAGATACGCGAGCGAGAGATACGTCAAACTGACCAGCATTTTTCAGAGAATCTAAGGGTAAAATAATAATTAATAAATATTATTTACTTCTGATTTCTTCGCCAATGCCACGGACACATGGAGCTTCTTCTAGGCCCCGTCGTTGCAGTTCTTCGAACACGCACATTAACACCCTCTGGCCATTTAGCAACCCCCTGCTGTAGGCGGTTACAATGGCTCTTAAGGGGGCCCACCATAGGATATATTTCATGCATTTCACCAGTTTTTTGCCCCGTATTCTTTTCAATTTTGCACACCACTTTGCGTTGCAATGCCGCCGAATTTGTAAACTACGCGGCTTCGTCAATTTCAAAAAAATTTGAATGCCCTCGCGAAGGGCGCATCTGACATTCTTGGTCGATGAAAAGATAACGTCTCGATGCCTCGCTGAATCACGACTGAGTGATTCTTGCGCTTTTAGACGCATATAACATTTGATACTTTTAAGGCCATAAAACATTCGATGCTTTGTTGCGTCTCTACCACGAAATGTCGTGCATAGTAGCAAAACATTTGATCCCCGGCACGTCGCTGTATTAGTAAGCGACAATGTCATCTCGTTTGATCACGCAAAAAAAAAATCTTGAGACGTGCCGCTAGCAGTATTTAATCAGTACTCGTGCCGCTAAGCTTAAATCCGAAAACTATCCTAAAAAATGGCTCGCGAAATTACCGGAGGTCCTAATTACGCGTACTGGGAAGATCGTAGTGAAAAAAGGGTTTACGAAATTTTCGAGCGCATTGAATACGAGAACGGCGAAGATGATGGTGGTGATGGCGATCAAGCTGAAGATTCATGGTGCTTTAATAGTGTGACAATACAGTATGGTATACGAGCAAAAGACCTTAATGCACGACCGAAATTGACGCCGCGCGTTTAATGGACACTGCGTGTGGCGGCCGATGGTACCGAGGAAATTCGGTGGTCGGCAAGTTCGTTACAGTGTTTAGCTCTTGTTACGGTGATGAATAGCATGGCCCGTTACACCATCGAGGATTGGTCTCTATTGCGTCACCTATTGGGTAAAATTGATACCCAAAATAAAAAATCTCGCTCGATGCTGTAGATTTGTCTTACGCAGGGGACCCCCGCTGTATGTTTGTGCATTGGGCTTGTCCCTCAGGTAACGGAGAAGACCCTAGACCCTGGCTACGCGAGCGTCTCGAATATACAGCTAACTCTTTTGCGGCATATCATTCACGTCATCGCGATTTGCGTGTATATGACACACGCACTGGAATATCGCGAAAATCCGACATTTGGCGATGCTGGAATACAACGAGCTATTCACCCAATTACTATCACTACACATGTAAAAAGACGCGATGGTGGTGTGACTTTCGAATGTACTACGTAGACCGCCCGTGTAAAAGACGAAGACGGGGCGATCCGAGTCTATGCTACGGGTCGGAGGAACCGGTAGACTCATCAGAAGAAGAAGAAGAAGAAAAAAAAAGAAAAAAGTGTACGATTATCGGTACATTTAAACGCAAAAAATAAAAATAAAATAAAAATAAAATAAAAATAAAATAAAAATAAAATAAAAATAAAATAAAAATAAAATAAAAATAAAATAAAAATAAAATAAAAATAAAATAAAAATAAAATAAAAATAAAATAAAAATAAAATAAAAATAAAATAAAAATAAAATAAAAATAAAATAAAAATAAAATAAAAATAACAGTTGGTTTGGTTTTGGTTGGTTTTTGGTGGAGCGATACGAGCACTCAGTCCTGCTGGACCATTGTACTCGGGCCTTGTGGGGCACTCGCGATGCCTTAATTGTCACGTTGTGTTCCTCAGACGCGGAACCCCAACCGACAGGCGTTGTTCGGGTCTTTCTTGACTTGACACCTTTCTTCGTAGGGATTGCTGGTTACACAGGGTATCATGGTCAGTCCCCCGTCCCCCAGCATCCCTTCTTGGGGTTACCGGTAGCACAGGGTGTCCTGGTCAGTCCCCCGTCCCCCAGCAGGCCTTCTTTTGGGGTAGCCCAGGGTATCATGGCCAGTCTCCCCCCTGTTCCCAGCGCCCCCTTGTTGGGATTGCCGGTAGCCAGGGTACCATTACCTAGTCCCCCGTCCCCCAGCATCCCTATCTGTAGTCAAGCTAGGGAAACCATGGTCGACCTCCTCAGAGCCCCAGGTTAAGGAGGCAGGCTGAAAGTATTCTAGGATAGTCGCCTGGAATCCTAGAAGCATCGTTATGACGCACCATACCCCGGTGCCATGAAGCCCGAGCACGATAGCTTACACTCTGGCCAGGGATAGCTATTGCGGAGCGTCGAGTCTGATACACACAGACTCGGCGTCCCGGGCGATGGGTACGCCACGTCCCCTACGCCGATTCGGTCTCAGGTTCGATTCCCGACGTCGGACTTTCGTCGCGTCTCACCGAGAATGAAAACAATGGAGTACAGCTATATACATCCGACACTCACACTTGGAGTTACCGTGTGCGAGTGACCGATGTATATATCTGGAGCTTCGTCTCGTCCATGTTTTTTTTCCCTTCTCGTCGAAACATACAAAGCCGGGAATCGAACCGTCGACCTCCCGATGCTTAGGTCTTAGAGGCGAGCACGCTAACCACTAGACCACCGCACCGGATAAAATAACAGTGGTAACGGACATGTGTGCGTGTGTATATCTGTGACAACTAGTGTATAAGAAATCTGGCACGAAACCGTCATTCTATGCTCGACCCGAAGGTCTCTCGCCCATATGAGCAAACGCAACGAACATCCATCTACTTTCATTGCGTTGCAGCGTGGCAGCCCAGATTCCCCTCAACCTGAGACGACACAAGTGTCGCCTCCCCCGGGCTCCAATAACTGATCTAGTAGCTACCTCTTTTTGAAAAAGAGTGCACTGTTCTCGATCTCACGTGTGGTTCGGTGGCCACACGGGGTAAACCAAAGCGAGGGCCCTCCACTCCTCGTCGGCCTCAACCTCCTGGTTCGTCTCACATATACGGTCTCCTTTTGCTGCGTTCACCACGACGGACTGAGCCCGCTTCCGGCAGAGACCGGAATCGGGAACCATATTCATCGAATACTCTTGGGTAAGGGCACCCAGAGCATCCTCCAGGATGTGACTAGCCAGAGGTCTCTTGACCGGGTCTGCTTTTACGTTCGGTGCGAGCACATGCAGCGGGATCACGATGCGACAAAGCAAAGAGATCTCGTGCCAGATCGCGGCGAACACTCGAACCTCACCGGCTGTCCCCGCGGCACGCACAAGCAGTTACGAAGAAATCTCCCCGTCGATCGTCGGGCGATCATTTGACTGTCGGGCGGTTCCTATCCCCGCATTGATTGTACACACGGTTGGGCCGTGGGCACCAGTGGCCGTCCTCGCTGCACGCACAAGCAGTTACGAAGAAATCTCCCCGTCGATCGTCGGGCGATCATTGACTGTCGGGCGGTTTCTATCCCCGCATTGATTGTACACACGATTAGGCCGTGGATTTTGATTATAACCGTTCGAGACGCAGCGGCTCTTTCGAGCAGGCTACGCCACCAGATAAATCTGGATTTTATGGACGTACGAAACGCTACGGCACCGTTCAATTCCGTTAGCGTCACCATCTACTTGGATTTTGTGCTCAGGTTTCGCGGGGTCGCAGAGCCCGATGAATTGAGCAAGCAGTAACCGAGCACATGAGTGGTTGCCCACCCCAGCTCGGCACACCACCGCCCAACCAACCTTGCGGTTTGTATATCTGTGACAGTCTCCAGATCTTGCAGACTCTGCACGAGGCTGGGCGGCAGCTATGATCTCATAAGAGAGGCCTTCAGCACACAACGGAAACGCGCCGACGACACATCGCACCGCAAAACATAATTTAAAAATGTGCTATATTCATGCGCCGATCGATGAGGAGGTGTTGGCGGTACCAATTTTGGGGCTTTTGCCACCTGAGCCCGAGGAGGAGCAGCGCCCGCGTCCAGCTCGGTATAAGATCCGTAAGTACCGTCTTATTTAATTAATTTTATCTAGTGACCACGGAGTCTCTCTCTCTCTCTCTCTGTCTGCTTCGAGCCTGCCTCGAGTTTTTTAAAAATCATCATTTTTTAAAAATCATCATTTTCTAAATTTTATTATTAAAAATTTTTAAAAGTACTCGCAGCAGGCTCGAGTGAGAGAGAGAGAGAGAGAGAGAGAGAGAGAGAGAGAGAGAGAGAGAGAGAGAGAGAGAGAGAGAGAGAGAGAGATTGATTGATTGATTGATTGATTGATTTTTTATTATGCCCTAGTAAACTATGGGGCAAATGTTTACAAAAATTAGAATACACATTGCATAAGGTATGGTAGTACAACATTGGATGTATTGCATACTGATACTGGTGCCAGAACAGCGTAGCAGCTTTTGCGAATAGTTTGTTGATATACTGCTATTGACGTGAGGTAATGAAAATGTAATAAAAATGCGGCAACAAAATAACAGTGATCAACCTTGTAGTGTGTTACTCTTAGTAGGGTGTCGTAATGACTAGGAAATAAACAAAATAAAATTATATAAAGAACAATGAAAAACAAATGACTTGGATTTGGATAGAGCAAAAATAGCTAGAATAAACTTAAAATAAACTTAGGAAATAAAATACACTAAACTTAGCTCTGAGAAATGTTTGTGTATGATTTATAAGATTTATACGCACCGAAAAGCAAGAATCGAATAGGTTTGAAGGAATGATTATCATTCGACTTATGTGGACAATTCGGCGGTGAAAAGATGGTCGTATAGACGAGATTTGAACACCTCAATCGCCTGCGCGGATGTAATTTGGGGTGGAACAGATTGCCAGAAATATATAGATGAGAGATGGAAAGAGTTATCATAAGTTGCATTTCTGTGTATGGGTATATGAAATAGGTTGGTGGTGTTGTCCAGTCTTGAAGAGCGTCTTAGTTCGGCTGGTGTATATTGGAAGATTTCACTCAGGTAAGATGGACAGTTTAGGTGAAGAAGTTTGTATGTAGCGATCCCGAGGAAATAAAATTTTCTGTTTTTTATGGATAACCATCTCAGGCGGTGCCTGAATGGCGTAATATGTTCGTCTCTACGAACTCCGTAGATGAAGCGAATACAAGAATTAATGAGTAACTGGAGTTTGTTGTTTAATTCATCTGTTAATCCGTGATAGACGAGACAGCAATAATCAATATGAGGCTGAATGAGCGCGTTTACTAATTTTATACGGACCTCCGTCGAAAGTGCGTTTTTCCGATGTTTTAATTTGTGTAAAATTCCATAGACTTTATGCGAAATAGAAGAAACATGTTTGTTCCACAACAAGTTGTTTTGCATGATGACACCCAAGTTCCGTGCTTCACTCGTGTAAGGTAAATTTATCGCGTTAATAGTGATATCGGGTAGCAATTTAAGGTCGATTTGACTCACATATGCGTTACTGCCAAGAATTAGGATTTTAGACTTAGCTACGTTTAGAGTCAAGCCATTGTTAATAGCGAAGTTGGAGATGACAGTGCAATCATGTGCAATCTTAGCAAGTCCCGTGTTGAGTTGAGAGTGTGGACAACGCAGATATATTTGGGTATCATCCGCAAATACCATGTGTTCTGAGTAACGAAGATGGGAGCTTATATCATTGACGAATAGTGAAAAGAGTAGGGGTCCTAACACTGAGCCTTGCGGTACTCCTGCTGTTGTGCTAAGCCAAGATGTTTCGCGACCACTGAGGTCCAATACTGTCTGTGTGCGCTCAGTAAGATAGTGAAAAAACCAAGTTAGAACTGGGATAGAGAACCCAATTTTCTTCAATTTGGTTAATAGGAGGATGTGCGATATTGTATCGAACGCCTTACTAAAGTCGAATAGAACCAGGATAGTAATTAATCAGTCATCTATGCCTTGCTTTATATCGTGGCAGATACGCAGCAGGGCTGTCTGCGTGCTATAGCCTGGCCGATAGCCTGACTGTCTTGGATCGTATAGCTGATACTCGTGTACAAATTCAATAATTTGGGCATGAATAATTCTTTCAAAAACTTTGGATAGTTCCGATAAGTTTGCGATTGGTCGAGTGTCAGAAGGCGTTTTAGGTGTTCTTAGTTTAGACAGAGGTCGTATAAACGCTTTTTTCCAGAGTCGAGGAAAGTAAGAAAGATTGATCGAATGATTTAGGAGGTTGCAAATGGTGTTTACAATAGCCGGTAGTGATTTTTGGAGACCGAAAGAAGATAAACCGTCGGGACCTGAGGTGTGAGAATTAGTCGACAGGAGCTTGATTTGCTTCTCAATAGTGATCGGAGTAATAGGTTGGAAGGTGAAAGTGGGTCCATTTGATTGAATTTGAGAAATAGCAGATACGAAATCGTCAAAAGTGTACGGGGAAGTAGAGTTGGATATTGATGTATAATACAAGTTTAATTCATCTGGCTGGAAAAAATGGAGTGGAGAAGGAAGACTTTGTTTAATTAAACCGAGGTTACGAAGTTCTTTCCACATTGCACTTGAATTTTGAACCGCGTTAAGCCTGTCGAATTGATAATTATTCCTCGCATGTCTTAAGTCTAGTGTGAGTTTGTCTCGAAAATCTCGAAAAACAGCGAAAGCTAATAGGGTACCAGCTCTTGTAGCGCGCTTGTAAAGACGGTTACGTTCTTTGATTCGATTTCGAAGTTCGACTGTTAACCAAGGTGTCCGTGGTTTCGAAGCTGTGAATGTGTTAAGAGGGGCATGGACATCGAGTGTCGAGCTGAACAAATTTGTTAGATTGGCCAATGCACTATCTAGACTATCGTTTGTGGGAATGCATGGTGGAAATAATTCGTCGAGAAGACCAGCACTTATCGTGTTACAAAAATGTGTTTCATTGAATGATCGGAAGTACCGCCGTGCTAATTTGTGATTTTCGGAGGTTGAAGTGTCAAATTGGTACGTTAGTTCGAGCAAGTCGTGGCCGGCTATAAATGGGACCTCGGATTTACAGTACCAGAGTACTTTGTCTGGTGAATCAGTCATAATTACGTCGAGCCAAGAATTGTACGTCGCCGTATGGTAAGTCGCGCCATAAGGTATTAAATGGAGCGATAACGAATAAACCAAGTCATGAAAGTATCGTGATTCGTGGTTAGTTGTATGAAGAGCGCAATTAACGTCACCAGAAATAATTATATTTTTATACGCGTGTGAGAAGCGAATGAAAGCTTGGTAGAAGTCGTCAAAGAGTAGACCTTTAGGACGCCGGTAAATCGAAGTGTACAGTAAAAACTCATTTTGGGGTGATCGCAATTCTAACATAATGAACTCAGGCGAGTTCGAAAACATACTGGGTGTCGCTAATAATATTTTAGCTTTTAGGGAAGAGTGAATGTAGCATGCTATTCCACCCCCTTGTTTACCCTCTCTATCGTTTCTAATGATGAAGTAGTTGTGCAAGGAAATTAATTCATCACTGATATGTGAGTGAAGCCAGGTCTCAGATATCGAGATTATGTGGTAGAAATGGGTTTGCATGTGTAGTCGCAGTAAGTCGATGTGTGCCAGTAGTGAATTCGCATTGAATTGCGCTACTTGGAGATGCAATTTAGTTAATGAATTTGCAGCGATATTGTTATTGTGAGGCCGATGTGAGTTCTCAGCGCTTGTATTCAGTCATTGGAGCTTAGATAGATCGTTCGAGTTATTGATATGAATAATGGGTTGACCGTTGTCTTTGCGCACGCAGATCTGGCCACGTCGTACCCATACATGTTTATAGGAGGTCTGAGAAGCTTTAGCTTTTGCTGAGCCATAGAGAGTGTAAATGTGGGGCGGTAAGAGTTCACTGATGTAGAGATTGTCGTCCGTGTTAATCCCCAAAACTTCCCTGACTTTGAGTAAACCTTTCGCGCGTTTTAATGCTATAATGTGATCACGGACGGGGTCTGATATAAGAGAGACGATATACGTGTTGCGATTTTGAGCGGTAGTCGGTTGATTTTTCTTGACTAGCAGTCGAGTAGCGAGAATATAATTGCTTAATTCCGGAGCACCCAGAGCAGACAAGCCCTTGCACGTTATGACGTCGGGCGCGTCAACGACGAGAGAAGGTATACCGGATAATGTCAGTTCACTAGACGAACTAGAGGGTATGGGAGTATCGCTAACTGAAACCGAATTACTGGTTGTATTTGCCTTAAGGGACTCAACTTCTCGTATAAGATTGGCATTAGATTGCTCAAGAGTCGCTAGCCGGGTGTTGTGATCTTGAACGGCTTGCATTATCTGCGGAAGACAGTCGAGTTTATTGCAAATGTCAGTGTTCATTTTTTGTTGATGATCGTTAAAGGCAGTAATTTTCGCGTTGGTCGCTGCATTTTGAGCACAAAAAGACTCCCATGACGTATTAGCCGGCGGCTGTACTGCTGGTGAGGGTTGAGGCGAGTTTATCGGACTGAAGAATTGATTGGAATTATCAGTCATATTGACGAGATTTGCTTTGCAACACGCGCTCGCGGATTTTCGTTTATAATAATACTGAAAGCAGCCTGGGTGAAATGAGTGACTGCAATCCGGACATGTAAGTTTCTTTCCAACAATATCACGTTTGCTTTTGCATTTGAAGCAAAACGCCGACATGCATGCAGATTGCTACTTTACCGACTATAGAGTAGTAACGAGTTAGTGAGTTGGCCGAACGGCGATGGAGCGTGACGTTCGATCGATGCGAATCGATACCGTGTCGTTGAGCATGCGCAGTGACGTAGTGGAGATGTGCTTAGTACGCAGGCGTCTAGTAGTAGAGGGAGATAGCGTTGCTGAGCCACGATGCTGATAAGCTAGAGATGAGGTGATGCGCATGCGTCAGTGAAGATATAGGCAAGCGGGGGTGAGGTGAGCCAGGTGCAGAAAGTGAGGTTATCTTTTCTGTCGCTTTTCTTTCCGTGTTTAACGTTGAACAGGCTGTTTAACCGTAGAACAACGATGCCAGGAGTGAAATGCAGCGTTTTGGCTTGCAATGATCTGTAACAGGCGCCCGTAGGCAGAATACAGCAGGAGGATGTTCTCAAATTTGGAAGAGACGAACTAACTGCGATGTTGTTGTACTCACAGAGAGAGAGAGAGGGTGAGAGGGAGAGAGGGAGAGAGGGAGAGAGGGAGAGAGGGAGAGAGGGAGAGAGGGAGAGAGGGAGAGAGGGAGAGAGGGAGAGAGGGAGAGAGGGAGAGAGAGGGAGAGAGAGGGAGAGAGAGGGAGAGAGAGGGAGAGAGAGGGAGAGAGAGGGAGAGAGAGGGAGAGAGAGGGAGAGAGAGGGAGAGAGAGGGAGAGAGAGGGAGAGAGAGGGAGAGAGAGGGAGAGAGAGGGAGAGAGAGGGAGATTGATTGATTGATTGATGTTTATTTAGCACATGGCTACTTTTGGGCTTACAAGTTCGTGCCCGCTTCAAAATTACACATTACACATTACTTACATTAAAGCATTATACTACTTACAATCTACTATGTGCTTCTCACTTATCATCTACTTCTTATTGCCTCTTCCTACAATTCGTACACGTTTGACTTCACATATTTGCTTAATTCTCTCTTAAATACATTAACATTTCGTTTCTCCCTTATTGCTACTGGTATTTCATTGTACATTTGAAATCCTTTATACGTTATTGATTTCTGGCACATTTTTGTTTTACAGTTTCGCATGTCCAGTTTGTTCGCATTACGTGTGTTGTACTCATGTCTTTCGTTTACTCGTTTCACTTCTCTGTTCAAGTACTCAGGACCGATCTGGTTTACCATTTTGTACACCATAATACAGACATTATAGGTCATTCGTTGGTGCACGCTCATAAAACTCAGCGTGTCAAGCATATCTCGGATGGGTGTGTATCGGTTATATCTCAATATCGCTCGCATTGCCCTATTTTGTATTTTCTGTAGTATTTCCATACTGTACCTACTGAAGTTTAGCATAATACTGCTACAGTACTCGAAATGTGGTGAGATTATTGTTTTATATATCGTGACTCTCGTATACGGCGATATGAACTTATTTATTCTGTATAGGAAATTTACTTTCTTCGCTGCTTTCTTGCATATGTATTGCGCGTGATTGTTCAAAGTTAAGTTCTTGTCAATTATAATTCCAAGATATTTCGTCTCCTCAACTTCTTCTATTCTAGAGTCTTCTATATGTATTACACATCTGTTCCTGTTTACTCTTTTGTGCGGGTCCCGTATTAGCATAAAGTTTGTTTTCGTTACATTTAGCTTAAGAGAGTTTCGTTTCAACCACTTGCTTATTTTATTTAAGTCATAGTTTAGTTTGTACTCTATCTCTTCGGCATTATCACTATTAACATATACAATCATATCATCGGCAAACATATTGCACTTCCCATATTTCAGCGTCTTTATAATATCGTTTATATAAATTATAAATAACAACGGTCCGAGAACAGTCCCTTGCGGTACACCATGACCATTTACTATTTCTTCCGAGGTTTCTTGCTGATATTTTACTTTTTGTTTTCTGTTAGTCAAATACGATTCAAACCACTTTATTACTTTTCCTCCTATCCCATATTTCCTTATTTTATTTAATAATGTTGTTCTGTTTACGGTCTCGAATGCTCTTTTAAAGTCTATAAATATTACTCCTATCATTTTGCTCTTGTCCATGTATTCTCTCCATTCAATAAGAGTTTTTTGTATGGCTGTTTCACATGATAGTCCTTTTCTAAAACCCGATTGTTCCTCTATAAGTACATTGTTTAGTTCTAAAAATTGTATTAACTGTTCTTTCACTACGGTTTCTAATATTTTTTCGTAAATTGGTAAAACATTAATCGGTCTATAATCTTCTGCTTAGTTGCTCCCATGTATTTTGGGTATAGGCAATATCGTCGAGACTTTCCACTTTTCAGGAAATATTCCTTCATCTACAGATTTATTCACCACTGTTAATATAGCTTCACTAGCTGTTTTCCATGTCCACTTCATAATATCTGTAGTTATTCCTTCATCAGTTTCTTTTTTATTGCCTAGTTTTTTAATAATTACGTTTATGTCATTATATTCTATTCTTTTAAAATTGTCAAATTTTATTTCTGTCTCACTATCTGCATCTATTCCATCTATTCCCGTAATATCTGTTGTGTCTATATCGCTAACTATTTCGTCAATACTTTTGATAAAAAATACATTAAATTTATCTGCTATTGTTTTGGTATCACTATATTTCACTCCATTAAAATTTATGCAATTTGCACTACTATTCTGTTTTTTGGTCCCTATCATTTCTTTAATCGTCGTCCACATCTTTTTTGCATCAGTTTTTACTTCGTCTATGTTATTTTCGTAGTAAGTTCTTTTACTGTTTCTTAATTTATATACTACTTCATTCCTATAATGCTTGTAAATTTCCCAGTCTTCCCTCTTTTTTCTTTTTGTCGCATGTTTGTATGCTCTATCTCTCATGGTGCTTGCAATTCTTGTATGCTCGTTAATCCATGGTTTGTTATTCCATTGAGTTTTTATAACTTTTTTGACACTGGGAGCTGTTTCATCAAGTGTTGTTGTTATTGTTGATATTAATCTGTCTGCGCTGTATTTGTTTGTTCATTTATTATGTCTCCTATTCCGTCTAGGTTTGTTCTTAACACCTCTGTGAAGGTATGTTCCTTCAATTTATTATAATTCCTTGTGTATATTTCCAATTCTTTATTATCCTCGTCTTCTTTGTTTAAGTCAATTCTAATCACTTGATGATCAGTAATCTTGGGTGTTAATAGTACAGTTGCATCTACATGAAAATTTGAGTACACTAAGTCTATGATAATTTCTGATGTTTCTGTTATTCTTGTTGGTTCTGTAACGTACTGTTTGAGTCCTAAGCATGACATATTTCTCTGTAGTCTTCTCACGTAATGATTCTGTTTACTGACGTCAATATTAAAATCACCTACTATTAATATACGTCCCATATCTAATATTTTATCACATTCGTCAACTATTATTTCAATAAATCTTCCATCGCTCTTGCTGGGTGAGTGATAGATGTTACTGATAACAATGCTTTCTAATCTACTTGTTACCTTAATAGTGTTTATCCACACATTATTCTCTATAACTTTATTCATAATTTCCTCATATTGCATATTTTTCCTAACATAAGTCAGCATTCCTCCTGTATATTGATTTTCTGTATTACATCTAATTACTGTGTAGTTCCTTATCATTATTTCGAAATCATCCACCTCTTTCGTAATGTGCGTTTCGGTTAGACATACTATTTTAGGTTTATATTTATTTATATTAATTTCTATGTCCTCTTTATGTCTCATGAATCCCTGCGTGTTAAGAATGAGCATGTATGGTTGTTTTTTATTATTTTCTTTACCTTTTACTTGCTATTCCGTCCAATATTTAGTATTTTTGCACGCTTGTTCTATTGCTCTTTGGTAAGTCTTACAATTTCTATCATTTGCCTCATGGTCGGTGCTTATGTCACTCAAGTTGAACTTCGCAACCATCCTTACACAGTTTGCACATTTTTTTTCTACGCTATTACATTCTTTTTCTTTATGCTTTCCTGCACATTTTCCACAGCTTATGTCGTTTCTGCAATCCCGTGCGAAGTGGTTGAAGCCACAGCATTTGTAGCATCTGACACAACTCACGTGATCATATACTCTACATTTTTTCCAGCCTATTGCTATTTTTTGTCTTTCGATCAATTGCTTGTGTGTGAGCGGATCTACCTCTATAATCATCGTTCCCTTTTTTTCTTTTGTTTGAGTCATTTTTATTATCCCAATCGCAAAATCGTTTCTGTCTACCTCTAGTCTATTTTGAACACTAATTCTATATGCAAATTCGTCTTCGCTTTCTTCATTCATCGTTTCTTCTACATCGATTACCTTTATTTTTGGCATTTTTTGTTTAGGAACATGGATTTTATAATGTTCCCCTAGATTTTTTCCAATTCTTTACTTAGAGTCTCTCGATCCCCTTTTCTTTGGCAATCTAGAATGATTTTTCCTTTCGATCCCTTCGCGATGTTACTGATGCCTATTCCTAGTTGCATAATATTTACTTTGGTTTTGATTTCCTCTTCTGTTACTCCGCTCGTTTGTACGTTTGTCGGTTGAACAATAATCTTTTCTTGATTACCCTTTTTTTCCTTCTCCGCATAGCTTATTTTTTTATCGTTGTTTGTTTTATTTTTACTAGATTCGTTTGTTTCCCCTACATTTATACATGATTTTTTTCTTTCCTGTTCTATTAATGCGTTTCCTATTATACCAGTTTCATCTCTGAGCTTTTCAACTTCCTTTCTAACTTCTTCCGCCACTGCTGTTTTAATTATTTCTCGCATATCACTTTTTCCTAC
Organism: Stenichneumon culpator; assembly: GCA_964017025.1. Taxonomy (NCBI): domain Eukaryota; kingdom Metazoa; phylum Arthropoda; class Insecta; order Hymenoptera; family Ichneumonidae; genus Stenichneumon; species Stenichneumon culpator. Next base: position 19,393,313 of record OZ024771.1, read on the forward strand.
TATGATCTCATCTATGATACTATTTTTACATCTTTCAATCTCGTCCTTTATAATTTTTGTAACATCCTTTTTTATTTCCACGATTTCAGCTGACAACTTATCTACATCCTTAACCTTTGCGAGTATTCTATCAATTTTTTCATCCAGAGTCCAGTCAACAATATTTTCTGCGTCGTCTGTTTCTTTTCGCTGTCTTTTCGCTCTACGGTCTTCTGCTTTATTCGGAGTATCCTGTCGCAAAACCCGCTCTTCCGTTATTCCGTTACAGAGAGAGAGAGGGAGAGAGAGGGAGAGAGAGGGAGAGAGGGAGAGAGAGGGAGAGAGAGGGAGAGAGATTGATTGATTGATGAAATTTATTATGCCCAAGTTTGACTGTAGGGCAAAGTTAAAGATAACAAAATATACAAAAGTGCATAGGCACTAAGATAAGTGCAAGAGTACATTAACAAAAATTATGCTCAATACTTATAGGTAGGTAACAGTGGTTGGTAGCAGACTTAAGACTAAGTAAGGTATGGAATACAATAAAAAATAAAATAAAATAAAATTTAAATCAGCAAACACAAAATAAAATGTGGAATTTATAACAACTTAAAGATCATAGTTAGAGAGATACATATTAGGTTAATTCCGACTGGAATAAGTATTCAAACAGGCGACTCTTAAAAGTAGTAAGTGATGGCGACGAAACAACCGCTAATGGTAGAGAGTGCCATAGATAAACTGCGGATAAGTGAAAGGCATTGCGATAGGCGGCAGTCCGATGGAGAGGAATGGCAAATGTACCAGCATGTTGAGGTTGACGAGACGGTCGAGAGCCAGAAATGTCACTTCTGACAAAAAGTTCGCTTAGGTACGACGGTGATTGCATATTGAGGATTCGGTACACTTGCAAGCCGATAAAGTAATTCCGACGATTTTTAACAGAGAGCCATCGCAACTGATGCCCATAAGGGGTTATGTGAACGTCACGGCGTAAGTTGAAAATAAAGCGAATGCACATATTAATAAGGCGTTGTAGTTTAGTATTAAGTTCATCTGACAAGCTGTGATAAACGGCGCAACAATAATCCAAATGTGGGAAGATTAATGCAGTGATGAGTTTAATTCGAAGGGCTATCGACAGTGAGTTTTTATGATATTTAAGCTTGTGGAGACACGCATGAACTTTCTGAGAAACCAAGGATATATGTTTGTTCCAAGTAAGATTAGAAGACAGGAAGACTCCGAGGTTGCAGGCGTCATGCACAAATGGAATTACGGTATTGCTGACAATAGCGGGTGGAAGCACAGCGAGGTCAAGACTGCGTACGTACGCATTGCTACCAAGGATCATTATCTTCGATTTCTTGAGGTTCAGTGAGAGACCGCTCGCTGTAGCATAATCCGCAATGACACGGATGTCGTGATTAATGCGAGTCATAGTATTTTCAAGGTCAGATGGTAAGCACTGGAGATAAATTTGAGTGTCATCAGCAAATATCAGATGGTCACAGTAGCATAGGCCATCGGCAATGTCGTTGATAAATAGAGAAAACAATAGGGGTCCCAGGACAGAGCCCTGGGGGACTCCAGCAGACGTTTGGAGCCAATCAGAGCACGAATGATCCTCTCTGACTACTGCTTAGGAACGACCAGTTAGATAGGAATAAAGCCATGTTAGTACCGGGGAAGTGAAGCCGAGGCATTTAAGTTTGGATAGAAGAGTATGATGCGGAACAGTGTCGAAGGCCTTGCTAAAGTCAAATAAGACGAGTAGGGTGACTTTACGCTGATCGATTCCTAGGTTTATGTCATTTGTTAGTCGAAGGAGGGCAGATTGAGTACTATGAGCTGACCGAAACCCTGATTGTCGAGAGTCAAAGATGTTATTATTTTCAATGAATTCAGTGATTTGCTTATGAACAACTCTCTCGAAGAGTTTAGAAAGCTCACAGAGATTTGCAATCGGTCGGGTATCAGATGGAGAGAGAGGAGTTTTTATTTTAGCGAGCGGGCGGATAAAGGCGCGCTTCCACACCAAAGGAAAGTAGGAGTTTTGCAAGCAGAGGTTGAAAAATAGTGAGAGGGATGGTGAGATAGCTGGAAGTGCGTTGTAAATAGCAAATTGAGAGAGACCGTCGGGACCTTGAGTGAGAGATTGAGAAGATAATGTGCACGAAAATTTAAGTAATTCGTCGGGCGAAATCGGCTGAAAGGAAAAGGAAGGACCGGTCGGGGGAGGAGAGGATAAAATATTGAGAAATTCGTCAGGCGCTAGGGAAGGGGTTGGAGAGGAAATAGAAGCATAAAATGCATTTAACTGGTCAGCAGGAAAGAAGTGGAGAGGAGACGAGAAACTTACTTTGACCAACCCAAGATTGCCGAGCTCTCTCCACAATCTCGAGGGATCTTCAATGGCATTCAATCGGTTAAGGTAATACGATTCCCGTGTTGTGCGCAAGTCAATTGTCAATTGATCGCGGAAGTTACGATATATCGCAAATCCCAAGAGGTTGTTAGAGCGTTTAGCCTGTTTATAAAGACGGTTACGTTGCTTAATTCGAGCTTTTAGCGCGTCAGTAATCCAAGGTGACGGAGGCTTGCGAATCGGAAACGTTCGTACTGGGGCGTGTAAATCGAGCGCTTTTAAAACTGCGCGCGAGAATACTGCACAATATGTCTCGAGGGTTTCGATTGAAGCATTTGTTGTTATAGGAGTAAGTGGAATCTCGGATAAAGTCGAAGCTACTGTGGCGGAGTAGTTAGTTGAGTTAAAGCGACTTAGGGAGCGCCGCGAGATAGTACGGGGTTCAGTTACGCCAGACTCAAAAGCAAAAGTTAGCTCAAGAAGATCGTGACCACAGATAAAGGGAGCATCGGATTTCACAAATGAGAGAAGCTTATCCTCACTATCGATTATCATAACGTCCAGCCACGAATCCGTGGTTGTGGTGTGGAACGTTGCCTCTGATTGAACAAGAAAGAGAGAAGATGAATATATAAGATCGCGTAGGTATTGCGCTTCATAATTGCTAGTGAAGAGATTGCAATTTAAGTCACCAGAGAGAATTATATTTTCATACGAGTGGCTAAACCTAGAGAGATCAGTAATAAAATCGTGAAATAACAAGGCCTTCGGGCGTCGGTAGATCGACGCAAATAAGAGTGACTGGCCATTACTAGAGCTAATACTTAAAATTAAATATTCTGGCGAGTTAGAGAATTTATTCGGCGACGCAGCTAGAACTCGAGCCGATAGTGACTTATGAATAAAGCATCCAACGCCACCTCCCTCTTTTCCCTCGCGATCGTTCCGGATTAGAAAATAGTTATCCAAATTCACAAGAGCATCGTGTATGTGAGAGTGAAGCCAGGTTTCAGATACTGAAATTATATGAAAAAAATTATTACTGAAAAAGTTCCGAACAAGGTCGATATGAGCAAGAAGAGAGGTAGCGTTGAATTGAGCGATCCGGAGATTCGTATGCGGATGCGAAGACTCGATACAATTAATAGAGCTAGCCGGGGAGAGTCAGATAAGTTTCGCAAGATCAGCGGCACTGACAATATCAATGATAGGCGAGCCATCTTCCTTCCTGATACGAATAACACCGTCGCGAATCCAGACGTGTTTGTAATGCGTTGCAGAAGCACGAGATTTCGTATCTCGAAGTAAGTTATACAATTGAGGTGGAAGCATCTCGTTAATAAAGATATTGCCTGGAGTACGAGTGCCAAGCACCTCGCTAACCTTAAGATCACGCTTAGTTCGCTTAGAGTTAATGACAACGTCGCATACGGAATTAGAAGTTAGCGTGACAATAAGAGATGTCGACGTAAGCGGCGCATTAATCGGAGGATTTTTTCTAGCGAGTATTCGGGCTCCTAGAACGTGGCTAACAAGCGCTTCAAGTCCGAGAGCAGCAAGAACCTTTTTCGCAAGATCTACCGGAAGATCAGGGAGATTAGCAGGGAATCCTGTCATAATGAGCTCAGACTTTCGATTAGCTGATTGGTGAGCAAGCTGAGACTGAAGCGTAGACACATCTTGTCTAAGCTGCGCGTTAGTCTGTTCGAGGTTAGCAATGCGGTTCGAATTAGCATTGACCGTTTGGATAATCTCCGGTATATCTTTAAGCTTATGGCTAATGTCATTATTGACTTGCGTTTGAGATGAGATAAAAGCTGACATTCGAGCATCTGAATCTTTGATATAAGCAAAAACCGTATCAAGGGTAACAGGCTGCGATGTCTGAGGAAATGGGCTCAGCGGTAAATTGAAATTATTGGCCATGTCACTATTGAATGATTGGCGACAGCACTGCAAGGCCGACCTACTCGCGAGGTAATACTTAGAACAGCCGGGATGGAACTTCCGACTGCACTGGGAGCACACTAATAATTGCCCAGCGATAGATTTCGAGCATTTAAAGCAATAGGTAGACATGCGAGTAGTATTTACCCAACGAGGCAAGAATACATGCACATTATGTCGGTGCGCAGTAGCCTGGTGTAAGCAGCTGTCGGCAAGGTAGACGTAGATCGATGGATCAGGTGGTCGAAGCGTTGTAGGTGGCGCTGGAGAAGTCGATGGTTGGTGACAGTGTTACAAGCTTACGCATGCGCAATTGTAAGCTCAAGGACGTAGTAGATGGCGCAGGTGTTGTAGACACGCTAGCTGGTGTATTCGCACATGCGCAGCAAGTAGCAACTCGAAAAGCTGTGGCAGTTCAAGGCCATTTCCCCAATCACCGCGCAAGCGCAGACAAGGCCCATCAGATCCGAGAAGGATGGAGAATGATGACCCAAAAGTGAGGTTAGAAGAGGGCACTAACTTCCAACAAGGATTTACTAGCCAAGACAGAATGAGAGGCAGAAGTAAATTGAAATTGTTGAAAGCAATGAAAGGCTTGCTCAGATCTGCAAAAAATATCGCCCGAAGGCAGGATCGAGCAGTAAAGATTCAACCAAAACACAGAGCGACAGGTAGAAGCGTAGTGATGTACTCACGGAGAAAGAGGGAGAGAGAGGGAGAGAGAGGGAGAGAGAGGGAGAGAGAGGGAGAGAGAGGGAGAGAGAGGGAGGGAGAGGGAGGGAGAGGGAGAGAGAGGGAGAGAGAGGGAGAGAGAGGGAGAGAGAGGGAGAGAGAGGGAGAGAGAGGGAGAGAGAGGGAGAGAGAGGGAGAGAGAGGGAGAGAGAGGGAGAGAGAGGGAGAGAGAGGGAGAGAGAGGGAGAGAGAGGGAGAGAGAGGGAGAGAGAGGGAGAGATAGGGAGAGAGAGGGAGAGAGAGGGAGAGAGAGGGAGAGAGAGGGAGAGGGAGAGAGGATTGATTGATTGATTTGGCTTTATTTAGCGCTTTGCTACTGCATACATACAAAATATACTTACTTACTAGCTTACGGTACTACATTCGCCTTCCAGCGATTCTGTATACATTTTGGATTCTGATAACATTTCTATATTACGTCCACTTCCTTTACATATTCTTTTAATAGTCTTTTAAATACTTTCAGGTTATTTGTCGTTTTTATTTCGTCGGGGAGTTTGTTGAACATTTCGAAGCCCGCATATGTCACACATTTTTGTGCGCTACTTGTTTGACGAAATTCAATTCTTATTGCATCTTTTTGCCTAGTGTTATAACTATGTCTTTCACCAACAGATTTAACTTCTTTGCTTAAGTAGTTCGGCACCATCCCACTCTTCATTTTGTACACGAAGAAACACACATTGAACTTCATTCGTTGCTTTATATTTAGGAAGCACAGCGCATCTAGCATGTCTTTGATTCTCGTGTACCGATCACAACGCAATATGGCTCGCATCGCCCGATTTTGTGTTTTTTGCAATACATCCATCCAATATTCACTAACATTCAACGATAGTGTGTTGCAATAGTCAAAATGTGGTGCTACTATGGTTTTATAAATTATCATTAACGTATTTGCTGACACATACTTATTTAGCCTATACATAAAATTTACCTTTTTTGTAACCTTTTTAACAATAAATGCTGCGTAACTTTCAAATCTTAAATTATTATCTATTATCACTCCCAAATATTTTATTTCTATCACCTCTTCGATTTTTTCATTCTCAATTAGAATATCACATGAGTTTCTTAGGTACGGTTTTCTTATGTCATGTATCACCATAAATTTCGTTTTGTTTGTATTTAATCTCAGTGCATTCATTCCTAGCCACTTGACTACTCTCTTTAAGTCGCTGTTGAGTTTTCTTTCAATAACTTCAAGATCGTTGTCGCTTACGAATATCACAGTGTCATCTGCAAACATCTTACACGAGCAATACTTTAACTGGCTTACAATATCGTTTATATATATAACAAATAACAAGGGGCCAAGAACAGATCCTTGAGGGACTCCGTGCACGGTATATTGCTTTTTCGACTTTTTATTTTCGTATTGCACTTGTTGCGAACGGTTCTCCATGTAAGATTTCAGCCATTTATATGCGTCACCTTTGATTCCATGTTTTCCTAGTTTCCGTATCAGTATATTCCTGCTCAAAGTTTCAAACGCTCTTTTAAAATCTAAAAATACTACACCAACCAAATTACTTTGGTCCAGGCTTTTTCTCCATTTGATCATCACATTTTGTATAGCCATTTCACAAGAGTAAGTTTCCCGAAAGCCTGATTGCTCGTCTGTGAGGATGTTGTTATTTTTGACATACTCTACAATTTGGTTTTTAGCTACTACCTCCAGTATTTTTTCATAGATCGGCAGCATGTTAATTGGCCTATGTTCTTCAGATTTTATACTTCTAACTACTTTTGGGATTGGAACGACTGTCGACGTCTTCCAGTTGTTGGGAAAAACTCCTTCCTGAAGCGATTTATTAATTAGAAATAGCATTATTCCTCCCACACTTTTCCATCCTTTCTTCAAGAAGTGGGTGCTAATTCCCTCTTCTGTTCCTTTCTTATTTTCTAAGTCATTCACAATCTTATAAATTTCTTCCTTAGTCACTTCTCTAAATTTTTCCATTGTGGACGTTGATTCTATGTTAATATTTATGTCGCCAGCGTTGTTGTCCGCTTCATTTATGTTTACAATTTCTTCAATACTCTGAATAAAAAAGTCGTTGAATTTATCGGCTATCATCTGTGCGTCATTGCATATATGTCCATTAAAGCTTATACCATTTACATTCTTGTCCTTATTTTTGCCACCTATTATTTCCTTTAAGGTACGCCACATTTGTTTAGAATTTGTCTTAACTTTATCTATTTGATTTTCATAATACCGTTGTTTACTTTCACGGGATGATGTAACTACTATATTACGTAATCTCTTTTATTCATCCCAGTCATTACTTAGTTTGGTCAAAGTTGCATGTTTGTAAGCCCAATCTCTGCTTTTCATAACATCTCTAATTTCATCTGTAATCCATGGCTTCAGTTTCCATATCGTTGGCACACGGCTTAATTCGTTTGGCGCTTCGATATTTATCGCCTTTACAATGCTTTCTATTACATTATTTGCTAATTCATTTACGTTGCTATTTGTGTCACATTTTTCATTAATCAGCTTAGTCAGGGTTTCGTTAAAACGTTCTTCCGTGAAGTTTGTCAAATTCCTTTTATAATATTCTGTAATACTATCCTTTATTTGGTCATTGGTTATAATATCTATCTGTACAATTTGGTGGTCAGTAATCTTCGGTGTTTGCAAAACTTTAGTCATTATATAAAAATTTGAGAATGCCAAGTCAATTGTTGTTTCAGATGTTTCCGTCATTAGGGTGTATTCGTTTACATACTGTTTCAGTCCTAGGCATTTAAAATTTTGAAGCAGTCTATTGGCGTATTGGCTTTTCCTACTCACATCGATATTGAAGTCGCCTGTTATTATGACATGTCCCATATCGGTTAGTTTTTCACATTCTTTTGATATTTCCTCAATAAACGTTCCATCACTTGTATTTGGAGAGTGGTAGAGATTGCAAATAATAATCTCATTATATATCCCTAATAATTTGACTACGCACATCCATGTATTTTGTTCTACGTTTTTATTTATTAATACTTTATACTTTATACTTTGATTTATAAATGTCATCACTCCACCTGTTCTTTTGCTATCTGAATCACATCGTACCATTTCGTAATTTCGGATTTTTAATTCTGTTTCATATATTTCTTGTGTTACATGTGTTTCTGTTAAGCATAGAATTTTTGGTTTGAACTTTACAGTTAATTCTTCTATTTCGTCCTTGTTTTTTAAGTATCCTTGTGCATTTAGTAGTAAGATAAATGATCTAGGCAAAGTTGTTACCTCCAATAGTTGCTATTCTACCCCGTATTGTATATTCTTTCTGCTTCTATTCATTACTCTTTGGTAAGATTCGCATTTATAGTCCGTTGCTTCATGATCTGTTTGTATATCTTCAATTTTAAACTTATCTCTTATTTTTGTGCAGTTTATACATTTTCTTTGGCTCGATGAACACTCAGCGACGTCGTGCTTGCCACCGCATCTACGACAGCTTTTCTCGTTTTTACACTCGCTTGCAAAGTGGTTGTAGCCCCAACAGTTAAAACACCTTTTTACGCTTACGTAATCATAAACCGGACAGTTTTTCCAACCGACTTTCATTCGCTGTTTTTCTACTAACACCTTATGCGTTTCGGGATCTGTTTCGACAATTATCGTCGTTTCGTTTTCTCGCGTTTGACTTTTCTTTACAATATTCATTACGAATGTCTCTCTTTCTACAAAAACATTTTGATTTTTAACTCTTTCAATAAACATTGCTTCTTCCTCACGTCCGACATCTTCCTCTACTCCTACAATTTTTACTTTCGGTAGTTTTTTTTTAGGCGCGTAGACCTTATATTTGGAGCCCAGATTTTCTTTTAATGCTCCCGCGAGTTTCTCTCTATCTGTACTTTTTTGACATCCTATTATTACTTTCCCGTTTGTTCCCTTTGTTATGCTATCGACTCCTACTCCTAGTTCCATTATGTCAACATTGCTTTTCATCGTATTCGCTGTGTCATCACTTGTTTGTTCTACAGTGGGCTGAATTATTATTTCTTCCTTCCTGCTTTTCTTTACCAATTGTGAGTACGTCACGGTTTTTCTCGTCTTTGGTTCATTTTCCCTACTCTTAATTACGTCATCCCGCTCTTTTTGCTCATTTATTATTCTCATTTTTTTAAGTTCCTCGTTCAATGACTCTATCTCATTCACCAATACCTTCGTCGCTTCCCTTACCTCTTTCGCTACAATTTGTTGTAAAGCCGTTTTTAGGCTTTCTCCGATCACTTCTTTCACGATGCTTCTCTTGATTTTTTCCATTTCTTCTTGGATGATTTTTCTAAGGTTGTCTTCTACGTTCCCATCTTCCTGATGTTCGCCGTCATTTTCGCTTTCCCCATCTTCAATCCTTTTCCTCTTCTTCCGTTGTTCTTCTTCGGCCTGCTCTTCCTTTGATTGTTTTTTCTTGAGAAATGAGACGTCTATTTTCGCTGTACATTGCACCAACTGATTTTTCCCGTTGTACACTTTATGTAGCACCACACATCGCGGATGAAAATGTTTCATACACTTTGTACAGTAGTGTACCTCAGTTTGTATAACTTTTTTACATTTTCCACAACTTACATCTTCTTGCGTTTCCATATTAGGTTATTTGGTGATGCTGTGATTATTGGGTTCTTGAGCGCTGATTTATTTATGTAGTCCGCACTTACACGAGCACCGCAGCCCTGGTAGCTTACATATCTTTCCGGTAAAGTGACGAAAAAATATTATGCTGGAGCCGTAGGTTGATTACCACTGCCGGGCCGTCGGAGCCGTAGAATGCTCGCCACTGCCACGGGTCCAATATGGCCTCCCAGTTGTGCTTACCAGATCCTCGCACCGTAATCGGGGGGAATGGTGGTCAGTGCTGTTGTGACCGTTTGGCTATATTTTCACTACGAGGGGAACATATTGTCCCTTTTGAACGAAATTTGCCGATAAAAAACACCTCACTGCTTTTCGTTACCTAATCGTCTGTTTACGAGTGTTTACAGTGTCTTGCTCATTGTTCCAGTGACAATTTCGTCCACACGGAGTCTGTTGACAGGTTCAGATAGAAAGTGGAAGGTTATTTGGGGGGAATGCGGGTCACCCCCGTAGGCAAACCCATCCCGTATTAATTTAGTTTTTGTATCTTTATTCTTAACTGTTATTATTTTTGTGTGAAATCGTCCATCGGCTCTTCACTTTTCTCACTCACTATATTTATTCCTCACTTTTTGTATGTGTAATTGACTTTTACATACGGAGCACCGACTTTGACATGTGCACGGAGAGAGAGAGAGAGAGAGAGAGAGAGAGAGAGAGAGAGAGAGAGAGAGAGAGAGAGAGAGAGGGAGAGAGGGAGAGAGGGAGAGAGGGAGAGAATGGATGGAGAATGGATGAGTTTATTATGCGGTAGGACCAGAGGTCCTCTAGGCACAAACTGCCGGAGTACACGTGATGCACGCACACAGGCCGTGCGGCATCCACATAAGCACATAACAAATATGTACAAAGAAAGAAAAAGAACCGTAACAAAATGAACAATCATAAATCATAAAACATAATTCGCAGCAAAATCATATAAAGAAACATACCATGAAGCAAACATAAACAACATTGCGAATTGTAAATAATAGATAAAGGCCAACCCTGCCGCGCATGGCAAGGATAAGCCCCCCTCAAACACTCAGAGGCCGCCGTCCAGCAACAATTCCATAAGAAAAGCCCGGAACCTGCCTTTAGAGAGCGACAGCACATTCGACGGAAGCAAATTAAAAAGCTCCGCTCCATGCAGAACGCGTTCCTCCTTGCCTCCGTGCGGCACACACCGACATGCAGCAACCGACCGCGATCCCTAAGCCTATGAGACGCCACAGGCTCCTCGAAGCAAAAGCACTCGCGCAGGTATACCGGTAGACCCGTCGCAAGAACATCGTAGACCGCGCACAAAAGAAAGTACCTCCTCCTCGCGCCTACTGTCAACCACAGCAACCTCTCATACAGCGGGGTGACATGATCAGCCCGTCCCGCACCGAAGATATAACGCACGCACGAGTTCAGCGCGACCTGAATGATATTCTCGTGCTCCGCAGTGATCCCGTTAAGCACCGCACAGCAATAATCTATAACCGGGAAGATAAGCGTAGTCACCAACCGAATCCTCAACGAAAACGGAAGGACATTCCTGCACACTTTTAATTGATACAGCCGGGAATTCACCGGCTTAGCCGTGTTGAACGCCTGCGTGCCCCAGCGCAGATCATCCGCAATGACCACCCCCAATAGCTTTATTTCATTCACGCGCTGCACTACCGCCGTACCGTTATAAATGCACGGTACCGCAGAGAGCCCGCGGACATACGCCGCACTGCCCAGAAACAAGGCGCGAGTCTTATCCGCATTTAGGAGAAGGCCGTTCAGCGAGGCCCAGATACGAATTAAAATTATATCCTTATTTAAGACCGACACACCACGATCAACGTCGCGAAAGGAGCACCGCATAAAAATCTGAAGGTCGTCCTCATAATAGTTATATTCGCACCGACTGAGAGCATACCGAAAGTCAGACAGGTACAGAACGAAGAGCAACGGACCAAGCACGGACCCCTGCGGAACACCCGAAGTCACCGCAACCCAGTCCGAAAGCTCTCTCCGATTAGCACCCAATACCGCTTGTGACCGATCCCGCAGGTACGACTCCACCCAATTGACAACAGAGTCCGACAAGTGCAAGTCCCGTAACTTATCCAACAGCAAGTGATGCTGGACGCGATCAAAAGCCTTAGAGAAATCGAAGGACACCATCGCCGTCAGTTCTCTGTTATCGATCCCCTCCCGGACGTAGTCAACGATGCGAAGAAGCGCCGCTTGAGTATTATGACCCTCGCGATATGCCGATTGATACGGATCCACTCGACCCGTCGACTCGAGAAAACTCCTAACCTGATCCGAGACTAAACGCTCAATAACTTTAGACAGCGAGCACAGCAATGAAATAGGCCTGTAGTCAGAAGGAGTCGCGGGGGACCTGACCTTCGGAACCGGACGAATCAAAGCCCTCCTCCACAAGGCCGGGAACGTGGCCGTCGCCAGAGAGAAGTTCGCCAGATGCAAAATCATAGGACCTACAGCAGGCAGCGCAACCTTCAACATTAACAGAGACAGGCCGTCCACCCCTACCGCATTTGCTGAACCCCGCGAAAAGGCCCGCAGGAGCTCCTCTTGCGAAACCTCCCGAAAGAAAAACCGCGAATCATCAAATTCCCTCGCTACCGGCCGACCGTTCCCGACCCGCAGCGGAGCCGCCCCGACCGAGGCGAAGTGAACATTCAACGCCTCGATCGGCACCACCGCGGGCTTTGCCTCCCCCTTAGGCCGAAGAATACCGAGCTGCCGCAGCCTGTTCCATGCTGACTGAGCATCGACCGTATCACGAAAAGCCTCGCCATAAAATCGCCTCTTCGCATCCCTGACCAGCGTCGAGACCTCATTACGGAGAGTCCTATATGTATCCCGAAAATCAGGAAATTTGTACCGACAAAACGCTTTCTTGACTCTATCGCGCTCCCTCATACGCAGCCTAATCCACTCCGTCATCCACGGCGCAGCACGACGCGCACGAGCAAACCGACGCACCGGAGCGTGCGTATCCAGGCACGTGGTCAACGCAGAATTGAAAAACTCGACCTTAAAATCAATGGACGGAGACTCGAAGAAGTCACTCCAGTCCACCGCACACAACTGATCTAAGAAAGCCGCTCTGTCTAGCCCGATTAGATCCCTCCTAAACGTCTCCCCCCACGCACTGCGGCCACCGAAAAATCGTACGTCACGCTTAGACATTCATGCCAAGATAACGGTACAGCAAACTGCGAAGAATGAAGAACTTTCTCTTCCCTATCAACGATACAGTGATCGATCCACGTGCCCGAGTACGCCGTATGATACGTCGCGCCGAACGGCACCATGAAGAGCGCATTCGAAGATACAAATCGACTAAGAAATAGAGACTCATAATTATTAACTAACATGTTTGTGGTAAAGTCGCCCATAATAATCAGGTTTCAGTATAGAGGGTGAAGCTGAAGGCATTCAGCAACGAAGTCCGACAGAAAGCCGACCCTCGGCGGTTTGTACAAGGCAGCTACCAAAATCTTAGATCCGTTCCCCGGTGCAATCTCGACAAACAAAAATTCAGGCTTAGGTGAATATCTACCCCCCGACGACGCAACAACTTTAGCCCTGAGCGAGCTGCGTACATATATGGCCACGCCTCCACCCTCCTTACCCAACCTGTCACATCGAAATATTTCGAAGCCACGCAGCGCCACCATATCATCCGAAATCTCAGGCTTAAGCCAACTCTCGGAAACGCAAACTACATGATACGCATCGCCCGAAAAAATATCTCTAAAATCAACTAAATGCGTCGAGGCTAAGATTGACTGAACATTGACATGCGCAATTCGCAGATTGCTGCCGATCGAGTGCGCGGCCGACGCCATCACGAGTGCGCAATGACACGGAGTTTCTCCTCAACACGCCGCCGTAAAATCGCACACTTTCGAGCGTCTAACGCAGAGTGGCCCGCTTCAAGCATGGCCCCCTTACAATTGAAACAACACGGCGGCCTCTCACGATTCGGGCACTCCCTCATCTCATGAGGCCCTCCGCACTGTCCGCAAACAGCTTCGCGCTTGCAATTCTTCGCCGAATGCCCGAAGCCGACACACTTAAAACATTGCAGAACCTTAACGTGATCCTCCACCGGAAAAGAATGCCACGGGAAGAACATACGCCCTTGCCCCACCAGAACGGACCTCACCTTCGGCGAGACCTGAATAACGATATTCCGCGTCTTCCACGAATCGCGGGCCGGGTACATGTACACGACTTCCGCAGCATCCTTAGATTCGCCCGGCAGATTCATGTCGAACAACTCCTTCACGAACTCCTCCTTGGTGACCTCCACTGGCACGAAACGCACCAACAATCTCGGCCGCAGCAACATGTCCTCCTTCACCTCTAGGCCGGCCTTCTTCAGGGACTCCAGGCCCCTCAGATCGGCCGCATCCCCAGCACGGATGTCCAAACGTACTCCCTTGTCACGAGCACGCTTGACACCAACGACCTTAAGCTTCGCCTTGGAGGGATCCACCGCCTTCTCGATGGCCGCCCTCGTCGCATCCGAGTCCTTGAACTCACCGTCTCTCCCCTTGATCGGTCCGATAAAAACGCTCTTCGTGACCGGAACAGCCCTCGCGGTACTAAGACCGGACGCCGCACCGCCCTGCCCAAGCCTCGCCAAGCCAGACGCCGCCACCGCCGAAAACGAGGGAGCGGCCCTCGACGTCGCCGCTGCACCGAGGGCACCCGACATTTAATGTATCAAGAGTCAGGCACGAAACCCTCCTCTTATGCTCGACCCGAAGGTCTCTCGCCCATCAAGAGCAAACGCAACAAAGATTCCCCTACTTTCCGTTGAAAACGCTGACAAGGGGGGACTAGGCTTGGAAAAACCCTGCTCTCACCGTTGACTAGTCGATCGATCGATCAATTAATCAAGGATCATCGAGCAGATGGACCTACCCTGCCCTGCAACGGGTAGCGACTCACCTGGTTGGGCTTCCAGCGATCCGACCGAAGTCGAATCCCTCGAAGTCATTTCCAGCGGGGGCCAAACGGGGAGGCGGAGTCGTGAGCAACTTGCTCAGTCCACTTACAGGATGCCCGGAAAATATCCAGGCGATTGTCGGGGGAATGGAACCCCACGGTAGCTGCCTTGAACAAGTCGTAAAACAGAACGACCCCTGCGCAGTTCAAGTGCAGCTGCAAAGCTGTATGGAGTAAAATTTTTATTAATTATGAAACCCTGCCTATATCACTCGAGTGAATGGGTGGTCCGAGAAGGTTTCGGCCCATTCACTCATTTCCGGGAGTTCCGACACATCCCGGTTGAGTAATACCAGAAGCTACCGCGATTTCGACGAGACTAAAGTTCCTTGTGAAAAGGAATTTCGCGCGGTCTTAATTCTATATCTTCTTCTTCGCTCTTCTTTCTTCTTTCTCCGTTTTTCCTCGTTCCGCGTTCTTCATTCTTCGTTCTTCGTGCTCCGTCGCACCGCGAGAGATACGCCGATCTCCGACCCTACTGCTCAGCGAGCTCCTCCTGTGCCTTCAGCCAAAGGCACTCCCTACAGAAATCCGAGAAGACAGAAAAGGCCTCGGCAGACGACACCAATTGGCGCGCCGCTTCTGGCCACTCTCTATCTCCGATTACTTCGCGCAGAGCGACTCTCTGCGCCTCGAAGCGTGGGCATTCGAGGAGGAAATGCTGCGATGTCTCCGGCAAACCGCAGCGGCAGTCTCCCCCGTCCACGAGATTAAAGGACGCGAGACGCGCCCTGAAATTCCCATGGCCGGTGAGAACCTGCGTGCTGTAGTGGTTCGATCGAAGCCAACGCGCCTCCAACCTCTCTCGGATGCTGCCGAAGAAGGCGTGTGTGGTTCGACCCTTAGTTGAAGAATTCCAATGGGTCTGCCACATCACCAACGCCTGCTCCTTTATGCGCTTAACCGCATCTCGACAATTATTCGCGATATCTACACCGTTCATCCAGGCGTCCACACCCGTGTTTACTTTGTATTTGGCTATACGTTCTTGAAGTAGTATGTCTACGGGAATGGCAGCAGCGATAACGCACAGCGAATCCCACGACGACGTTCTGTACGCGGCCGTGGTTGCCTTTAGTGCGATATGCTGCGCCGAGCGAAGAACCCTATTGTCGTGCGCGTTGCAGAGGTCCGCCCATCCCGCAGCAGCGTAAGCTACTATCGGGAGGAAGACCCCGCTGTAGACGGTTTTCAACGCCGCGTATCGCAACCCCCACCCCGAACCTGCCATTTTCCCGAGCTTCGTAAAAAGTTTCCCGACTTTATCCCGCAAATACCTACAGTGAGATTTAACCCCCATTTCCTTATCGAAGTGGACGCCCAGGTATCTAACCGAGTCTTTAAAGGGGATCGTCGCGTTACCTATTCTTATTGTCGGGTACCTGTTTGCCAAATTTGGCCTAACCGCCTGCCTACGCTGTCGATCGGGACGGTTCCCGCCGCGCCTACCTATCGGTGGAGGTCGAACCCACACGGTCTTGAGGAGGATAGCCTCCGTCTTCCGTGCGGAAAGTTCGAGCCTCGCCTTTCGAGACCAACTGACGATCGCATCGACGATTCTTTGGCCCTCGATTTCGAGCTCCCTTCTCGATTCCCCGCTTACCAGGACCAGAAGATCGTCCGCGTAGGCGATGAATCGGTCAGGACACAGCTCCTCGAGTTTCCGAAGAAGCGAATCGAACATAATGTTCCAGCATGCCGGACCCAGGACTGACCCCTGTGGGCAGCCCTTCGTGGCACGCTTGGAAACACTCTCTTCCCCCCACGAAAGCGTCACCTGACGATCTTGGAAATAACTCTGAAGCACCTTGTAAATATTTGCAGGACACTCCCTGATGCGCAGCTCTCTGAAGACCATTGGCCACCAAACGTTGTCGAAAGCTCCAGCGATGTCGAACAGCAGCGCGACCGTATATTGCGAAGCGGATTCGTCAACCATGGCACGGAGCTCTACAATCGCGTCCTCAGTCGAACGACCCGGCATGAAGCCGAACTGACGAGTAGAAATACCCTGCTCTATCACGGCGCTCAATTTTATTTTTATTAATTTTTCGAATAGTTTACCTACAACGGAAAGTAAACAAATCGGGCGATAGGACTTAGGGTCCTTCTCGTCTTTGTCTTCGCCCTTTAGGAGAACTCTGAGGGAGCCCTCCTTCCAGGCTGCGGGAAAAGTTCCCCAAACAAGACACGCGTTATACAATCTAAGCAGCTGATCGGGGATGATCCTGCACGCTCCCTTGAGGACTGCGACCTCGATGAGGTCGTGTCCCGGAGCTTTACCATTTTTAAAAGAACCGCACGCCTTCTTCATCTGACCTTCGGTGAATACTCCGGCGTCTTCCGTGTCGAGCGGTTCTTGCGCTCTTTCGCGCACCGCTCTGTGCCACGGGGTATCATCCTCTTCCCGGTCATCGGGGACGTGCGTATCGAGAAGGCCTCTGGCGGTTTCTCTCATATCCATCGTGGTCTCTTCGCCACGCCGGATAGTGCTCAGCACTTTCTGAACTCGGAGTTTATCAGCCTGGTGCTTGTATACGAAGCCCCAGGGCTCCTCGTTCCCGTACGACGTGACGAAAGCCTTCCAGCTGTCACGTTTCGCCCTCTTCACCTCATTGCTGTACTCTCGCAAAGACGTGCGATATACTTGCAACTTTTCGAGGCGAAGGGGCTGCGTTCTCTCCCTCTGATACGCACGCAGCTGTCTGAAGACCAACCTCCTTTTGTTGGTCAATTCTCGTGTCCACCATGGGTTGGACTTTCTGAAGCGCTTCTTGCGCGGCATAGACTCGACACAAGCGTCCGTCAGGACGCTCGTGAGAGTCGTAGCCATAATTTCGACGTCGTCTGCCGACTCAATTGCGAGCCCCTCCAGCCTATCTCTCGACAGAGCCGTTAGGATCTCGGCGAACCGCTCCCAGTCTGCACGACGAGTGTCAAACCGACTGAGACCGGCCACCCGATCTCCCGCTTCGGCCTTTGGCACTCGCAATCTGATGTCGAGCGCCCTATGATCGCTGGTCGTCCACTCCGGTCGAACCTTCCATTCTCTGACGAATCGAGTCATGGAGGGCGACGACAAGGTGACGTCGATGTACGACTCTCCCCTTGTCGTCCAAAAAGTCGCCGGTTGACCAGCGTCGTTCAAGATATCCAGACCGAAGACTCGAATGAGCTCCTCCAGCCTGGTACCTCGATCATCGGTCTCCTGTGGTCCCCACAGAGCCGATTTCGCATTTGCGTCTAACGCCACTATAACTCTCTTCCCCCTCAGAGAACGAAGCACCATATCGAGGTGTCTGAGGTGCAACTCGATGTCGTCCCGATATTGAAAATAATGCGAGACGACATAGAACGAGAAGCCGGGTGCCTGCACCTCCGCACAGACACAATGCGTCGTGCTGAGTTGCGAGACGAAGAGCATCTGAAAGGCTGGGTTGCACACTACCACGGCTGCCCATGCTCTTTCGGTTCTGACCGCTGCGACCTGTGCTGCGGTACCTAATCCGAAGAAGGTGTGTGCCGCGTCTGTTCTCTTGACGTAAGGCTCCTGCAATAGCAGGATGTCAAGACGCTTTTGGCTGATGAGTTCGCGCACCTCGCCAGTGACTACCTCTGAACGCCGCGCGTTCAATTGAACAATCCTAATTCCCATGGTACGCAGAGGGTTGACGTTAATGTTAGGGGGTTCGTCGCGGGGGTTCACGTTCGCGGGTCGCGGGTCTACGTTCGCGTGTCTATCCTGATCTACTACGCGTCCTACCGCGAGTCTATCGCACCGGTCGAGAACGATTTGAGCCACGCGGGGCTCGAGATTCGCGGGTCTGTTGGGGGGTTCTACTACGTTTCCCGTTCCAGCGGTCTGGATCGGGAGCCTATCGCACCTAACCAACTCTACACGGACGGCACGAAGGCCGAGAACATTTCTCTGACTGCCGACGCGTCTTCGGCCAGCGACACTCGTGGGACCGCAAGGGGGTGGACCCCGATGAGCGGATGCAGGCTGAGAAGCCGTCAACCCCCTCGCAGCGGCACGGGTGTGCGGCCTCGCGACGGTGTCAGCAACTCCCACTTGTGCCGCGCCTGGTTGCCCTTGCTCGGCCAGGCGGACACTCCTACGTCCATTCACTCGTCCACATTCACACAGATTTTTATTCAGTTCCATTGTTCGTCCCACGAGTAAGGTCGGAAGTAAAAGACACAGAGTGGTGCAGAGCCGCCTTACCCCACCCGAGAGAATTAATACAGCGTCGGGGGCCCCCAACCGCCCTAACCGCCACGCTTGGGACAGGACAAATAACCCCTTCCTGCCATGAGACCCTCGCCACGTAGATACAGCTTAGTCTAGGGGGGGCGCTGAGTCGCGTCAGTTGGCCCGTCTGTAGGGAAAAATATTGAATTAAATTAAGATTATGAAGTAGGGATAGAAAGACATGCAGAAGGCAGGTAAGGGAACAAGGGGACAGGAAACGGAAAAGAAGGAAAGAGGAAAATCCATACTCACACACTAACACGCACACACGAAAACAGTCATACCCACACACACACATTCACACATACACGCACACACAAGAAACAAGAACGTGATCTTTCTGTAGAAAACATTCTTGCTTCTTCACGGGAGCAGGAGGAAAGGGAGCAAGGGGAAGAAGATACTAAAGAACAACAGAACAAGGGAACAAGGGAACTCAGGAGAAGAAGAACAGAACAAAAGAAAAACAGGAAAAGAGAAGAGAATAATAAAAAGGGGGGGTCGCGACGAAACGAATCAAAACGAATCAAAACGAAACGAAACGAAACGATCGGCACCAAGGAAGTCGAGACGAGAAGAGAAATGGACCAAATGAACCGAGACGAGCCGAAGCGAGACGAACCGGAACGAGCCAGAAACGCGACGAATCGGACGCGACGGAACGATTTGACCGAAACCTGAAAAGAAAAGATTAGTACCTGAAAATAAAATAAATTAGTATACCCCCGGTTCCTTCACCATCGACGCCCCGGGACATCGACAGCGCAGGGCCCGGTTGGGGTTTCGCGGTCATTGACGTCGCCTTTTCCCCTCCCCGAGGGGACAGGAGAAGCCGACGCTGGAGACCGCTAGGGGTGGATTGGGGGACCTGTGGAAAAAGAACAGATTAGTATCGGAGACAGGCCGAAGCGGACGAGACGAAACGAAGCGAAACCAGATACACAACGAGTCGCCCGAGGCGCAACGGCCTGAAACCGCACCTGAAAAGAGAGAGCCTGAAATAATAAAATGATTAGTAGACCCCCCGGTTCCGTCACCATCGATATCCAAAGACATCGACAGCGCAGGGCCCGGTTGGGGTTTCGCGGTCTTTGACGTCGACTTTTCCCACCCCCGAAGGGATGGGAGAGGCCGCCGCTGGAGACCGCCCAAAGGGGTGGAAGGAAGTTGAGTGGATGGGTGGGAATTTGGTGCATGTAAAGTCGTTCCATGCACCAAGCCCCGCGCGCCCGTTGGCGCGCAGGACAGAGTCCGACTTCTAGTGAGTGCAGCACGCGCCGCACCCGCCGCTCTTAAGGCCAAGGGAGAGGGGGACTCCTGCACGTGAGTGTCGGCATAAGTCGATTCGTCATTTGCATCGAGACTATAACAGCACAGGATGCATCCGAGGTGTGAATTAAATTCACCCGACATTTCTCGGCACCATGTGTCAGATCCGACACCCCAGAAGGGCCCCCAGCAACCCCCAGCCCGCCAAGAGACGGGAACAGCCCGAACAACCCCCAAGAGAGCGGTCGGACCGCCTTGAGCCAATCTGTGAAAACAGCGATCACCCGGTGTCCGAAGATCACCTTCTAGAAGGGTGGCTCAAGACTTGACATCAACCAGCTATGAGACGCCTGCTGATGCCCATAATGGAGCATACAGGCGTGTGGGACCACCCGAGGTAACGTGCCTTCGTTACGGCTACTCCGGCACTCATCCCCGGATGGGGTGACCCCCATTACCCGCATGCTCGATCGCCCGAGGGCACCCGACAGTGGCCCTACACAGGCACGCAGTTCCGCACGCACCGACTTCCTGACGGACTCGGCCGTCCTAAGCACAGCTAACAGGGATAAATAGCCCGATGCCAAGGCATTCACGGCGTCGACATGCTCCTGAAGAACCTCCATCGTGGCCTGTCTGCGCTCCATGCTGTTCTTCGAAGAAAAAAGGTCGCCAGTAAGAGAAGCCGCTCCCTTTACCAGCCCAGCCTTGATGCCACGAATGTCCGCTTCCGAGTACGGGATAACATTTAATGTATCAAGAGTCAGGCACGAAACCCTCCTCTTATGCTCGACCCGAAGGTCTTTCGCCCATCAAGAGCAAACGCAACAAAGATTCCCCTACTTTCCGTTGAAAACGCTGACAAGGGGGGACTAGGCTTGGAAAAACCCTGCTCTCACCGTTGACTAGTCGATCGATTGATCAATTAATCAAGGATCATCGAGCAGATGGACCTACCCTGCCCTGCAACGGGTAGCGACTCACCTGGTTGGGCTTCCAGCGATCCGACCGAAGTCGAATCCCTCGAAGTCATTTCCAGCGGGGGCCAAACGGGGAGGCGGAGTCGTGAGCAACTTGCTCAGTCCACTTACAGGATGCCCGGAAAATATCCAGGCGATTGTCGGGGGGATGGAACCCCACGGTAGCTGCCTTGAACAAGTCGTAAAACAGAACGACCCCTGCGCAGTTCAAGTGCAGCTGCAAAGCTGTATGGAATAAAATTTTTATTAATTGTAATTTCCCTGCCTATATCACTCGAGTGAATGGGTGGTCCGAGAAGGTTTCGGCCCATTCACTCATTTCCGGGAGTTCCGACACATCCCGGTTGAGCGATACCAGAATCTAACGCGATTTCGACGGATATAGATTTCTTGTAAAAAGAAATTTTGTGCGGTCTTAATTCTAATTTTTCTTCGCTCTTCTTTCTTCTTTCTCCGTCTTCCCCTCGTTCCGTGTTCTTCATTCTTCGATCTTCTTTTCTCTTCGTGCTCCGTCGCACCGCGAGAGATACGCCGATCTCCGACCCTACTGCTCAGCGAGCTCCTCCTGTGCCTTCAGCCAAAGGCACTCCCTACAGAAATCCGAGAAGACAGAAAAGGCCTCGGCAGACGACACCAATTGGCGCGCCGCTTCTGGCCACTCTCTGTCTCCGATTACTTCGCGCAGAGCGACTCTCTGCGCCTCGAAGCGTGGGCATTCGAGGAGGAAATGCTGCGATGTCTCCGGCAAACCGCAGCGGCAGTTTCCCCCGTCCACGAGATTAAAGGACGCGAGACGCGCCCTGAAATTCCCATGGCCGGTGAGAACCTGCGTGCTGTAGTGGTTCGTTCGGAGCCAACGCGCCTCCAGCCTCTCTCGGATGCTGCCGAAGAAGGCGTGTGTGGTTCGACCCTTAATTGAAGAATTCCAATGGGTCTGCCACATCACCAACGCCTGCTCCTTTATGCGCTTAACCGCATCTCGACAATTATTCGCGATATCTACACCGTTCATCCAGGCGTCCACACCCGTGTTTACTTTATATCTAGCTACACGTTCTGCAAGTAGTATATCTACGGGGGTGGCAGCAGCGATAACGCACAGCGAATCCCACGACGACGTTCTGTACGCGGCCGTGGTTGCCTTTAGTGCGATATGCTGCGCCGAGCGAAGAACCCTATTGTCGTGCGCGTTGCAGAGGTCCGCCAATCCCGCAGCAGCGTAGGCTACTATCGGGAGGAAGACCCCGCTGTAGACGGTTTTCAACGCCGCGTATCGCAACCCCCACCCCGAACCTGCCATTTTCCCGAGCTTCGTAAAAAGTTTCCCGACCTTATCCCGCAAATACCTACAGTGAGATTTAACCCCCATTTCCTTATCGAAGTGGACGCCCAGGTATCTAACCGAGTCTTTAAAGGGGATCGTCGCGTTACCTATTCTTATTGTCGGGTACCTGTTTGCCAAATTTGGCCTAACCGCCTGCCTACGCTGTCGATCGGGACGGTTTCCGCCGCGCCTACCTATCGGTGGAGGTCGAACCCACACGGTCTTGAGGAGGATAGCCTCCGTCTTCCGTGCGGAAAGTTCGAGCCTCGCCTTTCGAGACCAACTGACGATCGCATCGACGATTCTTTGGCCCTCGATTTCGAGCTCCCTTCTCGATTCCCCGCTTACCAGGACCAGAAGATCGTCCGCGTAGGCGATGAATCGGTCAGGACACAGCTCCTCGAGTTTCCGAAGAAGCGAATCGAACATAATGTTCCTGCACGCCGGACCCAGGACTGAACCCTGTGGGCAGCCCTTCGTGGCGCGCTTGGAAACACTCTCTTCCCCCCACGAAAACGTCACCTGACGATCTTGGAAATAACTTTGAAGTACCTTGTAGATGTTGGCCGGGCATTCCCTGATGCGTAGCTCCCTGAAGATCATGGGCCACCAGACGTTGTCGAATGCCCCGGCGATGTCGAAGAGCAGCGCGACCGTATACTGAGATGCGGATTCGTCGACCATAGCGCGGAGCTCTACGATCGCATCCTCCGTGGAACGACCCGGCATGAAGCCGAACTGACGATTAGAGATACCCTGCTCTATCACGTCGCTCAATCTTACTTTTATAAGTTTCTCGAATAATTTCCCTACAACGGAAAGTAAGCAAATCGGGCGATAGGACTTAGGGTCCTTCTCGTCTTTGTCTTCGCCCTTTAGGAGAACTCTGAGGGAGCCCTCCTTCCAGGCTGCGGGAAAAGTTCCCCAAACAAGACACGCGTTGTACAATCTAAGCAGCTGATCGGGGATGATCCTGCACGCTCCCTTGAGGACTGCGACCTCGATGAGGTCGTGTCCCGGAGCTTTACCATTTTTAAAAGAACCGCACGCCTTCTTCATCTGATCTTCGGTGAATACTCCGGCGTCTTCCGTGTCGAGCGGTTCTTGCGCTCTTTCGCGCACCGCTCTGTGCCACGGGGTATCATCCTCTTCCCGGTCATCGGGGACGTGCGTATCGAGAAGGCCTCTGGCGGTTTCTCTCATATCCATCGTGGTCTCTTCGCCACGCCGGATAGTGCTCAGCACTTTCTGAACTCGGAGTTTATCAGCCTGGTGCTTGTATACGAAGCCCCAGGGCTCCTCGTTCCCGTACGACGTGACGAAAGCCTTCCAGCTGTCACGTTTCGCCCTCTTCACCTCATTGCTGTACTCTCGCAAAGACGTGCGATATACTTGCAACTTTTCGAGGCGAAGGGGCTGCGTTCTCTCCCTCTGATACGCACGCAGCTGTCTGAAGACCAACCTCCTTTTGTTGGTCAATTCTCGTGTCCACCATGGGTTGGACTTTCTGAAGCGCTTCTTGCGCGGCATAGACTCGACACAAGCGTCCGTCAGGACGCTCGTGAGAGTCGTAGCCATAATTTCGACGTCGTCTGCCGACTCAATTGCGAGCCCCTCCAGCCTATCTCTCGACAGAGCCGTTAGGATCTCGGCAAACCGCTCCCAGTCTGCACGACGAGTGTCAAACCGACTGAGACCGGCCACCCGATCTCCCGCTTCGGCCTTTGGCACTCGCAATCTGATGTCGAGCGCCCTATGATCGCTGGTCGTCCACTCCGGTCGAACCTTCCATTCTCTGACGAATCGAGTCATGGAGGGCGACGACAAGGTGACGTCGATGTACGACTCTCCCCTTGTCGTCCAAAAAGTCGCCGGTTGACCAGCGTCGTTCAAGATATCCAGACCGAAGACTCGAATGAGCTCCTCCAGCCTGGTACCTCGATCATCGGTCTGCTGTGGTCCCCACAGAGCCGATTTCGCATTCGCGTCTAAGGCCACTATTACTCTCTTCCCCCTCAGAGAACGAAGCACCATATCGAGGTGTCTGAGGTGCAACTCGATGTCGTCCCGATATTGAAAATAATGCGAGACGACATAGAACGAGAAGCCGGGTGCCTGCACCTCCGCACAGACACAATGTGTCGTGCTGAGTTGCGAGACGAAGAGCATCTGAAAGGCTGGGTTGCACACTACCACGGCTGCCCATGCTCTTTCGGTTCTGACCGCTGCGACCTGTGCTGCGGTACCTAATCCGAAGAATGTGTGTGCCGCGTCTGTTCTTTTGACATAAGGCTCCTGCAATAGCAGGATGTCAAGACGCTTTTGGCTGATGAGTTCGCGCACCTCGCCGGTAACTACCTCTGAACGCCGCGCGTTCAGCTGAACGATTCTAATTCCCATGGTACGCAAAGGGTTGACGTTAATATTAGGGGGTTCGTCGCGGGGGTTCACGTTCGCGGGTCGCGTGTCTACGTTAGCGTGTCTAACCTGATCTACTACGCGTCCTAAAACGAGTCTATCGCACCGGTCGAGAACGATTTGAGCCACGCGGGGCTCGAGATTCGCGGGTCTATTCGGGGGGTCTACTACGTTTCCCGTTCCAGCGGTCTGGATCGGGAGCCTATCGCACCTAACCAGCTCGACACGGACGGCACGAAGGCCGAGAACATTTGTCTGACTGCCGAGGCGTCTTCGGCCAGCGACACCCGTGGGACCGCAAGGGGGTGGACCCCGATGAGCGGATGCAGGCTGAGAAGCCGTCAACCCCCTCGCAGCGGCACGGGTGTGCGGCCTCGCGACGGTGTCAGCAACTCCCACTTGTGCCGCGCCTGGTTGCCCTTGCTCGGCCAGGCGGACACTCCTACGTCCATTCACACGATCACATTCATACAGAGTTTTGATCAGTTTCATGTTTCGTCCCACGAGTACGGTCGGAAGTAAAGAACACAGGGTGGTGCAGAGCCGCCTTGCCCCACCCGGGAGAATGAATACGGAGTCGGGGGCCCCCAACCGCCCTAACCGCCACGCTTGAGGCAGAACAAATTACCCCTTTCTACCATGAGACCCTCGCCAAGTAGATACAGCTTAGTCTAGGGGGGGCGCTGAGTCGCGTCAGTGGGCCCGTCTGTAAGGAAAGATAAGAGCGTATTAAAAATGAAGCGTGTACAATTATAGGATAATTTATTTTATTTATTAGTGTATTAGTGTATTAGTATGCACGTTATTAAAGTTGAAAATTGATAATCGTGTTAATCGTGTTAGTACGTATATATATGTATATATATATATTTATAAAGCGCAGTGTTAGTGTTAGGGTTAGGCTTGTAGCGGCATGCGCATAAACAAATTAGACAATACTACTAAAATATATTAAATATAATATAATAGGTAAATATTAATTAAAATAAAATTATTAAGTAAAAGACAAGACAGACAGTAGGCAAGGAACGAGGGGACGGGAAAAGGAAAAAGAAAGGAAAGAGGGAAACACATACACACACACACTAACACGCACACACGAAACACAGTCATACCCACACACACACATTCACACATACACACACACATAAGAAACAAGAACGTGATCTTTCTCTAGAAAACATTCTTGCTTCTTCAAGGGAGCAGGAGGAAAGGGAGCAAGGGGAAGAAGATACTAAAGAACAACAGAACAAGGAAACAAGGGAACTCAGGAGAAGCAGAAAAGAAGAAAAGAAAAACAGGAAAAGAGAAGAGAATAATAAAAAGGGGGGGGGGGGTCGCGACGAAACGAATCAAAACGAAACGAAACGAAACGATCGGCACCAAGGAAGTCGAGACGAGAAGAGAAATGGACCAAATGAACCGAGACGAGCCGAAGCGAGACGAACCGGAACCAGCCAGAAACGCGACGAATCGGACGCGACGGAACGATTTGACCGAAACCTGAAAAGAAAAGATTAGTACCTGAAAATAAAATAGATTAGTATACCCCCGTTTCCTTCACCATCGACGCCCCGGGACATCGACAGCGCAGGGCCCGGTTGGGGTTTCGCGGTCATTGACGTCGCCTTTTCCCCTCCCCGAGGGGATGGGAGAAGCCGACGCTGGAGACCGCTAGGGGTGGATTGGGAGACCTGTGGAAAAAGAACAGATTAGTATCGGAGACAGGCCGAAGCGGACGAGACGAAACGAAGCGAAACCAGATACGCAACGAGTCGCCCGAGGCGCAACGGCCTGAAACCGCACCTGAAAAGAGAGAGCCTGAAATAATAAAATGATTAGTAGACCCCCCGGTTCCGTCACCATCGATATCCAAAGACATCGACAGCGCAGGGCCCGGTTGGGGTTTCGCGGTCTTTGACGTCGACTTTTCCCACCCCCGAAGGGATGGGAGAGGCCGCCGCTGGAGACCGCCCAAAGGGGGGGGAAGGAAGTTGAGTGGATGGGTGGGAATTTGGTGCATGTAAAGTCGTTCCATGCACCAAGCCCCGCGCGCCCGTTGGTGCGCAGGACAGAGTCCGACTTCTAGTGAGTGCAGCACGCGCCGCACCCGCCGCTCTTAAGACCAAGGGAGAGGGGGACTCCTGCACGTGAGTGTCGGCATAAGTCGATTCGTCATTTGCATCGAGACTATAACAGCACAGGATACATCCGAGGTGTGAATTAAATTCACCCGACATTTCTCGGCACCATGTGTCAGATCCGACACCCCAGAAGGGCCCCCAGCAACCCCCAGCCCGCCAAGAGACGGGAACAGCCCGAACAACCCCCAAGAGAGCGGTCGGACCGCCTTGAGCCAATCTGTGAAAACAGCGATCACCCGGTGTCCGAAGATCACCTTCTAGAAGGGTGGCTCAAGACTTGACATCAACCAGCTATGAGACGCCTGCTGATGCCCATAATGGAGCATACAGGCGTGTGGGACCACCCGGGGTAACGTGCCTTCGTTACGGCTACTCCGGCACTCATCCCCGGATGGGGTGACCCCCATTACCCGCATGCTCGATCGCCAGTACGGGATAACAACATCCCCAGCCGCCACAGATTCCTCATAAAGCGAATCATCGTCCTCGTCGCTCGCCATCCCGGCAAGACGATGAGGAGAGATCGCCAACCGCCTCGCATCTGTTACGTCCTGCCGTAACTTCAATCCCAAGTGTTCACTTGTTACTTAAAATAAACTCCCAAGTATAACATTTAACTCGCAATTCTCGATGGGTAACGATTTGTTTTCACTCTACCGAAGATTAAAAATGCCACTGTCAGACGTCATGTGTGAGCTACTTAAAATATTACGTTCTATTTCTTTAAACCAGATACAGCAAAGCGACAGACTGGTCCCAGGAGAAATAGAGATCTTTTTGATCTAAGGAAACTTATACACGGAATTACAAAATTCCTACCTTATCCACAGGGATCCATCCGGGGAATTATCGACCCACGCTCATGGATCCCAAAGGGGACTGAAACTGTATTACCATATGCTCCACATAGACTAGGAGGCATTCAAGTCGCAAGAGAGCCGGGAATCTGACCGCCGCTCTAACTGGCGGACGGGCCAGTTAAACTCCCCGGCCCAGCCTCACCACATGGTACGGTAGGCTGTGGGCCTTATCGGACTTACGACAGAACAGCAATCTAACTTACCCGCTGACCATCTATAGAATTGCGAGATAATGCTAAAACATACTTGTTGGAAGCCTAATTTATCAACACACCAAGCCAAAATTAGAATGACGACCAAGCCTCACCCCTTTTCCACCTTTCTTTCCTTAAACAAAGGAAAAGGTGAACGTTTGGGCTAATAAACCCCCGCAATATCGGAGGAAGCTATCAAGCAAAAGCGAGATCCAGAATATCTCTTTCCCGGAAAACATTTATCCATATGAATAATCAGTATAATTAACAAATTAATTAGGCATTAGCACTAAGAGTATTGCAGAACGTCTCTCAAACCCAGACTCATTTTAAAGGCCTCGAGTCCCGAATTGTTATCCAAAACTGTTAATAACAATCCGGATCCCTCACCATCCATACGATTCACGCCGCGAACAAGATGTCCGACACTCATTAAAAAACCTGCGAAATTCAGATTCTTCGCAGATAACTATGCTATACAAAAGCAAATTTTCTATAACGACGTGAATCTACGACGGTACACTAAATGTTCGGAGATCGTTCAGGCACAAGAGAGAGGAAGCAATGAAGAGAGAAAGAGCTAGAAAAGAATCTCAAGGGGAACGCCTGGCCAAACGACGAAGGCAATGCAGCCTCGCCGCCGCCGCCTGGAGGGTTCATGAACTCGGCGCAATACACATCACGCTACATCCTTTCGTAAACATTTCAAACCCTCAACCCCTCTCTCTCTCGTTGCCGAAATCATTTATCTATATTTTTATTATAAAAACTAACACTTAATAACGAGAATCCGGTCGTATTCAGGAATAAGTACTTTAGATATCCCCAAACTGGGAAAATTAATCATGATGCTCATCATAAAACCATTAGATAACAGGAATACAAATCGAAAGAAACAATGATACACACGTCTTGGCAAAGGGAATGCACTGACTCAATATTTAACGCAATTATGGAATGATCAAAATTCAGGAGGGAAGTTGGTCGCCATAGGCACTGCGAATTACTCCACGTAGGCAAGCAAAACCTGCAAGTCTCGCTCACGGTCAAAGAAATCCCCTCCCGTCAACCACCTCTGGTGATATCTTCCATGATGGGAACTCCCATCTCCGATCGTGATTCGCCAATACTGGGCCTCTAAAATACGCGGCTAGTTCAAAAACTAGCCGCGTAACGAAGGTGCACATAGATAACACCTTCAAAATGTAACGACCCTAAAAACCCACCCACCGTACCCCTATTTTTTGACAATAGTGGAAGGGTCAAGTCGATAAAAAGGCGATACTCGAGAGCGAAGACACGGAAAGACTGCAGGAGAGATTCAGATAGATAGATCGAAGAACAGAAGTAGAGTCAGAAGTAGAATCGGTCGCACGAATTAAGAAGCAACGAATAATTTTAAGACATCAGAATTTATCTCGATCTGTACCAAACATTTTTGTCAAAACCGACATTCTTTAAATTCGGAATTTGTACGTCAGTTTTCATCCGCGAAATTATTTTGTTTAATAAATCGTTTATCTGGACCAACATTTACTTCCACCAAATTTCATCCACCTGTTCTCCGCCAACACCGTTTTCAACGTAAGTACAGTTCCATTATTCGTAAAATTCAACATAAGATAGGATGTTTAATATTTCCGTTATGATTAGAGCGATTCTGCTCCCCGAATTTTTATAAGACATTTTCCCAGCAAAACAATTTCATGTTGTACCTTTCCTGTAAAACTAGCCACACCTGTAGAATTTACAGAATTTGTAGGAATCGTCACCTTTCCGTTGCCCACCCGTAGAAATGAAGCCGTATCATTTTTTCCCCAAATCCATACTTTCCAGTAGCTGAACGAATAGAAATATCCTATTACCCCGCAATCTCCTCGTTTCCTGAAAGCAAGCATTCCCTGCCCCATCCTTAGTAACTTTTCGTGAGGATTAGATTAGAAAAGGGGCTATCGCGAACGCGATTGACATCTGGTGTAGTATAGGTCGATCTCTTTTCGACTTGACTAGAGTATGTTAAATCAGAAGCGTTCCGATCCGTCTGTAACTCCAAACAGGACAGGGGCCATTGATGTCGGTGCACGTTTGGCGCTATGTGGAATCGGGGATGCTCTAGTCCCACCGATTGTCGTAACACTGGTGCCGAGCCCTTGGACTTCGTGCATCTCTGGCGACCGATTCGTGCATGGGACATTCTCGCTGTTTGGACGTAACACATCCATCGGCGAAAAGTCACCGCCGCCGCCACTGACAGGTCCAGCCGAGGTAGCACCCCAACCTGCCATACCGACTGAGCCTAGGCTCAGCCGCAGTACTCGCCCAGCCCACTGGATGTCACCACAATCCGCAACCAGGAATCGATTCGAGATCCAGCCAGCAGAAATCGCCCGCGCCAGAAGTGAGGTTAGGTTTGATGAGGTTAGAACAGCAACCAAAGAAAGTCCAAATGCAGCCAAGAACAGCAAAGAAGCACCAAGAAAGATGCTTCAAAAAGAGCGGAAGCAAAACGGTCACAGCCGTTACCTGAAAGCAGGCCCCAGCGGGGCAGACAGCGGCAGAAAAAAGCAGACAGAAGCAGAGCAAAAATCCACGGCATGCGTCAGTACTCACGTCGTAGCTGGGGGAGAGAGGGAGAGAGAGGGAGAGAGAGGGAGAGAGAGGGAGAGAGAGGGAGAGAGAGGGAGAGAGAGGGAGAGAGAGGGAGAGAGAGGGAGAGAGAGGGAGAGAGAGGGAGAGAGAGGGAGAGAGAGGGAGAGAGAGGGAGAGAGAGGGAGAGAGAGGGAGAGAGAGGGAGAGAGAGGGAGAGAGAGGGAGAGAGAGGGAGAGAGGGAGAGAGAGGGAGAGAGGGAGAGAGAGGGAGAGATTGATTGATTGATATGCTTTATTTAGCTTACAGCTACCCCTGCAGTTTCCGCTGCAGAACGTACAATCAAATATTAACATCAATTCATTAACTTAAACACTTCCTTACTTCTATTCATACATTGTCAGTTACACCGTTTCTTCGTATCCTTCTCTATTTTCTCTCTTCATATATTCCATCAAACGCCATTTGAATCGCTCCACATTTTCCCTCATTTCTAATTTCTCTTGGTACTCCGTTATACAATTTAAAACCTTCGTACACAAGCGATCTCTCCGCCGTTACGGTTCGTGTTCTTCTTATTAATATGTTCTCTTTATATCGAGTATTATAATTGTGTGTCTCGCTTACAGTTTTTACTTGCTCGCTCAGATATTCTGGTGTTAAGCCATTTTTCATTTTGAACACTAGGACGCATACATTAAATTTCATTATTTGTCTTACACTCATTAAATCTAGGACATATAACATTCCTCTCACAGGCGTATACATGCCAACCATTAAAATAGAGCGCATAGCTCGATTTTGTGTTCTCTGCAGTAATGTCATATTCTCTTCAGTACAATTAAGCATTACGGAGCTGCAATACTCATAATGCGGCGCTATTATTGCTTTATATATCGTCACTCTTGTCTGTATAGTCAAATATCTCTTTATTCTGTTCAGAAAACCTACTTTTTTGCCGATCTTTTTGGCGATGTACCATGCATGGCTCCCAAATGACAAGTGTTCGTCTACTATGACTCCAAGGTACTTTGATTCTCTTACTTCTTTTATTACTTCATTTCCTATTTTTATCTCGCATCTATTTCTTACACCTAGTTTTCTCTGATCATGTATTGCCATAAAAACAGTTTTTTTAACATTAATTTTTAACGAATTACAATTTAACCACTTATGCAAGTTTTCGAGTCCAACATTCAATGTATTTTCAATATATTCTAAATTATCACTGGACACATACAACAGCATATCGTCAGCAAACAATTTACATTTACAACCACATGCGTTTAATTCTTTTACAACGTCATTTATATACAATATAAATAATATTGGTCCTAATTTTGGTCCTTGAGGCACACCATATTTGACTAGCACTTCATCAGAAACTACGTTATCATATTGCACTCTTTGCGTTCTATTTTCCAGGTAAGACTCGAACCATTTTATTACCTTCCCTCCTATTCCATATTTCCTCAATTTGTTAATCAGTACTTTTCGATTTATCGTCTCAAATGCTCTTTTAAAATCAACAAACACTACGCCTATAATTTTGCTATCTCCACTCAATCAATGTATCCTGTAGCGCAGTTTCGCATGAAAATCCTTTTCGGAAGCCCGATTGCTCACATATTAAAATATCATTATTATCGAGATACGTCATTAACTGGTTTTTTACTATTTGTTCTAACACTTTTTCATAAACAGGTAAGGTATTGATCTGTCGATACTCTTCTGCTTTTATACTACCATTCACTTTCGGTATCGGATTAATTATTGAAGTTTTCCAGTTATCAGGTACTTTTCCTTCTAGCATTGATCTATTTAATAGATTAGTAATCACAATCGGGTTGCCTCTCCACACCATTTTTATCATTTCTGCAGTAATATCATTTTTTGATCCTTTTTTAATATCTAGGTTATTTATCACAGTATTAAGCTCCCCATGTGTCACTTCTTTAAATCTACCAAACTTAACATCACTTTCCAATACAATATCTATATCATTATTATTATCATTTACTTCTTCTACTCTAATTCCTATTTCATTTACTATGTTTTCTACGCTATCCACAAAAAATAAGTTAAATTTATTAGCAATCTGGTTTGTGTCCCTAGTCAATATACCATCAAATTCTATTCCTCTATTTATTGCATTCATCTTTTTGTCGCCGATTAGTTGTTTTAATGTTTTCCACATCTTGTGTGAATTGTTCTTTTGCTTGTCTATATTTTGCTCATAATATCTATTTTTATTGCTTCTTATAATACCGACTACTTCATTTCGCATTCTTTTATATTCATCCCATTCATTTTGGCTACTCTTTTCTACCGCCCGTTTATACGCTTTATCTCTTTTATCACACATTTCTCTTACACTCTCATCTATCCACGGTTTATCTTTCCAACTAGTCAACATGACTTTTCTTACCATGGGTGCTAATTCATTCATTGTTTCTGATATATACTGTATTGCGTTATTTGCATATTGCGTTATCGATGTTCTCGTGCTCTCTAACGTCATCATTTTATTCGTTAACATTTCATTTAAACCTTCTCTCTGAGAACTTGCTGTAGTCCCTTTTATAATATATAGATTTTTTATCGTCACTTTCTGGGTCAACATTAATTTCAACTTTTATAATACAGTGGTCAGTTATCATAGGTGCCGTGAGTACTTGTGTGTCCACAACGAAATTTGAAAATACCAAGTCAATTATTGTCATTAAGCTACTGCAGTATTCGAAATGTAGCGCTATTATTGTTTTATATATTGTCACCCTTGTGTATGCCGATATGCATTTATTTATTCTGTACATCCAATTTATTTTCTTTGCAACTTTTTTCACTACATATTGCGCGTGATCGTTAAATGTTAAGTTTTCGTCAATTATTACCCCTAGATATTTTGTTTTGTCTATCTTATCTATATATGTATTTTCTACTTGTATATTACATCCGTTTGTCGCTACATCTTTCCTTGGGTCCCGTATTAACATAAATTTAGTTTCACTTATATTCAATTTCAGTGCATTGCCCTTCAACCACTCCGCTAAATTCATCAAGTCACAATTTATCTTATATTCAATCTCTTCTATATTATCACTACTTATATGTATTATCATGTCGTCCGCAAACATATTACATTTACAATACTTTATTTTATTGACAACATCATTTATATACACAATAAACAACAGTGGTCCCAGAACGGATCTCTGAGGCACACCATGCTTTACCTCTTTTTCTTGAGAGATTTCTTGCTGGTAGTTTACTTTCTGTTTACGATTTGTTAAATATGACTCAAACCATTTGATTGAGTTGCCCCCAATTCCATAATTTCTCATTTTCATTAATAACGTTTTTCTGTTAACTGTTTCGAAAGCTCTTTTAAAATCAATAAAAACAACTCCGATCATTTTGCTAATGTTCATATTATGTCTCCAACCTACCACCGTTTTCTGCAGCGCGGTCTCACATGAAAGACCTTTTCTAAAACCTGACTGCTCTTCAGCTAATATACTATTATTGTCTAATGAACTCAATTAACTGTTCTTTCACTATTTTTTCAATGACTTTTTCATATATTGGTAAAGCATTTATGGGTCTGTATTCCTCGGCTTTCTTACTACCCGTCACTTTTTGAATTGGTATTACCGTCGAAATTTTCCAATTTTCTGGGAATGTTCCTTCTTCTAGTGATTTATTCGTGACATTCATTAGCGTCTGGCTCGCGTATTTCCAAACCAATTTCATAATTTTTGTTGTAACTCCTTCTTCTGTTCCTTTTTTGTTATTATCCAAGTTTTTCATAATCTCATTAATTTCTTTGTATCCTACCTTTTTAAAGCTACCAAATTTCACTTCCAAATCGCTATTATTAATTTCTCCGCTCCCTTCCGTTATTTCATCATCTCCCACAATTTCATCAATACTCTTTATAAAAAAATCATTGAATTTCGAGGCAATTTCTTTACTGTCAGTATATTTAGATCCTTCAAATATTATGGCACTATTACTTTGTTTCTGTTTCTTCGAACCAATTATTTCTTTCATTGCTTTCCACATTTTCTTCGAGTCAGATTTATGTTTGTCTATGTTACTTTCAGAATACTGTTTTTTACTGTATCTTATTTTTTGTACTGCTATATTTCTATATTGACTATATACTACCCAGTCTTCTTTTCTCTTCGTGATTGCTGCTTGCTTATACGCTCTATCCCTATTTTGACTAGAATTTCTTACTTCTGCTGTTATCCACGGTTTATTTTTCCATTTCATATTTACACTTCTCTTTGTCTGTGGAGCTACTTCATCTAACGTACTTATTATTCTTGCTATAAATTCATCTGCCATTTCATTTGTATTACTCTTTTCATCAACTTCTCCCTCTTCTATGTTTCTTTTTAATACCTCAGCAAAAGCTTCTTCACTTATGTTATTATAATCTCTCTTGATAATTTCATTTACATTATTATTGTCATCATCTTCCTTATTTACGTCAATTTGAACAATCTGGTGATCTGTAATTTTCGGTGCCTGTAGAACATCCGTTTCTACTTCGAAGTTTGAAAAAACTAGATCTATAATAGTTTCTGAGTGCTCTGTTATTCTCGTTGGTTTTGTCACATACTGTTTAAGTCCCATACTTGATAAATTTCTTTGCAGCCTTTTAGCATATCCATTATTTCGACTAACATCAATGTTAAAATCCCCTACTATAAATATATGTCCTTGATCTATATAATTTTCACATTCCTCTGTAATTACATCTATAAACTTTCCATCACTCGTACTCGGTGAATGATATACATTACATAGAATAATAGAATGTTCTCTCCCTATTATTTTAACTACACTTATCCACGCATTTTGTTCCACATTTTTATTATCTAGCATATCATACTGTATCGTTTGTTTTATATATGTTAGTACTCCCCCTGTTCTGTTATTTTTAGTATCACATCTTACCATGTTATAATTTGTTATGTTTAATTCAAATTCACTTATTTCATCTACTACATGTGTTTCCGTCAGGCATAATATATCAGGTCTGTAATCACTTACAAGGCTTTCTATCTCATCTTTATGTCTTAAGAAGCCCTGCGTATTCAGAAGTATTATAAATGGTTTTTGTCTTTTCTTCGCAGTATTTTCTAATTGCTATTCACTCCAGTACTGTACGTTTCGACATGCTTTTTCCCTTATTTTTTTGTATGTTTCGCACTTCCTATCTGTAGCTTCATGGTCCGTTTTGATATCGCTTACATTAAATTTTTCTTTCATTTTAAGGCAATTTATACAACTTTTGGTAGTTTCTTTGCAGTCTCGTTCATTGTGGTTTCCAGCACACTTACGGCAGCTCATTTCATTTCTACAATCCCTCGCAAAGTGGTTAAATCCTAAGCAATTGTAACATCTTAATACATTCACATGATCGTAAACAGCACAGTTTTCCCAGCCGATTTTTATTTTTCCTACTTCTACTATCTGTTTGTGCGTGTACGGGTCTGCTTCCATTATAATTATTCCTTCCCTTCCCTCCTTTTTTATATTCTTAACTATATTTAATACGTAGTCCTCTCTTTCTGTTTCTAATCTGTTTTGATGACCAATTTTTATCGCGAGCTCTTCATCACTTATTCCATTTAGCCTCTCTCCTACCCCCACTACTTTAGCCTTTGGCATTTTTAATTTCGGCACGTATACTTTATATTGTTCACCTAAGTTCTTTCTTAATTCATCGCTCAACACCTCTTTATCTTCCTTCCTTTGACAATTCAGAATAATCCTACCTTTCGGACCTGTTGCTATAGTATCAATCCCTATACCTAGCTGCATTATATCAACTCGGTTTTTTACTTCCCGTTCTGTGTCCCTACTTGTTTGTGTTTTTGCCGGCTCCACAATAACTGTTTCTTTACTATTATTTGCTACCTTCTGTGCATAAGTATCTCTATTTTTTTTATTTCTGTTCTCTTCACTTCGTTTTTCCTCAATCTTTTCCACTCGCTCCTGCTCTCTATCTGGACAGAGATTTTCTAAGTTTTTTGCAATTGTAGCCGTAGCAATCTTTACTGGTCCGATTTCTTTTTTAACTTCCTCCGCTACTGTCTTCTGTATCTCAGCCCTGATTTCATTTTTTAGCTTGCTCAATTCACTGTGCAACGCAATTACGCTTTTCTCGACTTCCTCTTTTACAATATTATTAATACACTCTTTTAAATTCTCAGCTTCTACTCCGGTCTTTTTTACATGAATAAGTTCTCTTAATATTACATCGATCTTCTGCTCCAATCTCATCTGCACGTT
Source organism: Stenichneumon culpator (assembly GCA_964017025.1). NCBI lineage: Eukaryota > Metazoa > Arthropoda > Insecta > Hymenoptera > Ichneumonidae > Stenichneumon > Stenichneumon culpator. The sequence continues at coordinate 19,430,340 of OZ024771.1, forward strand.
TTCTTCTTCTATATGTTCTTCTGAACCTTCCGCTTGTTCATCTCTCCTCCTTTTTGCTCCTCGCTCTTCTTTCTTATTCTGCCCTCTCGAGGCCCCTTCGTGTTCTTCAATCTTTCCATCACACTTTACAAGTTTATTTTCTTCATTCCACTCTTTGTGTAACACAGCACATCCCGGATGATACTCCTTCGCGCACTTTTTGCATTCGTGCACTTTCTTTGCAATATCTTTACAACACAACGCACACGTTACTTTGTTCGTCGGTGACATGTTCCATTTACGCTGGTTGCTTTTTACTTCTATGGTTTTTTTTTTTTTTTACTATTATTATATTTATTTATTATTTTTATTATTATTATTTTTAAACTTCCCTCGCCTATATCGCATTCTTTCCGCACTATTGTGTGTTTAACAGGTCTCTGCACTCATTACTCGCCCTGGTAATTTGTTTCCCTTTACCGGTCACATTACTGCTTCTCGGCGCTTCAATCGCTGCTATACCGTCTTTGGCTGAGTTGGTTATCACTGGCGGGTTATCGTAGCCGCGGAATGCTTGTCACTGTTTCTGACACTCCTTGGGGTAATGGTGGTCACCCGTCTTGTAGTGACGTCACAATCTCGCCTTGGTGTAACAGGTGTCACTTTGATGTTTTAAACTGTCGTAATCGTCGTTTTTTTTCCAGATGTAATTGGATCAGATTTTTTGCACTGTTTTTTTACACCAGTGTAGCTCACTCTCTTATTCGTACGATCACTATTGGTTTGTCTGAAGCTCCTTAAAGATTGCATCCAGCACCGGGGGAATGGTGGTCACCCCTCTCATAACCAAGCAGCGTGCCTTTTGTTGGTTATTTAGACTTATAAATTCCGCTTTTGAACTTAGCCCGGTGTACTTTCACTTCCACTTTTGTTCTTTGTTGGAATATTACTGCGTATTAAATTTATTACTTTGGTTTTCCCATTGAAATATTCATTTCTTTGACCAGCACTTTCTCTGCCTGTCAGTCTCGAGAGAGGGAGAGAGGGAGACAGGGAGAGAGGGAGAGAGGGAGAGAGGGATTGATTGATTGATTGGTGTTTTTATTGCCTTAGCGAGCTATGAGGCAAAATTGTACATAAGCAGCAGAAAATATGGGTACAAAATAAGTTTAACAGTAGAGAAATCAGATTTAAACATAACGTCAAAAAGAATAAGCCTGAAATAATGTAGAGTGTAACTAAGTTAATTGTGGGGTAAAAACAGTTGATAGATTCGTGTGATTGGTTTGAAACAGCAAAATAATAAGCAGAAATTTACATAGAATCGAGTAAAATCAAATAGAATAAACAAAACAGTGAAGAGATAAACTAGCGATGACAAACATGTTCTTATGAAAAGCAAAAAATAGAGCTAAATATAAGCAATACTAGCAAAGAAATAAGAAATATCAATGAAAAAGAAAGCAATGTGCATTGAAGGTTGAACGGGTGATGTCGGTGAGTCAGAGAAGAGATTTAACATAGTACAGAGCCAAATTTTAGAATAAAAGAATTCATTTTAGACTGAAGAATTTATGCCTAGACTAGCCAAGGTCGTCTACAGTGCCGCAGGGAGTCAGACTAAGCAATCAAGATCTGCTTCCGAGTTGACAGGGATTATCGGTGTACCGGCGCTACGTCGAACTAAAATGCCTTGAGATTTTACCCAGACATACTTAAAGCCATTCATTTTAGCTTTTGCACGGAGAAGAAGCTTATACTTTTCGGAGGATAATAATTCATTGACGTAAATTAGACCATCCAACTCAGTGGTAAAAACTTCATTAATATAAAGATCACGTTTACTTCGCTTCTTGTCGATAATCGAATCACAGACTTGGGCAGACTTGAGTGTTATAACGATTGATTGCGTTGCAGAGCTTTGGTTACGTACAGGCATTTTACGGGCACCGAGAACATCAGAGGTTAAGTCCGCAACTCCTAGTGATTGAAGAACTTTCGAAGCAACTGGTAGCGTGTCATCAGCAATATTTCTCGGAATACCAGAAATTATAAGCTCGGAGGGGCGACGTAGAGACTGAGTAGGGAGTACCGCGGCTTTAAGCAGATCCAGTTCGCGACTCAAGCTTGCATTTTGGTCAATTAATTTTGAAATCAGTTGATGATGCTCATCGACCTTCTTTATGAGATTGGGAAGCCCGTAGAGTTTTTCCGCAATGTCCTTATTGGTATCGGCTAGATGTTTGTTGATTTCGGACTGATCACTCATTAGCTTTAACTCATTCTTTGTTCCGATTTATCAAGCATGTCAAGTATTCTTTAAAGAACGGAATTTGAATGAGATGACTCGGAATTGGTTTCGCACGCGGACATCGTCACGCTCATGCTGGAGTTGGGCGTGTAGGCGATAAGCTGGTAATCTTCTTTATCGACGGTTGGCGAATAAATCGATGATTGAGAGTCCCAGTGGTTGTCCAGTGGGGCTGTCGGCAATGCAGTCGTAACAAGCCGTCAGATGAGGCGACGACTTCGTAGATCGTGTGATCGATGGAAGAAGCGGACCAATGACAGAAGAGTAGAGAAGCGGTGCATGCGCAGAGTGAGCCTCAGAGGTTAGAAGGATGCCGCAGTAGTTTCAAGGCCAAAACGTGAAATTTGTAGGTTAGAGAAGCCGTCACTTTTCACCGAGAAAAACACCAAATCGGAGGAGAAAACGGGCAGATTGATTAAATCTCGATGAAAAGCACACAAAGACCTGCTTAGTCCTGGAACAAGAAGGCCCGGAGGCAAGTGGCGGCAGAAAAAAGTTGGAAAAAGAGAGAGCAGTGGTAACGAGCAACCTTCAATACTCACAGAGAGAGAGAGGGATTGATTGATTGATTGATTGATTTTATTAATGCCTTAGTACTTTACTATGAGGCAAATTTTACAAAGCAGTAGAAAGATTAAATCGAGATAAGTAATAACAGGAGTAGAACATATAAGAAATAAAACAGTAAAAAATTAACTAAAAATAAAATATAAACAGTAATAATCAATCCGGCTTACTAATAGAATTCGGCTAACATCATAGAGTGCGAAAATGAAAACAAATAAAACTAAAATATTCGGAGCAAATAAAGATTATAATATGAATAGAACTAAAAATAATAATAATTAACAAAAAATGGGAATGCCAATAACGTATCAAAGATAATAACTAGATTACAGATTATGTAGCACCCGAGGTTTCACTCTCAAACAAAAAAGAATAAAGGCTCTGCTTGAAGGAAGCAAGAGTCGGAAGAGATGTGATCGCCGTAGGAAGTGAATGCCACAAGTATACAGCAGAGAGATGAAACGAGTTTCGGTAGGCCGCAGTTCTATGTAAAGGAATACGGAAAAATTCTGAGGTTTGTAGTCGAGCCGAACGACGCAAGTCAGGATCAATCTCCGTAAAAAGTTCCCTGAGGGAGAGAGGGAGAGAGAGGGAGAGAGGGAGAGAGGGAGAGAGGGAGAGAGGGAGAGAGGGAGAGAGGGAGAGAGGGAGAGAGGGAGAGAGGGAGAGAGGGAGAGAGGGAGAGAGGGAGAGAGGGAGAGAGGGAGAGAGGGAGAGAGGGAGAGAGGGAGAGAGGGAGAGAGGGAGAGAGGGAGAGAGGGAGAGAGGGAGAGAGGGAGAGAGGGAGAGAGGGAGAGAGGGAGAGAGGGAGAGAGGGAGAGAGGGAGAGAGGGAGAGAGGGAGAGAGGGAGAGAGGGAGAGAGGGAGAGAGGGAGAGAGGGAGAGAGGGAGAGAGGGAGAGAGGGAGAGAGGGAGAGAGGGAGAGAGGGAGAGAGGGAGAGAGGGAGAGAGGGAGAGAGGGAGAGAGGGAGAGAGGGAGAGAGGGAGAGAGGGAGAGAGGGAGAGAGGGAGAGAGGGAGAGAGGGAGAGAGGGAGAGAGGGAGAGAGGGAGAGAGGGAGAGAGGGAGAGAGGGAGAGAGGGAGAGAGGGAGAGAGGGAGAGAGGGAGAGAGGGAGAGAGGGAGAGAGGGAGAGAGGGAGAGAGGGAGAGAGGGAGAGAGGGAGAGAGGGAGAGAGGGAGAGAGGGAGAGAGGGAGAGAGGGAGAGAGGGAGAGAGGGAGAGAGGGAGAGAGGGAGAGAGGGAGAGAGGGAGAGAGGGAGAGAGGGAGAGAGGGAGAGAGGGAGAGAGGGAGAGAGGGAGAGAGGGAGAGAGGGAGAGAGGGAGAGAGGGAGAGAGGGAGAGAGGGAGAGAGGGAGAAAGGGAGAGGGAGAGGGAGAAGCCTCGTGAAACGCTCTTCAACGAGCGTTCGTGATGAGCTTCTCAAGCCGTGTCGTAGTGTAGCCTGTAGCGGGCGACTCTAGCGACCGCGGGGTCTCTGATTCGAGCCCGCGTCGAGTACTTTGTTTTTTTTTTTTAATAGTCATTTTCTAATTTTTAATTAAAAAAAACCATTATTATTTAAGAATTTAAAAAGTACTCGAGACGTAAAAAGTACTCTGACGAACGCGAGCTGAACATCGCTTCACGAGGTCTCCCTCTCTGTGTGTGGCTTGAGCCTGCCTCGAGTACTTTTTAAATTCTTAAATAATAATGGTTTTTATTTTTTTAATTAAAAAATTAAAAAATGATTTTAAAAAAAGTACTCGACGTGCGCTCGAACCAGAGACCCCGCGGCAACTAGACCTGACCGCTACAGGGTACACCACGGACGCTGTTTGAAAGGCATACTGCGAACGCGACTTGAAAGAAAAAAAAATCATTGTTTTTATTTTCGTTATTCTTTTATTTTCCAGAACGCGTCAGATACGCGGGGGAAGAAGAGGCGAGACGTCGGCGCCCTGTTTTCGTGTACAGGGACCACGTGAGCGCCCAGGAGCCGACGCCTCCTGCAGAGCATACGGTGTGGGAGCGCGAAGGGTAGGAGCCCATCCGCGTCCCCATTTTCGACGACCGTCGATTCACGCGCCGACCAGCACCACGCTCGACTACCAGCAATGAAGAGCAACCGTAGATGGTAAGTTTATATATAAATAAAAATAGAAAAATAGGAGAATAAAAAATAAATAAACTAAAAAATATTATTTATTTTACAGGCTACTTCAAGACAACCTGGGGGAACATCTGTTTAAATAAAAAACATAAAAATGGCCACAAAAATAAAAACATCTTAAAACAAAGAAAATAATATTTCTTTATTTTGGGTGCACTATGGAGACTCCCACACAGACGCTCGAATCCCCTCTCCATCACACTCACACCTCAGGGCGCGGTCAGACCGGGCCCGAGAAGTGGGTATTAGAGTGGGGGGTCGCCGTAGTGCACCCATTACTACTAATTTATGTACCGTAGCTTTCAGATTGATTCCACTGGACCAACGTGATTGCGCAAAGCATTCTCAATTTTCTTATGCTTACCTATAGTTTCATAAAACATCTTGTTTCGAAGAGATTGAGACCTTGCGTAGTAATGATGATACAGCGGTGCATTCTGAAAGTGTTACCAAGGGAAGGTATTGGGATTGCGAGCTTTGCCGGTTAGACAGAGTGTCGGCCCTGAAAAGGGCCGGATGTGGGCCTAGTCTTTTTACGTGCACAGGAGGTAGTCTAATTCCTGGGTGGGGATATATAGGTCTAGAATGTCGGTCTGGGAATCCGGGAGGGCATGAGGTGGAGGTCGAAGAAGGGGGACGGTTTGAGTAGTCGGGGTGGGTTGTGGGTCGAACAGAGAAGGAAGTTTCCATGTTCGGCGTCGGATGTCCTGTAGACGGGGTGAAGTGTGATATAGTTGGATAGCGGTGGCAGAGACCTCTGCTGGTTGTAGGAGCCAAGGAACCTTGGGTTCGGTCGGTGTCGGAGGCGCTGGTGCCTCAGGGCGTGCGGGAGGACCCGGTGTCACCGGAGTCTCCGAGTGTATCACGGTCTTGGGTCGGACGGGAATCTCGGGACCTACCGCGGCGTCGGGTGTTTCCAGGAGTTCCAGAGGTTTGCTGTCGGAGGTTCGGTTTCCAGGTGATCGTCGGGGTGGCGTGTGAGCAAGGGTGCTGGGAAGCTGAGGTCCGAAGAATGGCCTCTATTTCGGGATCATGTACAAGCTGCGGGGGAAGTGCTGGCGGTGACGGCACGAGAGCGTGCTTCGACTCAGCGCCAGTGGCTTGTTGGGCCTGAAGGAGTGGCAGTTTCTTTAGAAGGTGTTGAGATGCCACGTAATTGTGGAGAGAGTGGCGATCTTCCCTGTAAGAGAGAGGGAGCTTCATCTCGAAAGGGGGTGGTCGAGGGGTGAGGGGCCTTTGGCCGGGAAGGGTAGGGTTCCGAGGTGGAGAGAGCTCTACGATAGCCCTCTTCCCGCGGGAATCTCGGGGGCGAGAGGAAGCCGAAGGGGTTGGAGCGGTGGAACGTCGTCCGGGAGGGTAGGTGAGCGCGACGTTCCCCCGTCCTACTGACCGGGGAAGGTTATGTTGTACCCTGGTATCGCAATACCCGATTTCTCGGTTAACACCGGTTGCGAAATAATAAAGGTATGCAGCGGCACGCGACGAGTACGCGTCGCTCGACGCGAAGTCACCGGACACCGCTGCGTCAGCATTTAGGCAACTGCGAGCGACTCGGTAACTGGAGCACCAGCTCGGGAATACCGAAACAAATATTGCGAAAAGAGAACAAACTCCGAATCCCGCTCTCGAAGAAGCGAGGATTTGGAAAGGCATTTGTTTATAAGAATAAAGTAGAACACAAACATGTAACCCATATTAAGCTGACGTGCCTACTCTCTTATGCGTATATAAAGGATCGGGAGTAGGGACTCATCAGTCGAGGCGCCTTCAATCGTACCACCGTTCAATCGTACACACGTTCATTCTTACGGAAATAAATCGTACACGGCAAAAAATGTTACATAAGTTCACAACATCGTTCAAATGTACACCGCAAATATGTTACACTTGCCCAACCCTCGGATCAAAAACTGTACACCGCCATTTCTTTACACCACAAAAAGTTTGTGTATTCAATATGTTACACATTAGTAACTTTACACCGTTTCATTCTAACACGTGCCAAACCTTACAACTTTAAAACTTTACACATTCAATTTTCTTCACATGCGTAAGCTTACACGCGTGCAACCTTACACCGACGATGAGGAAGGACGGCCTTCGACAGGGGCGTCGGATCAGCGCCACTTTTATTCTGCAGGTAAGATGAACCGCACAGCGTGTTACCGTGTGATCGCAGTCAACTGTCGGTATGTTACCATATGATAGCGTAGAGACTCTAGAACAGACCGTAATCGCAAATTTGAATATCGTTTCTTTATCCCTATCAGTGAAGTAGGATGATAAGGGACTATTCGTACATGATTAGGGCCCATGAGCACTAGTGCAGGTAAGTAAAAGTTATATCGCTTATATACAATACTTTTGCCTCGCAATAAAAATAGACAACATAACCTACATGTAAGGAATCCCGTTAATATTAGAATACGAGATGTTAATTACCAGTTGCAGATAGTTTATTTTTTCATTATACACGTAGTATGAAAGCAAGCTAATCGATTATATGGATAATATAAATATAGGTATTATACTTACTGCGTTCCTGATTTCCTAATCAGGAACGCAGTAAGTCAACCGAGGAAAAAGCAGAGTTATTCTTTAATTATTTTATTGTTATTCTGGATTGAAGGTAAGGTAAATAAAAAAATATATCGTTTACAAAAAGTATATTTTTTAATTTACCTTATTTATCGTAAATAAAAGAACAATCTACAATAAAGTTTTCATAGGAAAATGTTTTTATTGTACGCATTTCATCTTTCAAAACACTTTAATACACTCTGAGAAAAATATCTTTTAAATCTACTGAATTAACAGTTATGGGCAGCGAAATAAATATTTGCTCAATTGAAACGAATAATTAGGAAATTAATCATGAGACATTTCTTCATATATTATAATCAACGTTTCGTTCAATCGACCAGATTTTTTCGTTACCCGTAACCACTAATTTAGTACCTTCGTATAATTGTTTCTGTCGACCTAACGATATTCGGAATTCGTTGGTCTAACGGCAGTGATTTTTTTTCCATTACGATCTAAAACCTTAAAAATAATATTTTTAAGCAAATCATGGCACAAAGATTTTTCCAACTTCTTCAATGCGGCTTTTTAAAATTTTAACGATTTAAAAAAATGAATAAAAAACGTTTAAGTCCATCGTCAAGTGATGCGGGAAATGAAAACAAAAAAAAGCATAGAAGCATGATGTGCAGCAACTAAAAAAATGCCGATTTTCTTTTTAAAATTTTTCGAAATTAAACGCAACCTGGGGATTTGTTGCAAGAAATGTTTTAAAAAATGACCTTCATAACTTAACGTATGGAACGATAAGAACGAGAAAAAAAACGGTTTGCCAAAACAAATGAATCGTCAGACTATTCTGTATTCGAGCCCGGCAGAATGGGCAAACCGGAGTTTCCAATTTGCCCACACAGTTTTCGCAGAGACGCGTGTGGCCGCAAGGCACCAGGACCACCAGTCTATTTCGGGCAGTGCATACAATGCACTCCCAGGAATTGTTTTCATCCCCGTTAATGGGTACTGACGACGGGGGTACAGACGACGGGGGTACTGACGAAGAGGGTACTGACGCAGGATCTTCACGCCTCATTGCAACGTTGTGTACAGGATCTACAGGGAACCAATATAAATAATTAATCTTAAACAAAAAGACTATACATATGCAATAATGACCAATATCGAAACGAACCATCGTTGTCAAAGGCAGTCGGAAAAAAAGGCGATGCGGGAGGCGTTAAATTAAGCACCGCGATCAAATCGTCTCCATCTTCGTGTAGGATCGGTGCTGTGACGTCACCGTCCATCGGTGCACCACGGTTCAAAGCTGCATTGTCCATCAACGCTATTTCGTTTCGAACTCCTACAGAAAAAATAAACAAAATTGAAGAACAATGTACTTAAGGTGATGTAAAATACCGCCGCCGGTAACAAAAACTGTACTGCATGCCGCTCTGAAACCGCAGTCCGCCGGCGAAAAAATAAATTGTCTGTCAGACAATTTTATTTTTGCTCGGGGGTCTGCGGTCTCAAAACGTCATTGGTGGGCGGGAGGGTGTTCCACATCACCTTAAATGCCTTACCTCCTGGTCCTCGGGCCTGATCTCGAGCTTCGCGGCGAACAGCGCCTTGAGCAGCCTCTCGACGAGCACCTCGGACTGCGGGACATCCACGAGCGCCTCGGACTACGTGACGTTCACGAGCGCCTCGGACTGCGTAGCGTCCACGACCTCTACGTTCAATTGGTGCCGGATCTACAACAAAAAAGAAATATTAAAATACTGCTCGATTCAGCTGATTCGATAATAATACACAAGGTGCAGTCGCATGAATATCGCAATGATATTCATGCAGTCGCATGAATAAATTATACGACCCGGAAAGCCCCTGGTATTATACGAATTGTGAATAAATTATACGACCCGGAAAGCCCCCGTCATATTCAGACTCTGTCCCCGGAGAGTACCGACTCGAGACAGTGATAAAGGATACGAATTTGGACCAGATTTTGGATTGTACAACGACTCGGCAAAACAAGGACTATCGAACGGATTTTGCCGAGAGGATTTTATTGAACGGAATTGGTTGAGTGAGAACGTTATCGCACGGAGTATTGTAAGCGATAAAGACCGGTTGAGTGAGTACATTTCGAGTTTCCCTTCCCCCATTTCGACCTGATTGACAACTAGTGTATAAGAAATCTGGCACGAAACCGTCATTCTATGCTCGACCCGAAGGTTTCTCGCCCTTATGAGCAAACGCAACGAACATCCATCTACTTTCATTGCGTTGCAGCTTGCCAGCCCAGATTCCCCTCAACCTGAGACGACACAAGTGTCGCCTCCCCCGGGCTCCAATAACTGATCTAGTAGCTACCTCTTTTTGAAAAAGAGTGCACTGTTCTCGATCTCACGTGTGGTTCGGTGGCCACACGGGGTAAACCAAAGCGAGGGCCCTCCACTCCTCGTCGGCCTCAACCTCCTGGTTCGTCTCACATATACGGTCTCCTTTTGCTGCGTTCACCACGACGGACTGAGCCCGCTTCCGGCCGAGACCGGAATCGGGAACCATATTCATCGAATACTCTTGGGAAAGGGCACCCAGAGCATCCTCTAGGATGTGACTAGCCAGAGGTCTCTTGACCGGGTCTGCTTTTACGTTCGGTGCGAGCACATGCAGCGGGATCACGATGCGACAAAGCAAAGAGATCTCGAGCCAGATCGCGGCGAACACTCGAACCTCACCGGCTGTCCCCGCGGCACGCACAAGCAGTTACGAAGAAATCTCCCCGTCGATCGTCGGGCGATCATTGACTGTCGGGCGGTTCCTATCCCCGCATTGATTGTACACACGGTTGGGCCGTGGGCACCAGTGGCCGTCCTCGCTGCACGCACAAGCAGTTACGAAGAAATCTCCCCGTCGATCGTCGGGCGATCATTGACTGTCGGGCGGTTTCTATCCCCGCATTGATTGTACACACGATTAGGCCGTGGATTTTGATTATAACCGTTCGAGACGCAGCGGCTCTTTCGAGCAGGCTACGCCACCAGATAAATCTGGATTTTATGGACGTACGAAACGCTACGGCACCGTTCAATTCCGTTAGCGTCACCATCTACTTGGATTTTGTGCTCAGGTTTCGCGGGTTCGCAGGGCCCGATGAATTGAGCAAGCAGTAACCCAGCACATGAGTGGTTGCCCACCCCAGCTCGGCACATCACCGCCCAACCAACCTTGCGGTTCGACCTGATTGACAGTCCCATTTCCCACATTCCCCTGGAAATTTGCCCGTCACCCCCCTGGTAATTTTAAGTGATTTTTGATTGTATAATTTTCGACCGTCGATCACCGGCCGCCACGTGCGCCGGCATTTTCTTTAATTCTCGTGTGCGCGTGAGTGGTGGCGATCGCGGAGGCTTACAGCGCGCGACCGTTAGCGTATTTTTCCCCCGTTCTCCCCGAGACAGAAAATCGTTTCTAGTATCTATTTTTGTTGTTGTTGTAATTATCGGAATTTTCCGTAATTTTTTTCGTGCCGAGGTAATATTGTCAAGAAGCCCTGGACAGTGCCTGCGGCCTGAGAAGTCTCATTCCCCTCCCTCCCCCGTTCCCGCTAGCCGAGTGACGTGAAAACGTAATAGATTTTTGTTCTTTTTTTTTGGTTTGTTTTGCACTCGATTAACTAAATCGAGCGCCGCGGTGCTACACCGATACAGTAGCTGGCGCCCAAAAATCCGTGATTGTTCCCCGAGTTTGGAGATTTTTTCCGAGTTTGCCATAGTAAGACCAGCATTGTGTAGAATATCCACCGGCCAGCCCTCCTCCCCTCCCCTTCCCTGCGACTGACCCTGCGAATTGCCGTCCCGCGATTACCCTAAGTTATGTTATTTTCGTAAGTCTTGTTATTGATTATTCTTTCGATTTTCCTATTTTTTTTAAGAGTTAATTATTTTCCGATTATCCCATTTTTCTCGTTTTGAGCTTTAATAATTTTCCGACCGTTATATTTTGCCACGACTAGTAATTATTGTCTGACCTTTGTATTTCGCCCGCGTGGCAATTATTCTTTCGACCTTAGTATTTTCCCCCCCGAGTATTGAGTAATTTTCTATTTTCTTATTTTCGAACTTTTCGCCCCGTTATCCCTTATTTGCTATTGTTTATTACCATTGTTATTGCGAACTTTTCTTTTCTTTTTTTGGTTATTATTGAGATTGTTTATTTTTGGTTATCGACCCCCTTCAACGTACCCGTAACGGCGTTGAAGCGGCAGTATTCGCTTATTATTTTGTTGTTAACATTCACCGAACGAGTTATTATTAAAAGCCATTTTTCCACGTTCTACACAAAACTCTGGAGTATTATTTCCCCCGTTCCCCTCGCCCTACACGTCCCCGATTGTCCCGTCTGGAAGCGTCAAAGACCAGGAAGCATCATCACAAACGATATCGTCAATTTTAATATCGATTGTTATCGATGTGCGATAAGATGCCACATTGTTGTACGCCGGACGGTGTTCTTTTTTCTCCCTCGCCGAATCTGAAAAAAACCTGAAACAATAAGAAAAAATTATTAGTTAACAATACATAAAATCACTAAACTAATCTAAATACTCAGCGATGTGCCACTTCCGGCAATATCTCGAGTCCCCGTCGCCACAGTCGGATGCCTCCACCTGGAAAAAAAAACAGAAATTAAAATAATTGCTGGTAGGAATAAAGCATTAGAATGCAACTTACCTTGCCCCAGGAGACGTCCGGATGAGGCCACGTGGAACTCCCGACGAGACACGATCCCAACGAGTTAGGTGGCGGCATCACCGCCACCTACCGTAACCTGAAAGTACAAAAAATCTATATAAATAATAGCAATAAGCATTATTAATTAGAAACACTAAAAACTTACCTGTATCGAACTCGTTGCCGACCAAAGACGAGGTTTCGACGAGCCTCGCCACGGCCTCGCGGCGGGATCCCTCGTCGACGCCCAACCCTCGTACCTGTAACAGGAAAAAAACGCATATTAATAACTAGAAAAAACCTATGTGATAAAATTAATTATAACTAAACTTAGAATAAGTACTCACCTGTATTATTGGGATATGGGCCTTCCGCCCATATCATCCGACGAACCCTCCGGCGCCCTCGACGACGCCGAGGCAAGTAGCGGGTTACCCGCTACCTCGCCGTAACCTGAAACATAAAGTGAAACATATCAAAAATTAGTTCAAGGAAGAAACTTACTAATTAAAAGTAAACCTAGAATAAAGCTTACCTTGGAATGTTCTCGCTGGACATGGGCCTTCCGCCCATGCCATTCGACGACGGACCCTCCGGCTCCACCGATGCGTCGACGCCGTCGCTGGATCTGAAACATAAAAAAAAACACATATTAATAATTAATAAAAAATACTTAATAATCCTAATTAAAACTAAACCTAGAATAAAAACTTACCTGTATTAAGTGAGACATGGGCCTTCCGCCCATGCCATCCGGTGGAGCCTCCGGCTCCCTCGACGACACCGAGGCAAGGCAGCGGCTTATCCGCTACCTCGCAAAAACCTGAAACAGAAAAAATCATTTATTAATAATAAATAGAGAACATGTACATAATTAATCGTAGAAATAAGAAACATACCTGTAATTCTAGAAAAACCGCATCGCTGCCAAAGGCACCTGTTGCCGGGAAAAACACAAACACTGCACAAAAACACAAAATACGCGCACTAACACACACTGACACTAACACACACCGGTTTTACCGGATATAATATTTTTTTCCCGATACAACCACACGGCACTAGTTTTAAAACGCTTTCGCACTGCATATTAATTGTTAAAAAAAAACACACATCACGCAAAACATCGCCCGAGGTTAGGGCGTACCATCACCGCGCACACGCTCGACACTTACACGCGAGAACCGAACTTTAACGGAGATAGCCGAGCGCAGCGACGGTACGCCCGGGCCTCTACTCTAGACTAATTGTAACTCTAGCCGCGAGAGGGCGATTTCGCGAGAGTTTCTCGCAAGCGAATGAGGCACTGATCGGCAATAAATAGCCGAGAATTCCACGAATAAAATACGCAAATCAACCTACCAAGACTCGTCTCGGTTCAAAGGACTTATTATTTTTTTCCCGTCTTCCACACCGGTCGACAATCTTGGCGAGAAAGTTGCCGTGATTCCTATCACCGACAGCCTCTCCCAAAAAGGGAAACTGTTTCCTTCGAAACAAACCAAGTTGCTGAAGAGCGACCACCATCCATCGGGGGAAATCACCGCCAAGGAGTTGCCGAGGAACGATTACCGACGACCGTCTAACTGCTGTAGAGCAGCCCTCTTCCTGCTGAAAAGCGGAAAACCCTGCTGCAGACCAGAGCAACCTGCTGAAAAGCGGTACGTTCGAGTACCTAACTGCCGAAAGGCGGAGGGAAAGAACTCCGGCTGAAAAGCGGTCTTCCTACCTACCGACGGAGGAATTTTCGAAACGACGAGGACAACTATTCCGCATGCCGCGGGCTAAGCGTAACCAATGTTACCAGCGGCGCCTTGACGCCCGAGCGGAGGCACGCCTCGAGAGCAAGTCGGAGCAGCTCGTTCGGGACCTCAGGCCCCGGGGTATCAACTGCACCGTCCGGATCGCTCACGTCGCCACCCACGATCCGCGCCCTTGGCCCTACCAACCCCGGCTACAACCTCAGCCGAACACCATAGCCGTGGTTGGGCCAGGATTGTTCTCGCCAACCCCTCGGGACACGGAGCCGCTCGACCTACGCTTCATCCCGTATCCTCGGAGAGGCCCGATATACGTGCGACGAACCACTCCTCCCGAAATCCGGGGAGGTGGCTACGCACCGCCTATCGCCGTTACTGGGCCGGTCTCTATCCGCGCGCCCACCTACCCGCAACAGCCCGAGGCAAAAAAGGGAGCCCTACCGGTCCCAGACGCAAGCTCGTCCGGTGGGGTGATTCCGGGGGCATTCCTCGAGGTACCGGATAAACGGACCTTCCAACCTCCATCGCCACCGGTACCGAGGTGTCAACCACCACCTGACCCGTCACCAAAAGGTCTACGACACCTCTGGGAGAAGTTGTACGGGGAGCCTTCGAACCCCGACGGCGAGATCCTCCCCGAGAGTAAGCCCGAGCAACTTCCGGTGATACTCGGCAATATCCCGGAACCCACCAGCAACGCGGGACATACCGAGAGAAGGAGGAAGGCGTGTTGGTCACCGGACAGCGACCTGAGCTCCCGAAGCTCTTTGGGCCTCCTCGCGAGCGCCGCTGCCGTGTTCGAACGCGTGACCGACTCTCCGGCGCTGCCCGGTTTCGGCGAGGTCAGCTCGTTGCACGTGCTGGCGGAGGCCGCCGAGAACACCCCCAGGGCGGAGGCCTACGATCCTACTGCTCAATATACCTCCGTCTATGCAGGAGTAGGCCGACACCCGGGGGTGTTTCAGCGAGCGCCGCCGGAATACGTGCCGACGCGGCTACCCGTCGAGCCGGGAAGCGCCGAGAAGGACGAAGAGTCGGTCGGAAACACCGCCATCCATCCGCGGATATAGGCGAAAGCGCCATACCGGGTCTACAACGACCCCACGCCAATCCAGCGTGAAACGGAGACAACCGGTCTACCCGACCGTGCCCTTCGAGGGGCTAAACTGACGAGGAGAACAGGAGCGGGGTAACTCCCCGGGTTTAAACGGCCCTTATCAGGGCCAATAAAACCATTCAAACATACGCGAAACCCCCTCGCGTGCAATTATAGACGACAGAGCTTCCCGACTTATCACGTGCCTACCGGCGTGGTATTGTCAACATCTTATAGAAATTCCAATAAATAGAGTTCAAAGTTGATTTTAAAATAGTTCAAATTCTGGACCATTCATATTATTTTTCCTTCATTTTGTCCTTCGTCGGGAAATTCTTTTAGATTTGTATATATTACAATAATTGTTGTAATGGAATAAGTTTAAAACATTCTTTCGAGATTTGAATAGGAGGGAGAAATACCTCGTTTCTACTGTTGCATCACTTTCTAATCTCATCGTCTAGCAGCGCTCTTTTCTTTTGGTTTTGAGTTTCGAAACCCGGAACTTCAAAACGGATTTCTGAGAGCCATAGGCAACGTGTCGGCACGACGCGTCGTGACGGGAATTGGGCCCACCGGCGGTCGATGACCGCGGGCCTTTCCATTCATAGTTTCCCGTGCGATGGTACGGAAGAATTAACGACTTGGGATCTACGGATTTTTAGTCGATACTCGTGCCTTGACAGGTAGCGAGTTAACTCACATGGGTTGCCTTTTCCAACGCTTTGTTGTGGATGGCGCTGAGTGTCATAGACCAGCTCTAGCGCCCTTCCTTTCCCATTTTATCCTAGATCGATTTTACCTTGTCGTTAAATCTCCGACCTCTGGTTTTGGAGACAACTCTCTTGCAGATTGAGTATACCGACTGAGTTGATTAGTTAGCTCTCAGCAGAAATGGGTTATTTTTTTTTTGGTCTATGAATATTTCGGGTTATCTGACCGAATTATTAAAATTTATGTTTCCTGATTCCAGTTTTAATGAGGAAAAATAATGGACTAAACTTGAGCGTTACGCTGGACGTAACACCTCGCCCCCTTTTAAGTTGATTATTAGGAGAATCCGAATAATCGGCTTAATTTGTAGGTGGGTCTTTTGGCCGAATTTGAATTCTTAGATCTTCCTTTTAACGCGTTTTGTTCGAGTTACTGCCCTGATTATCTTTTCTCTTTCTAACTAGTTAAATCTTTGTCATTCTTTCTCCGTAAATAGTTGCTAGTCGGCATGTAACCTTTTTATGCCAATTTCTACTTGACCTACTTGCCCATGTTAACCTAAATAATTATGTTCGCAGTATTGACAAATTGCATTATTGTTGCTCTTGCGTTAGGGTGTGCCCGTTTCTCTTATTGTTTCAACTTAACGATACTTATTGTTGAGGTAGTTCTTGTTGTTGGCGTCGTAACGCCCGTCGGAAGGGACGGAGGTCGAGTTCGAGTCGTCGGGATCTACCGTGTTGTTGTCGTTCAATCCTTGGAGTCTCCCAATTAAATTGTTCGGGTTGTTGCCGTCTGTCTTGTTGGGTGCGTACATCTTTTTCGGTCAGGATAAACCAGCTCTCCTGGCCAACACGTAGCAGTAGATCGTCCTGCAGGATGTATTTGGTCCCACCTATGGTTGCTCGCTCGGTTTGTTCGGGTATTAATGCTACCCATTCGTCCAAAATACAAGACGGAACGTCCTTCCATTGTGGAGGCACATTTACTCCTGGTGTGATTTCCCAGTATGGCTCCCTTCCGTGCTTTTCGTAAGAATTGTCTGGAATGATTATTAATTGATACTGGACCATTGTCTGCGAATCATAATATGGGTTGGGTCCTTCAACCATTAAATCATTGTAACAAAATTCGTTAGTTCATTTTCATGCTTTTTTTTAAAATTAGTTTGTTACTTATTTTCCTTTGAAATGGTAGAGTGTTTTATGCTCCTTTTCCCATGCTATATTTTGTGATTATCATTGTTGTTAATATTGTTATGTATATATATTTTCTTTTTTTTCCTGTTATTATAATTTTTGTTATTGTTATTATTATTATCATCTATATGTATATATATAGATATATATATATATATATATATATATATATATATATATATATTGTGACCGCCAACTTTTTCCGAACTCCCCAAGATCGAATTTGGGCACCAACGGCGTGCTCCTCGACCGCTTTATTTATTTAATTGGGCGCCAGCCGATTACTTGCTGAATCGGCACGGTCGGAACCGATGTCCTTGGAAAAAACACGCGCTTTCTCTGCTCCGGCAGCTACAGCTAGGCGAGGGTAGAGGGGTGAGGGCGGTGAAAATTTGCTCAATCTCGCACAGAAAATAAACGAAAAATATCCGGCCAAAGCCACTCGATTTATTATGATCACACCAGAGAAACCCGCGTACAAAATCGTCCCTACTAAATTCGCCCCAGCTACTCAGTTCACCGGTTTGAATTGCTACGCGTTACAGAAAAAGAAACTGGCCCGACAAAAGAGGGGAAAAAATAATACAAGGTTAAATAATAAAAAGATCGTGCCTCAATAAATTCGGAAAAATAAAAGAAATCACATGAACAGAAATAATGAGAAAATCAATTATAAAACAATACCAAGGAAAAGTCTACGAGAAAGATAACGGGCCAGGCCTAATTCCCCTACTAATCGCAATTATCGGCCGGACCGTACCGCCGAACGCTCGTCGTCGTCGCACGAAAGGCGATCTTCCGCCGCGCACACTGACACACACAATCCCGGCGTGCAAGCTGCGCCTCGGGGAATCCCAACGAAATGAACCACAAACAACGAACCAATTTCCAGCGGCGGTCCTGAGACCGTGAATTTTTATCGCGATGCCTTTTCGTCGTCCTCAGCCGCGAATTAAGGCCTACGTTTATTAGCCCGCGCGAACTCGAAACCCGCACGCCGTGAAACACACACATACGCACTCTCCTCCGCTCTACACAAATTTCGCGCAGGCGATCTCTCCTATTTTATGGTGCCGGTACGGCGAGAGGCCGTCCAATGCCCGGCACCTATGATCCACGAAATACGATAGAAAGAAAAGACAGAAAATTCCCCGAGAAAAATAAGACAAGAAAATAAACGTTCGTCGGAAACATAAGCTAAATTTTGCCCGGGACGGAACTCCATGCCGTGATCGAGCCACGAGCACGCTCGATATAATGCGCGCAAACCAAGGATAGACCGCGTGTCCGACAATTTACACCGAAGTCAAAAGGCTTACCGCAGAAGATGGAAAAGACTGATCCGAATAACTCCCTGCCGGTACCGATTATTCCTCCGTCCGCCCAAGGTAACCGGGACAAGAAATGGTCCGTCAACGGCTCGGCACGATTGATTCTCCGCCTCGATATTTTCCACAAAGTCGTTGATTTCACCCGATAGCACGGCGAGCACACGCGTCTTATCCTCGTCGCTTCACAGAAGAGAGTCCCCGCCTAATTTTCGGAGTCGTGCTCGCCGCCTCGCTCGCGTTCTCTCTCGCTCCCCACTTTTCCCGATTTCTGTCCGGTGTCCGGTACCTGGTGCCTCTCCCGACAATGCCTACCTCGCGTAACTGAGTTGACGCGCGCGACCTATATTCGACTTCGCTGCTTATCGGCTATATGGGTCGCGCATCGAAGCTCCGGTGTCTTCCGTCGGATCGGCGGTACCGCTGGTGCCCATTGACTGCATCCATCAGGCTGCGACTGACGGAAATCCTGCGCCCAAGACAGTGCAGCGTAGACAGAAAGCCAAGCGTAAGCGTGCAAGCGTGAGAAAAGGGTAAAACCATGCTGCCGACAGTCCGTAGCGATGGTCAGCTCCGCTCCAGATGGTCCCGAAAAACAATAAAAATAAAATCCTGGGGAATTAATATTTTGTTTCCACAATAATGTTTCGCCCTAGAGATCGCCTGAGACTCCCAGCGCCATGATAGGCCCCGCGTGCTCGCCAAAACTCGTAGTTCACGAGGATCTGGAACGCGACCGAAAAATACCGCGTCACAATATATATCTTATTAACCCAAAAACAAGTTCTGTTTTTAATGAGATTATTTCCCGTGTGTTTTAACTTATTTCCCGTATGTTCCCGGGAGGATGAGATGAAAATGGGTTTTATACTCCCTTAGACCAGGGTCTCGAGAACTCCCACTGGTAATACATAATTTGAATCATTATCCATCCCAATGATGGCGTTGAGGATGCCCGGAGAGAGTATAGGGTCGTCGTATTGGTTGAGGAACGTGTTTAGTGTTACGTCCCGATCAGCAATTTTCACTCCATCTCGGTCAAGGAGAATTTTCACCCTCCCTTCACACGTTATTCGGAGATGACGCTTTATCGAGGATTTGGCCCTGTTTTGAACCTAACCTTTCGGAAAATAATTCAGAATAGGGCCTAGAGTGTATATATTTAATATTGACTGAATTTTATTCGCGGTTAAAAGTTCAGAATTTTCTGATTTTTAAGTGATGATTCTAAACTGGACAAGAAAATTCTGGATGCTAACTCTTTCTATCATACGGAACACGATACGCGGCTATCTCACTCTCTCGCGCGACACTCTCGACGCACGGCTCGCGACGACTCACCTACACACTCACTCACTGTTTCCTCCCGACCTATCCTAATACTGTAACGCACCATGATGAAACTGGAATATAATTGACCCGAACGAATATCTATTGACCACGAGAATATTTTAACCATCCAGGTTAATTATTAAATGGTGACAACTGATTATTAACAAAGGATTATTGATGAATGAATATTCAGAAGCAATGCAATTTTCAAGATGAAGATGATAACTTCCAAGACTTGGGATATGATTTAAATAGGTTTACCTCAGAATGAATGATCGAATGAATCGAATGACGAATGGATTTCCGAATCGAATTGGAACGTCCTTCCCAAATTCCAGATGAATATTCGAGTCAAAATCGAATGATGATGATCGATTTTCCAGATAACGTCCTTCCCGAAATGCCGAATATTCGAATCAGAATCGAATACTGATGATCGATTTCCGGAGACGAATGTCCTTCCCAGATTTCAACGATATAGATGAATGATTTTTGATGATGTTACGTCGCGATAATTTAATGGTAAATGAAACGGTAATTGGTCTTTTGATGATGCTCCGGGAGTTGGGGCTGGAATGCGCCAGACCGGGATAGGAGCAGAAACTATTAGGAACCTTGGTAATTATGGGAAACTATATTGGTAGGTAGCGTAGACTTACTTGATTGAGCGGTGAAACGTAGCGGGTTGGTAGACTCAGTCGATGGTAATCACCTCCGGTGAATAGGGCTCCGGTAGGTAAAGAAGGTCCCCGTTGTCCTCCGTCGTCAAAGGTTCGGCATAGATGATGGCCTGCTGGTACGGTAGAGTGCGGCGGATCGGAGTCGGCAGGTACTCGGCGATCTCGTTGTTAATGAGCGTTGGTACTTCGGACGCCGTGTCCCAGTCTCTCACCGCAGGTATAACCGGTATCACTGGTGTTTCATTTATGAATCGGGTTGCAATTCCGATTGGTCTATTCACTTTAACGTTGGTTTCTTTGTTTATTATAACGACGGGTTTCTTTAGAATTTCCGTTGCTATAATCGTGGGTTTTACCGACACTGACTTTACTGCTATTAATTCGGCAGCCGCGCGTAATAATCTTTTATACACTGGTATATTATGAGTTTTCGTACGAGGCGGATTGCCAAATGCGCGTGCTTTCGCGCGCCTTTCTTGAAATTTTTGTCCTCCTCGGCGTCTACCCATGGAGCGAATAGTTTTCTTATTTAATGAACGGTAACGGTCGTTGATTAGGGTTTTTACGAGAGGAGGGAAGTGACTGTTTCAACGTGCTTGTTAGGAGACACTGTGTGATACAGTCAGATCCAACGCCAGGGTGCTAATTGTGAGGCACAACCAGGTGTTGGAGTAAAAAGGGATTATGATAAGACACCGGGGTGCTAACAGTGAAGCACGGCCAGGCGCTTAGAGGAGAAGGGATTTCGGTAAAACACCAGGAATGCTAGTAGTGAAGCATTAACCAGGCGTTAGGGAAGAGAGGGTTTTAATGAAATACCAGAGTGCTAGTAGTGAAGCTCAAACTGGTATATAAAAGGAGAGAGGATTAATTGGCAATCAACAACAGATAACCGTGATTAAATTTATCCGTAAAGACTTGTAATAGGTTAAATTTCGAGAATAACACTCACGTTATTTGTATAGGTAAAAATCGGTTATATTGTCTCCGAAAAGTATATATATGTATGCTTTCACAAAAATGAAGTTAAAACGAATTAAAACTAAGAACGAAATTATACACGTATTTAACTGAGTTGGGTGTCACTCGGAGTTACCCAGACTGAGCAAAAGGAAAATGTGAGATAATATATGTTTGCGACCGAGAGGGCAATTTGTTGCGCTCGTGAAAAACACCACAGTGCTGAAGGTCTGTGGGGACCCTTTTCGGGTCTTTCTGACTTGACGGAGCAACCAGCCTATTGGCTAGGAGAAGACTCAGCCCCAATGCGGAGGCAGGACCGGCTTATATAGGCGGTTTCCATTTTGCTCAGTGTGGAAGGGGAAAAGAACACACTGGGCTGTTTTACCCCTCCATGTAGTATCCATAAAATATTTAAAGAGTACATAAGAAATAATTATTCAGTCGAGTCTACAAAGAGTTATATATTGTTAACTGTGTGTTTTGGTTCATATTTTGTTGTGATTAGTATTTAAAAATGAAGAAAATATTAAATGCCCATGCCGCGGCTATTAACTCTGCAAGAATATAACAAATGCATGGTTCTGTATTATTAATTTTAAAATCATTCTAATTCGCATGAAATTACTAGATGAAAACGTGATTAGACTCGCCTGATACGTATATATATATATATGAACTAATACAATTATCTATTTAATTCCAATTTTATAAAGTAACTTATATACCAAAATCTAAGTAACCTATACATAATATATTGTAACCGCTTTTTCCCAACACCAGAATTTGCCCCAATCGAGACGGCTACAAAACTCGTCTCACTCGGCCTTAAGGGCGCCAGCCGCGGGAGCGCGAGCTCTCGCGACAAAATTTTAATTTTAAGAGCCGAACGAGAGACGAGAGCGACCCGGTGTCGCTCAGCCTTGGGAATGGTAGAGGGGGTGGTTCGGTTACCTCCGCGAGGAGGAAACAGAGATCGACACGAAATGTACGGGAACTCCAAAAGATATTTTATTTTAGCGAATATCGGGAGCGTGGTCGAGAAGCGACTAGCAGGCACGCTCGTTCCCTTTATAACCCAAAAATCTTTACAATAAACGATAACAATAATCCGTAACTTTATTCGGTAACACAGCTTCGGTAATATACGGTCGGCGACAGACAATGTTCGGAATCTCGACGCTCGCGGATCAGACGACAAACGTGGATCGCAGCCACGGTACCTTTCGTAACAGGTATTTCTTATATTAGCCCGATCGCAGCGGGAGTACGCGGAATCTCGGAAAAATCGAAACGGAATATATAATACGAAAATGGGAAAAGAAACAAATCGGAAAAAGAAATATAGAATAATAAATCGGAAAAAGAAATAAGTCGGAAAAGAGAAATATAGAATCGGAAAAGTTAAATTAGGAATTAATAGCAAGAGAATTTAGATAAGCTCAAACGAACTTAAAGTATGGACTCGCACGAGGCGCAAACTATTGGGTGAGATAAAAGATTAACCGAGAACCTTCCAGGCAAATTATCTAACGGAAACTAGTCGGAGTTGAAGAACATGGATTTTACTGGATTTTTACCCGAGAACGAATTCCGCGTTTCGCGCGCGAAGGCGTGCCGTCCCCACGATAACGAGTCGAGTTTGCTCTATTCTACTCTAGCCTCAAACCGAACACGTACGACGATCTCACCGGTTTACGTTGCAGTTGCGGGAGCTTCTCGATTTGTCCTCGGTCAGAAGTCCCACTTCGCGGATGGCAAGATGCCGGTATTCTCGCGAGACGTTAAGCACGGATCGGCAGCGGTCACGACGTCCTTCCTTCTCGGGAGCCTACGATTGAGTCCCCGAGAGAAGTAACGTTCTCGCGATCGCGGGTCCTTTTTCCCCCACCCTATGCCTATCTTCGTATCGCCCTCTGCTCTATTTGTCCGTTTTCCCCGAATTATCGAGATCTCGCGCGGTTCTTTGAATTTCTTCGCGTTCGTGGTAACGTGAACGCGAAGGATCGAGTACGCTCGTGGTGGGAGGTAACTCCACGGGCGTCGGCGCGCACAGGCACGGGAACTTCGGTGAGACGAGCGAGGTGACGGCGTAGCGACGAGCCGGACGCCGTAGATCTCTGTAGCTGGTGGCTCGTCGTGTCGAGGCGGCTTCGGAGGGTGGAGGGCCCGTTGTCGGTAAGGTCGCGCGCTACCTCGGTAGCGGTGCGGCTGAACGGCGGGCGACGTGTCGAGGTGCCGGCCGTGTGTGACGATGGCGAGGTCGATAGCGAGGCTCCAGCCTGCTGACTGTGGCTGGCTGCGGCGAGATCGGTAGCAAGGCTCCAGCCTGCTGTACGTTGCTGGAAGACGTTGAGATGTCCTTGCGGCGGTTACGACCGCCGTACGCTCGAGAGAAATTTGACCGGAAAACAAAATAAAGCTCGAAATTAATCGCGGGAACGGTTCGCTCGCGATTGACCCTGTCTGTTCGCCTGGAAGGGACTCTTCCCGGGAGAATGAATGCCGTGTGCCGTGCCGATACACGCGAGAGTCGGAGATTTGGCTCTCTTTGTGACGGGAGCAGAAAAGCCCCGTCACAACTCCTCCCCCCCTACGGTAAGGCCGTCCTCGGCCGTATGAGACCGTGGTACAGCTCGGGAGGCAACAATGAAATAACTTTCGGGAGACGGCAAACCTTCGTATGGGCGAGCAGACATGGTCGCGGCGTGATGGAACAGCATGCTTAATAATTTCTTGTTAGCGAATCCGGGATCCGTGAGCGGATCCGAGCAGAGCATGCAGAGACATTGGACGAGTATAACCACAATTACCTGTTCCTTTTCCCACTTTCCTCTCACTACCGTACGGTACTCGATCCCGGGGATGGGGTGAGGAATCGTGGTAAATGAGTCGGTATCTCGGTGAAATAATTATTTATTTATCGTCTTTTGGGGTGAGGTTGGTCGAAAGCTACGATACATCGCCTCTAATGGGTGACAGAAGAGCGAGGAAGGAAGGAGGAAGGGGAAGGAGGAGGAAAAAAAAATAAATAATGGAAGGGACTAAATATAAGAGAGAACACTGTAAATAATGAAGCGGTCGACGTCGATATCTGGTCGGTCCTACTGGTCTTCTCCTCGGCGGGCGTTCGCGGGAGCTGGCTTTCGGTCCTCCTGGACCCGGCGGAAGCCTTCGGCGGCTCGTCGTTTTTGGACCGTGAGGCAGCCCAGGCTCCTCCAGTGCGCCGCGCATCGGGGGCATTGATTGACGCGGACCCCGATTTTGCCGCAAACATAGCAGATGTCTGTATCGGTGCGCTTCGGGAGGGTACACTCTCGTCGGTCGTGGCCTTCTTCCCCGCAGTTCCAGCAGTTGCGGCTGCGGTCGACGGGCTCCGGGCGGGGCAGTACCGGTGGTGGAGGCCTTTGCGGTCTCGCTGTCGGCGCCGGCATCCACGGGCGAGTCTTGGCGGCTCGTTCGGGCTTTGGGACCGCTCCAGTCGCCGCGGTCGGCGGGATCCACTCGTACTCGGTGCGCGGGGGGGCTCCTCCCCACGGGTAGACCGTTACCGGGCGCATCCCCGGTTCGGCTGGACGGACAGCAGGCTCCTCCGCGGGCTGGGCCGGTGGCGTGGGTCTTGGGGCCTCCGGCTCAGCGGTTTCCGGGGCCGTCGGCGAGTCGGGCGGCGTATCGGCGGCCTCCGGTCGCCCCATGGGAGCTGTTTCGGGGACGCGGTAGGCCTCAATCTCCTCCCAAACGCTCCAGCGGTCGACCGGGCGCTCGGCGACGGGAGCGGGTGACTCGCCTCGAGTCGTCGACGGGATCTGGGGGTCTGGTGTCGTCGGCGGCGTCCCTGTGCCGATCCAGCGTCGTCCTCTCCAGGATCCTCGTCCGCTCAGTGACATCGTCGTCCGGTATCTCCTGTAATGGTGGAAAGTACGAGCGTAAGTCTTTTATGGCTACGATATGTATTTTTCGAGTCTGAGGGTCCTCGATCTCATAGACCCCCGGAGAGAGTACCGTGCGGACTCGAAAGGGTCCCTCGAATCGCTTGAACAGTTTGGCTGCTTGGTTTTGGGCGGCCGAGGATAAAATTCGTTGTCGTCTCAATACGAGATCTCCCACGTCGAAGGTCAGCTCTCGATGGTGTTTGTTGTATTGAGCGGCTTGCCGCTGGTAGGCTTCTTCGAGGTCGTGCGAGACCTTTACGCGTACGTTTTCGAGATCGCGCATTCGCTCAGATCATTCGTCGAGCGGTAACGGGAGGATTTCGACGTCTCCTTCTTCGCGACGACGATAAAAATTATGCGGTTTGGGTTCACGACCGAAATTCAGGTACGCGGGCGTATTGTTTATCGACGAGTGAACGGCGGTATTAAAGGCGAATCGGAATTCGGACAGGTGTTCGTCCCACGCACGGTGATCGTTCTCGATGAACGACACGATCATTGTTTTTAATACGCGATTGACTCGTTCGACCCGATTTGCCTGCGGGTGATACGGTGGCGTTCGCGAGATGTGGATTCCCCGGTCGGTAACTAACGCGTTCAGGTGATTATTCGCGATCTCGGTACCGTTGTCCGTTAACAAAACTTGAGGAGTTCCCCATCGCGAAAATATTAACTCCTCGAGAGCTTCGCCGATTTTCTTCCCGTTCGCTTTTCGTAGCGGACAACATTCTACCCACTTCGTGAACAGATCTTGTATCACGAGAACGTACGCGCAACCCGAATGGCTTTTCGGTAGCAGGCCCCTAATATCGGCCGCGACGACTGTCCAGGGTTCGTCGACGATGCGACGACCCATTAACCCGATGGGCGGTAGCTGTTCTGCCTTTGTGCGTTGACATACGCCGCAGTGACGTACGTGGCGAATCACGTCGCGAATCA
Organism: Stenichneumon culpator; assembly: GCA_964017025.1. Taxonomy (NCBI): domain Eukaryota; kingdom Metazoa; phylum Arthropoda; class Insecta; order Hymenoptera; family Ichneumonidae; genus Stenichneumon; species Stenichneumon culpator. The sequence continues at coordinate 19,456,545 of OZ024771.1, forward strand.
TTCCGGGCCAGAAATACGAATTAAAAATTCGGGCGTACGTTTTATCGACGCCGAGGTGTCCTGCCTGCGGCGCGTCGTGATTTTCGCGGAGTACGTCCGGACGGAAGGCCTGGGGGACGACGAGTTTCCACTCCGAGTAATCACCTTTCGGTAACACTCGGCGTTTCGTACGGCGGTGAACGTAAAGCCGATTCTCGATTATCTTCCAGTTCGGAAATCGGTTAGGCGCGGTCGCGACAGCGTGTATTTTCCTCGCGTACCAGCGATCGGCGAGAGCGTCGATCGGTTCGCGTTCTACTAGTTCTCCCCCCGTAATGCCTGCTACGAGAGCGAGTGCTGCGAGATCGACGGTATCGGGAACGTTTTCGGCCGACGGAGGTTGGCCCTCGAACATCCGAGAAAGGGCATCGGGTACGTGATTTAGCGCACCCTTTCGATGCACCACCTCGAAATCGTACTGGGCGAGTTGTAAGGCCCAGCGCGCTAGTCTCCCGGCGGGATCTTTCAGGGTCTGGAGCCATCGAAGGCTGTGATGGTCCGTGATTACCGTGAAACGGTAACCTTCGAGGTATGCTCGGAATTTGCGGATGGACCAAAGGATGGCCAAGCATTCCTGTTCCGTCGTCGAATAATTTCGTTCGGCTGCGGAAAGCGCTCGACTCGCGTACGCGATCGGGTGCTCGGCGCCATCGATCGACTGTGTTAGCACGGCGCCTAACCCGCTCATACTCGCGTCGGTCTGTAGCGTGAACTTTGCGTTAAAATCAGGACACGAGAGGGTTGGCGGATTCACGAGAGCTTCGCGTAATTTTTCGAACGCCTGTTGTTGTTCGGATCCCCACACCCACCGCTGGCTCTTCTTCGTGAGCTTCGTAAGCGGTGCCGCGATCTCCGCGAAATGGGGAACGAACCGGCGATACCACGAGGCCATACCGAGAAATCGTCTCAACGGCTTTATACTCGTGGGCGGGGGAAAATTCCGTATCGGCTCGGTCTTTTCAGGGTCGACCTGTAGACCGTGGCGGTTTACGCGGAAGCCGAGATATCGCACCTCCGGACAGCAAAACTCGCATTTGTCCGGGTTAATTAGTAGGCCCGCGCCCGTGAGGGTGTCGAATACGCGTTTAAGCCACGCGAGATGCTCCTCGAAGGTCTTGGTTACGATGATAATATCGTCGAGGTACGCGAACGCGTGAGGCTCCATGTCCGGCCCGATCAAGCGGTCTAAAAGACGTTGGAAGGTCGCGGGAGCATTCGTTAAACCGTACGGCATACGCGTGAATTGAAAGAGACCGCGCTGTGGTACGGTAAACGCCGTGATCTCTCGCGACTCCGGGCTTAGCGGGATCTGATGGTGAGCCTGGCTCAGGTCGAGAGTCGAAATATATTTGGCCGAACGCAACCGATCGAGAATTTGGTTCATGTACGGGAGCGGATAGGCGTCCTTTTTCGTGACCCCGTTAACCTTTCGAAAATCGAGGCAAAACCGGTAGGTGTGATTCGGTTTTCGCACCATCACGATCGGTGTAGACCAGTTGCTACTCGAGGGTTCGATGACTCCGGCCTCGAGCATCCGGTCAACCTCGGCATTCATGGCGTCGCGAATTATCGGGGTTACGGGATAATACCGTTGTTTAATCGGCGCGCTATCCCCGACGTCGATGTGATGGGCGATCAAATCGGTGCGGCCCGGCGCAGCGCGAAGCTTCGGGAGCTCGAGGCTCAGAAAAGTCGAGAGCCGCTCGCTCTCACTACGCTCGAGATCGGAAATGCCGAGAAGAATATTTGCGTGCGCGGCCGAGTCGCTTCCCATAAATTTAAATTCGCGAGAACTATCGCCGCTGAAACTCCATACGCGCCGAGCGTGATCGACGACGATCTCGAAAATACTGAGGGTGTCTAAGCCGAGTAGTAAGGGTACCGGTAAGGACGGAAATACGCGAGCTACGATGGGCCGCTCGCGTTCCTCGAGTGTCACGGTAAGGTCGATTTCCTCGTCGCACGTAATTTGACCTCCGTCGGCGATAGTCGCGGAAGCTGGTGGTACGCTCCGGGGAAGATATCCCAACTCGGTAGCGATGGCGAGTCCCCCTCTGCCGAGGTACGTGCTCGTAGACCCGCTGTCTACGATCGCTGGCACGAGGTGTGCCCCTAGTTTTACCACGACGAGTAGCACCATTTTATTACGCGAGCTTCGAAGCGGACTGCAGAAATATTCCGTTAATAATTTTGGAAAATCCGGGAAATCATTTAAAGTCGGGAACGCGTTCGAGGAATTCGGTATCGATCTTTCGGGAGCCCCCGTCGCGTTCACGGGTGGCTCCGGGACGCGTTTCCCGAACACTCATGATCGTCTGTGGTTCGCGCATCCCTTTTCCCGCATCGGTAACAAAAGACGGTTTTCGGAGCGAGGCATCCGATCGATCGATGTCCCTCTTTCCCGCAATTCCAGCAGGTCAACTCTTTCTTCGCGCCGGCGTCGCGTGTCCCGGTTCGTCCCGGCGTGGGTGAGCGGGGAGCTACCGAACGGTATTCCCCCGGCGGCGTTTTCGACCGCGGCGCGGGAGATCTGGCCCGATCCCGTTCGTCGGGATAATGTACGCGTCGTGTCGCCGAATCGGAGCGCGAAGATGGTTGACGCCCGTTGTACTGAGGGGCCGACCGGCCTGGCGATTGGTACCGCGAACGCTCATCCCGCCTGTCCTCCCGTCGATCCGGTGTGCGCGCTCGATAATTGTTCCGATCGTCGCCCCTCTCCGGAGTGCGACCGCGGTAACCCGGTCGATCGGCGGAGGGTGATCGTTCCCCCCTACGCGCGTCGCGAGAGTCTGGACGTCGCGAGCGCTCGGAGCTGGGCGCGCGCGCCTCCCCGAAAACCGCGTAATTCGCATCGCTGCGTCGCTGATATGAACGCGACGGCCGGTACGCGAGATCGGGGAAGGCCGATCGTTCCGGCGGTGGAGGCGGCTGATAATACCGATCAGCCTGGTAACTGCGCTCCACCCATACCGCGATGCGTTCGAGATCGGTGAACGAATGAAAATCGTTGCGCCGAATCGCGATTTGTAACCGCGGTAACATATTTCGATGCGCGTAATCTAGTTGTTCGCGTAACGAGAACGGCGGAACTACTCGGTCGAGTAACGCTCGGAGACACGTCAGAAAATCCACGGTATCTTCCCCCTCTCCCTGGGTACGGCGTAATAATTCCTCGCGAAGCGTGAATTGTAGATCGGGATCGCCAAACCGAGCCAGAAAAGCATCCTCGAATTCCCGATAGCTTCGAATACGCGTTCGCTCTCCGCGGTACCACGTGAGCGCGATCCCTGTCATAACGAGGGGTACACAGGGGAGTAGATCGGTGTCCGAGATCGGTACGATTTCGCGCGCTTCCTCGATGCGCGTGAGGAAGCCCAGGGCGTCCTCCCCCCTTCGACCCGAGAACCGCAGGTCCCACTTTCGCAATAAGTCGGCAACTGAACGCGAATTATTAAGTCCCGAATAATTCGGCGTGTATTCGCGTGTCCGTACGGGAGATGAATGGCCTTGAGGCGGAGGAAATTCCCGGTCGAAATTATTATGGGACGGAGTATATTATGGGACGGTTAGTATCGCATTCACAGGCGGGGGTGCCTGGTCGTTTCGGGGCACGGTATTCGCGAGAGGTGGCCCGTTATTATTCGGTGGGGCACGAGTATTATTACCGACATTCGCGACTGCTCCTGCCGGATCGAGAGAAACTAAAAGGCTCGACAAGAGTCGGTCCCGCAACTCGTTCGTTTCCCCAACGATCGAGAGTCCGGGCTGTTGCAGCTCGGTACGGAGACGATCAGCTGACAGGTCGATCTCGTGAACCGTCTCCATGGGCCCCGTGTCACTTGTGCCATGCGCCATCCCGATACTCGCGAGAGACGAAGTCCGTGTGGCCTCGGCGCGACCCGAAATTACCCGAACGCGCGACTGTCGTAGCTCACGCGGGAGCTCGAAATCGGTTCCGTTGACCCTTACCCCCACTCACACTCGCGGACACTTGCACTCGCGAGCACTGTAACGCGAACGCGACACTTCCGATGACAGGTCGCGGTACTTTACGCGCAATGATCGCGAGAGGATTTTATTGGCGGCTTTCCCTTGCTTCTGTAATTGTTATCCTCTGTAATGGTTAACAACAAAAAAAAATAAAAAAATAAATAAATGGGCAGACAGTCGGAGGAAAAGAAAGGAAAGGAAAAAAAAAACGAAAGAGAAAACGGGAAAAAAAAGGGAAATAGAAGTATCACAGGAAAAAAGAATGTAGAAAGAAAATTTAATAATTAAACGAAAGAAAAGAATTAATAACCAAAAAAAAAATTTTATAATAACCAATAACAAAAAAAAACTGATGATAAAAGGAATTAAATCGAAAAAAAGAACCGAGCAAAGCAAAAAAAAAAAAAAAAAGGAAAAAAAAAATAGGAAAGAAAAGAAAAGAAAGACAAGAGAATGAATAGATCAATTTAAGAGATGAAAGAAAATTGAGGAAAGAAGTTACCGGGGGCGAAACGAAAGGTGAAGAGAAAAGAAAGGAGAAGAAAGAGGAAAAAAAAATAATCACATAGATTTTAAGTTACCGACCCGATGGGAGTCGGTAAGGTAGGACACGACGGCTGCTCGCTGTCCCGGGAGCACGTGCTCACGGTGCCCCGAGAGCTGTCGCAAGTCAGCGGCCCGCAAAAGGAAAATACATATAAGAATAACGATCCCGAATAATTCGGGCTTCCCGAGATTTTATTTCTCGAGGAATATTTCTCGCAAGCACGGCAATTCGGAAACGATATTATACTCGACAAGGCCGCTGCTACCGAGTCGAGAGCGTAAACACGGGAGCCCCGAGCCGGAACGGCCGACCTCTTGTTTGGAGAGAGACAGCGATAGCGGCTCGACGGTACCCGGGCGTACGGCGCGTATGCGATCGTCGCGAAAACCGACGATCGTTGTACGAAATATTTGCCACTTTATTCGCTCACGGGAAATGTTCCTCGTTGTACAGGGATAGTAGGATGTTATAAGAGAGGATGAATCGTTACCTGGTGTTACTGTAATCCGAAAATCCTCCTTGCGTCCTTCACACGAGAGCGTAGCACGCTGCGGTGTAGCGTAGCACGTGTTCACTCACAACCACACAGCAGCGTACTGAGCGTCTAACGACGGCCGAGTCGCGCTCGTGCGGTTTCGGCTACGCTCGGGAACGCTGCTCGCCTCGCCGGTTTCGGCGACGACGGTCAAAACAAAGTATAGAAACGGACAATGACAAAACTCATGCAAACAAATATCAATCACCCCAATACCCAACTTATCTCACACAGGTAGCGAGAGCTTCGACCCGCACAAAGTCGTTCGCGCGTCCCCGATATTTTCTATTTCGCTCTGGCTGTTATCTCTGTTTCCCCTGGGGCTAATTTTCGCGGATTTTTACGTAAATAAATTTAACGCCGTGGGCCCCACGTTGGGCGCCAAATTTGTAACCGCTTTTTCCCAACACCAGAATTTGCCCCAATCGAGACGGCTACAAAACTCGTCTCACTCGGCCTTAAGGGCGCCAGCCGCGGGAGCGCGAGCTCTCGCGACAAAATTTTAATTTTAAGAGCCGAACGAGAGACGAGAGCGACCCGGTGTCGCTCAGCCTTGGGAATGGTAGAGGGGGTGGTTCGGTTACCTCCGCGAGGAGGAAACAGAGATCGACACGAAATGTACGGGAACTCCAAAAGATATTTTATTTTAGCGAATATCGGGAGCGTGGTCGAGAAGCGACTAGCAGGCACGCTCGTTCCCTTTATAACCCAAAAATCTTTACAATAAACGATAACAATAATCCGTAACTTTATTCGGTAACACAGCTTCGGTAATATACGGTCGGCGACAGACAATGTTCGGAATCTCGACGCTCGCGGATCAGACGACAAACGTGGATCGCAGCCACGGTACCTTTTGTAACAGGTATTTCTTATATTAGCCCGATCGCAGCGGGAGTACGCGGAATCTCGGAAAAATCGAAACGGAATATATAATACGAAAATGGGAAAAGAAACAAATCGGAAAAAGAAATATAGAATAATAAATCGGAAAAAGAAATAAGTCGGAAAAGAGAAATATAGAATCGGAAAAGTTAAATTAGGAATTAATAGCAAGAGAATTTAGATAAGCTCAAACGAACTTAAAGTATGGACTCGCACGAGGCGCAAACTATTGGGTGAGATAAAAGATTAACCGAGAACCTTCCAGGCAAATTATCTAACGGAAACTAGTCGGAGTTGAAGAACATGGATTTTACTGGATTTTTACCCGAGAACGAATTCCGCGTTTCGCGCGCGAAGGCGTGCCGTCCCCACGATAACGAGTCGAGTTTGCTCTATTCTACTCTAGCCTCAAACCGAACACGTACGACGATCTCACCGGTTTACGTTGCAGTTGCGGGAGCTTCTCGAGTTGTCCTCGGTCAGAAGTCCCACTTCGCGGATGGCAAGATGCCGGTATTCTCGCGAGACGTTAAGCACGGATCGGCAGCGGTCACGACGTCCTTCCTTATCGGGAGCCTACGATTGAGTCCCCGAGAGAAGTAACGTTCTCGCGATCGCGGGTCCTTTTTCCCCCACCCTATGCCTATCTTCGTATCGCCCTCTGCTCTATTTGTCCGTTTTCCCCGAATTATCGAGATCTCGCGCGGTTCTTTGAATTTCTTCGCGTTCGTGGTAACGTGAACGCGAAGGATCGAGTACGCTCGTGGTGGGAGGTAACTCCACGGGGGTCGGCGCGCACAGGCACGGGAACTTCGGTGAGACGAGCGAGGTGACGGCGTAGCGACGAGCCGGACGCCGTAGATCTCTGTAGCTAGTGGCTCGTCGTGTCGAGGCGGCTTCGGAGGGTGGAGGGCCCGTTGTCGGTAAGGTCGCGCGCTACCTCGGTAGCGGTGCGGCTGAACGGCGGGCGACGTGTCGAGGTGCCGGCCGTGTGTGACGATGGCGAGGTCGATAGCGAGGCTCCAGCCTGCTGACTGTGGCTGGCTGCGGCGAGATCGGTAGCAAGGCTCCAGCCTGCTGTACGTTGCTGGAAGACGTTGAGATGTCCTTGCGGCGGTTACGACCGCCGTACGCTCGAGAGAAATTTGACCGGAAAACAAAATAAAGCTCGAAATTAATCGCGGGAACGGTTCGCTCGCGATTGACCCTGTCTGTTCACCTGGAAGGGACTCTTCCCGGGAGAATGAAAGCCGTGTGCCGTGCCGATACACGCGAGAGTCGGAGATTTGGCTCTCTTTGTGACGGGAGCAGAAAAGCCCCGTCACAATATATATATATATATATATATATATATATATATATATATATATATATATATATATATATATTTCTCTCTTTTATTTTTAAAGCTTCTTACCGATTATGTGGATAATTCTTGTTCCAACTACTCCTAATTTATCCCATATTGTAATGTGTTTGTGTAGTGATATTCTCGTGAATAAAAAGAAATGGAATATATATATATATATAAAAACAGTATGTTAGTCTATACTCGGATATTATTCTATTTGACGAATTTACTTAGTGCGCGAGGTGATACCTACACGGCTTAAATCTAAAGTGATATCGACGGCGTTTCCTAGTATGATTTAAATATATTCTATAGTTAGTGTAATTATAATGATTATGGTGAGGTTTCAACCGGATGTTTCTTCAGATGGTCGCTTCTTTCTTGTACTGTTGTTGCCCATATTCTTCGTGGCGGAGTGATGTAAAGGTTTGCCCGTGGAGAAGAGCGGTTGCGAATTGGTATTATTGTACCGATCAGCTCTGGCCGTAGATGATAGTCGTCTCATGCGCAGTCTGGGTTCTATGATGGTACGTCAGGGGAGATGAGTGTTCCGGTCCTTCTTGTCTCGGGCGATTTTTTCCATGGATGGGATGGATATTAGCGGCCTTTGCTATTAGTCCAGTAGGGTTCCTTCCATTCGAGAATAGGTAGTGTAACATCACCTTCGGGAATAGAGTACTTATTAATGTACTGTCAATAGTTCGGCGAGAGTTAGTAAGGGTTAGTGAGCAGGATATCTTAGCTTATATATTAGGTTATTCTTCGATCTTTTCTTTATGTAAAGAAAAATTATATCATGTTAATTAGGTTTATTCGATTATAAGTGACCGACTAATTCTCCCACTCGTCTTGTGTCCCGGACATGCTCTTCTCTTGCTGAGTGACATGACTTATATTTATCTTCATGTCCCTTTCCTCTTCCTTCTTCTGGTTTATTGTTATAATTGTTACTATTTTCCCATTACTGTCATTATGATGATGATTATTATTATTATCGATCTTTATTTACCTTATGTATATAGATATGTTTATTTATTTATTTTATTATTAATATTTATTGCTATTATTATATATATATATATATATTATTATTTTTATTTTTTTTTAATTTATTTTTTATTATTAATATTATTATTGTTATTGTTATTTTTACAGTTGTTTCCTGGTGTTCTCATATTTCCTTCCAGGTGTTGTCGATCAGAGGCTTGGTGTCGAACTTTTGTTTTTAATAATGAGAATTACTAAATTCGTTTTAGACATACCATCTTTTTTCGCTTTCCTTGCCTTTTATTTTCGTAAGTATCCCATCTTCAACTCTCTCTTCCTTTTTCATACGAGGGTCTCCTTCGGGGAGTCGCACTCGACGTACTCGTCGTCCTTGATTCCAAGTATTTCTCGTACTTCTTCTCGGGTAAATTTGGGAATTTGGGAGATACGTTCGCTCTTGCTTAACATAATCACATCCTCTGGTGTGTCGGGTTCGGGTGATGATGGGAGCGAAGTGCGGCTTCCTGCTTCCTTCTTGGCATGATCTTTATCTTTTATGAAGAAGTGTTGTTCCGAGTAAAGTATTTGCTCAGGGCGTTGGTTCAACGGCATTACGGTGTCGTCGATCCATCGGTAATCCACTTGCCCCAAGGTGATAGGTTGTCCATAGTTGGTTGACAATTTCTTGCGGTATTGGTCAAGGCCATCTCTGGTGAGGAGTCTCCACTCCGGAGGTACCCAAACACTTTGCTTTTCTTCAGATGATAATGCAACGGTGATTGGCCAATAGCAGATTAAACGATCCAGTCCCAGGGAAGGGGGTAGAGGAGGACGATTTACGGTTATCGGGAGATTTTCTCCATTCACCAATTTTATAGGCGAAGCATACCAGTGAGATACGGCCTCCTGGTAGGCCGGCCAGCCGTTCTGTCCATGAAGCGGCACGCTGTGATAGTCTTGCCCATGTGGAAGTAATATGCCTCCTCTCCAATGGTACGGTACTTGTCCAAGGACGATGTCTTCGTAGGGGTGTGCTCGTAGTTCTTCGACCCACTCCTTTAGTCGTTCGGGTAGGATCGCTCTCCATTCTGGTGGTACCCATACTTCGATAGTTTTTTCCGCCATCGGTACATGGAAGGAGATTTTCCAATAACAATATAATCTAGAAGTTCCGGGCACAGGCAATGTAGGTCTGACGACGTTGGTTCGGATGTTTAGAATTTCAGCTGGAGCCATATGACTTGAAGACCTGTTCTTTTTGGCAGTGTCTATTCGCACCAACCTGTATATCCACGGTACCGTGGATTCACGGTAAATTCCGGTGAAATCACGGTAGTTTACCGTGGATACACGGTAAACGCCAAAACAAATTATCTACACCATTTACCGTGTCTACAAAATTATCTACATGATAAAAATCCCTAGATTAACCCGTGGATATACGGTACCGTGACTGCAAGAAAATCTACGGTAAGTACATATGAATGGTTGCGTCTCTAAGAAGATTAGGTGCACATTTACCGTGACTTAAGACATTGGTTCTAGAAATTTTCGTCGATTGTTGCACCGACAGTAAATATCCTTATATCCACTCGCTTTCTATACTTAACTGTACTTATTATTAAGGTGCTAATCGACTAAATTAAGAAATTGGTATTGGTGCGGTTGCTACACAATGAAATGACATTATTTAATCAGTGGCAACATTAACTTGCGGTCACGCAGTACCTATCGATCTTCCGAAGGAATGTACGGTCTCGCTTACGATGGGGACTCAGGCTTGCGACCACGGTAAATTTACCGTGGCTGTCAATCGTTCCATTTCATCTATCTCGACTCATTGAAAAAATTCGTAAATAGCAGGTTGATGAAAATAATTAAATTAATAAGGTCGATGATTGACCGAATTATGGACTTCAGATCTTGATCAGAATATTCGGTCGTCGGTAGAAACAGCTTGCAGCCACGGTAAGCTTACCGTGGCTCCAAGAAGTTATGCCTCATCGATCTTTACCCGTTTATGACCGTTATTAATTAAGTAGACATTAACATGTTAATCAATAAATGTACCCCATTCACGGAGTACCTATCGATCTTCCGAAGGAATGTACGGTCTCGCTTACGATGGGGAATCAGGCTTGGGACTACGGTATATTTACCGTGGATGTTAATCGTTCCGTTTCTTGTATCTCGACTCATTGAAAAAATCCGTAAATAGCAGGTTGATGAAAATAATTAAATTAATAAGATCGATGATTGATCGAATTGTGTGCTTCAGATCTTGATCAGAATATTCGGTCATCGGTAGCAACAACTTGCAGCCACGGTAAGCTTACCGTGACTCCAAGAAGTTATGCCTCATCGATCTCTAACCGTTTATGACCTTTATTAATTAAGTAGACATTAACATGTTAATCAATAAATGTACTCCATTCAGGGAGTATCTACCGATCGTCCGAAGGAATGTACGGTCTCGCTTACGATGGGGAATCAGGCTTGCGACCACGGTAAATTTACCGTGGCTGTTAATCGTTCCGTTTCGTGTATCTCGACTCATTGAAAAAATCCGTAAATAGCAGGTTGATGAAAATAATTAAATTAATAAGATCGATGATTGACCGAATTGTGTACTTCAGATCTTGATCAGAATATTCGGTCATCGGTTGCAACAGCTTGCAACCACGGTAAGCTTACCGTGGCTCCAAGAAGTTATGCCTCATCGATCTTTACCCGTTTATGACTTTTATTAATTAAGTAGACATTAACATGTTAATCAAGAAATGTACCCCATTCACGGAGTACCTGTCGATCTTCCGAAGGAATGTACGGTCTTGCTTACGATGGGGACTCAGGCTTGCGACCACGGTAAATTTACCGTGGCTGTTAATCTTCCGTGTCATCTATCTCGACTCATTGAAAAAATCCGTAAATAGCAGGTCGATGAAATTAATTAATTTAATGGGATCAATGATGGACCGAATTGTGGACTTCAGATCTTGATCAGAATATTCGGTCATCGGTAGCAACAGCTTGCAGCCACGGGAAGCTTACCGTGACTCCAAGACGTTATGCCTCATCGATCTCTACTCATTTATGACCTTTATTGATTAAGTAGCATTTAACATCTTAATCAGTAAATGTACCCCATTCACGGAGTACCTATCGATACCTTTATTGATTAAGCTGCAATTAACAGCTGTGACGGAGTAGTGTACCCCATTCACGGAGCATAGAATATCGGACAATATTGTAACGATGATAAATGTACCGTGGCTGTCGTTAATTCTCCCACGTTAATCTTCATACCACGCCGTAATCTTCACACAACGCGTTCCACAACTTTATAAAGTGGCCACCGAGTCATCAATGCCAGCACATTAAGAGATACTTTAACCCTGACATCATATGGATATATTGTTAGTATCAGGGTGTTTAATTTGTGAACACGAATCATTAATGTAATGTATCTTCGTAAAGTTCAAAGTTTTCCTTCAACTTTAGAACACAAACAGTGTCGACCTGACAACTCTTGTCATTTTCCATAGTTGTTATACGCGGTATCATTGGTTATAGAAATATTAATCAATCATTATCACATTTTTCCAAAGTATTTGCTATACTGGTAGTTTTTTATTTACATAGAAAACAGATGTTACAGAAGCAGAAAACCGATCTTACAGAAAACCGGATTACTTGTTGTAATATTCTATATGCTTTTTACCACTTATCTAAATGCCTTATTTACTTATGTGCATTTCAGATCGCTACTCTTATTTCTCGGTTTGTTATCGAGCAGTTTTGAAGATTTCTGATATTCCACAGCATGTCTTTTGAATTCGAAAATATGCGCAAACCTTTGAAACTATTCTAAATCGTTCGGGCTATTATACAAACGAGTCAGTGGAGTAGTGAACCATCAACGACATTGGAAGTTTCAAATGACATATTTTTATAATCAGAGACGTTGCTTTCACATGCCTTGAACGTTTCTTATAAAATACTTTTTTTTTATTATTGTTTCTCCTATTGGGTCAATCATTATTTTTCTTAAACGTTTGATTATTATTTATGAGCATTTTTTACCGATTGTCGCGTTCTATATTTGATAGTTGTTATCAAACTCTGACTGGGACGCCCTCTTATCAAAACGGTTTCCGGAATTTTTATTTGTTCAACTTCTGAATTATTGACTAATTCTATCGACAATTTGGAGACTTCTTCCGTGCAATTGGTAATCGCTTCTGTACTGCAATTTCTCAGTTTTACAATTATGTCGTCCCCTTTGCGACAATGCATTTGAAGTTGTTTTAGCAGTTTAAAAGAGGCATCGAAATTTGACTCTGTCATTGCTATCACAAGGTTCGTAAGTTTGGTAATCAGGGGTTTGAGAATTTTTCGTTTTTGAAGCACATTTGGAGGTTGTGTTTTCTTTTGCTGAGTACTATCATTGTAGTCAAGCAATTTTTTATCTTCGACAATCAAAAATCCGATTGATGCTTTCTGAGAATTACATTCTTTTTTCTCCAAAATCACTTCGTCAGGATTTTCAAGTAAATCTTGCAATTTGTCGATAGCTTCGACTTTATTCGAAAAGCGAGTTCCCGCAGCTACACTGACAACATTAACTAGATCTGTCATAATTGAAGCTACTTTCTTCTTTCGCTGATCAGGCGCACGACTCGATAGTGGCTTATGTTTGGTGATCTCGGGTGTTGGCACATTTTCATCTTCAAACGGTCCCGATACTCGAAACGAACGCTGAGTTTGTTTGCAATAACTTTTACTCCATCTCACGTTGCAAAGATTTTTTTCAAATAAGGGTAAACCTAATTTACTGCGTACTGCAAATATATGCCTACATGGCAAGAGAGACGACGTTTTCGTGGGGCAATTGCATGTTGACTCTGTTACCTCGAGCATTCCTCCTTTCCAGTTTACTTGAAATACATCACTGTTCTTATCCTTTTGCAAAAGAGAGGTGTATGATGAATTTTTTATTTCAGCGTGAACTTGTGAAAATCCTTCTCTCGTTAAGTAAAGCATATATTTGCGTTGGCAGCTATTAATGGCAAACTGGAATGTTTGACGCTTAGTGAAATTTACTGCAGTCTTAACATTATTTTCAAAGTTGTGCGACCTTAACCAAGCGAACAAACTCTTTAAACATTTCAGTAGAGAGCTGTTCTTTTCGGCCACTTGTTTGATTTTCCCATTTGTGGCTTCCAGACGATTATTTGTTTCGTTCTTAAGGTTACCATGAACCATGTTGTATCGTGTCCATTCGTCCCTTATCGGATGCCAATTCTTCTTGAAATAATCGACTATCGACGAGGGGGCCATTTCGCAAAACTCAGTGTAATGTTCGGTGTACTCCTTTTCAGACAAAGACTTTGCTAGTTTTTCCAAATATGTTAACGAAACTACTTTTTGGGGAGCTGAAAGATCTTTGTTTATAGAGACGACGTGTTTAAATGTCTTGAGTACATGAAACATACATATGTAGACGGCAGTACCAGGGAAAACCTCTTTCAAAACCTCTCTCTCCAATAAGTCTTTATCGCTCATGAAGCAATTTATACGGTCGACGGCATCAATATTTTCAAGTTTGAACGTCTTTAAAAACCATTCGAAGGTCGGACGATCTTCTGCGGCCAATAAGGCCATTCCAACTATCTCTACTCTACCATTTGAATCTTCGACCATTAGTATCATGAGTGTCAAGTCTGTATTACAGAGCTTATACGTTCCATCGAGACACACGATTTCTGGCCAGGCTGCCATCGATTTCTTCATGTCTTCTGTCGAAAAGTAGAGGCCCTTGAACAGGTCTGCTTCTTTCGTGGTCGATTCTTCCACCAGAACACGTGGGCAACGAACGCCTATGCATAAATTATTATTTTAGTTACAAACACTTCCAAGATCTTAGATCTGAAAATTGATTAAAGAAAACCGATCACTAAAATGATAACAAGGAGTGAATGTATCTTGCTACTCATGCTAATAAATTGGATGTCGCAGGAAAGTATTAGTTGGTGCTACTACACCCCTAAACCCCTTGATCGGGATTGACGCACTTGTGCGTGGATACTCTATAGGCGATGACGCAGCTCTGTCACGCAAGGGGTCAACAACTCCATGAACAGACTTCCTGATATTCTAGAATGTGCGAAAGTTGCTTATCATTGAAAATGAAATGATGAGCAGAAAAGGGATTTGCGTAAGAAACAAATTGTTATATACATAATACTCCAAACCCGCTTCATATATTTCTGAATTTTCTGTATATGAAAAGCCTCACTTCAATAGTTAAAGATGAATCACACCAGAAATTTGTTTTCATTTTACCCTCCCATGTCATTTTACCTATATCACCCAATATTTTTGGAGACTTACAGGATTATTAAGTAAAACCGATCTGAAAGTACAGTGCAAATTTGATTCAATCGACTAAAAGGAATAAGAAAGGATTTGCCAATGAAAGATTCTGTAGTGATGTTGTTATCAGACTGTGATGAATAATCTTTACGAAAACTACACTGTACTTTGACTGAGACTCTACTTGACAGCTATGAAGGTTTCAACATCACATTTATTATTCAATGAAGCATGATAAAGATCACTTTATTTCGAGAGTAGATTTTAAGGGGAATCACGTTCATAACATTTTATCAGGATCCTAATAACTTAATAATTATTGGACGGATTAAGATACAATTCTTTGGTAGAAGACCGCGGAAAAAAATTATAGAAGACAAAGTATTTCAGAACCACCAAACTCACCACGTCCATCGTGACTTTGATTCTCAAATCTATTATCTTCTATCGTTTTTTATCGGGCCCTTTATTTTATCGGGCGTTTTATCTTTCACTAATTCCATGGCTACGGAAAGGATTTTTAGTCCGGCGATTTCGGGCAAAAACCAGTTTCATTTTTTTCGTGCGTGAAAAAATCGTATCCAAAATCCCATGCGAATGATTGTTTGTAACAGTGTTCTAATCATGCAAAAAAATTCCGAGGGTTAAAAATAAAAAAATTATAGGAGCTTCATTTTATCCAATAACATTTTTCTGAAATTTGCCATTTAAAAAAAATGGAACTTCTATAATTTTTTTATATGTGGACCCGGGGATTTTTTTATACTATCGGAATACCGTTACGAACAATCAATCGCATAGGATTTTAGATAGGAGTTTTTTTACCCATGAAAAAAATAAAACTTTTTTTGTTGTCTGAAATCACCGGACTCCCCCCCCTTAATTAATCGTGTAAGTTCGTATTGTCATGCAATTGAATCTTTGTAAAATATAACAGTATGAGAAAGCAATTTTCATCGTGCATCTTTGAAAGTCTGTTCATGAGTTTGTTATTGAACTAGGACCGGTTCAATAACAAACCCAGTTCGATAACAAACTACGACGTTCGTTATGGACTGGAGCTATTCGGTGGCTCAATGGAGGCCGTATCTATAAATGAATGGACTGATATTCTGACTTATTTGTTCTTATGCATTTATTACATGACGGCTTACTCTGTTCAATTAATCAAATTAAATGACTGACTTGAATTTCGTGACTCTTACACCTTGTTGAATAACATACATCTCGTTCAGATATTCGTAATATTAATGTTACGTTTGCTGTAGTATGGGGATGCCATACTACATTGCAGCTACATCTGACAATATAAAAAATGAATAAGTTTTTGAACCTTTTAACACATAAGAATAGCAAAGTTAATTCCATTGTAAATATTCGAATGTACATCCGATTGATTGGATGCAAATAAAATTTGGTAAATATTTTTGAAGCGATAGCTACGATTTCTGTGCATGAAACAGTAAAAATAAATACGTGTTATTTAATTAATCGCATAACTTCGATATGCGCAAACTACCATAAACGGTTAACAGCATTAAGACAGATATACGATTCACTAATATTTCTCCATACTCCGTTTTGATTACCGTTTTGTTCCAAAAACTTAATAGCTTCGTCCAGATCATTATCTTTTTTGCTGCTGAGTGTACTCTTGATATTGGATAGGTCCTTGAGAGTTCTAAATATTCCGTACTGGTCTTGGATCTTATTCTGCAGCAGCTTCTTGTTGCACTGCAGTTTGAGGCAATCAATTACCATCTGTTGTGCTTCCGGTGGTAGTCGCCGATTTTCTGGCAGATATTTGAAGAAGGCCTATCCAAGGAAAGATATAACGTTACCATTTCGTCAAAATACACAATTATTCAAGGCTTACCTGTGAGTCATGGTGATTTGTGTGCGCCAATTGCGTGTTAGTGATTTCCAGGAACATCCGGTCTCTCGATATATGAAGTTTTATGATTGCCTGACAGTCTACTTTATGTGTGCTATATTTTACAAATAAGGTAAACGTTAATTAATGTATTGCACGAATCAATATATGTTGTAATAAAAAAACCTACCTAGTTTTCCGTTTTCCTGTTGATGCAGATTTATACGCAGAGCCTCCGGCTTTACATGCATATTTCAAGTCATAATATTGAAGACTTTCGTTTACATCCCCTTTGAGCTTAGATGCATCGAGTCTCGTGGTATGCGATTTAGTAAAAATGCAGCACACTCTTTTTTGATAGTCTGATAGGAAGGAAATCCACTCTTCATAGCTTCCAAACTTCATCCCCTTCGTAGGCTCTATTGAGTCTTCCATGATGTAGCGATGAGTTGTCTTAAAAAATTGAGTATTATGGTTGATAGAGACTACTAGTAAAAGATAAAAATATAAGACCACTTCACATTTTACATAGTCTATTACATTTTTGTTTACTTGTGACATTAGAAATATGTGTTGTATCATTCAAATTACAAATACATTACTTATGCATGACTGACGTAATAGGAAACTTCTTGTAGTACCTATGATCCATGAATATTCAAAGTTCATTTATCTACATATTTTATCAACGTTTTAGCTTTTTGTCAGACATTTGAGACATGGTCTGCCATGCATAGGACACATTTTCAGAGTGAAAAACAACAGTACCTACTAAAATTGGTTAGAACTCATTTGAGAATATCTCCGAACAACATATTACTGAAGAATATGATATTAATTTTGTAGTATTTTATTTATCCGTTTAAAATATAATGTGGCAGTACAATTGTACAAATATGCGTCGATGGGTTCACGGTTTGGAATTTTTTACATCGGAACAAGCTCTTGCAAACTCATTAGCGAGCGCATGCGCACAGTATTTACGTGCGCATGCGCACGACATCCGTTTTCCCTTTATTGCCGCGCCCAGCCAGCAACATAACCTAGCATCTTTCATGTATTAATCACAAAAAGTAGTATGCGATACTTGTACGTAAAAGCGGACTCCCGACGGCGGTTGTGAAGTGGCCGCACTCGCCTTCTCTCGCGTTACAACAACAGTCGGCTTCGCCTCGTGCCGTTGTAGCGCTCGATCCGGCTCGTGCAGCCATTTCCCAACCTTCGCCAAAAGTCCACTTTTACGCACTAGTATCGCAAAGTACTATTATCTGCGGATCAGTTATTCAAAAAAAATTGCCATGAACAATTGATTTTGCGCATAGAACAATACCCTCCAATTCCCCACTAATGATCAAGAAGTGGGCTTTGTAAGTTAGACGTCTCGAGAATTATAAAAAAACATCTGTAGAATCCATCGATGCGTTTTAACACGCAAGGAATAGCTTGCAGTTTCAGCATTTTTAGGATTACATACACTATTTCCAAAAATTATGTAGTTGATATTCAGCGCCGGTTTATTATTTTCTAGGCTAACAATAGTTATTTTCGTAGCAAGGGCGAAAAAGACCAATTTTTTTGCACTTACCACGAACCCGATTTTCCGTTGATTTTCTCGCGCTACAGTACAGAAAAGTGTACTTTTCTGCACTAGTGCGAGAAAAAACAGCGGAAACAAACGGTAAAACCCCAGCTTTTATATGCGCCGATATATCAAACAAAATTACCTCAATCTGTATTTAATTTGCGATCCTCAGGTTCTAACGGTTTTTTTTTTACTGATTTTCAAATTCTCGCATGGTGCTGAGTTTGATTCTGTCGTAGTCCTCCACGTTCAGAAGATACTTTTTCACATAAGGCAATGGTACCGAGACTTGCAAAATTGGGAGAGCTTGATCTTGCGTTACACTCCTGCGTCGAGCATTGCGGTTTCTACGTTATTTAGCTGTCTAAGTACGAAGATAGCCAATGGCCATGCTCGAAATCGTAGGATGACTCTACCGGGAAACGCGAGAAACCATAACTGAAGGTTAAGTATAAGATTAAGTCGGTAACAAGTATATATAGTTTACTTATATATTATTATTACTAGTTAGTTTATATATATTAGCTGAGGTGACAGTCACTTGTTTCTTATACTTAACCTTGAGTTATGATTTCTCGCTTCACTCACTCGCTTCGTATTTACTCACTGTACTGGAACCGTACGTCTCAGAGAACATGGGGCCCGCAATTTGTTATCATCGGAGCAATTGTTACATCTTGATATTTCATATCACTTTAAAGGTCTTTGCAAAGTTTTTCCGAGCATTTGCCGCAAATATTGTCGGCACGGTCGAGATGTTTTGAATATTGCGAAATTTGCTAGAAACCATCGTCAATTGCGTCTGTGTATATATGCTGTGGGAGATAATACTACAATTGCAGCTAAGTTACATCATTGCACCACGGTTGGTATTAAAAACTATTATGGACTGTTTTTAAGCGTGCAAGCCATTTTCAGGCCAAAGCAAATTCATAGAGGATGCGTAATAGATCTGAGCATCATGTACTGTGACGTGGTGCGTCACAAGCCCTCCCCAGCGTGGCTCGACGTCCCACCACTCACCTAGGGAAATAAATTAGAATTAATACCTACCACTTAAGCAACGATTTTATTATTGTTAACCTCCCTCCCCCGACTTACCCTCATTCCCTGCCATCCTGTCAGTCCCTCGACTCCCTCAACGCAACCCTCGCAACCCATCGAAGACTCGTCGCAGCCTCGCCGAAGACCAACGAAGACTCGTCGCAACACCCCGAAGACCATCGCAGCCACCGAAGACCTCCACACCGGCCAGATTGACCCTGCCTAGCCCAGAACGGCCCTACAAGAATTGTCAACCGACCAGGAATTAAAATCTCGTATGGCAGCCGGCACTAACCTCCAAAAATGCCCGACACTCTGATGCTCTGCTTCCACACCGACGTCCGTCCCTTGGAGGCCACAGCACCGAACACTCCACCCGTCTGACCCGTCATGGACAGCCCGGAACCCGACGACACACTCTCGGCTCGAAATAACGAGTGTAAACCGACGAGCTGTGTCGTGCGGGTAAACACCGTAAAATTGCACTCGAGCTGTCAGTGCGATACTTCGTCCGAGCGCCGCGAGGAACCAGCACCTCCCGGCGTGGAGAATAGTCGACGATCGATAGGCCAATCGATGCCGAGGATGCGCGCGCCGAGCGTCGCGACAGGCCTTCCGTCGCGACGAATATTCGCAACCGGCCGCAGCCAATTACGACGCCCACCGCCCAGCTAGTCCCGAGATAGACCAATCGATTTTCGCCGCAAAATCGCAAATTGCAAGACCGACCCTGAGGTCGGAGAAGAAGCCGGAAACGGCATGGTTTTCTTCACTTCGAGCCACGGCGTGTGAGAGAGTGATTGTGTGTGACAGGAGAGCGAGCGAAATCCAATCGATTATTACGATTTTATACGACCCGGAAAGCCCCCGTGATATTCCGACTCCATCCCCGGAGAGTACCGACCCCAGGCAATATAATAAAGGACACGAATTTGGACCAAAGTTTGGAATTTATAACGACTCGGCAAATCAAGGACTATCGAACGGATTTTGCCGAGAGGATTTCATTGAACGGATTGATTGAGAACGTTATCGCACGGATTATTGTAAGCGATAAGAATCGTAAGAGACCGGTTGAGTGAGTACAGTTTAAGTTTCCCTTCCCCCATTTATACCTGATTGACAACTAATGTGAGGAAATCCGGCACGAGACCGTCATTCCATGCTCGACCCGAAGGTCTCTCGCCCATTAAGAGCATACGCAACGAAGCCCACCTACTTCCATGTTGCGATATATTTTGCCCCGCAGAGGCCAACCTCAATAGAGGTGCGCACGATTGACCACCGGCAATCGGCTGGCAAGCACCTCCCCTGCGATACCTTTCACTGACACCTCTTACGGGTGCTGGTTAACCACCCGGGGTAAGCCAAAGCGAGAGTCCCCTTCTCTCGTCGGACGCGTCACCAACCACGTCGTCTATCACACGTAGGTCCCCAAAAATATATGAACCACATGGGCTAGCTGGTCAGCCCACTCCTTTCGGAACAAGGCATATTCCAGAACCTTTATTTGATACCCCGCGGGGATGAGGGCACCTGATTTAAGCATCAGGATGACATCAGAACGATTGGCTTCGTCCGGGCCTGCTTCCAGACAATCTCATGCACATTCGAACCATGAGATCGCTGACCAGCGACTCGTAAACCAGGCGTGAACTCACGATTCGCAATACATGCGATCGCTCCTAGAACACACCCGCGGATATGGGCACACTGGGTTTTAACGCCTGGGATCCATTTTGCTCTCTCCGAAGAGAGATTATCGACGCGAGCCCCTCGAAGGCCAGATCACAGACTTGGCGCACAGTGGCTATAAGTTTCGCTTATGCCGCCCGTTTAACATAAAGAGTACGCTCTGGGCACATTGTGGTAACGCACTGTCAACGCTTTTCAGGGCTCGAGCGCTCGTCCACAATGTGTGACCCCCATTGCCCCACATTTATGTCCGCATCATACCTGATTG
Organism: Stenichneumon culpator; assembly: GCA_964017025.1. Taxonomy (NCBI): domain Eukaryota; kingdom Metazoa; phylum Arthropoda; class Insecta; order Hymenoptera; family Ichneumonidae; genus Stenichneumon; species Stenichneumon culpator. The sequence continues at coordinate 19,477,716 of OZ024771.1, forward strand.
ACAGTCCCATTTCCCACATTCCCCTGGAAATTTGCCCGTCACCCCCCTGGTAATTTTAAGTGATTTTTGATTGTATAATTTTCGATCGTCGATCACCGGCCGCCAGGTGCGCCGGCATTTTCTTTAATTCTCGTGTGCGCGTGAGTGGTGGCGATCGCGGAGGTTTACAGCGCGCGACCGTTAGCGTATTTCCCCCATTCCCCCGAGACTCGGAAATTGTTTCATATTATCTATTTTTTTCCTGTAATCATTGAAATTTTTCTGTATCTTTTTTTTCGTGCCGAGGTAATATTGTCAAGAAGCCCTGGACAGTGCCTGCGGCCTGAGAAGTCTCATTCCCTTCCCTCCCCCGTTCCCGCTAGCCGAGTGACGTAAAAAGGTAATAGATTTTGTTTCTTTTTTCTTGTTTTTTTTTTGCACTCGATTAACTAAATCGAGCGCCGCGGTGCTACACCGATACAGTAGCTGGCGCCCAAAAATCCGTGATTGTTCCCCGAGTTTGGAGATTTTTCCGAGTTTGCCATAGTAAGACCAGCATTGTGTAGAATATCCACCAGCCAGCCCCTCCTCCCCTCCCCTTCCCTGCGACTGACCCTGCGAATTGCCGTCCCGGCGATTACCCTAAGTTATGTTATTTTCGTAAGTTTTGTTATTGATTATTCTTTCGATTTTCCTATTTTTTTGAGAGTTAATTATTTTCCGATTCTCCCATTTTTCTCGTTTTGAGCTTTGATAATTTTCCGACCGTTATATTTTGCCACGAGTAGTAATTATTGTCCGACCTTTGTATTTCGCCCTGCGTAGCAATTATTTTTTCGACCTTAGTATTTTCCCCCGCGTATTAATTACTTTTCGCCTTTTGTATTCTGCCCAGCGTTAACTATTTTTTTATTTTTCTTATTTTTCCCCCCCGAGTATTGAGTAATTTTCTGTTTTCTTATTTTCGAACTTTTCGCCCCGTTATCCCTTATTTGCTATTGTTTATTACCATTGTTATTGCGAACTTTTCTTTTCTTTTTGGTTATTATTGAGATTGTTTATTTTTGGTTATCGACCCCCTTCAACGTACCCGTAACGGCGTTGAAGCGGCAGTATTTGCTTATTATTATTCTGTTGTTAATAGTCACTGATCATTAAAAGTTATTTTTTTCACGTTTCTACACAAAACTCTGGAGTGTTATTTCCCCCTTTCCCTCGCCCTATATTTCCCCGATTGTCCCGTTTGGAAGCGTCAACGACCAGGAAGCATCATCACAGTACATATAAGAAAATGGTTTTGATTGGAAAATGCCAACACTTAAAAATGCGAATTACAGTGTTGTTACCGATCCCCAGTCTATAAGTCTCGGGCGACGGACGGGGTTTCACTTCGCCTTAAGGGCATGTGAAATGTCGCGAACGGTAACGGAAACTATTATCGTCTTTTTTCAATGGTGCCAAAACTTTGAGGTCCAAAGTAAATGACATCTGACTGTAGAATGTACACACACAGTGAAATCCTATTTCCTTTTGATGCTTGAATTTCGGCACCCTTGACAAAAGACGATTATAGTTTTCCTTACCGACCGGGACCGAGCTGGGCGGGTGGGGGTTTTTTGCACATGCCCTTAAGTTAATGTAAAATACGGCGATCTATAAGAAAAACTGTAATGAATGTCATTTGGAGACCGTAGACCTCTAAAGGAATAGAGAATTGTGTCCGCTCTCGTCTATCCATTCTGTGTGCTCACAGAATTCTCTTTTTCCTCAGGTGTATATAGGTATTCAAATGGTATTCAGTACAGTTTTTCTTATCGATTGGGCGCATGTCGGGTGGGCGGGAGACTGTTCCACATCACCTTAAGATTATGTGAAATGCTGCGGGTGGTAGCTAACCGCAGAATTTTATGCGAGACTCAATATTTCGGACAAAGACAAAATAGGTTTTGATGCGTCTATCCATTGGCTACAAAAACTTAATTTGCCTTTAGTCGATGTATGAATGACCTTGAAGAAATTAGGGTAGGCGATTAGATAAAATTGGAGCATCTCTGACGTCCCTTTCACATGTCCTTAAGAGGGGGCTAAACCAGATATCTCAAAGTATTCTATCCCCGATATGTACCCTGAAGAGAGGAGGTAAAACATTTCAATACAATCTGCTCGAATATGACTTGTTAAAATCAGAACGAAAGTGCGGATGGCTCCACTCTCTGTCTTCTTCCACTAGTTATACCGAAACTCTACACTACAATTCAATTCAATTCCAACAAGCTGCCACAGTTCAACTTCAACAAGCTACGTTCCAGAAAACATTTTGAAAATTAGAACACATTGTCGAGGTAATCTGGAACATGAATCACGAAAGATATGATGAGAGTTAGCTCCAGAAAATCATTTAAAAAATATTTGAGAGTTATTTCAAAACTACCCTGCGCTGCTTTTCGATAAAAAATGACTTCTTGATAACCGACCCCCATACTTTGAAACCAAAATCTGTTTACCTGGAGCATAATTGAATCTATTTCTTCATTTCCATTTCATTGTCAGCATGAAAATTTATTTCATAAAGTCGATAGAATAAAGCTTTGATGGTCTTCGACAAGTAAAACAGATTTCTGAAATGAAAATGCGCATTATTTATGGCTGCTATATTTGTATGGGACTGAAAATTAGGCCAGAATAGAAGACCAAAAACTACGCATCATATTCTAATATAGCTTTCAACAGCTTTCATCTAAAACATCGATCGGAGGGCGATTCTTAATACTCACCGAAACCCAAAGTCACTTATAATTGTATTTCCCGATTTTTAACGGGTCTACAGAAGTCATTACAATCTAATTTTTTCCACTTATAAAACTCAATTATTAATAATATTGGAAAAATATAATCAAATATGTCTTGAAATGTTTATCCATGACTCTTTATTTCTCTGTATGACGGATAAATAAGATCCGATGCAGTTTACGTGTGTTAACGAGCACGCATTCACATAACCACGTGAACTTCGTCGCAAACATTAGACATGTTCCATACATTCGATGCAGAACCATGCTTGTTTCGCCGATGGTTTCCTCTTTAACATCGTGCATACGAAATGATAGCGTTGCAAACACGAATCACAGCGTATGAATTTCGTACATGGATCAATTTCCTCGTAGTTGCAGCTTACGCATCTCCAAGCTTTGGTGTTCTTTTTTCGTTTTATAGCTACTGTTAGATCCTTGAATGCATGGTTGTCCATATAAGACTTAATAAGGCTTATATCGAGGTCGTTGTCGATAAACGAATCCCTCAGTTGGTCGAGCCTTAAGTCTTCTTTTGTACCTATGGTTTCTTTCCTTTCTATAGCTGTAAATCGTTCGGATAGGAGAAGCCACCGCAGAATGAGTTTTGTTCGTGCATCAATGCTTCGCTCAACAAATTTACGAGCTTTAGATTTAACTCGGAAGTTGATACCAATTACGCTTTGTTTCCGTGGACGGCCTTTTTTCTTCTTCTTGTGCGGCATACGAATGTTGCTGAATACCGACGGAAGTCCTATGCTTACACGATGGCTTTCTCGATCGGTAATAACTTCTGTCTCTTCAGTTGTTGCCTGCAATTACGCGACACATATTAAATTAGTATGTGGCATAATCAATGATTATTTCCAGTATACAGAATAACACATAGAAAAACGTTCAATATACAATTTTTTGTAAAGTGGATGTCCCGGGCTTGCTCAGTGATTTCGGCTTGGGCAAATCATTGCTGTGCGCACCAAATGCCTTAAATTTGCCATCAACGCTTTTAACTACCAAAACGATTGGTGGATCCTCTCTTCTCATCCATAACCATTTTATGAGATATTCCAATCATGTACCTGTTTTTTTATCAAAGAGTTCGATTCCTCGAATGTCGTTAGAGCTGTCGTATTATTATTCTGTGCGGTAGCTGGTATGTCGATATCAGTGGACTTCTTTTCTTTTTCGAAGTCGCTTGTTTCGAGAGTTTCCTTTTTCTCGGAACTAAATTCAAACGTTGAATTCCGAGATTCTTCACATTTCCCATCAATGTCGACCTTCCAATTTTCATTACAATTCTACAATGAAATGGAGGCTCAATATCAAGAACACTTACCGCATCCCTTGTTGGTGGCATTAAATGAATATAAAATGAAGATATTTTTATACCCTTTTTTTTTCGTGGACTAGCAACCTCAGTCGACGCCTCGACATCCATTACATCCAGGACCGGAACGTAATCACGATTGCTGATCTGTATAGAATCGTCAGCTTCCTTTAACATTAATGAAAATAAATTTATATTAAAACCATACAAAATTCGTTAGACTTCTAGGTCATTAAAGAATTCTAGGACATGAAAAGAGAATCAGTTTAACATATTACCTCTTGTACAGCGGGTGACTTAGGACCGGTCCATCCAGTCTGTCTAACGGATAGACTATGGCGTTTCGTCATCACGACCCGGGGTTCATCTATAAGACCCTGCTATAAAAAACATTATACATAAATAGAGAATATTTAATTTTCGATATCGATTCGATTTGAATTATCGTTTGATTAAGACAATAACATGCATAACCTCATTTATTTTATTCTGCGTGTTTGATGGGCTCTTGAACGACTTATAATCTGTTTGCTATAAAAATTTGTCGCTATATGTAATTACGTAACTAGAAAAAAGTTGACTTATTAAGGGATCACACGAGTGTAAGATAACGTTTAAAATTGAAATTCGATACTGATACACTAAATGATAATAATGTTTTCGAATAGTAATTATTGGGTAACGGTTTCAAAGGGTATTTTTGAAAACACAAGCCGTAATACTTCACGATTAGCCGGCTTTCAGAATTCTCAGAGACGTACATAATTAGAGTTAATCATGAAAATATTCACCTCCCCATGGCAGTGATGATCAAAGTAGTCCATAATTTCCAGAGTTTGCTTGTCTTCGGCCCGTAGAGTGATCTTTGCTGGACAGTTTGTTTTTTGGGACCTAATATTAAATTTCTGTTGTTATTAGTATATTAGTACAGCAATCGAGACAACTAATTCTGAACAGTCACTGTCCCGGAGCCCCGGGCTAAATGTGTTTGAAAAACTATACGTGGTTTCCTTGTTTCAAATGGGTATATAGATTAGTTGAAATATCCTGAACAATGAGCCAGCGACAGCTTTTAGCAATTGCAATATTAATTCAATGAAGCACTGTCGCATCCAAAATTGTTCTTATTCTAACGTAGCTGAAACAATTAGATTTACTCTTGTCCATTAGTAAAATTGTAATTCTTTCAATATATAAAATGTATATCCTTAATATATTTGCATGGTTATAGGTCATTGACACTTGGAGTCTGAGCAAATATTTGTATACACCCCTGCAGCTTTATAAATAATGAATGTATACAATTTGTATATATTCAAACTATGATACATTTGGTAAAAAACCAAATTATACCTCACCCAAGAAACGGTTGATTACGAATTCGAATTTTTTCCGCAACCAGTATTAAAATGATCATAGTACATATCATTGGCTTTACAACTCTTGAACTCTATTATCGAAGTCAATACAAGGATCTTAGTTATTGTTGCATGTTGTATTATGCAATATTTTGAAAGCCACACAAATTAAAACTAGGGAGACTGCTGTAGCATTCGATAAGACAGTTACCACACTCGTACACTGTTCCGTACAGAAACTAACACTAGCTCCGATCTTCCTCTTCAATTAAGGTATAAAAAATGTTAGTGCTAAAACACAGCTGCGAGTGATGATTCTTTTATTAATATCCCTAATTTACTGAATCATAAGTGTAGTCTTGTCTAGGCCGAAAGGCAATTATCCCAATGTATACTTACTTACAACTTCCTGCTTTTTTCCCTTTTGCTGACAACTTTTCAGCATGAGAGCAGCGAAAATACACTTCATAATATTTGAGATCTTTACGAAATGGTCCTTTTACTTTTGTTTTCTCAATCGTGGTGCTTCTTGCGATTGCGAAGCGAAAATCATTTCCATCCAACTTGGACACCCACTGTCGTACTTCAGCAAAGGAATGAAACTTCTTGCCAATGACAGGAGATCCTCTTTGGCACGACATTGTTAACGCTATAATAAATAATAAGTCGTACGTATAACTTAATAGGAGTTATATCGACAAATATTTCAAGATCACGGTATGTAGTAATTATGAATGTAAATAAATCAAGTTCGCAGTTATATACCTATAGGGATTCAAGAAACATAACCCCAATCTCAACGCTAACGGGACTTATGAGTCAATATGCATTCGTCAATACGCGCGATGATAATAGGTACGTTAATAAACACAAATACTTTGCCGATGTTAAGCTTCGTAAAATAATATTCGTTTTCGTAAAAAATGTTTTTAATCAACATAACTGCAATCTCAATGACTGGCTAACGGGACTTACAAGTCAATATACAGCGTCAAAGCAATATACTTCTATTCGAAGACTATGTCGTTTCCATACGCTTCTTCCTTATTTCCTTATTGGCGAACCCCCACTCGTAAGTGCTTGTGCCCAGTGCTGACAACTCCTGGAAAGTGAACTACCGTACCGGTCGGGACAGATTACGGTACATTACCATACACATTACCATGAGATCGGTTACAATACCGTATTGTTCCCACAAAATAAAAGAAGTTACTGGACATTGAATTTTTACAGGAGGTTTGAGAATACATATTGCGTATTCCTATGAAATTTGATGGAGAAAATTTCTTTCCAAGGGAGAAATTCTAAAAGATGGCCTCTGAAATAGCCCCACCCATATATGACATTAGGGCTGCGATGGTAACATATCGCTCGCAAACAAGTACATGAAGAAGTTCGAGGCGACTAAAAACTTCGGAAACATATGCATTAAGGTCTTAGGTTTGCGTGAGCGAAGGTTCAACGAAACTGACGATACCTCTGTTTGGGTATTATTAATTTATGGAACGAAAGAGTACGAAATTTCGTGCGTCACAGCATAGAGTTGTGTGGTGGGAGGTATCTATATAATGACTACAAAATAATGACTACAAAACACTATACATGGGAGGTAAGTATATAATGACTACAAAATGACCGTCAATTAACGTCATTTTTTCAGACTCATTTTTCGAATATAAAATAACGGTCATTTGATTGACGTCACTGACCTAAACATTACCAAAACCCCTATCTAGTTGCGAAATGATAGCCATTTATTTTTTGTCATAAATCGGTCACAGTTTTATGTAAAAATGCCACACGACACAAAAACGGTCATTTTTGGAGCCGTCATGGGACGGTCATTTGACGGTCCTGTGACGGTCAAATGATCCGTTATGTGATCCGTTGATGAATCTCCGCTAGAATCCGTTGATGAAAGTCACCTTTGGAGGGCGCTGCAATCGAATTTTCAGGGTCGGAACCCTGTAAACTGGAGTTTCCCCATATTTCTACAAGCCGTTTTAGTGTATCAGCATTTACCTCATATTTTTTCAGACCATATTTCTCCTTTGTCGTACGAAATGTCATGGAACTTGGGTCAAATGGGTATTTAAATAAATACACATTTAAGTAAATACTAGGGAGTGCACCGCGCTACTGTTTTCGACTGCCGTAAAGAAGAAATATCATAATAAATCACTTAATTATTACAGATTTCTCGTGGTAATTACTCTGCAACTTTTTCTGTGATTTACCGACAGTTTCTAGCTTTACCGACATTTCTATGAATGAGTTGCAAGTTCAGCAGCGCTGCCGTCGGCACTTGTATCTTCGTAGGCCAAGGATGGAACTTCCGGTCAAATTTATTTAGAATATCTTATACGACAACGATGAACTTTTATGAAGATTTGCATGAATAAAGTATTTGGAAATATAAATTTAACTGTCCTTTATGACTTGTCACTTGTAAATCTCGCTTGAACTTTATACCTTTTAGTTGTTTATACTAGTGTGTCTATACAAAGAACTTTGCGTTGTTGATAAACAGTGCCCTCAGAGTGACCTTCAAAAAAATAAACCACGTTGATGTTATAGTAGGAAAGAAATGCGTACATTACATGTTCACATGCTGTAGCGGTAACTATGTCGAGCCCGAGACTATCGATTGTTCTTGGAAAGAAATTTCCTTCGTTTGCCAAAGTACAACAGTGGGTCTCCACGTTGTCAGGAAAGGATTTTCGCTTTTCAATCGCGACGAGCACCACGATTGAAAAAACAAAGGTGAAAGAACCATTCCGTGACGGCCTCAAATATTACGAGGTGTACTATCGCTGTTCTCGTGCAGGGAAGTTTCAGTCAAAAGGAGAAGGAAAGAGGGATTGCAAGTAAGTATATTCATTTCGATAAGTATTAGCTTCCCTGTTACAGACAGATGTATTAAAATAATAAAATAATCGATACTCACGATCGTGTTTTAAAGCCAATTCTTTTTTACTTATACTTAAATTCCAGTGAATTCGAGTTAAAGATTAGAGATCGTTTTAATTTCTGTAAACAATAGTCAACGTGCAATTAACTTGCTGTTTATGAAATTCACAAATATGTCTAATCGTCAAATCAAATTGTAATGAAATTGTTTCACCAAAGGTTTTCATAGCCTTTGGTGAAAAAATTTCATTACAATTTGAGTTAACGATTAAAGATATTTGTGATTTCCATATACAGCAGTCTACATATAATAAAAATGTCTTGTCGAAGACTATGATAGCTTTCGATGAGACATAAAGGCCTTCGGTCTCACCAAGCATAATAATGTATGTATAAGTATAATTAGCTTCTCTGTATAATTAGCAGTATAATGAGCCGAAGGCCTTTATGTCTCATCGAAGGCTATCATAGTCTTCGACAAGACAAATTTATTATATGTAGACTGCTGCTTATGGAAATCACAAATATGTCTAATTGTTAACTCAAATTGTAGTGAAATTGTTATGCGTGGTGAGACTGAAGGCCTTTATGTCTTATCAAAGTCTATCACAGTCTTCGACAAGACAATTTTATTATATATAGACTGCTGTTTCTGGAAATAACAAATATGTCTAATCGTTAACTCAAATTGTAATGAAATTGTTTCACCAAAGGTTTTCATAGCCTTTGGTGAAACAATTTCATTACAATTTGAGTTAACGATTAAAGATATTTGTGATTTCCATATACAGCAGTCTACATATAATAAAAATGTCTTGTCGAAGACTATGATAGCCTTCGATGAGACATAACAGCCTTCTGTCTGACCAAGAATAACAATGTATGTATAAGTATAATTAGCTTCTCTGTATAATTAACAGTATAATGAACAGTATAATGATTAACAGTATAATCTTTGACGAGACAATTTTATTATATGCAGACTGCTGTTCTGGAAATCACAAATATGTCTAATCGTTAACTCGAATTGTAATGAAATTGTTTCTTCAAAGGTTTTCGTGGCCTTTGGTGAAACAATTCATTACAATTTTATTTAACGATTAGACATATTTGTCAATTCCATAAACAGCAGTCAGCATATAATAAAATTGTCTTGTCGAAGACTATGATAGCCGTCGATGAGACATAAACACCTTCGGTCTCACCAAGCATAATAATGTATGTGTAAGTATAATTACCTGAAGGCCTTTATGTCTGTTTCGAAGATTGCTGTAATCATAAAAGTAAAAAAGTACGCCAAGTACTTAAAAATTGTATTCTTGTTCTGAAAATATGTTTATAAAAAAAAAAAAAATTGCCCAAACAGATGTTTATCAAAACAGTCTCTTAACAAAAAAATTCTTCCGAAAAGACGTTTATCAAAGCAATTTTTTAAAAATCAAAAAAATATGTATCTAAATCTTAAAAAAAAAAAAATCGAAAAGAAATCCAATCAAACCAGCCAAGTAGTAGTACATACAAAAAAACTCTTCAAAAAATATGTTTAGCAAAACAATCTAAAAAAAAAAAAATACAAGATGCAAAAAATCTTGACAAAAAAAACTTGGCGTGCTAGTTTTTTTTTACAACAGCTGTTGTACATCTGTAATAACTGCAGTAACTGTAATTGTAAAAAAAACTGGCACGCCAAGTTTTTTTGTCAAGATTTTTTGCATCTTGTATTTTTTTTTTTTAGATTGTTTTGCTAAACATATTTTTTGAAGAGTTTTTTTGTATGTACTACTACTTGGCTGGTTTGATTGGATTTCTTTTCGATTTTTTTTTTTTTTTAAGATTTAGATACATATTTTTTTGATTTTTAAAAAATTGCTTTGATAAACGTCTTTTCGGAAGAATTTTTTTGTTAAGAGACTGTTTTGATAAACATCTGTTTGGGCATTTTTTTTTTTTTTATAAACATATTTTCAGAACAAGAATACAATTTTTAAGTACTTGGCGTACTTTTTTACTTTTTTTTTTTAAAGTATTTTTTGCTTTGATTTCACCGATTTTTGACATCCAGTCATGTTGTTTGATTTATTACAAACATACAGCGAATAAACCGAATCATCTTCCTGTAAAATATATTCGTGTAACATTTTATGGTGACGAAAGGCATGTTCGACACCTTGAGTAGCTGCTCCTGATGCTCTGGGCCTTCGAAAACAGCTGCGTCAGGATCAGGAGATAGATTTCACCATGCATAGCTAAAAAAAACTTATCTCTCTCGCATGATGGATAAAGACATCTTTTGATGCTGACGCAGGCCTCTGAAGTTCTAGAGCATCGATGGAATCTCTCTCATATGTGGAGCTGGCATTGCCTTTCGCCACTATATGCAAAAATTATATATATAATAAATTATACATTTTCACTCTGAGCCTTCAATTATACTTCGACAGGGGGAAATATCTCAAATAGAATGCTAGCTCTGTCAAGAAAAGATTTATCGGTATGGGTAAATGTAAATAAGTTCATGTTTTGCTGACGGAGCATAGATTCCATTAAAAAAAAAACTAAATCATCTTCCTGTAAAATAAAAATATATTTGTGAAACATTTTATAGTGACGAAACGCACCTCCGACTCTTAAAGCAGTTGCTCTTGATGCTCTGGACCTTCGAAGGCAGCTGCGTCAGGATCAGGAGGTGGTTTTCATCATACGAAGCAAAAAAAAACTTAACTCTCTCGCACTATGGATAAAGACATCTGTTAATCCTGACGCAGTCCCTCTGAAATTCCAGAGCATCGAGGGCATCTGTGTGTAGCTGGAAAGGCTTTTCGGCACTATATGGAATAGGTGTATTACATAAATTAAAAATGTTCACTGCGAGCCTTTAATTATATATTTTCTTTATATCATTCCCATCGCCAGGGGGAAATGTGTCAAATAGAATGCCAGCTCCGTCAGGAAAAGATTTATTCCTTGGTTTGGGTAGGTGAATAAGTTCATGTTTTGCTGACGGAGCATAGATTCCACTTTTAAAAAACTGAACCATCTTCTGGTCAAGTATTTTATATTTCAAAAGCAAAAACAAAACGAAACGTCAAAATTAGGTTAGTCATAGAAAGATCTAGGAAAAATTAACTTTACACGTCCGACACATAATTCAAAAATTTTATTTAATATTTTTAAGATATATAATACATACTATATTTATTAATATTATCAGATTAGATGTATTTATGGGGGTTTTTATCGACGGTTTTCAATTTTTTTACACGAAAGTTATTTTTTTATTGACACTTATTATGCACAATTTTTCACGACACTCTCACATTTTTTTAACGCAAAAATATTTTGATTTCTTTAAACCACATATCACATAATCACATATCACAAGTTTGTTTCCCGAATTTTTAGCACAAATGTTCATCATGTAAAAAAAAATATATTTTGCCGATTGATATACTCGGGTATGATTTCTGAAACGCAGCCCAGGAGTCGAAAGGCAAGCCAGCTGGCCCGGCGGACGCATGCGCAGTAGACGCGATCACATCACATCACATCACATCACATCACATTTTATAATATTTTCGGATCTCGAGAGGGACACGATGCCCATATCTCAGCATCTGCCGAACAGTTATAATCGTAACAGGGCGCGTTCGAAAGCTTGTGTCCTATATATATGGTAAAAGTGTTTTTGTAATTCCGATCCGATGCTTCGTTTTCGAGAAAATCGAGCTGCAAGAATCCACTTCCGGCATTTTGGAGTATATATACTTGGTAGCGTCTCGTCAACTCGCTTAAAAAACTTTTTTTAAGTACTTGGCGTCGAGACGCTACCGCGTCTCTTGATTAAAATAATAATATAAATTTCGTAACAGATCAAAAAAATCAAACTGCCCCGCGAAGATCACTCTACGGGCCAAGGACAAGCAGTCGCTTGAAATTACGGATTATGTTAAAGAACACTGCCATGACGAGGTGAGAATCTTCATTATTATATTTGTCTATGCCTTTTTTATTGTCTTGAAAGTCGTTAAATCGTAATGAAATTAGGAACAGAATATGCAAAAATATTCTTTGGAATGCCAAGAAAATTACTTGACTTCCGATCGATTGCTTTATTATAATTTTACGTTTCAAGATTATTTATACTACGCTTAAGCTGATCCGCTGAAACTAGCAAGCTCAGGTCTTAATTACGTAGACTTTATATAATATGTGCCCGCTCATAAATGTAACTTTTATATGAATATCAATATATCACATGCTGCATAGTTCCGAATTAGTCTTCGAAATGTATGATAATGAATCATACACTTATATTAATTTCCATTACTTCTTTTGCAATCGTAGAATCCAAATTGTCACTGTGATGATTTCGCTTTAATTATATTTCACTATATTTTCAATTATATCATTATATAATGGTGCTATCTTTTTGTAGGAAATAGATAATGAAATGTCGGAGAGCCCATCAACCATGGAGAATGGAAAAAAAGAGGTAATTGACGTAATTTATTCAATCGAACAACAATTCAAATAAATTAGCGATAGAAAATTTAACATTTCACATTTATGCATTACGATTTTGTCCGCAGGATGTTAAAGATCAACCCCGGATAGTAGTGAAGAAACGCCATCGTCCATCCGGGAGGCCGACTGGATGGACCGGTCCTATATCTCCTGCTCTACAAGAGGTAATATTAAGGGTACAAGAACTAATGTTAAACTGGTTATCTAACATTTTTATTTTGATGATACGGAATTCCAACAAGATGTTTATTGTTTTATTGCTCTATTTATTTTTATTACATTTGAAGGCAGATGACGATTCTATGCAGATCGACGATCCTGACTACGTTCCGGTCTCGGATGGAATGGATTTCGAAGCCTCGACTGAAGCTGCTAGTCCCCGAAAAAAACGGGTATTCAAAATATCTTCCTTTTATCCTTTTTTAATGCCACCCATAAGGGATGCGGAATTTGATTCTGATTTTGAGCCTAAATTCCATTGCAGACGTTTATTCAAAAACCGAAGGTCGTTGATGATTGGAAAAGTGAAGAATCTGGGAATTCAAGTATTGAAATTGCTTCTGACGAGGAGGAACCTGTCGAAACAAGTGACGCCAAAAATAAAAAGAAGTCTTCTGACGAGCCAGCAATCCCGCGTAAACCGAATAAGACAGCTTCAAGAACACCCGAGGAATCATACTCTTTAATCAAAAAACAGGTACATGATCAAAATGCCTTATGTTCTTTTCTTGTAGTACCAACTCCGGTACCATCGCGTTTCTTCGCATTGTATGTTCTATTTTCTTTTATATTGTTATTACTTAATTATTGATTCATTTTTCGTTTGTGAATTGTTGCGTGATCTCTTTATCTCCCAAATATCGAGATAATCCATTCGACTCCAGTTGGAAATTCGAACCGAAATACATTAAACGCAAATAAGCTGTCAGCCACGATATTGGACTTATTACTTTCCGTCGGGTCTTCGTACGGGAATTTCTTATCCCGTTACTATTTTTTTTTGGGGCTCGACGTGACTCGCGACCGGCGATGATCGTCGAGGCCAAACAAATTTAATACAATTGGCGCCCAACGTGGGGCCCGACGGTTGAAGCATCAATAATATTTACGGTATCGTGTTGACATCAGTCTCGATCTCAAATGGCGTGCTCGCGTACACCAGTTAAGACCCGGTCGCAAATAGCTTCCGATACCACGCCGCCTCATACACCCCCCCCCCCCCTACCGTTCGACATAAACGAACTCGAAATCAGCGTACATTAAATCGATCTCCGACGATTATTAATCTAAACGACTTTGTAGGTATGGAGCCGCAGAACGAAAATCTTGTCAATCTGAATGTGCAAGATGAGGATGAACGGATACGGAATGAGCGAGCGGATATTGAGCTGGCGCGTCAAATCATTCAACCACATAACGAGACTAACGCGTTAGTCGAGGAGCTGCAGCATATGCGACAAATGTTGCAACAGCAACAACGACAGCTCGATGCGATGCGCGCTACGCCTCCTCGGCGAGCGGAAGACAACGCAGGTATGCTGAACGGGCTAGTTCATGGATTCCAGTCCCTTAAATTGGACGTGCGCTCGCCTAAATTCGAGAACGAGTTGGTTACGAACCCACGTGCTTTCATCAACCAGTTGGAGGAATATTTTCTATTAAAGCGCGTAGACGAGACTTTCAAGATTTTTATAGTCGAAAATGCACTTGACGGTCGAGCCAAAATATGGTTCCAGGCCAATCGGCAAGCGTTTCCTACGTATCTAGCGTTCAAAGACGCATTTCTCGCGGAGTTTTACTCGATCCCTGTTCGCGTGCGGGTAAAAAGCCAATGGCTTAGCCGGAGGCATACCGCTCAAGCGGGCTCGTTACAAACGTTTTTTCTAAAGCAAATCACCGAGGCGACATACTTCGATCCGCCCTTAGATCCGTACGAAATGAACTACACCGTTGTCCAGCAGATGCCCGCGCGCATACGCGAATCGTTAGTGACCGTGGATTACGCGTCTAGTAATGCGATCTCGGCAGCGCTTTCGCAACTCGACGCTGTAGCCGAAGAGAGAGAGGCCGTTAAGAAAAGCAATACTCCATCGAAACCGTACGGTGGAAATTATAATAATGGACAGCCGAACCGAGGCTTGCAATACGCGCACCCACCTCCCGCGGCGAATAGTAATTTTCAGCGGCGGCCGGCGCCTAACAATTTTCCAGCGGCACCGACGCATTCCGGTACTCCGCCGGCGCGACCTAACAACTCGACGGTATCTGTGTCGAATGCAGAGGCGACAGTCCCTCCGTTCACCGTCGCGTATGAATATCCACCACCGCACTATCCGTCGAACGCTTATCTATCGGTTCCTCCACCGCCCCTCCCAGGCATCCCGCAGGACGTAGAAACGAGCGAAAATTTAAACTCATAATTGACGCGCTCATGACTGGTCCGCTTGCGCGTCAAGACCCATTCGACGTTTTCGAGGACCTAACAAACGACGTGATTGATGTCCCAAACACCGATTCCGAAGCGTCGCCGTTTCTAAAATGCCCACAGCTTATCATACGCGTCGCGGACATCCCCGTCGCAGCACTGATCGACACCGGTAGTCAAATTACCTGCATCTCGGAGTCCTATTACGGGTATATTTCGGCGCATTTCAAATTAACGGAATTACCGGTTACTAATCTCGTTGTGACGACCGCGATCGGAAAAAAACCGACGAAAGTCAAGAAGCAAGTTTTCTTAGAGATCGTGTGTGGTGCGTGCACGCTGTCGACGGCATTTCTCGTTGTTCCGTACTTAACCTCTCATATTATACTAGGAAACGATTGGTTCCATAAGAATAAAGTCGTTATCGATTATAGTGGTTTGTGCATCAGCATCCACAGTTATCGCGTCCCCGATCAACTCACAGTATTCGACAAGGATCGACCCGAACGCGTCGTAACGACAATCGATAATGATATCACCTATATTCAAGTGATAACGCGAGTCCAGCTAAATCGAGTAATTGATTTCGTTACCCAACAATCCTCCGCCAAGGGATTGGAAAAAATTAACGGGTCTAAGCGAAGGGCAGGGGGATCGTCAGCTGAAAAGCAAGCTCCAGGTAGCAGTATGGTCCGTGACGACTGCACAGGTTGCGAGATCCGTGATCAGGTAGCCCCGTCTCCCCTTAACGATGGGGATAGTAATCATGATTTAGGGGGATACACTAATCACCGTCGGCCCCGACTGAGCAGTATGGTCCGCGACGATTGCAATAAACTCGGGTTCCGCGAAAATTTTAAATCGAATGCCCAAAATAACAATTCAACTGAAAATAATATAGGGGGATACTCGGAGCAAGCTCGGTCCGAAGAAAGCAGTATGGTCCGTGACGACTGCGGAAAAATCGAGCCACGAGAAAAAGTGGCATTGTGCCCCTGCCCCGAGAATCCCATAATCGGAAAAAACGCCCAAGTTACGATCTCGGCACCGCGTGATAGCGCCCTGTCCCACGCGGAAGTATCAGAAACAATTCTATGCTCGTGCAATTTCTCCGCCGGGGGAGTGGAACATGAATTCACGCAATCGAGTTGCCAGTCAAACATAGAATCGATGGTCATAGAAATCGAGGATAATCCGGAATTCTCGGCCTATGAAACCGCGCGATCGGCTTGTCTATACCTTACCGGTGAGGATCAGAATTTTTACCACGACGTTCGCTCGCTATCCCGTGAACTCTCGAATATCTCGCCGTCTCAACAGCAAGCCGTGTGTGACACCCTTTCGAAGTTTAAACAATTATTTTCGTGTAAATTGCAGAGTGCGGGCCACTACGAACATGCCATTAAACTCTCCGATCCGAAGGCCATAGTGAGAAGATCATATCCGGTCCCACTAAATTTACGAAAGGCGGTAGAAAGAGAGCTTGATGAAATGCTCCGCGAAGGAATAATCGAACGATCGGTCAGCCCGTATTGCAATCCGCTCCGCATCGTAAAGAAGAAGGATGGTCGATTGCGAATTTGTTTAGATGCACGATTTATAAATCACGTAATAGAGTCAGATAACGAAACCCCACCTCTTATTAGCGAACTCATGCAAAAATATCATGGCGTAAAATTAATGTCCACATCAGATCTCGCGAATGGCTATTGGCAAATTCCATTGGCAAAGGCTTCACGTCCCTACACCGCTTTTTTATATGGAACAAGCCTTTACCAGTTTTGCCGCATCCCTTTTGGTCTCAAAACCGCCGGAAGCGGATTCATCCGTGCTCTTAATCATGTATTTGAGCGGGATTACGACGAATTTCTTACCGTGTACATAGACGATTTACTAATTACTTCCTCCTCGTTTGACAAGCATCTCGAGCATCTCAGCGCCGTGTTTACGCGTCTCCAGGAAAATAACTTCACCCTGCGGTTAGATAAATCTTTTTTTTGCCGTACGTAGGTGAGCTTCTTAGGTTTCGTACTTTCCGTCGACGGTATTCGACCCGCGCCAGATCGTTTAGAGGTCATCGAGAATTTTGCCGAACCGAGTAACAGGAAGCAGCTTCAATCCTTTATCGGTGTCTGTACGTACTATCGTCAATTTTGTGTGCGACATGCGAACTATATTGAACCGTTCAGATCATTACTGAAAGAAAAAAATCCGTGGGCTTGGACCGAACAGCACAGTATCGCCTTCCGTGAACTGAAACAAAACTTTGCGCGTGCCGTGCTCCTCAGTCACGTCATACCTGGCCGCCCCTTCCGACTGCAGACGGATGCCTCAGATCGGGGGTTGTGCGGTGTGCTTTACCAGGTCGATGACGTCGCGGATCATCGAATAATCACGCTAGTTAGTCGAGGATTAAATCAAACCGAGGTTAACTATAGTACGACAGAGAAAGAACTTTTGGCTATCGTGTACGCGGTAACAAAGTGTCGCACGTATCTCATCGGTACGGAATTCGAAATTATTACGGATCACAAAGGGCTCAGTTTCCTCAATTCCACTCAATATCATACCGCGCGCCTTACTCGATGGTGTATGATTCTGCAACAATACACGTTCGTCGTCAAATATTGTGCCGGTCGCGATAACGTCGTCGCGGATTTTTTCAGTCGTAATCCATCAAAGAAATTCGAAGAGGATACCCCGAAAGATCTCGTGGTTTCCTCCATCCTAGCAAATATCGTACTCTCCGAGAAGGCCGAGTCCCGGAATATCGTTATCGGCAAGCTTGCTGCGCAGGATTTGGCACGCTTACCCGCGCCTCTGCGGCAAGATCTCCTAGCGGTTCGCCAGCTGCAATCGGTTGATCCGAAAATCGCGCCCATAATCGACCAAGTCAAGCACGGGAAACAGATAGACACGTATTGCCTCCATAACGACGTCCTGTTTCGATTATACCCCACCACCAATCGATGGTTACTTGTCGTCCCAAAAGCTCTAAGCCCGCGAATCGTTAAGTATTTTCACGAAAAGCTAGGTCACCCCGGAGTTTCTAAGTCTCTCGAGTACATCCGCGGTTACTTTTATTGGGATCATATGGTCCGGTGCATCAAGGAATTTGTACGTGCGTGCGACGTAAGCCAACGCACGAAAAGTCTGACATACTCAATGGAAGGGGCCTATCAGCTGGTCGCAGCAAAGAAACCGGGTGATCTTCTAACAGTCGACTTTTATGGACCGTTGCCCCGCTCCCGGTACAATTATAATATATATTCGTAATTTTAGACGCGTTCTCAAAGTACGTAAAGCTGTATCCCCTCCGGCAGGCAACAACCTGTGTCGTTGTAAATACCGTGCGACGGTCGTACATTGTGGAATTTAGTCGACCTGCGGCAATATTGGCCGACAATGGCTCACAGTTTACCTCACGGAAATGGCGCGCCGCAATCGAGGAACTCGGGATTAAACCGCGGTTTAGTTCGATTAGACATCCGCAAAGTAATCCCACAGAGCGAGTTATGAAAGAGCTGGGAAGGTTGTTTAGGGTATTCTGTGCCGAGGCGCATAACACATGGGCCAAATATGTCCCCCAAATCGAGAAACTACTTAATATAACCACTCATTTGAGTACCGGATATACGCCCTATGAGCTACAGTTCGGGAAACGTCCCCAGGACGAACTCGAAGATTTGCTATCATTCCCTGAAAATAACGAGCCCTCTCACGAGCAGAAAATCCTCCTCGCCAATGATCGTATCCTAAAGAATTTTTATAAGCGCAAAGACGCTCAAAAATCGGTCTCCACTGTCGTCCTCGATATCGGGGATTTAGTGCTGCTTCGCGTACCTTACCCGTCAAGTGCAATCGAGAAAGTCACGGCTAAGTTCTTCCATTTGTACTATGGACCGTACCGCCTCGCGGAAAAATACGGGGATAACGCCTATCGATTAGTTGACCCGGAAAATCCGGCCATCGTGAAGGGAACGTATAACCGATCTTGTCTTCAAAAATATTATAAGCCTGTCCAGCCTGCCGGCGCTGATCTGTACCATCTCTCCAGCCATATCCAGAGTGCATGAATGAATGAAGCATTGAATTATCGAATTATTGTATTTTGATTCAATGTACGCGAACGTTATTCGCCTATTTCACAAAAATAAGGGGGATATTGTAACCAGCTGCCTGATTGCAGGCCTGGCGTCGCCCTCTCGCGCTCTACCTTTTGATCTCCGGTGACACTTGAACACGGTCGATACGCTACGTTATTAGAAGATAAGTACGGTATCTCCCGAAATCACGCTGTCGTCCGAAACACCGATCCGATTCCCCCCTCCCCCCTACCTTCCTACCTTCTATCGTCTGACTAATATCTCGTCCCAGTCATCGTCGTACCGTGAGAGAGACCGCTCGCGTCTAGGGAAATAACCCGAATTATAAGAATATTGTGTCGGCATCGGGCGATTCCGTGCCAATTTCGTCCAGCGGTGTGTCTCAACGAGACAAGTGTGCTTTTATTTAGAGGTAAGCTTAGCGTTAAAATTATATCCGGTCAAGAAAATGTACGGCGATCAAATTTCGTATTGTTACCAGCCACCGAAGGTGACTGGGACACTTATAACCCCGGCCAGTGTGCCGAAACAGTCTCGACGGAAGTCTGGGGACCTCAAATAACGCGTGGCCGTCCGAGGCCGGATTAAACAATAAAAAAGGAACCTGAGGGAAACCTGTGGAGCGTGGCTTCTCGAGGGAAAGGGCGAATCCGTCTCGCGATTCGATTCTCGCCGATTCAACGGCGGCCGTCCGACCACGGCCACGAATTGCCGCAAAAGATAAGTGCACCGCTCCGACGTAACGAATCCTCCAGCCGGACTATTCTGTATGAACGAATTGTTCGCATTTGTTTACGCGCCCAGAGCGCAGTAAATCATTGTGATCCGCAAATTAGTTTGTATCTTGCTCCGAATCGCGGCGCGTAAGCCTACGGGCGAAGGCTAGTATAGTTATCCCAGTCTGGCGGCGAATTCGCCCCCTCGTATTGTCATGTATCTATCTATGTCTCGCGATACAATAGTCGATGATTTAATCATCTTGATTACTATTATAATTTGGTTATGCGGCAAGCCCGCCTTATGTTCTTTTCTTGTAGTACCAACTCCGGTACCATCGCGTTTCTTCGCATTGTATGTTCTATTTTCTTTTATATTGTTATTACTTAATTATTGATTCATTTTTCGTTTGTGAATTGTTGCGTGATCTCTTTATCTCCCAAATATCGAGATAATCCATTCGACTCCAGTTGGAAATTCGAACCGAAATACATTAAACGCAAATAAGCTGTCAGCCACGATATTGGACTTATTACTTTCCGTCGGGTCTTCGTACGGGAATTTCTTATCCCGTTACTATTTTTTTTTTGGGGCTCGACGTGACTCGCGACCGGCGATGATCGTCGAGGCCAAACAAATTTAATACAATACTGACATTATCCTAACACTATTCTGACAATTATTTATACAATTGTTCAAAGGTAAATGCGATATAAATTAAGGTGATCTGGATTTAATCAATATGTACTGAAAATTGAAAAACTTATGGATGATCCATTTATAAACGACTTATTTTCGAACAATCTTTTTGAAGACAGATTCGTAATGTTGGTTCGATTTTTATTACTGAAGGTAATTTTATTTGTTGAAGGCGTTTTATGAATTCAACAGGTAAAATGTATTCATTTGGTTTCGAATTCAAGAAAAATCTTTAGATAACTTCAGCCTTTTAGATATTGTTTGTAAATAATTGGTTAATATTTATAAACGATATATAAGGAACAAATATGTTATGTGGCGAATATATAGACCATTTAACGAAAACAATAAAAGCTAGTATTACAAACCCAACCAAAATCACGATAAATTCTTTATAGGGGCTAAGAACATCACGCTCGCGTTTTTAAACCAGGTTAAGTGTACCGATCTTACTAATGTGATCGACAATTCGGATTGTTTATGAAAACTGAGTTCACAATTTCGATATATTAGATATATTTCTCTCGCAATTCGAGATTTTCGAGTTCGATGTCATGTCTTTTTGTAAGAAAGAACTAGTGACAAACTGGGAGCCCTATGTGCGTTATTAACTCTGTCTCTCTCGGATCTTGGAATTCGTCGTCATCGTCGATATTTTCATCACAATGAAATATCGAAGTTCGACGGTTTACGATATTTCAATACTATAAAATCCAACATCTTTTTATAGTAGGGGTTACGCGAAAATAAGCGTTGTACATTAGTGGCATATACTTAGCTGCCTTTTTAGGTATTACCAATTTATAATATTCTCAATATTCAATAGATAGTTAGTGATACCCAATCTATGTCGATTTAAGGGGTATCCAGCGTATGTCATGTGCATTTGATGATACCAATACTGAGCGCTCCTTTATTACATTATAATATTGAGTGTCACTAATATTTTAGAATCCGACTACAAATCAGAGCGACGTTGATAATGTAGAGTTCGAGAAATTTCCAAAATTATTGGATGGCAATTCGGACGAAGGGAATGAAGATGCCGAAACTCTCGAGTTTGAGAAAGATATAAATCCTTCTACTACGGATGATGCAGTTATCGTCCCTGATAAGAACGACACAGCTGCAGATTCGACGGATGAATTAAACGATTCAAGAGAAAACCAGGTACACGATTACAACATTTCGACAAATGTTCTCTCTGTACAGATAACAAAATAGGCTTCGTCAATTATACTGATCAATATTTGTACTGCCATTTTTTAGGGATCGCAGGCCGACGAGACACCAGAACAGAATTCGTTAAGCGAACCGGAGACAACTTCAGTACATAAAAAAGTATTGAATAATCATTAATGCTTTACATTCTGTGAACTCAAAATGATAACTAATCATTTCACAAAGAAAATTAATCTTTGTCGTGTTACAGATGACATCTGAAGAAGAAAAACAAAACATGTCAGAAAAGAAAAAGAAAAGAGGCCGTCCACCCAAACAAAGCGTAATTGCTTCTAACTTTCGAGCTAAAGTTAAAGTATGTAAATTTTGTTAATTGAAGCATTGATGCTTGAGGTAAACTTCAATTATCACTCAGATAAAAAATATTTTTACTATCAAATTGAAGGGATCGCAGGACCACGAGACATCAAAACGGAAATCGTTGAACGAACCGGGGACGTCATTACAGAAAAAGGTATTGGACATTTGTTAATATTCTTTGTAACTCATGAATGAAAAGTGCCACATTATGTGCTAGCCGGCCACGACATAAAGAGGCGCTTTTCAACAAGCCGTATCTTAAATACTGTGCGCATGCGCACGTCCATCTGTATTTCTCTTGTATTGTCGGTCCTGGCCAACAACATAATCTGGCAGTTTTCATGCCTTCGTTACAAAAAGTAGTATGCGATGCTTGTATACGTCAAAGCGAACTCCCGTCGGTGGTTGTGAAAATGGCAACACTCACCTTCTGTCGCGTTTACAAGCAACACTCGACTTTGCTTCGTGTCCTTGTAGCGCTTGATCCGGCTCGTGCAGTCACTTGCCAACTTTTGCCGAAAGTTTGCTTTTACGCACTACTATCGCAAATTACTATTATTTCGTGAACTGAAAAAATAATTCATCACTAAAGAAATTAAATAAATATTTATTATGTTATTACAGGTGATATCTGAAGAACACCAAAACATTCGTGAGTCAGAAAAGAAAAATAAAAGAGGCCGTCCAGCAAAAACAGGCGTATTAGAGTCTAAGTCTCAAGATAAAGCCAAACCACGTAAATTCGTTGAGCGAAGCGCTGATGCACGAGTAAAGCTTATCCTAAGCTGGCTTCTCAAAACCGATCGATTGATCGATATCGAAACGAAAAAAAAGAGCTACCAAAGGAGACCTTAAGCTCGACAAGTTGAGGGATGCTTTTATCGACGACGACTTCGATATAGCTCTCATGAAATCTTACGTAGTGTGACGGTGCGTCCTGGTCCTTGACGTTTCCAAACGGGACAATCGGGGAAATATAGGGCGAGGGAAAGGGGGAAATAATACTCCAGTATTTTGTGTAGCAAGGTGGAAAAATGACTTTTAATAATAATAAGTGTTCGGTGAATGGTAACTAACGAAATAATAAACAGTCTTAACAATAATCGAACGGAAAAGAAGAATTCGCAATAACAATGATAATAACCAGTTCACAAAAAAAATAAGAGAAGGGGCAAAGAATTCAGAAATAATAATTTAAAAAACCGGAAATAATCACTACGCAAGAAAAATAAGAAAATAGAAAATTACTCAATACTCGGGGGGGGGGGGGAAATAAGAAAATAGGGAAATAGTTAACGCTGGGCAGAATACAAAAGTCGAAAAGTAATTAATACGCGGGGGAAAATACTAAGGTCAAAAGAATAATTGCTACGCAGGGCGAAATACAAAGGTCGGACAATAATTAATACTCGGGGCAAAATATAACGGTCGGAAAATTATTAAGGTTCAAAAAGAAAAAGAAAATCGAAAAAAAAAATAATCAATAACAAAACTTACGAAAATACTATGGCTTACGGTAATCACCGGGACGGCAATTCGCAGGGTCAATCGCAGGGATGGGGAGGGGAGGAGGGGCTGGCCGGTGGATATTCTACACAATGCTGGTCTTACGTTAGCAACTCAAAAAAAATCACAAAGCTCGGGGAACAATCACTTATTTTTGGGCGCCAGCTACTGTATCGGTGTAGCACCGCGGCGCTTGATTTAGTTAATCGAGTGCAAAAAAAAAACAAGAAAAAAGAAACAAAATCTATTACCTTTTTACGTCACTCGGCTAACGGGAACGGGGGAGGGAGGGGAATGAGACTTCTCAGGCCGCGGGCACTGTCCAGGGCTTCTTGACAATATTACCTCGGCACAAGAAAAAAAAGATACAACAAAATTCCAATAATTACACAAAAAAATAGATACTGTGAACGATTTTCTGGTCTCGGGGAGAACGGGGGGGGGGGGGGAAATACGCTAACGGTCGCGCGCTGTAAATCTACGCGATCGCCACCACTCACGCGCACACGAAAAATATAGAGCAAAATGCCGGCGCACGTGGCAGCCGGTGATCGGCGGTCGAAATTAATACAATCAAAAAAATCCTTAAAATTACCAGGGGGGTTACGGGCAAATTTTCAGGGGAATGCGGGAAATGGGACAGTCAATCAGGTCGAAATGGGGGAAGGGAAACTCAAAGTGTACTCACTCAACCGGTCTCGTACGATTCGTGTCGCTTACAACAATCCGTGCGATCACGCTCTCAATCAATCCGTTCAATATTCCTTGTTCGCTCCGGTTCGATATAATTCCCAATATTTGGCCCAATTCGTGTCCGTGGGCGTACAATTCTCGTCGAAGTAAATGCGGTAACTCTCCACAAAGGAGTCGGGTATAACGTGGCTTGCCGGGTCGATATAAATTCCAAAAAAACTTTGCTCGGATATTCGCTCGTCTGTCACACACTCGCTCTCTTACACGCCGTGGCTCGAAGTGAAGAAAACCATGCCGTTTCCGGCTTCTTCTCCGACCTCAGGGTCGGTCTTGCAATTTGCGATTTTTCTGCGAAAATCGATTGGTCAGTCTCGGGACTAGCTTGGCGGTGGGCGTCGTAATTGGCTGCGGCCGATTGCGAATATTCGTCGCGACGGAAGGCCTGTCGCGACGCTCGGCGCGCGCATCCTCGGCATGGATTGGCTTATCGATCGCCGAATATTCTCCACGCCGGGAGGTGCTGGTTCCTCGCGGCGCTCGGACGAAGTGTCGCACTGACAGCTCGGGTGCAATTTTACGGTGTTTACCCGCACGACACAGCTCGTCGGTTTACACTCGTTATTTCGAGCCGAGAGTGTGTCGTCGGGTTCCGGGCTGTCCATGACGGGTCAGACGAGTGGAATGTTCGGTGCTGTGGCCTCCAAGGGACGGACGTCGGTGTGGGAGCAGAGCATCGGTTTGTCGGATTTTTTTGGAGGTTAGTGCCGGACTGCCGTACCAGGCTTTAATTCCCGGTCGGTTGACAATTTTTGTAGGCTCGTTCTGGGCCTGGCGAGGTCAATCTGGTCGATGGTGGAGTCTTCTATGGTCTGCGATGGGCTGTGCTGGTCTTCGGGGTGCTGCGATGAGTCTTCGTGGGTCTTCGGGGAGGCTGCGACGAGTCTTCAGTGGGTTGCGAGGGCTTCGTTGAGTGAGTCGAGGGACTGACAGGGTGGCAGGGACTGAGGGTAAGTCGAGGGGGAGGGTTAACAATATTTCAAGTCGTTGCTTAGATAGTAGATCCTAATTCTAGTTTATTTTCCTAGGTGAGTGGTGGGACGTCGAGCCACGTTGGGGGACACTTGTGACGCACCACGTCACAGTAGATACCCCTGCTTTTAAGGCCCTAAAAGCAGCAATAACAAAAAAAAAAAGAAGACCAATGCTTGGAAATGCGAAGCTTGCAACGGCGAAGAAATTGCATCGTCTAACAAGATCATACGTTGTGATTCGTGTATGCAACGATATCATATCAAATGCGCAGCACTGAAGAGGAGACCATCGGCGAAGCAAGCCTGGTTCTGCATAGAATGCAAAGACCATGCTTAATGTACGCACTCATATGTGAACGTACTTTGCCTTGTACCTTTCTTATCGATACATGATATAAACAAATCTACATTTGATAGTACATGGAATGGAATTTTATTATCTTAAACGTATTCGAAATTCCAAATTAATAACTTTCATACGTTTCGAAAGAATCCCACGGATTCATTTGTGCGAAGGCCGTGCACTGATTAACAAAAAAAGGCCAATCGGTTGTCGACAAAAAAATTTTTGCAATCACAGAAATCTCCTAACTAGGAGATTACAATTAAAAATATCGTTAAACCATCTTTTTCCTACAGTCAGTGATCATGTCTACGGAGTAAACCAATGTACCAGCTCAGTTTTGTATGACTCATGTTTTTATATCAGTATGTCTATTCGTGATTGGTTGGACGAATCCCATGACCGAATTTCGATCTTTGCCGCAACATAAAGACGTTCAGTACAACTTATATAGGCTTTTAAGGTGATGTAAAACAGACCCTGTCGGTAACAAATCGCTTTCCCTATTTTTTCCGTGACCGCTAATATTTCGGACTAAATCAAATTAGGTTTTTACGCAACTGTCTATTGGCTGAGGGAAACTAATTTTCTTTTAGTCGAAATATGAACCGCTTCAGAGGAAAAAAGAAGGCCATTTTTTAGAATAGGAGTATGTCTTGTCATCCTTTTCACATCGCCTTAACCGGAATGTCCTTTCAGAAATACCTTGCATATCCGCGTTTTATTCGCCGCTGTGATCTCCGCCTTTGACCGTTTTTTCGCTTTCATTTCGCAACTGTTTCGTTTTTTTTTCTAGCCGTACGAGTTATAAATTTAAAAAACCGCTTCTTTACCGACTAGACACATCTGTCGCTAAGGTGTTACTCTTACGAAGTGTCCCAAATGGCCATAAGAGAAAACGTGCTGCTATCATGTAGTCCACCGGAGCCAGGCTCGAAATCTAGAAGAAGAAGAAGATCCAGACTTTCCACAAGTGTCTCCGTACGTCTTTTCGTACAATCATTCTTTTCAAAGAGGGTGAGTCGTAGCCGAGTGGATCGGAGTGGGACTCACAAGTAGTAGGCCCGGGTTCGATTCCCGGTTGCGGTCAAGGATTTTTCCGTGGCTGCTTACCTCTACTTATTGTGGTTCGGATTCGTAAAAAACGACAAAGCGGACTGTACATTTTTTGATGGCATTTGGTCTTTTTTCGGTTGCGGAAACCGAAAACGGACCGAAATTTTTTTTCGAAAAATTTACTTTGGTCCGTTTTCGGTTCCCACACAACCGAAAAAGGACCAAGAACAGCATTGAAAACAAAACAAACAAAAAATAAAAACTTAGCCAAAAACTTTTATAAAGAAACTTTCGGTCCTCGTTGGTTTGCGCAACCGAAAAAGGACCAATCTAAAAATGTACGGTCCGTTTTACCGTTTTTGCGGTCCATTTCGTTCCCCAACGGACGTGTCCGTTTTTCGGTCCGTTTTTTAATTTTTTCCATAAAAAACAGCCGTACGTCAATTTGCTAGGGCAGTCATCGATCCTATTAATTTAATTATTTTCATCGACCTGCTATTTACGGATTTATTCAATGAGTCGAGATACATGAAACGGAACGATTAACAGCCACGGTAAATTTACCGCGATCCCAAGCCTGATTCCCCATCGTACGCGAGACCGTACATTCCTTCGGAAGATCGATAGGTACTCCGTGAATGGGGTACATTTATTGATTAACATGTTAATGTCTACTTAATTAATAAAGGTCATAAACGGGTAGAGATCGATGAGGCATAACTTCTTGGTGCCACGGTAAGCTTACCGTGGCTGCAAGCTGTTGCTACCGATGACCGAATATTCTGATTAAGATCTGAAGTCCACAATTCGGTCAATCATCGATCCTATTAATTTAATTATTTTCATCGACCTGCTATTTACGGATTGTTGCAATGAGTCGAGATAGATGAAACGGAACGATTTACAGCCACGATAAATTTACCCTGGTCGCAAGCCTGATTCCCCATCGTAAGCGAGACCGTACATTCCTTCGGAAGATCGATAGGTACTCCATGAATGGGGTACATTTATTGATTAACATGTTAATGTCTACTTAATTAATAACGGTCATAAACGGGTAGAGATCGATGAAGCATAACTTCTTGGAGCCACGGTAAGCTTACCGTGGCTGCAAGCTGTTG
Source organism: Stenichneumon culpator (assembly GCA_964017025.1). Taxonomy (NCBI): domain Eukaryota; kingdom Metazoa; phylum Arthropoda; class Insecta; order Hymenoptera; family Ichneumonidae; genus Stenichneumon; species Stenichneumon culpator. The sequence goes on from OZ024771.1 coordinate 19,505,842, forward strand.
CTACCGATGACCGAATATTCTGATCAAGATCTGAAGTACACAATTCGGTCAATCATCGACCTTATTAATTTAATTATTTTCATCAACCTGCTATTTACGGATTTTTTCAATGAGTCGAGATAGATGAAACGGAATGATTAACAGCCACGGTGAATTTACCGTGGTCGCAAGCCTGATTCCCCATCGTAAGCGAGACCGTACATTCCTTCGGAAGATCGATAGGTACTCTGTGAATGGGGTACATTTATTGATTAACATGTTAATGTCTACTTAATTAATAAAGGTCATAAACTGGTAGAGATCGATGAGGCATAACTTCTTGGAGTCACGGTAAGCTTACCGTGGCTGCAAGCTGTTGCTACCGATGACCGAATATTCTGATCAAGATCTGAAGTACACAATTCGGTCAATCATCGATCCTATTAATTTAATGATTTTCATCAACCTGCTATTTACGGATTTTTTCAATGAGTCGAGATAGATGAAACGGAACGATTAAAGCCACGGTAAATTTACCGTGGTGCAAGCCTGAGTCCCCATCGTAAGCGAGACCGTACATTCCTTCGGAAGATCGATAGGTACTCCGTGAATGGGATACATTTATTGATTAACATGTTAATGTCTACTTAATTAATAAAGGTCATAAACGGTTAGAGATCGATGAGGCATAACTTCTTGGAGTCACGGTAAGCTTAACGTGGCTGCAAGCTGTTTCTACCGATGACCGAATATTCTGATCAAGATCTGAAGTCCATAATTCGGTCAATCATCGATCCTATTAATTTAATTATTCTCATCGACCTGCTATTTATGGATTTTTTCAATGAGTTGACATAAACATAACGATTAACAGCCACGGTGAATTTACCGTGGTCGCAAGCCCGATTCTTCATCGTAAGCGAGACCGTACATTCCTTCGGAAGATCGATAGGTACTGCGTGACCGCAAGTTAATGTTGCCACTGATTAAATAATGTCATTTCATTGTAACCACATGCAAATGTGTAGCAACCGTACCAATACCAATTTCTTAATTTAGTCGATTAACACCTTAATAATAAGTACAGTTAAGTATAGAAAGCGAGTGGATATAAGGATATTTACTGTCGGTGCAACAATCGACGAAAATTTCTAGAACCAATGTCTTAAGTCACGGTAAATGTGCACCTAATCTTCTTAGAGACGCAATCATTCATATGTACTTACCGTAGATTTTCTTGCAGTCACGGTACCGTATATCCACGGGTTAATCTAGGGATTTTTATCATGTAGATAATTTTGTAGACACGGTAAATGGTGTAGATAATTTGTTTTGGCGTTTACCGTGTATCCACGGTAAACTACCGTGATTTCACCGGAATTTACCGTGAATCCACGGTACCGTGGATATATAGGTTGGTGCGAATAGACACTGCCTATCTTTCGGGGTTTCAGATTTTTGTTTTATAATAGGGCGTGGTTTAGGGACTCTATCGTAGCCGTATTTGTCTAGAGGTGAGGGATGGGTTTCAGCATCCCAAATAAAGGTTAAGGGGCGTAGGGGCCCTTCGGCGGGTAAAAATGAATTTAGTCGAGTTGGCAATGTGGTTCCCGGGTAATTATAGCAAGGCGCGGCATTACTAGTGGTGGGTCGCGGTATCGGTATAGGTTCAGACTGTTTTCGTGCGCCGAGGTCGAGTGGTGCACCAGGGGTTTCAAATGGATAGTTATTTAACCCGTTGTTAGGGGAAGAGAATGGAGAGTATTTTGGTGGTTCTGAGGTTCTTTCGGATCGTTGGTTTTATTAGCTGAATATTTTACTGTCACCCTTTCCGCGGGTGGAGGCGGGCGTCGGCTCAAGTGCAACAGAAGGTTTGTTACAGAGTCCCATAGAGCTCCGATTAAAAATACTGACCATCCATAAACAGTGTGGAGGGCATATCCATGAATTATTGTGTCGAGCGTTAATTTTACTCCTTTTATTATTAATAGAGCTCCAATTAATCCTGCGCTTATATTTCCGAATGTCGTAAAAACTCCCTATGTCTTTTGCCAAGTAGACTCAATTAATTTGTTAAGGGTATTTTCATCAAGAAGATTCGAGATCGGTCCACCTTGCGAAACCGTAGGTTCACCCGCGATTCCCCGAGCGAGGGAATTAAGTATAGCGGGTCGTTCAGCGGGGAACATAATGTGTGAGCGTAGTTCATCTAGGTCTTCCTGTGTATATATTCCACTGGACGCCAAGTTGTGTGGGTTAGTGTAGGTCCAGGTCGGTTCGGTAAGTGGTTGAATGACGGTAGGGGCTATGGCTCGAATTGGTGTTGGCCCGACGGCATACCATTCACCGTCTAGCAGGTACATCGGTGCGACTAAGCGGTTACACGTGATCTGTGTCCCTGTTTGTGTTAGTACGTGGGTTCGAGGAGTCAAATGAAATGTAAAGTTTCCTCGTGAGACGGGTAGTTCGTTATAACATTCTTTTGTACGCATAATTTTTACTTCTACGGGAATGCATTTAACAATGTGCGCTACCTCTCCGGCTAATAGTCCCATATACCCAGGCCTTTTCATTAGATTAAAGGCAAATTCATCGGGAGACCGTCGCGCTATGGTCAGAGTATTTTGCAACATCCTACGCTCTAGATTGCATCGCTGGATTAAAATATCTCTGTACATCCGTTTTATCTCTGTGCGAATGTGTTTTTCTACATAGACAAATTTAGAATTCACGTACGCGAAGATGTCCAAATATTCCACAGTTATCGGATCTTTTGTGATAAATGGGTTTTCTATGGTTGTTTCCACAATTAGTAATTTGGGGTGCTCGGTCCGAATGAGCGCATACCCACATACCATGCTTCTTTCTTTAGCAGTCAAGGCAAACACTACATCTCCTTCAGTCATGGAATACACTGTCTGGCGAAATTGCGTATCAATGTCGGTTATTTTGTCGGCAAATCCTTCGTAGAGAAGGCCGTATCTTTTACTTTTACAACTGTCTTCGGGAAGTGGGTCCCAAAATGTATCTCCCCCGTCTACGTCGATGCAATACGATTCGCTCAAGTCACAGCTTGTCCCTGATCGTAGATGAACTTTGTCGGTTTCCACGTCTACCTGCGCCATATAGTCCCTGAGGGTAATTTTCACATTGCCAGTTACGTATACTTTTTCATAATTCCCGTATGGGTCTGAGTAAGATACTCCTTCACAGATAGAATCTTGGTTGATCGATCCGGCGATTATTATCGGTCGAGAGGTGGTTTGGTTGGGCCGAATTCCGTCTACTAAAGTGTTTCCTACTGCTATCTTGTGATCCTGATACATTCGTCGACAAGCATCGCGGGATACATTGTCTATGTAGGAGTATTTTCCATTTGGGACATCTAAACCGTGAGACCACATTCCACATCTTGTGATTTCGCGGTATATTTCGATTTTGCATTGTAGTACGTGAATAGAGGTGTATTGATTTATTTGTAATAATTGAACATATGTTCTTGAAACATTGACTTCTTGCTGAGGAATATTGCACTCGCCTACTTCCAATAGGGATACCGTTGTGATGTTAGTGGCTGCTCCCCCACAATCGTATCCGATTAATCCATGGCAGGGGCGAAAGATCTCCGTAAACAGGATAAATCCCACTAGTAGTCGAACTTCCCGTTTCATCTGTAACGCCACCGATTTATAAATCCGGGTTCCGCGCGGCTAATAATTTGTGTGAAAGTGTATAGATATAAAAATGAAATCTCTACATTTATACAAACATATCTATATATATATATATATATATATACTAGGGGGGCTCGGGCCTCGCGCGCTTCGCGCGCTCGCACCCCTTTATGTACTTAAGCCCTTATTATCCTAAGTCCTTTAAGCCCACTTGGACTCCCCGTACCCCACCCCCTCAGTTCTTGACACGGCATAGTAGTATAGCATCGAAACCAGGTTTTGCGAAAATCAGCGACATTAATTCGCCGTTTCTTTCCTAGGTTGTATCGTCGAGTCCTACTCTCTCTTTTTTCTCTTTCCTGCTCGTTTGTTATGGCGGCCGAAATGACTTACACAGGTGGTTGGATGGCAAAGAACAAAAGGCACACTTTAATGACAATAATAAATACAGTGCACAATCGTACACTCATACTTCGCGTATGATCAATGATCAATAAAATGTAATTTAATTTTTATTTCATTTTATAATGGTAACCGGGGGGCTTCCCTTAACAACCGGTGTGGGAAGGGGGTGCCCTTTCACCCCTCCGGTTGCCATGAAAACCACCCTTCCTTTACCATAGCAACCACCCCTCCGGTTACCCTAGCAACCACCCCTCCGTTTGCCATGGCAACCACCCCTCTGGTTACGATGGCAACCACCCCTTCGGTTATCATAGCAACTGCCCCACCGGTTGCCATAGCAACCACCCCTCTGGTTATTATAGCAACCACCTCTCCGGTTACCATAGCAACCACCCCTCCATTTACCATAGCAACCACGCCTCTGGTTACCATGACAACCACCCCTCCATTTACCATAGCAACCACGCCTCTGGTTACCATGACACCCACCCATCCAGTTACCATAGCAAACACCCCTCCGGTTACCATAGCAATCAACCCTCCGCTCGCCATGGCAACCACCCCTCGGGTTACGATGGCAACCACCCCTTCGTTTACCATAGCAACCACCCCTCCGCTTGCCATGGCAACCACCCCTCTGGTTACGATGGCAACCACCCCTCTGGTTACGATGGCAACCACCCCTTCGGTTATCATAGCAACCGCCCCTCCGGTTGCCATAGCAACCACCCCTCCGGTTGCCATAGCAACCACCCCCTGGTTACCATGGCAACCACCCCTCGGGTTGCCATAGCAAACACCCCTCCGGTTGCCATGGCAACCACCCCTCCATTTATCATAGCAACCACACCTCCGGTTACCATAGCAATCACCCCTCCGGTTACCATAGAAACCAACCCTCCGTTTGCCATGGCAACCACCCCTCCGGTTGCCATAGCAACCACCCTTCCGGTTGCCATAGCGACCACCCCTCCGGTTACCATGGCAACCATCTTTTTGGTTACCATGGCAACCACCCCCCCTCGATTCTTGAACACGGCGGCGGCGGCGGCGGCGGCGAAATTATTTTATTTTTAATTAGAAATAATTAGAAATAAAAAATATTTTTTATTACCGACCGTGGTATTTTACAGACTTCAAAGAGCATGTGCGATACTGCGATCGATAATAAAAATTATTTTTATTTTTGACAGTAATATCTTACATACTGTAAAGGGCATGTGAAACACCACGGTCGGTAATAGAAACTGTAATCAACTTTTCTCATAGATTCAAGAGTGTGATTTTACTTTCAATCGTGTTCTCGCACGTGCGATCGAAAGGAAAGTCTCATCTAAAGCCGAGATCTCATTCGTTTCCGATAAGACTTCTCTATCGATCGTACATACTGGAATCTATACGATTTTAGTGTGTACAATCGAAAGAGAAGTTTCACCGGAAACGGATATGATATCGGCTTTAGATGAGATTTTCCTTTCGATCGCTCGTGTGAGAACACGATTGAAAGTAAAATCACACTTCGGAGATGTCAAAGAGACAAAAATACAGACACGAAGAAACGAAACCAAAAAGACAAAAATGTTAATACGAAAAGACGAAGAGACGGAGGACGGAGGGACGGAGGGACGGAGGGACGGAGGGACGGAGGGACGGAGGGACGGAGGGACGGAGGGACGAAGGGACGAAGGGACGAAGGGACGGAGGGACGAAGGGACGGAGAGACGAAAGGACGAAGGGACGACAACGTAGACGCGAAGAGACGAAAATATAAACACGGAGAGACGAACACACAAACTTATAGAGATGAAGATACAGACACGGAGAGACGAAAACGAAGACACCGACACGAAGAGACGAAGAGTTGACTCGAAGATATGAAGACGGCGACATTAAGCGACGAAGATGTTGACACGAAGAGACGAAGATGTTGATACTTCAACCATTCGGATACTATATCCAAGACCATATCTCCCAAGACCATAAAAAAAATAAAAATTAAAAAATTAAAAAATTAAATTAACATATTACAATATTTTTAAAAACCAACTTGCCTATTTTTGCCATAATCCACAATCCACAATCCACGATAATAAAAATAACACCACAATCACCAACTTTTAATCTTTTGATAATATTTATTCAATTTCATAACCTTTCGTAACGTTCGAACCAAACACACACTTTCCACCGATACGTAAAAAAAAAAAAAAATCAACTGACTTCAAATCGATACTCGCGCATCGATATCTTGTCTGAATTTGTTTTTGAATAATCACAGCGAATTAAATCGAAATACGTCAAATTGACAGCGACCACGCAACAAATTAATACGATGGAGCGAAAAACCAATTTTCCGGAAGGTAATATACGAAATAAATAAAATACACTTACAATAAAGATAAAATAAATAAATAAACATGATAAATAAATAAGATAAAAAATTTACATTTATAACAATTAATTTATACAATTTTATATACAGATGGGTGGGATGCAATCCTCGTCCTAGAATTGGAGAGAGTGGAGGCGGCGATTCGGAGCGGGAGTATTCCCAACAATATAAAGTATGTTTTCTTACAATCAAAAAAAAAAAAATTAACATAGAGACACACAGGCGACGAAGACACACGGCACAACGAAAATACAAAGACGACAAAGACAGACGGCACGACGAAAAAAAAAAAAAAAAACACTATGACCAAAAATTCAAGAGACGGAGACGACGAAGAGACGGGGACGACGAAGAGACGGGAAAGACAAAGACACAGAGACGACGAAGACACGGAGACGACGAAGAAACGGGAAAGACGAAGACACAGAGACGACGAAGAGACGGGGACGACGAAGACGACACACGGCACAACGAAAATACAAAGACGACAAAGACAGACGGCACGACGAAACACACAAAAAAACAAAGACACTAAGACAAAAAATTCAAGAGACGGAGACGACGGAGAAACAGGGAAGACGAAGACACAGAAACGACGAAGAGACAGGGACAACAAAGAGACGGGGACGACGAAGAGATGGGGAAGACGAAGACACAGAAACAACGAAGAGACGGGGACGACGAAGACACGAAGACGACGAAGAGACGGGAAAGACGAAGACACGGAGACGACGAATAAACAGGAAAGACGAAGACACAGAGACGACGAAGACACAGAGACGACGAAGACACAGAGACGACGAAGACACAGAGACGACGAAGAGACAGGGACAACGAAGAGACGGGGAAGATGAAGACATGGACACGACGAAGAGATGGGGAAGACGAAGACACAGAGACGACGAAGAGACAGGGACAACGAAGAGACGGGGAAGATGAAGACATGGAGACGACGAAGAGATGGGGAAGACGAAGACACAGAGACGACGAAGACACAGAGACGACGAAGAGACAGGGAGAACGAAGAGACAGGGAGAACGAAGAGGCGGGGAAGATGAAGACACGGAGACGACGAAGAGACAGGGACGACGAAGAGATGGGGAAGACGAAGACGCAGAGACGACGAAGAGACGGGGACGACGAAGAGACGGGGACGACGAAGACACACGGCACAACGAAAATACAAAGACGACAAAGACAGACGGCACGACAAAAACACAAAAAAACAAAGACACCAAGACAAAAAATTCAAGAGACGGAGACGACGAAGAGACGGGGACGACGAAGAGACGGAGATGACGAAGAGACGGGGACGACGAAGAGATGGGGAAGACGAAGAGACGGGGACGATGAAGAGACGGTGACAACGAAGACACAGAGACGACGAAGACACAGATACGACGAAGACACAGATACGACGAAGACACAGAGACGACGAAGATACAGATACGACGAAGACACATGGACAATGAAGAGATGGGAAAGATGAAGAGATAGGAAAGACGAAAACACAGAGGCGACGAAGAGACGGGGACGACGAAGACATACGGCACAACGAAAATACAAAGACGACAAAGACGGACGGCACGACGAAAACACAAAAAAAAAAACAAAAACACTATGACAAAAAATTCAAGAGACAGAGACGACGAAGAGACGGGGACGACGAAGAGACGCGACGACGAAGAGACGGAAACGACGAAGAGACGGGAAAGACGAAGACAAAGAGACGACGAAGACACGGAGACGATGAAGAAACGGGAAAGACGAAGACACAGAGACGACGAAGAGACGGGGACGACGAAGAGACGGGGAAGATAAAGACATGGAGACGACGAAGAGACGGGGAAGACGAAGATACAGAGACAACGAAGAGACGGGGACGACGAAGACACAAAGACGACGAAGAGACGGGAAAGACGAAGACACAGAGATGACGAAGAGACGGGGACGACGAAGACACACGGCACAACGAAAATACAAAGACGACAAAGACAGACGGCACGACGAAAACACAAAAAAACAAAGACACTAAGACAAAAAATTCAAGAGACGGAGACGACGAAGAGACGGGGAAGACGAAGACACAGAGACGACGAAGAGACAGGGACAACGAAGAGACGGAAAAGATGAAGAGACGGGAAAGACGAAGACACAGAGACGACGAAGAAACGGGGACGACATACGGCACAACGAAAATACAAAGACGACAAAGACGGACGGCACGACGAAAACACAAAAAAAAAACCAAAGACACTATGACAAAAAATTCAAGAGACGGAGACGACGAAGAGACGGGGACGACGAAGAGACGGGGACGACGAAGAGACGGGAACGACGAAGACACAAAGACGGGGAAGACGAAGAAATAGAGACGACAAAGATACACGGCACGACCGAAACACAAAAAAACGAAAACAAAAACAAAGACACTAAGATAAAAAATTCAAGAGTCGGAGACAACGAAGAGACGGGAACAATGAAGAGACAGGGAAGACGAAGACACAGAAACGTCGAAGAGACGGGGACAATGAAGACACAGAGACGACGAAGACATAAAGATACAGAGACTCAGAGACGACGAAGACACAAAGATACAGAGACACGGAGACGACGAAGACACAAAGATACAGAGTCACGGAGACGACGAAGACACAAAGATACAAAGACACGGAGACGACGAAGACACTAAGACACGAATACACGGAGACGATATATAATAAAAATAAAAATGAATATTTTTATTTTCAGAATCATCGATGCTCAAACAGAAAAAACAACTACCTCGGGTCCGGCTACATCGCCGAGTACCTCGCTGCCACCAGGCCCCACAACCACCAGACCGCACAACAAAAAAACATGAAAAAATTAACCGATTACAACACAAAAAGACAGCATTTTTTAAACAATTTCTCTATTATTTTTTTACTATTTACAAAAAGAAAAATTTAAACTATTTATCCAACCTCTATTATTTTTTATATTGTTTTTATACAATAAAATTTATTTTTTGATTATATAAAATTGTTGTTTTTATTACAATGGCGAGCGAGAAAAAATAACAACACTATAAATTAAAATAATAATAATAATAATTATAATTATAAATAATAAAAATTAATAAACGTTAAATAAACGTTAAAAATAAAAAAGAGACGACGAACGATGAAGGATGAGAACAATAAAAAACACAGAGGAGAAGGATGGGAAGGATAGAAAGGACAGGAACACCAAATGAAACGTCGTCGGGACCGATAAAAAGAATGTTTATTTTTCATCACAGTGTGTATCATACTCTGAAGCTTCATTCAAACCCATGATATCCATGGTGACATGGTGACACCAAGCAAACATATTTTAACGATATGGCTAGACCCATCGAGGTGAGTTTTATTTTCACGATGTATTACTGAAATAATATAACTAAAACTAAAAATAAAAAACTAATTTAAATGTTTAGAGAACAGAAGGGGTTCACCAGGAAGAGGAGTTAAACGTAAGTACACAATAAAAACACTTAAAAATAAAAAACTTCAATCCACCTTTCATAATTTTTTTTTTTACAGATTATAGATTTAGAAGCAGAGCTACTTCACCAACAACAACAACAACTACAACGTCAACAACATCAACAACACAACCACAACGCAAATGTAAGTAATAGTTTATTATAAAAATTAAAAAAAAAAAAACCAAAGACACAGACGATAAAGACCCAAAAATATAAAGACGGTGAAGATACAAAATCAAAAAATACAAAACGACAAAGAGACGGGGATGACGAAGACACAGAGACGACGAAGAGACGGAGACGACGAAGAGACGGAGACGACGAAGACACGGAGACGACGAAGACACGGGGACAACGAAGATACAGATACGTCGAAGACACAGATACGACGAAGACACGGAGACGACGAAGACACGGGGACAACGAAGATACAGATACGACACAGATACGACGAAGACACAGAGACGACGAAGACACAGGGACAACGAAGATACAGATACGACGAAGACACAGAGACCACGAATACACGGAGACGACGAAAACACGGGACGACGATGAAACGGGACGACGAAGACACAGAGACGACGAAGAGACGGGGACGACGAAGACACGAAGACGACGAAGAGACGGGAAAGACGAAGACACGGAGACGACGAATAAACAGGAAAGACGAAGACACAGAGACGACGAAGAGACAGGGACAACGAAGAGACGGGGAAGATGAAGACATGGACACGACGAAGAGATGGGGAAGACGAAGACACAGAGACGACGAAGAGACAGGGACAACGAAGAGACGGGGAAGATGAAGACATGGAGACGACGAAGAGATGGGGAAGACGAAGACACAGAGACGACGAAGACACAGAGACGACGAAGAGACAGGGAGAACGAAGAGACAGGGAGAACGAAGAGGCGGGGAAGATGAAGACACGGAGACGACGAAGAGACAGGGACGACGAAGAGATGGGGAAGACGAAGACGCAGAGACGACGAAGAGACGGGGACGACGAAGAGACGGGGACGACGAAGAGACGGGGACGACGAAGACACACGGCACAACGAAAATACAAAGACGACAAAGACAGACGGCACGACAAAAACACAAAAAAACAAAGACACCAAGACAAAAAATTCAAGAGACGGAGACGACGAAGTGACGGGGACGACGAAGAGACGGAGATGACGAAGAGACGGGGACGACGAAGAGATGGGGAAGACGAAGAGACGGGGACGATGAAGAGACGGTGACAACGAAGACACAGAGACGACGAAGACACAGATACGACGAAGACACAGATACGACGAAGACACGGAGACGACGAAGACACGGGGACAACGAAGATACAGATACGACACAGATACGACGAAGACACAGAGACGACGAAGACACAGGGACAACGAAGATACAGATACGACGAAGACACAGAGACGACGAATACACGGAGACGACGAAAACACGGGACGACGATGAAACGGGACGACGAAGACACAGAGACGACGAAGACACGGGGACGACGAAGATACAGATACGACGAAGACACAGATACGACGACGATACAGATACGACGAAGACACAGAAACGACGACGACGATGAAGACAAAAAATCAAAAATACGAAGACGACGAAGACACGGAAACGACAAAGACGACGAAGACACGGAAACGACAAAGACGATGAAGATAAAGAATCAAAGAGACGAAGACGGAGACGACGAAGACACGGAGACGACGAAGACACAGGGACGACGAAGGTACAGATACGACGAAGACACAGCGACGACGAAGACATGGGGACGACGAAGACACGGAGACGACGAAGACACAGGGACAACAAAGATACAGATACGACGAAGACACAGAAACGACGACGACGATGAAGACAAAAATTCAAAAATACGAAGACGACAAAGACACGGAAACGACAAAGACGATGAAGACAAAGAATCAAAGAGACGAAGACGGAGACGATGACAGAGACGACGAAGAGACAGGGACGACGAAGACACCAAAATATAAAGACGACGAAGGTTGAAAATTGAAAATAAAAAACAACAGAGAGAGACGACAAATAAAATAGAAAACAACTAAGAGAGACGACAAATAAAATAGAAAACAACTGACGGAGACGACAAATAAAAAAATAAAACAAATAAATAAAATTTCAGAATATACAACACCTTCAACAACAACTACGAAAACTTCAAAGGCATCAACAACTTCTTCAACTACAACAACAACAACTAATACACCAACAACAACAACGTCAAGCACAACCGCCTCAACCTCAACCTCAACCTCAGCCTCAGCCTCAGCCTCAGCCTCAGCCTCAGCCTCAGCCTCAGCCTCAGCCTCAGCCTCAGCCTCAGCCTCAGCCTCAGCCTCAGCCTCAGCCTCAGCCTCAACCTCAGCCTCAGCCTCAGCCTCAGCCTCAACCTCAGCCTCAACCTCAGCCTCAACCTCAACCTCAACCTCAACCTCAACCCCAACCCCAACCTCAAGCTCAACCTCAACGTCAACGTCAACCCCAACCTCAAGCTCAAGCTCAAGCTCAAGCTCAAGCTCAAGCTCAAGCTCAACAACATCTACAACAGCAACTACAACAACTGCAACAACAACCGTGGTACCCCCATCAACCGCGACAACAACCACAACAGCTGCAACAACAACCCTGGTACCCCCGACAGCCACAACAACTGAGGCAGCCTCAACCACCACCGCAAATATGGCAGCCCCGACAACCACAACAACAAACATGGCAGCGACAACGACAACCCCGGTACTCGTGGCAGCCCCGACAACAAACATTGCAGCGACAACGACAACCCCGGTACTCGTGGACGCCCCTACAACAACCGAGGCAGCCACGTTGGGCACAATGGCGACCATGGCCCTATCAACAACAACAACAACAACAACAACAACAACAACAACAACAACAACAACAACAACAACAACAACAACAACAACAACAACAACAACAACAACAGCAACAACAACAACAACAGCAGCAGCAGCAGCAGCAGCAGCAGCAGCAGCAGCAGCAGCAACAACAACAACAACAACAACAACAACAACAACAACAACAACAACAACAACAACAACAACAACAACAACAACAACAACAACAACAACAACAACAACAACAACAACAACAACAACAACGACTATTATTATTGGCGTTGTTGTTGTCAAACATACAATAAACAACGACGGCAGCGACGGCAGCGATGGCAGCGACAACGTTTAAAAAATAAATAAATAAACTTTAAAATAATAATAATAATAATAATAATAATAATAAAAATTAACAAATAAAATTAAAAAATTCAATAAAATAAAATAAAAATAATTTAGAAACCCTCCCGACTGAGGACCATCCAAAAGGATATTTCCGGCTGTGCAATCCATCCAAGTACTGACCCCCCACTTAAAAGAAATACGGGTTCAATACTTGGATGGGTGACCGCGAAAAACTAAATCTCCCCCCCCCCCCTTTATTTTTCCAAACCCCCTTATGCTAAATGGACTTAGGCCCTCATAATTCCAAGGCCCTTTAAGTATGGACTTCAGCCCTTATTATTCTAACCCCCCCCCCTCCCCCCTCGATCCAATACTTGGATGGGTGACCGCGGTCACCCATCCAAGTATTGGACTTAAGCCTCCGATGGACTTAAGGCCTTATAATTCCAAGACGGGGTTAGTACTGGAATATCGTATTGGACTTAAGCCCTTATTATTCCAAGTTACCCCCCCCCCCCCCTCGATTCTTGACACGGCGGCGACGGCGGCGGCGGCGGCGGCGGCGGCGGCGACAGCGGCGAAATCTTTTTATATTATAGATATATATATATATATATATATATTTTTTTCACTTTTCCTGATTTCTCCTTTTCCTTTGTGACTTCCCATGCTTTTCTCGTTCTCATGGTTCCTCCCTTTTTCCCCTGCTTTCTATTTCCTAGTTGGCCTGACTCGAGTGTGGGGTGGGTCAGGGTGTGGTGTAAGGGATTTTTGCGACTTTTTAGTTCAAGTGGTCAATCTAGTGGGGGTTAGTTAGGAGTGGGGCACGTGCTTGCTTTTCGAGGGAAGTGACATGGATCGGTTAAACTAAATTTCCCTCATTCTGTTTAGAGTTCTTGGACCTCAACATTCCCTTCGTATTCTTTTTTGTTCGCTTCTTCTTTAAATAAAAAAAAAATTTATCCGCGCCTGTGTGAAGACGTGTTGGCAGTCTTGACTGCGTGCGTCGTTGTTTACGTTGACGACTCGGCGTACGTTGTTTTGCGGCCCAAAACACTGGAGACAGTGTTTGACAAGCTACTGGACTTGCTCCAGGAATTCTTCAATGACGATTCGACAGTGCGGCTCTTACAAGACGAGGCCATCAGAGGGACATCCTGTATCCTGAAGAGGTTCGGCACGTGCCAGAGGGTGGACATCGTGGACGTGGATGCGGAAGGTTTTGCCGAGCTGTATCGCGTCGACTCGGGTACGTCCACCTACGCGATGGTCCACTACCTGTACCGACCGACCCCGTACCTCAGTTGTATTGCTGCGCTGAGCCTTCCTTGCCTCGTCCAGGAGCTGCGGGGACAGGACGCACCTGGTTTGGGTCATTGGCTGGAGGAGTTAACCCGGGAGGGTGTGGATGCCGAACCCGTCGGCGCTGGACCCCCGTACATCGTACGACTGTGGACGTCGGGTCACGAGAACGTGGCCCTCCGGGCTGCCCATCTCCTACGAACCCCGCTTATTATGCCAGATGATGGGTTTGAGGAGGAATTGTCTTCCGGCGATGAAGATTGAGTAAGGGATTTTCCCGTCTTTTTTTCTTTCGTTTTTTTCTCTGTTTTTTTTATGTATTTTAATCCTGGTATATTTTTTTTGTTTCAGGGTCTTCGGCACGGCTTCCAACGGGATGTTCCTCCTCCCTCCTTTTTTTATATTGTGTGTGTGTGTTTTTTTTCTCTGCGTTTTTATTTAGTCTAATTAGCCATTAAGTAGAGCGTGTACATATATTTCCCCCTTTTTTTTCCTCTTTTTTTATATTTAGTTATTAAGTTTATATTAAGTTAGAGTTTAACTCGTTTGTATCGTAGATTTAAGAATAAATATGAAATTTTATCTCAAATTGGTTTCCCTTTTACTTCCTTCCTCGAGAAATATCAAAGCAAAAAAAACCGCGATTCGTTCAATTACTTTATGTTTTATTTATTTATTTTTTTTCATCTTTATAATCTATATATTATCGATGATTAGTACGGATTATTAAACGACGGAACAAAACGAAACGTCGGTATTAATCGAGACAAAAATAGGTAGCGTAGCTCGGAACAGAGATCCCTTGGGTTTTTCCTTTTCACTTTTGTGTTCATGTTTTAAGTACGTAACGCCTTTTCCGAATTGGCTAGTAACGCGCGAGTGTCTCTCATATTATCTGATAATAATATTGCGTGGTGTTTAATACACTAAAGACTATTGATATTCGACTATTACGCAGATAACACTCAAGTGCGCAAATGTATGTCGTTTATATATATAAAAAAAAAACAAAAAAAAAAGGGAACAACTTTATCGGTGTAATGTACTTTTAATATCCGTAGCGTTTTTTTGTCTAAACAGAAGCCGTCATTAATGGAATTAAATAATTAAAATTTTTTTTGTTTGATTAAACTGTAGAAGTTCAAGCTGACCCCTTTTTTTTAGAATAATAACAAATCGGGATGCGAAGTTCTGAATTCGCTGCTATAAGGTTTTTTCCCAGTTGTAATAAACAGTCTGGTATGCGTTCATTATCGGCGTCAATCAGTCATAATTTCCAATTTTCTTTTTTTTTCTTGTCAAATCCTAAGTTTTATCGAACTACCGAATTTAATAACTGGCGACACAACGCCGTGCTCGGGAGAGGATGCATCTTACTCACTTTGTACATAACTTTGCTAATTATGTTGAAGGTTTTTTTTTCTTTTTTTTTCTCAATGATCCAACACTGCCAGCACTGAACCCAACCATATATATATACTTACTGTAAAACAAGAACACAACGAAGTTTTTGGCATACGCAATACATTTCAACATGTAAGGTAGTTTGTCGATAAATTTTTTTTTTTTTCATCTTCGAGCAAGTCCCCCACGGAGAGCGAGAAGGGGAACATAGAGATGAGGAGGTGAGGCTCACTCTCTGCGAGTTTCACATAAGGGTCTGTAGGGATTCAGGCCCGCGAACGCTAGGCTATCGTAGGCTGTGGAGTGGGGGAAATGAATGAGTGGATTGATAGGAGACTCGTGCATGATCCATGATCATGCACGAGTGCATGATCATGGATCTCATGAGTGCATGATCATGGTTCGTTCTAATTTTCGTCATTCTAATTCAGCGTCTCGAGGTGTCAACTATATTCTTTTGCGTTCAGTGATTATTTCAAACTGAGGATCATTCCTTTATAAATCGCAGGGAAGTCTATTCTCGTTCGAATACCGATTTTCAGTTTTATCACTCGAGGTGTGATTCCGGAGATATTATTATTATTTTGTTTTCCTTCGAACTGAACAAATCTATTCCAGAATGTATCCCCGTTTCATGGGAGATATTCTCGGGGGCACTGTACGGTGTGATGTCTTGTATATAGAGGATACTTCCTACGTGGTGCTACGGTCCGCGCTTATGCAGGAAACCTTCGAGATCTTGTTTGAGGACATGAGGCGTTGTTTCAATAGCCGCTATTGCGAACGACTTGCCAGGGAAGACTTGGTTCGTGGATTGTCGTGCGTGGTGTGCCGATTCGGTAATTACCTCCGGGCCGAGATAATGCGCCTGGAGGCAGAGGACTTTGTGGAAGTGTATCTGGTGGACTACGGGGTTTCGACGTTTGTTGATGATTATCATCTTTTCAAACCGACCCCATTTCAAGCGTCGATCGCGGATTTGGCCCTCCCCTGTGTCATCCACGACATGGAGGATCATTTGTGGCCAGGATTTGCAACTTGGTTTGGCTGTTTGGCTTTTGACGGTGTCCTGGCTAGGATTGTACAGAGCGACTACGTCAGCCGGGTACAGCTATGGACCCTGCAGCGACAGGATATTTCGGATCTTGCGAGGGCCCAAATTCGAAATCCTCTTCCCCACGACGAAGGATTTCAAGAAGCAAATGGTCCGGAGGAAGTCGATCGGGTATGAATTCCGAGTTCTGGATTGTTTTTCCTCTCGAGTCCGTTTTCGATAATTATCAAGGTGTTTCCTGTCTTTCTTTTCCCCTAGTGAACGGCGCTTTACCACTGACGTAACTCGTGCCGTTTCATCTTACTTCCTGAGCATTCGAGAGTCCAGAGGAAATTCGGTAAATATTTGGTTTTTTTCTATATATATATTTTCCATCTATATATCCCTCTCTAATACAAAATTTTCATTTGTTATAGGTTCCGGTGGCTCGTCGTTTAAACATAATTAAGTCTTTATATTAAAACGTTTATATCCTCCATTTTTTCCTCTTTTCTTTTTACTTTATATATTCATATTATTATAAGTAAATCATAGGAAGAGAAAATTTCATATATGTCGGGTTATATTATTGTTATACATATTATTGGGTTAGATATATATATATATATAATTTTCATTTTCTTTATATCGTTTAATTGTTGATTATTTAAAGTTTCCCTTCTGTTTTCTATTGTTTTTTTCTTTTAGAGGTTATTCTTTTTCTATTGAATTTAGGTTTAAGAATAAATTGGCTAATTCCTTTAAATTAATACTGAGTTTTCCCTGTTACTTCCCTTGCGTATCAGGAGAGGATGAATGAACGCTTCGTAGAGAGTCGAGGATTTTCGGGAAAAGTAGTTTTTCCCTTTTTCTTCGCGGGAGAGGTTGTTCGGCATCTGGTATGCACGAGTGCTAATATGGATTTCCTCGGTAGGATTTTTCTCGCTTTTTTTCTCTTCTTTTTTTTTATGGTGCAATCACTTAAATCGTGAGAAGGTCCTTGAGAGCGGTTCTGCTAGACGTTGTCGTGCATCGTTGAGGAAGAGTGAGCGCGGAGGCCACATGGTAATGGTCAGCCGTGCGAGAGGAAAGGGGGCAGGGGAATGGGTATTGTCCAGGGTTTGTAAGGTTTCAAATAGTAAGTGGGTTGATTAATTGTAGTTTTGTATATAATTTTGACAATATTGCGGATTACATTGGGTACATAGTTTCATTTGCTATATATGTTTTGCTATTTTATTGTTCATTATGGCTATCGTTATTATTATATATATATATATATGTGGGTATTTTTTTTTCTCTCTTTTTTTTAAATGGGTTTTTCTATTCTTTTTTCTTTTCCGAATATGTACGTCAATACGTATAAAATGATTAATATATAGTAGACTGGCCCAAAAAAAAAACTTTTTTTTTTTTTTTACTTCGCACCCCTGAAAACCGTAGTTTATACCATACTATTGAAAGTTGTAGAAGAGGAAACCTGGGCGATTTTTTTTCGAGGTCGCGCAATGGTTTTTTGTATTTTCCATTTAATTAACACGTAAGAAGTCGATGTCTCTAGCTTACACGGGATTCTTAATTTTCGTATTGAATGGACCGGCATAAAAATAGTGGCATAGTACAGTTTGTTCAATTGCCTTCAAATTGGCGCATCGCAGAACATTTTTGGTCGGATGGATTCCAAGATATTCAAGTTTGAATACAAAGTTGTCGAGTCTCACCTTAAATAAATGTGCAGAATTTGCGTTTTTTGCGCATAACTCCGCTACAGTCATTCTTACAGCCATAATGGTTATTATCAATCTTGAAGAGAATAATTTTATCTACAAAACTACAAAAAAAACCATTCTCGTACGATAAAAATTAAAGGAGCTATCGTTGATTAAAATTTGATTTCGAAGTGTAAATCTTCGCAAAGCGATTATTTTCCATTGTATAACACGTTTCTGGCTGAACTAATCACATAAATCCGTCGCGTACACATTAGTCCCACAGTTTTTAGTACGTGTGCAAAAAGAAATTGGTTTAATACTTTAACGAACGTAAACAAACGAAACAAAGCGGCAACTAGGTATACATGTTCTCAAGACGAAGTTAAATACCCTCTCGCTCGCGATCGGGCGATCACCGTACGTGTTTAGCCTCGCCTTAATACATTGTTGAAGAATAAAAAATACGTGGTTCAGTTGTCGTCGATAAACGATGGATTATATCAATGTATAATATATGTAAAATCGCCTTCGTGGCGTAAAAACTGCAATAAAAATGTAAAATCATAATCCTAAACTCAATTAAGTATATAGAACCCTTTATCCATTGAATAATAATACTAAATTAACCAATGACTAATACCAAAATGCATTAAGTGTTGATCGTATGGCCAATACAGAAACACTTTTCATCGGTTATAGTATAAACTATAGCTTCATAAAGTATTAAACCAATTTCTTTTTGCACATGTACTTACAACTGTGGGACTAATGTGTACGCGACGGATTTATGTGATTAGTTCAGCCAGAAACGTGTTATACAATGGAAAATAATCGCTTTGCGACGATTTACACTTCGAAATCAAATTTTAATCAACGATAGCTCCTTTAATTTTTATCGTACGAGTAGGGTTTTTTTTGTAGTTTTGTAGATAAAATTATTCTCTTCAAGATTGATAATAACCATTATGACCGTAAGAATTACTGTAGCGGAGTTATGCGCAAAAAACGCAAATTGTGCACATTTATTTAAGGTGAGACTCGACAACTTTGTATTCAAACTTGAATATCTTGGAATCCATCCGACCGAAAATGTTCTGAGACGCGCCAATTTGAAGGCAATTGAACAAACTGTACTATGTCACTATTTTTATGCCCGTCCATTCAATACGAAAATTAAGAATCCCGTGTAAGCTAGACATATCGACTTCTTACGTGTTAATTAAATGGAAAATACAAAAACCTATTGCGCGACCTCGAAAAAAAATCGCCCAGGTTTCCCCTTCTACAACTTTCAATAGTATGGTATAAACTACGGTTTTAAGGGGTGCGAAATAAAAAACAAAAAAAAAAGTTTTTTTTGGGCCAGTCTAATATATAGTGGAGTACAGGGTATATAATAATATAAGGGTGTAAAAGGAAAAAATACCCGAAGGAAAAATAATAATAATACTAATAATGGAACTTGTAATATTTTTCCAAAAAAAAGGTATTTGCTGTGACTTCTAAGAATAATATCTTATGCGAAAAGTAGAGCAGTGGGGGGTATTTATGTTTGATTATGGTAGCTACTGATAAAAATGTAATTATAATAATATAAATGGGTTAACTGGAGTATTTGTTAGGTCAAAGAAATTTACTCGCGTGGTGTTTTTTTTTTGTTAGGAAATGTAAGTGGGTATGCTTTTAAAACGCGTTGAAAAGGGGCGTGGTCGTCTGGACCCTTCTCACTTGTGTTTTCGTCGGCGAACCTCGAGATTATTTTCCTCTTCCTTCCTTTTTTCTCTCAAGCGAAGTATATTCGGATGCGATGCTGAATTTTTTTTCGACAAAATCCGCAAGTTATTAATTTATTCGCGCATTCTCGACATGATACCAGGTGTCCGCAGGGTAGAATTACTGTTGTAACTTCCTTGTTGACGCAAAATTTGCAGATAAGTTGTTCGGGTATGTCGGGTCTCTCAATTTCTGTGTCTGATCCTTTGTAGGGGATAAGTGGCTCTTCTGGCAATGGTGCGGACTGATGCTCTGCATTGTAGATGAATTCTTCTCCCTTGACCATCTGGACGAATTTACATTCGCCGTGCCATTTCGCATGCTCTTCCCATGGATCATCACAGGGTTCCCAGTCCTTGAGGCCCATGCCACAGTAGAAACAAATGGTCACTGAGTCACTGGACGAATTTACATTCGCCGTGCCATTTCGCATGCTCTTCCCATGGATCATCACAGGGTTCCCAGTCCTTGAGGCCCATGCCACAGTAGAAACAAATGGTCACTGAGTCACTGGACGAATTTACATTCGCCGTGCCATTTCGCATGCTCTTCCCATGGATCATCACAGGGTTCCCAGTCCTTGAGGCCCATGCCACAGTAGAAACAAATGGTCAAATCTTGTAACTGAGTGAAGAAAAACCCTGCTTCTGCCAGGCATGCTGGTACTTGACCGGTTGACGCCGGGAATCCTTCGAACGATTTGACTCGGTCGTCGTACTGCTGATATTCCGGATGTACAGGTGCCGGTGGAGGCGGTCTCAAACCCTCATTCATTGCTTTCGTATAGGGACACGATTGCCCAGATGCGCTGGATGGTGAAGTAACAGTGGTGGTTGTAGTGGTGGTAGTGACAGTGGTTACTGTGGTTGGTCTGTCACTTGGTGTTGACTCGGCGGATAGGTCTATCTCCTGCATTTCGTATTCACGAGAGTATCTTCGAGGTGGTGTTGGTATTTCAGCAATATCTTCATATATTCCCACATTACCAGAGGGCTGACTTGGAATAAATCGACAGTGTGGAGCCCATCGTCTATGCTCGATCCATGGATTATGCTCAGGTTCCCAGTGGCGGATCTCCAGTTGACAAGAGAAACATCGGGTGATTTGTAGCAGCGCTATGTAGGAGAACCCTGCTGCGGCCAATTCTCTGGTATTAATTGGCGACTCCGGTGGCCATTGTGCGAAGCTTGCGATTCGATCTAATTCTAGGTCATCTACGTAGGTCCTTTCGGTCATCTTAAAACAGAGATTTATTCATAAGCTTTCTTCAAACAGTTCTCCTTATTTCTTTTGTAGATCCTTACAGGTGAATTCGTGAATATTAGGGTGCAGGTGGCCCAGTTAGGCAGGGGACTCTCTCTCTCTCTCTCTTTAAGCTCCGTTTTTACTTCTTTTTGAACAGATTTGTCTTTTCTATCCCCCTTTTCATTTTATCTCCCCCTCCCCCCTTTTTTATTTTTGCTCCTTATACGTAATTCTTACGAGGCTTCGCAGAGGCACACCACATTCTCTACATCGGTGAAAACCGTTACTGCAGTCGGTGCACATATTCGCATGGTAAACATGGAAAACATGGTAGGTTTATATATTCTACAGCTCCCTTAGCGCAGTATCGGCATTCCTTCCAATCTCGGCCAGAGATCATCAATTCGCCGCAAACTTTTACAAGTGTAGTTGGTGGGGTTTTTGCTGAATATCCCGGAACGGTGTGGCTGGTTGAAGCTTGAGAGTTTATGGTTTGAAGGAGATTGTTTTTTATGGGTTGAAGACCTGGAGCGGTGTGGTTCGCGAGCGGATTAATGGAGGTATTATTTGGCGGCTGACGACTCGTGCTGGGAGCCTGCGGATCAGTTATCGATACCCGTAGTTTCGTGGGGAGCGTGTTCGGTCCTTTCACCGTATTTACATATGCACATCGAGGAAAATTTTGTGCGTGTTTTGCCCAAGGATCATCGTGGGGCTCCCAGTGCTTTAACTGCCCCCCGCATGTAAAACATCCGACCTGGTCGCTCCACCCAGTGTAGAAGAATCCCGCCTCGGCCAGCCTTTCCTTGCGCGGCAGCATGTACTTAGGCCATGATGCGAAGGACCCCAGTCGAGCTAGATATGGTACATAGGTCGGACGCACTGGCCCTGACTTTCCCTTTTCGATATTAAGCGTGTTCGGTCGGGTTCTTATTGGGGCTCGTATCCACGGGGAGTCCGAACGGTTCGCGGCGGCCTCACGCTCGGGAGCAGGCTCGGGAGTCTGAGCGTCTTCTGTCCTTGTTGCGGCGGGGGTTTCCGAAACTCCGTGGGTTGACGCATGCTCGCTCGAAAGGCTCGCAAGGAACGGGCACAAAGGTCTTACGATTCTGTGACATTCGACAGGGTCATGTTCCCTTTTCCAGTCCCATACCCTGACATGACACTCGAAACACTCTGTTTCATCTTCTACTCCTGTTCGGAAACATCCCGCGGCGGCCAGTGCTCTGGGGTCTGGTTTATTCAAAGGCCATGGGTTGTAGCTAGCCAGTCTAGCTTGTTCTGAACGGTAATCAGGTGCGACCACCATGGTAGCTTTCATTTCGTTTCTCTTCTGCGGAACTTCCATGCTGCGACTTCTGAGTTATCTCCGCGTCGGCAATTGCTCGAGTGCGCGTGCAAACCACTTGAAAGCGATGTGTTTTCCTTCCTTTTCTTTCCTTTTTTTTCAGCGTTAAATATATATACCTTCTCACACCCTGGCTGTATGTATGTATTTTATGGGTGCAAAACGAATTGTCTCTCTTCTTTTTTTTCTAAATGTATGGTATGTGCGATCGTTTTAGTCGATCTGGATGGACGACGCGTGACTTTGTCTTAATCCTTATTCGTACGTTGATTTTCTCGAGTATGTCCAATATCTCGTATGGTCCGTCGTATTGGTCCCCCAATTTCCCAGGTTTCGGTCCTTTAAGAAGAAATACTGATTCACCAACCTTGAAGTTTACCGGATTCATCTTACGGTCATGATACTCCTTCGCCCTTTCCTTGGCTTTAATTAAGTTCATTCGTCCGACCGTTTGGATTTCGTGTATTTGCGTAATTAATTGAGTCAAGTAATCGTCGTAAGTAGAAATCCTATGCATATCCTCCGGGGCGAAGCTAGAAGGAGTCCGTGCGATTTTTCCAAATACCATTTCAAAAGGGGTGTGTTTTGTGCCCTCATGGACATTTGTATTATAATTGAAAATTGCTAATTCGACCCATTCATCCCAATTATGTTCCTTTGTGGCATATTGTTTTAGATATTCACCGAGAGCATGGTGCGATCGTTAGAGGGATCCGTTAGATTGAGGATGGAAAGCAGTTGTTCTTATTTTTCGAATTCGGAATAATTTTGCTGTCTGTTTTGAGAAATTACTTAGTTAGTTTTGAGAAATTACTACTTAGTTGTGTTGTATCCGTTTACTGCGTCTTAGTGTGTGTGTCAGTGGCACGCGCCGGCCTCTCAACTCTCGGTACCCCTCATTCCCTGTCGGCGCGATAATCCTTATAGCCAAAGCGTCGGGCCGCGAGCCGAGCATCTCGGTGTCTTTGTCGGGCGGGTTTTCGACCTGGCTCAAGGAATTATTCTTTCTACTAGTCTCCTGATCATTGACTACTGCATTCTGTGACTCTTGGGCTTGTTCGACACCGCTAACTGGTTCTTGTTCCCATTCACAATCTTCGATTTCCATATGTAGGTTAAAAAATTTTGTTTCACTCTCTTCGTCCTCGCTTCCGTCTGTATCGGACTCCTCTTCTAATAACGAATTTATTTCCTGGTCTGTTATCGATTTTTTTCCTTTCCTACGGGTTTGTGTTACGGGATTGGTTTGAATCAAGTAAATCCCGTCCGACTGTTCAGGCTCTCCTATCGGATTTCGGGACAATGCATCGGCGTTAACATTTGGTTTACCTGCTTTATAGACTACGTCATATTCATACTCCGCGAGTTTTAGTCGCCATCGTAATATTTTTGCGTTACCGTCGGTAGCTCGTCTGAACCACAATAGGGGTTTATGATCCGTGACCACGGTGAATCTTCGCCCGTACAAGTAAGGTCGATAGTGTAAGATTGAATATACTATAGCCAATGCTTCTTTCTCGTAAGTGTCATAAAGTTCTCCTGTTTTACTCAGAGCTCGGGAGGCGTACGCACAGGGGTGATCGTAATTAATTTCTCCTTGCGATAAAATTCCTCCAATGGCTTGTAACTCCCCTACATATTAAGATCTCCCGTGTGGCTCCGGTGACGTCACACCGCGAGAGCCCGGGAGACGCGAGAAACCCCGCGAGGTGCAGAGCAGAATCGGACAAGCCCGCGGAGAGCCAAGAGGCGCCATCCGACGGGATCGAGCGGCGGCCCGATCGATGCCGAAGCGACGCGCACGCGCAAAAACCAAGAGCAGCAAGGAGTCGGATGCACGGCAGTGCCGTCCAGCGGAATTGCGCCGAAATCTCGCTCAAGGACGAAGAAAGGCGAAAGCGAGGGAAAATCGGCCACCCCGATTGGACGAAAATGACGACATAGAACTTGCACACGGCACCGACCGAGCACACTATTCGCTCGGCGGGTAACACCGGACGATCGTCACTACGATACCGACCTGGGATTGGAGGGTAGAAGGCGAGGATGCTCTCAACCAATAAGAAAATTAATAATCGGCCGATCGCACGCAGACGCGAGTCCGCCAAAACCCTGCAGAACCGACGGAGAAGGGGAGCAAAATCGGGGTATAAAAGATGGCGATTTCGACCATCAGATCATCAGTGAACGATCTACTTTATCATCGGCCGACTCCGAAGAAAAAGTGAAAAGTGAACAAAAGTTAAAAGTGAGAAAAGTGAAACAGTGCCAAAAAGGACTTATAAATTTGGTGCAACTGTGAACTTATAAAAATTGTGCCGCTCGGACTTAGAAAAATTGTGCCATTCGGACTTATAAAAATTGTGCCGTTCGGACTTATAAAAACTGTGCCGTTCGGACTTATAAAATTCTGTGCCGATTGGGACTTGTGCAAATCGTGCCGAAAAAGAACTTATGAATTTTTGTGCCGAGGACTAAAAAAATTTGTGACATTTTGACTTATAAAATTTCGGGCCAAGTGAACTTGTAAAGTGTGCACCGGAAAAGGACTTATAAACATTTGGTGCCGAATCGGACTTACCAAATTCGTACCAGAATCGGACTGATAAACATTTTGTGCCACAGCGGATTTATCAAATGTGGTGCATGAGTGAACGTAAATAAGACGGGCCAATAAAAGTGACAGTCGGAGTGAACGGGTAAAGTGACCAAAAGTGACCCGTCAGACACGGCAAGGCTGGATCAGACGGATATCCCAACTCCCAGGACTGGAAAAAGGTACATCCAGGGGTTCGTTCACTCCCCCTGAAGGCTCCAAGACCGACAAAACAAGGTAAAAAAGTTTTGTCTCCATTTCACGCCAACTGCAAAGTGCGAGGCGAGCGAGCTGTCACAGGCGATCGCCGTGCCGTGACGTCATCGCGAGACAGCCGAGCACAGCGGCCAGCGGCACGTCGCGTCGACCGAGAAGCCAACCGCGCATGCGTGGTGCGGTTCACGCGGAATAAATATCTTTCGATTAAAAATATCTCCTTGAAGCCATAAAATAATGCAATAATTAGAGACAATAAGAGAAGGAGAAACAAGTGCTTGAACGAGATTAATAATCATTGTTCATTCTTTGCGAACAATCTCTGTAATTGCTCCGAATATAGATTTATATCTATAGCAGAGAATATTCCGAGTTAAGATAGAACCGAAAAAGGGTTAATAAAGATTTCAGCCTGTAATTGGGACAATAAAGCGAATTGTTTAAACATCAAAACTGTCTCTGACACGCCAGCCCATAATTCCTTCACGCTCGAGTCCCCGAATCCGTCCGTTTGAGTGCCCTTCGCACAGAAGGAGGCGCATAAATACGGGAAATTATTGTACGAGCAGTTGCTCCTGTTAAAGGCTGTACCAGAGGCGTCCGTAGTTAGAATAAAGGGTTTTGAAAAATCGGGATATCGCAGAACGGGTGCCGTACAGAGTTTTGTTTTTAGTATTTCAAACGCTTCCTGTTGCTCTGGTCCCCACTCGAATCCGGTTTCCTTACGGAGTAGCAGGGTGAGAGGTTTCGATATTTTTGCGTATCCCTCGATAAATCGGCGATAATACCCAGTTAAACCCAAAAACTGACGGATATTTTTAACATTTTTCGGTCTTGGGTATTCGCGGACGGCTTCTAACTTTTTTGCATCAGGCTTGACACCGTCTTGTCCGATGATATGGCCTAAATAATTTACTTCCTTTTTCAGAAATTCACATTTATCAGGTTGTAATTTTAGATTAGCAGCTTCGAGACGCTTTGTCATTTCTCGATATAAATTTTCGGGCTCTTCTAACCCTCGTGCATAGATGACGATATCATCTAGATATACAAATACCCCTTTTCCTAAGAGCCCGCTAAGAGTCAAGTCCATTGTGCGTTGAAAGGTAGGAAGCGCGTTACGCAGCCCGAACGGCATGCGTACGAATTCACAGTGCCCTCGAGGTGTTGTGAACGCCGTCTTATGCCTGTCTTCAGGGCTTATCTCGATCTGATGAAAGCCTGAGGCGAGGTCGAAGACCGAGAAATATTGCGCTCCTCTTAGTTGGTCCAAGATTTCAGTGATGTTTGGTATAGGGTAGGCGTCAGCCACGGTCTTTTCGTTCAATGCACGGTAATCGACTACGACCCTCCAGCGTTTATTGCCTTTAGAGTCGACCTTTTTTGGTACGACCCAGACGGGGCAGTTGTACGGCGAGGTGGACGGGACTATTACTTTATTTTCGAGCATGTCTTCGATTTGCTTCGTTATTTCCTCCTTAGTGCATTCGGGCCAACGATAGCCACGAGTATTTATAGGCAAATCATCTATTGTGGGTATTCTGTGTTGTAGTATTGTAGTATAAGAGAGAGATTCACCGGGAATATGGTAAAGATGAACACTTTCCCTTAAAAGTCCTTCGATACTGAGTCTTTCCTCGTCGTTTAATCCCTCGAGTCTTAAAAGTTCCCGAATTTGTTTAAATCGCTCCTCAGGCGCGGGTACAGCGGTGTAACAAAAACAATGATCCCTTCGATTAAATGGTTGTATGCTGTGCGTCACGTAATGCACGCTCAATCTCTTTATCAATGCTATATTCTTCATCTTGTACGCTCTATAATCCTTTCTTCCTTGTCCCTTGTCCCTATCGTTATTAACCTTACGAAGAGTTTCCGTGTTAATCTGAAGATTCATTTTATCGCTTTTCTGTGTGGTTTTATCGTTCTCTATTTTCTTAATCATGTCCATTCTCATTTCTCCTGCAGGTATAAATTTTTTACTCGTTACGCCCGAACTTGGCCCTTCTATTGGCACCGTAGTCGTCGTATTTCCAGAACAATATTCTATTTCCTTTACTAAATCTGTCTCTGCAGGCTTTATTATTTCAACACAAATATTGTTTTCAATCATTTCTGTCTCGTTCTCAATCATTTCTGTCTCAACAGGGGCCAAAACCTCTCTCGGTTGCCTCTAGTGATTCTGTATACGTTAAAGTTGTCGTCAGTGCCTTCGTATCGGTTGCCGACTCCTTCTCGCCCGAATGCCCTGTCTCGCCTATAAGTGTTGCTTGACTTACAGTCGTTGGCGTGTTAATGGTCGAGCCGTCGATGGGCTCAGACCCTTCATCTGAGGTGTTGAATTCCGCTGTTTGCGAGGCGATATCTTTGTTTGATAAATATTCATGTTTACTCAAAGATTCTATCTCACTTGATTTTTCCTTTTTTATTTTGCATGGGTCTGTAAATCTCTCAGTTTCTTTACTCTTAATGTTCGCTTGATTATTCAGGGCCTGCTGCGTATTTCTTTCACACAAGTCTACAGTTTCATCCGTTAACAATAATTCTAATACCGGCACTTGCACTTGCACGGTATAGCAGTTATAATTGGTGATCTGAATGTATCCTTTTCCATTATTATTTTCTACATATCCACTTTCTTCTATTGTTAATCCTTCTCCCGCATCCAAAACAGGTAAATATCCACCTCTTATTTCTAAATTCTTTATTCTCTCGAAGTGTGACGGATGGTCGATTGGTCAGGCACTGCGTAATGAGTGAAGTCTCGAAGTACCGTATAATTATTGGTCTTTATTAGTCGAAGATAGAAAAGTATTCGGAGGTGTACCGCACTGGTCGTCGGTCGGAGCTGAACTCACGTGAAGCGGGCGCGAAGCTGAGGGCTTCGCGCTCGCTTCACAATGGAATAAAGAGTCACAGAGTGTTTAGTCTATTCGATAAGTGGACGCTCACGGCGGTCCGGATGCGCGATAGCCTTAAGGGCTTCTTTGAAGAGCGTATCGAGCGGAAACTCCGTATCG
Source organism: Stenichneumon culpator (assembly GCA_964017025.1). NCBI lineage: Eukaryota > Metazoa > Arthropoda > Insecta > Hymenoptera > Ichneumonidae > Stenichneumon > Stenichneumon culpator. The sequence continues at coordinate 19,534,692 of OZ024771.1, forward strand.
ATACGCTCGGATAAATATTAAAGTCGGTTCAAACAAAATATGAGGCTGCGGCCGTTACACGAAGCAAATTTTCGTCGTTTGCGCGGGGATTATTATCATTTCTGAAGTCGCGAAGGGAATCTCAGTATCTTGCATTTTCAGTTGTCGTTTCTCGTAGTCAATTGTAGCCCGGTTTCCATCTAAGTATTCTGATCCTAGTATTCCCCCCTCCGATATGGGGAAACTATTATCGACGATATGGAATCTAGTGCATCGACCGAAAGCCTGTATAGTTACATGTCCTTTTGTTAATATTGATTCGTTCGTAATTCCGTTTAATTGTACGATCTCTTCACGATTAATAGGGGCACGTGGGTGTAAAAAATTTTCCTTCAAGTTGTTCGGGCCGGCTCCCGTATCGATCATGAAAATAATAGAGCTGGTTAACTCAAGACTATTCATTTTAACCGTGGGCACGCTACTGTCCTTTTCCAGGCGGATGTTAAAAACTCGCATTACTCGGGGTTGGAAACTCTGGCTCCCGTCGTTATAACGCGTATCGGGTGCAGGTTCTGAGGGGCCTCGCCGGCTGCACCCATTGACGGCAGACCATGGGCGTTTCCCTGTCCCCAGCGTTCGCTCTCTTCCTTACTGAGCCTCGCTTGACACTCTCGGATGAAATGCCCCGGCTGTTTGCAATAATGACAAATCCTATTCTGGTCTGCTCCTCCCCTGTTACCATCAGGATATCCTCACCGGGTTGTTATCTTGTTCTTGCATAATATTCCGATTTTGGTTATATCGATACCCGCATTTATCGTCAGTGTGTCCGGGTTTCTTGCAAATCTGACAATTAACATTCGTTTCTTCATGAAACCGAAGGCCTTGTGGCACCTTCACTACTTGCTCCCTGAGAGGCGGAGGGCCGTTACTGGGTAGCTGGCTGCACTGGGTAGCTGCATGACCTGTCTTTGTGCACAGCTGGCAAACCAGTGTCTTATTTCCCGGATTTTGTGTTTCTGGGGGAAAAATTTGATAGCAGCGGTTTGCTGTATGGCCTCGTTTATTACAAATTTCGCATACCGTAATCATAGGGGCCTCCATAGTGCCTTTATTGTCTTTTGAAGGGGGATAGATTTTAAAACACTTTAAGGTCTCATGGCCCTTCCTGCCGCAGACCTGGCATACTACTTCTTTCCACATGTTACCCTGATCCCCTTGACTCTGTTCAACGCGTGGAGGCCTGTCTGGACACGTTGAAGCTAGGTGGTCGGATTTTTTACAAATTTGACAAAAATTCGTGTCGCCAGTTATTACATGTACGTGGGCTTGTGGTTCGGCCTTATTGGGTTTATTTTCGGAAGCATCCCGATGCCCTTTGCGGAGGGCCACTTGGGCTGTTAGCTGTCTTTCTATTTGAATTGCGCGCTTTATCATCTGGTCGATATCACCTCCCGCGGTCATGCGTTGTTCGATTTCTGGTCTTAATCCATGTATAAAACACGAAGGCAAACTATTCTTGGTATTTGCTTTGAAAGCTTCGTCGGCTTCCCTATCGTTGTCGAACTCGTATGCTTCTATTATTTGAGTTCCTAAATCGCGGATACGATTTGCATATGCAATTACCGACTCGGCTCTTCCCTGATAGCTAGCCCCTAATTCTCCTTGCAATTGATAAACACTTTTTGCGGGGGCGTATATGCTTTTGAGATAAGTGTACAAATTTTCCATTGTTTCGAACGATTGCAAATGTATCGTACGCCGTAGTTCACCAGCGATTTTGCATCTTACTGCTTTTACTAAATTTGGTCCGGCTCCGGGCCCTAACATTTCCATTGCTTCCTTACAACCTTGTATGAACATTCCTAGAGACGTACTTTGACCGTCATAGTGAGGTATTACTGCGAGAGCATCTTTTAATGACACGGTTTGATTATATGGGACCGGAGGGTTTACTACCGCGTTAGAATTATTGTTGGCCATGGTGTTTAGTTTTTTATTTATCGGAGGTCGTGACGCGATTGTTTTATCCTCGTTCTTTATGAAATTAATTTCTCCGTCGTTCCCGTTAGTCGAGCATCCGGCTGTACTTGTAAGATGTTCAAAGTTATCTGAAGTGGGTTTAACAGAGTTTTCAGGGCTGTTTTCGTTAGAAAAATCAAGTTTTCGTTTGGTGTTTTGTTTATCCTTTTTTAAAGCGAAGGGGACTCTGGCTATAGTTTTACGAGGCGTCTCTCCTACGAGGTTGGGGTCTTGCGGCGGGGTAGCGAGGGAATCGCTCAATACAGCATCAACGTCGCTGGCTGTCTCGAGTTCGCAGAGATTTGTTCTTACTTCCTTTAAGGTTGCGGGGGTTCCGAAATTTCTATTTGATGATATGACACTGCTAACCGAAAAATACTCCTCAGTCAATGTAGTTGACAAGTCGCCGGGCGTCCCGTAATTACTAGGAGAATCGGGAGTTTTGAAAGGAGTTGTTTGATCGGGATCGCCTTCGGGCAGCGGAGAGATGCTCCCGCTCCCGTTGCTTACGGCTGATGTGCAGCACTGGCCGGAGACTTCCTGTTCTCCTGTGCCCCCCGTTCTTTCTAACGGCCAATCCCCTAAGTCCTTTGGGAATTTTTGAGTATTATCACCTTTGTTTGTCCCTATCAAAGACTTTAATCCCCCTACATTATATTCTTTAACTGGTATATCCCTAAGTTTTTCCAATGGGTTCATTCTAGATTTATTCTTATAAAAGGCTGTCTCTGATTCCCCTATATTCCGTTCAGTTTCGGGACTTTGAATCTCTTCCTTTTTTTATTGCTATTTCTTTTCCTAATATGTCAGATTTGCTTGGAGTGCTCAAAGCGGCGGCTAGGTTGCTTGATTCCCCACCGGTTTCCGCAATTTCGGATGTTGTCTGCTGTTCTTCCTTAGGTTGAATGTTACTATTTTTAGCCTTTCGGATTTTCCTTTCGTCAGGATAAGTGTGCAAGACTGAATCGGGTAAATTTCCTCGAGATCGGGTGTTCATTTATACTCAGTTATTGAGTCAGATTGCTGCTTCCTTCCTTTCCCCTTTTTTTTGTAATATTTTTTTTTTATAACCCGGGAGGGCAGGAAGAAAGGGTTTTTTTCGACTTATCTCTTAAGGGGACGTTTGATATGTGTTGGAGTCGACCCGTTTGAGTCGTCGTTATCGTTTCCGGAGAGAGAAATCATTTGCGAGAGAGGAGAGAGGGGAAAGAGAAAATTCTGGGAAAAGGCTTCACCTTTCTAAAGCTGATATTGATTATTCGAAGGAACGTTATCTTACTGGTTTTCCGTTTTTTGTTGACCGTGTCGGGTTTCTTTTCCACAGAGGGTTGCGGGGCTTTATCGGGAGGGGGCAATTGAAACTGCTTGGCTAATTCCTTTTCCAATTTTGCGCATTCCTTTTGCAATATTTTTAAAGCCCGTTTGAGGCACCGTCTGTACGATTGACCCAGCTTGCCCTTCCCCATGGGTTATTGACTGAGAATGTAATTTACGTTTAATATTCTCTTCTTTTATTCATTCCCGTGATTGTTATGTGGGAGAGAGAAATTTCCTTTTCCCTTTTTTTGTATTTCCTTGTTTTACAAGTTATCGCTCAATACATGATTATATTTTGTTTCGTGGTCCCTCCTCCTTTTTTCCTATTATTACGTGGATTGGCGTCTGGTGTATTTTAACATTTATTTCCCAGCATTTCCCCACAAGCATTCCTTTAGATCCCGGACGAGCCCCCAATTTTGTTACGTCCAAACAGCGAGAATGTCCCATGCACGAATCGGTCGCCAGAGATGCACGAAGTCCAAGGGCTCGGCACCAATGTTACGACAATCGGTGGGACTAGAGCATCCCCGAACCAATTTGTACGTCAGTAACACTGGTTACGTTAAGCCTCGGATCGAACACATAGCGCCAAACGTGCACCGACATCAATGGCCCCTGTCCTGTTTGGAGTTACAGACGGATCGGAACGCTTCTGATTTAACATACTCTAGTCAAGTCGAAGAGAGATCGACCTATACTACACCAGATGTCAATCGCGTTCGCGATAGCCCCTTTTCTAGTCTAATCCTCACGGAAAGTTACTAAGGATGGGGCAGGGAATGCTTGCTTTCAGGAAACGAGGAGATTGCGGGGTAATAGGATATTTCTATTCGTTCAGCTACTGGAAAGTATGGATTTGGGGAAAAAATGATACGGCTGCATTTCTACGGTTGGCAACGGAAAGGTGACGATTCCTACAAATTCTGTAAATTCTACGGGTGTGGCTAGTTCTACAGGAAAGGTACAACAGGAAATTGTTTTGCTGGGAAAATGTCTTATAAAAATTCGGGGAGCAGAATCGCTCTAATCATAACGGAAATATTAAACATCCTATCTTATATTGAATTCTACGAATAATGGAACTGTACTTACGTTGAAAACGGTGTTGGCGGAGAACAGGTGGATGAAATTTGGTGGAAGTAAATGTTGGTCCGGATAAACGATTTATTAAACAAAATAATTTCGCGGATGAAAACTGACTTACAAATTCCGAATTTAAAGAATGTCGGTTTTGACAAAAATGTTTGGTACAGAACGAGATAAATTCTGATGTCTTAAAATTATTCGTTGCTTCTTAATTCGTGCGACCGATTCTACTTCTGACTCTACTTCTGTTCTACGATCTATCTATCTGAATCTCTTCTGCAGTCTTTCTGTCTCTTCGCTCTCGAGTATCGCCTTTTTATCGACTTGACCCTTCCACTATTGTCAAAAAATAGGGGTACGGTGGGTGGGTTTTTAGGGTCGTTACATTTCGGAGGTGTTATCTATGTGCACCTTCGTTACGCGGCTAGTTGGGGGTGTGAGGAAATCTCGGGCCGGTAGTTGGTTCATGAGGAGGCCCAGTATTGGCGAATCACGATCGGAGATGGGAGTTCCCATCATGGAAGATATTACCAGAGGTGGTTGACGGGAGGGGATTTCTTTGACCGTGAGCGAGACTTGGAGGTTTTGCTTGCCTACGTGGAGTAATTCGCAGTGCCTATGGCGACCTACTTCCCTCCTGAATTTTGATCATTTCATAATTGCGTTAAATATTGAGTCAGTGCATTCCCTTTGCCAAGACGTGTGTATCATTGTTTCTTTCGATTTGTATTCCTGTTATCTAATGGTTTTATGATGAGCATCATGATTAATTTTCCCAGTTTGGGTATATCTAAAGTACTTATTCCTGAATACGACCGGATTCGCGTTATTAAGTGTTAGTTTTTATAATAAAAATATAGATAAATGATTTCGGCAACGAGAGAGAGGTTGAGGGTTTGAAATGTTTACGAAAGGGTGTAGCGTGATGTGTATTGCGCCGAGTTCATGAACCCTCCAGGCGGCGGCGGCGAGGCTGCATTGCCCTCGTCGTTTGGCCAGGCGTTCCCCTTGAGATTCTTTTCTAGCTCTTTCTCTCTTCATTGCTTCCTCTCTCTTGTGCCTGAACGATCTCCGAACATTTAGTGTACCGTCGTAGATTCACGTCGTTATAGAAAATTTGCTTTTGTATAGCATAGTTATCTGCGAAGAATCTGAATTTCGCAGGTTTTTTAATGAGTGTCGGACATCTTGTTCGCGGCGTGAATCGTACGGATGGTGAGGGATCCGGATTGTTATTAACAATTTTGGATAACAATTCGGAACTCGAGGCCTTTAAAATGAGTCTGGGTTTGAGAGACGTTCTGCAATACTCTTAGATGCGTTATAAACCTTAAGTGTACACTGTTACTGCACATAGAACTTTTCTATATATATATATATATATATATATTTTTTTTTTTTATTTTTCTTCTTCTCCTTCCCTTTTGTATTTTTGTATAATATATATATGCTCTAGTCGCTAATAACCCCGTAGTTGATGCGACTATAAATAAAAAAAAAAAAATACTCTTAGTGTTAATGCCTAATTAATTTGTTAATTATACCGATTATTCATATGGATAAATATTTTCCGGGAAAGAGATATTCTGGATCTCGCTTTTGCTTGATAGCTTCCTCCGATATTGCGGGGGTTTATTAGCCCAAACGTTCACCTTTTCCTTTGTTTAAGGAAAGAAAGGTGGAAAAGGGTGAGGCTTGGTCGTCATTCTAATTTTGGCTTGGTGTGTTGATAAATTAGGCTTCCAACAAGTATGTTTTATCATTATCTCGCAATTCTATAGATGGTCAGCGGGTAAGTTAGATTGCTGTTCTGTCGTAAGTCCGATAAGGCCCACAGCCTACCGTACCATGTGGTGAGGCTGGGCCGGGGAGTTTAACTGACCCGTCCGCCAGTTAGAGCGGCGGTCAGATTCCCGGCTCTCTTGCGACTTGAATGCCCCCTAGTCTATGTGGAGCATATGGTAATACAGTTTCAGTCCCCTTTGGGATCCATGAGCGTGGGTCGATAATTCCCTGGATGGATCCCTGTGGATAAGGTAGGAATTTTGTAATTCCGTGTATAATTTTCCTTAGATCAAAAAGATCTCTATTTCTCCTGGGACCATTCTGTCGCTTTGCTCTATCTGTTTTAAAGAAATAGAACGTAATATTTTAAGTAGCTCACACATGACGTCTGACAGTGGCATTTTTAATCTTCGGTAGAGTGAAAACAAATCGTTACTCATCGAGAATTGCGAGTTAAATGTTATACTTGGGAGTTTATTTTAAGTAACAAGTGAACACTTGGGATTGAAGTTACGGCAGGACGTAACAAGTGTTTTCAACGGGAAGTGGGTATATAGGTGGTTTGGTGGCGTTTGCTCTTTATGGGCGAGAGGTCTTCGGACCGAGCATTGGAGTGCGGTTTCCGATCGTGCCTCCAACACATTAAATGCTACACCGAGTGTCGATGAGTTTACCGACCCATGATCGTGGCGGCCGATAGTCGATCTATAGCTAGCAATGGTCGGTAAGGTAGGGATTTGTATTTCCTGTATTCGACGCGTGACCATTGATCCCAGGACGTAACAATGATAAGACGATTTCCAGGTGAAATATACTCAAACTCAGTAGAATGATTCGGAAGATTTCGAATGATTTATTGAACTGAATTAATATAAATGCTGATTCTTGATTTGTTACAAATTTTCTTTGTGCGCTAATTACTCTCAAAGTGTTACAAAGATTGAGGTCTTTGCCCCGGTCGCAAAGAAGTAGAAGAAGAAGTCCCGAATGGGCCGCGAGCGCGCGAATAATTAACCTCGGTGCCGGACACCCCCGCGTCACCGCTGTCACACCTGCGCCTCGACTCCCCACTCTCATGACCTGATTCCTTTCTTTGATTGACTAATTAAACATTTCCAATTTCGTAGTTTTACAATAATTTTGACGTCCTAATTGGTTAATACTTAAATTTTATCGCGAATTTTATGGACATACAAATTTGAATGAAAGCTGTACGAGTTTTCGTTGCGAAGTTAACAATAGTTGACATAAACGTTTATCTTAATATTTATTTGATTATTTCCCTGAATTTTCATGTGAATGATTTTATTTCTCTTCCCGACTTTCCATAGTTTTCTGTATTTTTTTCCATTATTTATATTCTTATCATGATGATCCTACTTAATGTTTATTTTGCATGCTTGAATTTATTTTATTTTTCCGTAGTTATTGTTAATATTTTTCAAAATACAATGCCAATCCCGTGTATCCGTCCCTTAAACTTCTTTTTCCATCCATTTCTTTAATTATTACTTCGACTATGATCCTCCCGGACTATAACGATGATCTATTATTCATCGATATTCATTGTCCAGGAGGTGCTGCACTCCTTACGTCTGACAGCCGCTCTCGACATCATGCCCATCGTGATACGCGCCGTACAAGCAGGCCCTATGTTCGATAAGTGTGAGGCGCGCTCTGCCGATATCCTTATCTGCATTTTTGCGCCTCAGGTTACCGACTCTCCTACGGCTGACTCGCCTTGTACAGTCGCCTCTGTACATCAATCTATGTTTCCTAAAGGCGAATTATTTTTACCAATGGATAATTTTTCCATTTGGTTTATTATTTATTTATCGAAACTGCGAGTTCGATAAACTAAATGATGACAATTTGTTAATGTTTGTTTTCAATGATTTACTAAATGCCGAATTTTTAAATTAAATTGTCATTGAAATTTCTGGAAAAATTCGCAGGACGTAACATTAGCATTCGGGAGAGTCCTGGCTACCTTTTTGGTGAGTTCTGGTTACCTGGAGTCGGCGCGCGGGGTACCGTGGGGGGTCTTTCGACAGGTGCTTCGTCTTCAGGTGATTCTGTTTCGTCATATCTTCTTTCACCCAAACATTCAATGCTGCCGGGGTTTTGTCCATGAGGGATGATCATATCCCCCCTCCAATAGTATTGCGTTCCCCCGAGTGAAATAGGTGCGTTGGGTTTAGCGCCCAGCCTTCGGGCCTACATTCTTCGGGTCTTATCGGTGAGCCTCCTCCACTCCGGTGGTACCCACACGTATCGTCTCGGGTGCACTGTACGTGGCAACCTCATCTGCCAATAACAAACTACCCTTCCCATGCCTAATGAGGGCAGGAGCGGAGTTCGATTGATCTTAATGGGGAAATGACCTGTTACATAATTGACCCGGGGTGAGTTCCAATATCGGATGGGTTCCAAAAAGTTTGGCCATCCGTTTCTTCCGTGTATTGGGACCGTGGTATACTGTTGGCGTGAAGGTAGAAATACGTCGATGGCCCAATGATACGTTGTCCGTCCCAACACAATATCGTCGTACGGGTTGTCGCGCAATTGGCCGATCCAATTTTCTAATCCTTCAGGAGTTAAACATCTCCATTCGGGAGGAACGTAGAGTTCGATGTCCCTCTGAGCGAGGTCGATGTACATGGCGATCTTCCAGTAGCAATAGAGCCTGGTTGCGCCTGGGACGAGGCAAGGGATTACCTTGGAGTGTATTCGTATTGGTAAATGCTCGGATGGGCTGATGTTTCTGTGAGTTCTCCTCCTCTGTGGGGGGGTTGTTTCTACTGCGTGTAGACGTTCAGACATGTTTGCCTGCTGTTTGTGGGTTGAAATTTTATATTAATACAGTAATGGATGATTGTATTTTCAGTTGTCAGAACCTTTATTAGTAGTAAAAGTAGTTTCCTTGTTAAATTTGTTCGAAAGTTATTTTATAAGTAGTTACAGAAAGTCATGTGTCAGCCATGGTACATATATCAGGGTTGTTATGCCGCAGAATCTCAGGTAGCTAATCTGAGGTCTGTGCGCGAGCCGTTAGCTCGGAAGGTTGGAGATGTGCTCAGTAAAGGGTTGGAACCCAAGTGAAGTACGAACATAGGTTTATTTAATTAACGATATTTATTTGACAACGTAATTTATTTAATTAACGATATTTATTTGACAACGTATTTTTAAACGACAAGAGATTTAGATATTTGATATGCTTAACAAGGTATTTATATGTTCGGAGTTTTACAAGGGTTGCATTGTTATACTTACTGTATAACAATGCTCACCAGGAACCTTCGATTAAGGTTCTCCTTTTGCCAGGACGAGTCGAATCAACGCTCAACGTGACGTTGATTTACTCCTTGGTTAGAGCTCGTTCGAAGCTTTGTTAATTCCTCGATTTATGCTTGATTAGTTTCTCTATTAATGCTTGATTAATCCTGCTGGTTTGATATTGCTCTATTTATATGTTATTTCTTGATGCTTTACTTTCTTTGTTAAAGTTCTATTTATGCTCACGTTTGTCCTTTTGAATTACCAACCGCTGGTGCGCTCTGCGCGCTGGATACACCTTCTAGATTAACGACACTCCGGCGTTAGTCTTTCGCGATAGGGGTTTACAATTACCCGACCCACTTATCGTGTTTGAACTGTGCTCGAGGTGTATCCCTATAGTCAACCGTAAGAATCAGGAGTTCCGAAGAGACTGATGAGTGTCTGCTCTCGATCCCTTATATACGAATAAGAGAGCAGGCACGTCAGCTTAATATTGTTTAGATGTTTATGGTTTACTTTATTTCTGTAAACAATTATCTTTCCAGATCCTCGCTTCTTCGAGAACGGGATTTGGAGCATGTTTTTATTTCGACATAAGTGGCTCGGTGATTCTCGAGTCGATGCTCTAATTACCGAGTCGCCCGTGATTGCTTAACGGCTGACTCAGGTTTTTGGTGGATTTCGTTGCAGCGACGCGCGCTCGTCGCGTGCCGCTGCATACCTCGATATTGTGCAACCGGAGTTGCTCCACTTTTCGGACACCGCTGTCCGAACTGGAATGTATACTACAATACTATAATATACGACGGTATATTATTACGACTATTTTATAATATTATACGAATATAGTATAATATTATGTTGTTGCCCGAGAGCGTATAATAATGTTTAATGTTAACATTATTATATTAATTAAATTAGGAATAATGTTAACATTATATTAATTAAATTAGGAATATATTAATGACTTATTAATATATTACTTAATTTTATGCTGTATCATAACTAGGGTGCTACTACCCTATCCGGGGTACAACATCCCTCCCCCCTAAAAAGAAAAGAAACTCCGTTTCTTTTCGCTCGTCTCTGGCGGGCTTGATTTTTATAATCTGTGTACCCCGGGTTTCGTGTTACTAGCGAAGTAATGTAATTGCAGAAGTGTAAATGTATATAACCACCTACCCAAAAAGTTTTTCCCGAAATTACTCTAACTCAGTCGAACGGGGGAGTATAATATTTTCCCCTGTTGCGGAACACGGAGGCGGAAGGCCGCCGCCGCTAATGCTTTCTGCTGACGGCCGGGGTCGATGCCCGGTGGCTCGACGCGCCGCACTTTTTTTTTTTTTTGTAGTAACCGCCGTTCCCCTGGTTGCTTTTAATTATCTATTTCCGGCCATGGTTGTTGGTTTGCCCGGTAGAAAGAAATTTCCCCCTTTTTAAAGTATTTTCGCAAAGACTCACACCTTTCCGGGTTACCGTATTTTCTGTAATGTTTTTTCAATGTACTTGTTAGCTTGCTACCACGTATGCATCTTTGCGGGCGTTTTCGGCGCGGGATCCCGCACAACTTCCTTCGTATGTTCGTGGGTGTTGCGAAGCGCCGGAGTGGATTCGCCTTCGGTGGCGACTTTGGTGGACGACTGGGGTCGACGCCCGGCGGGTCGTTCTCCGCGTTTGCATTTTTCCGTCTATTTAATCGCGCTGTCGCCCGGGTTTGTCACCCAATTATTCCTTGATCGTCGACGGTGCCTCTGAAGAACTTCACCTCTTACAACCATGAGCGACAGTCACGGCTCGAGTCCGATGCCCAAGGTACGTTATTACGATTTATATATATATATATATATATATATATATATATATATATATATATATATATATATATATATATTTTTTTTATTTACTCCTTTTACGATTTATTCTTTTTTCGATTTATCCCTTTTTTTATTTACTCTACTTACCCCCTATCATTTGGGGAAATTTTACTGGGCCCCGGTAGTTAAGGGCTAATCCCCTTCTTTCGGTTGAATCTTTCCGTTTTTTGGCACGATTATGTGACCGTTTCCCGGCCCGACAGTCCCGTCGAATTGACATTTCTTTTTTTTCCGTGTTCTAGAGGCGGCGCCTTGTCTTCGAAACCGACTCCGAGCTGTCCTACCGCCCGGAGGGTAGCCCGCTGGGGTCCGGTCGCGAGAATCCGGCTCGGTCCCCTGATGTGGTGATCGTGGAGCCTCCGGGGCGGGATTTCCTCCCGGAGAGGGTACGTCAGGCTCCCTCTGCCCCGCTCCCACGGATCCGGGTGTTGTGTCCGGCGGAAATAAATTTCCGGGCCGGTCATGGTCGCCTCCAAAGGTTTGGGGAGGCTTTCGTACCTAGGCGTCCCGCCGTCCTGCCTGGAGGTCACTCTAGGCCGAATATTCGACCTGCGGGAGCCTCGGATACCGACAGCGGCGACGAGGAACCTCCGGAGTCTCGACGTAGACGTGCTGCGCGGGGCGAAATGAACTGGCAGCTCGCCGAGTGGGTGTAGTCGCTTTTGTTAACTGATTTATATATATATAGGTTTATATATTTCCACCTTTGTAACCGTGCGTCGTACACTTTTTCATATACCAATAAAATGTTGATTTGCGGCGATTTCCTGGGTTTTCCCCCGTTTCTTTCCCTCCTTCTGGTTAGCCCTTGATATCCGCGGAGGTTCGGGTATCTTTGGTGTCACATGGGCCTTTATTTGAGTTGCCCGCTGCTCCGCCTTCCTCTGGCATTCCGTTCCGGAGTATTGCTGATCCGGTGCCCAAGTCACAGGTCGGTCCACCTGGTCGAAACCCGCGATTACGTTTTTCTCTCCGGCTGGTGCTGGCGTCGGGTTTCGGACGGACACGCGAGCCGTCTTCGCTCAGTACCATCGTTGGGCGATCTTCGGCGATCGCGGTATGCAGTGGGTCAACGGCCTCACGCCGCGCCTCCTCGTGCTGCTTCCTGCTGCTTCGGGCTGCTTCACGCTGCCTCTTTTGCTGCGTCGGCTTCTCCTGGCGTCCGACGCACTTCGATTCGACGCTGCGGGATATGCACAGCCCTTGGCCGGCTATCATGTTCGCATGGTCGGCGTGTAGATTTTTTTTCCCCCCCTTTCTTTGGAGAAGTCGTATTCGAGTTTATTTTTATATATTATTTTTGTTTTTTCCCCTTGAGCGGGGAGGGTCCTGATTTCTTCCCGGAGGAAGGTGGTCACCAGCAAGTCTATTTCTTGCTGCTCGAAATTGTTCTCCATGCCGTCGCTGGGTTTCCTTCCCGCGGGGCCCCGCGACGCCCCATTATCTGACGATACCGGGGGCCGCTAATCCTCCTGCAGCCAACCCTGCTGCTTGGTGTGGGGAGCGACTCCCGGTCCTTTCTTGGGAATAATTTTTCCCATTTCCACTGTATACCCAGCCTTACGCGGGGTATGCCTGGCCTTTGCTCGATTTATTTATTCAGTCGGTCGTTTTTTTTTCCCTTCCACGCCGGCTGAGTTCTTTCAGGGATCTGTTTGTTATCTGGTTTGTTTATCTGTTGACCCGTTTTTCCGCTCAGTTTCCTCTTTTGCGCAATTTTTTGCTTGTTTCGTTTTCCTGGGTCACTTCTCTTTCTTCAACTGCATGCGAAGCCCATTTTTTTTTCCCCATCTCATCTCGCCCTTTTCCTTTTATTTATTCACCTTTTTATTCCCGAAATGCCGACTGATCGCTGGGGTGATCCTTATCAACCCCTGCTGGGCTACAGGTTTGGCCCACGTGTATTCGGGGTGCCCGTAGCCCTCACCTCCACGGCGGAATGCGCTTCGTTCACGCTCGAAGTCCGCGGCCCGACCGGTCGCGCTTGTACTCCTGCCCGTTGGTCTGACCGTCCGCATGGTTGTACTACTGGTGGTCCGGGCTCGCGGCTCCCGCCGCGCCGGTTGCAGCTCCTTGGCGCTCGGGTGAGCGCGGCTCGCCGCTGCTGGTCCCGCTGTTACCGGCATCTTTCTTATGTGCCGGAATACCTCGCGGCCTGTCGTATGCTGACTGGTTTTCGCGGTAATTTCCTTTATCATTTTCCGCCCATATTTTTGTTCCTGGGTCCTCTCGGGTTATCGTTGATGCGACTTTTTCCCATTTATCTTTGACCGCAGTCCTATTTATTTTACCGTCGATTTTCAAAGAGTTTTTCCTTTTGATATTCAAGCACTGATTAGTTCACAACGACAATCGATCTCAACTATCGACATTTTCCCCTCTCTATTAAACAGTTGACAATGTTTAGGATTTTACGATTTTTCCCGTATTGCTTCTTGCTCCTCGTTGTTTTTATGATTCTGTTTTCCTTTCCTACTTTCCATCCCTTCTCACCTCATGTTTTACCTCTAAGTGCTCCACGGCACGATTATTCGATCCAATGGTAATGAGGATACATCGTAAATTTCGTATACTGTTTAGAAAGTATTCTTTTGGGAAGAATAGGTCGACCTAGGAATGGTTACGACTAATCGCAAACGACTTTTACCTTTTCTTTGACTCTATCTTTTGCGCGACGTTTGTGTTGTTACAAATATATATATGTGGGTACAGATTGTCTTGCCGGTAACGATTTTCTGACATCGAGATTATACTTAAAACGATGCGTTCCTTTCCGTTTTCTTCTATAAATTCACTACAATGTTCCGTCAACGTGCAGTCGCAAGAAAGGTTAAAAATGCTACCGATTCCCAATTTCATTTACCTTGCTCTAGGAAATTTTGGTGAGGAACGCTTGAGACAATAATTTTCAACATATCGACACGTTTACCCGTGAGTTGGGCATTCTCTATTCCGCCCTTTAAGCCGCAACGCATGCTCCCTTCTATCCTTCGAGCTTTACCGTCAAATATTATTCCCTGGCCGACAGAACTTCTCCGACATCATTAGTTTAAAGGTACATGCTTGAAGTGACGTGGAGTGGATGCCAACGGGGATTTCCGTTTCTCTCTAATTTTGGTCGTTATAAACATTTTCTTTTTGACGTCTGTGATAGTCGGGTTGGTCGAGGAGTTATGAATTATTGTGTGAATGCAGATTAAAGGTGAATGACGACTGTGGCACTTTATTGTCTAAGTATTCGGAGAGCGTAACGTCTTACAAGATCGGGGACTGATGATGAACTGCATAAAGGGCCTGACGAAAGCGGGGCCCTCGCCTATTGCTGCGCGCGACAAGGTATTCCTACGCGCGATATGACGGCCGCGGCTCACGCGCGGCCGGTGCAGCGGCTGGACTGCTGTCGTGAGAGCGTTCGCGTTCGCACGGAAGGTGCTGACGTTAGAAAGATTAGCAAGAATTTAGATAAAATGTCAACTTGAGTTTCCTGTGCTAAAATACTATACGGGACCGTCACACGTCACTTCACTCGAGGTTATCCCTCGTGGGTCTGTCAATGAATCTCGGAGGTAAAATTGCGGGCGTTGCTGTGTGACGCACAGCCGTGTGACATCGCGCTCAGGCTGCTTATTTCTTATTTTACTTTCGTTTTCCGACTCGGACTGTTTCGACTTTTCCAACAGAGCCGATGATTGTTCGTTTGGACGCTTAAGCCTGGCCACCCTCATCCCGCTAATATTGTCGCAAATTTTTACTCGTAATATGACTCGAGGAAGGTCACAGTTGTGATATCCTTTCTTATGACAAATAATTTTTCCCCGCACTTGCATGCGATATTGGGCGATATTCTGATCGTGACCGATTTCCTCAACCTTTACGTCAGAAGTAATTTTCGGGTCAACTCTTCCCGATAAATTTTCGTTCTAATTTGTGCGCGTCACCGTTCCTACGTTGACCGCTTCGCTTAGTGCCAAGGGACGTGCGATGTCCCGAAGCATTTTTTAGTGGTAAAAATATCTAGACCTCGAGTGAATTGACTGCTACTTAATTCCATCATCTCCTTGATAAGGGCCGTTCCCTTGCGCCGGTTTTTGTGTTCGAGGTAGATGACTATTCCCCATATGCGTTCTGGAGCTCGGTATACGGAATACGTTATGCTATATTTTTCCTCGCGGAAAGACTCGTATTTTGCTGTATATATTTGCTAAACAAATTCCCTTTTTTAATTAGGCTTCTTTTGGGATTTTAAACATCTCTTCAAAATTCTGAATCGTTTCCCTGCCGTTCGGTCGGAAGTTTTTTGGCCAGCCGCGTCTGGATAATCGCGGTTAGGGTTTTCCCCCCATGGGATTCAACAGCTGGTCCGGCAGCTCTACAATATTCCGTATACGTGCAGACGCTACGGTTTTTATCACCAAAGTTTGGTATTAATAAGCAAACGATTTTATTTCTCGATCCCGGATTGATATAATTTACGTTATGTCCGCATCATTGGATTGTATGACATTATTTTGCCAGACGTTTGCAACCTTTGATCCTATCACCGAGCCTCTTGATCGGGCGATGTTATTTTATTTACTTATTTTTTTTTAACTATTTTTCCTCGAACGCGGTATGTTCGCTTGAGTTATTATTTGTTCGCTTATGGACTTTCTCCCGTACGGTATTTGGTGCTGAAACAATTGTAGCCTTACGATAGCGTTTGCCCCAACGCTGCTTGTCGTTGAGTTTGGCCTTGACAGTTCTATTGGCCATGGCGTCTCCCTGGCCCACGGAATTTCGTGTTGTTTCCTGATGACCGTTGTCTTCCCTGCGTTGTCCGGCGTTGGACTCATCCCGTGAGCTGGCTGACTGGTACCACCTCGCTGATCAGGATCAGCAAGCGAGGGTCTTCGGTTTGCACTTTTCCGAAATGAAACCTCTCGACCGGGTCGGTCAGGCTACTCAGTCCACCCGACCGATATCCGTCGAGCAGATAACACGCGAAAACATGTGATGAACCGGCACGGGTAAAAAGATTTTTTTTCCCTTTTTTTTTACCCAAACTTGTACCGATAAATTTACCATAAATCGAGTTATCCGTCGATTTTAAATTTCTATCGATTTCAACCTCCTTTACAATCACGCGTGAAGTTCTACGTTCTCGACGCTCCCGTTATTATTATTATTTTATTATTTTTTTTTTTTTACTAACAGTTTCCCCAGCCCCCGTTCTGTCGTGGTCGTCGCCCTCCGTGGTCCGGTTGCTATGGCTGAGGTCTACCGCTGCTCCACGTTCCGGAGCCGGAATCGACACACTTTCCACATATGTCCTGCCTGTTTGCAGTAATTGCATATAATACCTGCCGGTTTAATTGTCTTCTTTGGGATTGAACCCCCCGGGCATCCTCGTGCAAGATGTCCCGCTCCTCGGCGCACATGACACTCTTTATTGTGATTTTTATTTGGGTTTGGGGTATGTGCTGTAGCGGAGGACCCGGCATGCTTCTTCGCTGCCAAGGATTTGATTATCCCCGGTGTTTTGTCACTTTTTTGGGGTCGACGGTTCGATCCTTCGAGTTGCATTAACTTCATTATCCGCTCTAGTTTTGCCAGAAGCTCCTCTAAATCGGAGGTTGGCAGCTCCGGGGTAGGGTGCTTCGAGTAGTATGCTTCGACTTCTTCAGCCCAGTCGAAGGCCTCCAGATGTGGCTGTTCGTAGCCCAAACTCTTAGTTACGGGCGATGCCCTGCCCGAGGACCATCCCCGGGGTGAAGTGGTATCATCTTCTGTGACTACCGGTTCCGTGCTTTCTGTCGTGGTGGATCCAGGATCCTTGCTGTCCGATTCCTGAAGCTCATGTACCCATGCTGCGGTTAACGGAGCGTATAGCTCCGTTCGAATTTTTTCCCCCACAGTGCCCTGGTGGGCCTCCCTTGTGGACTCATCTGTCCTCGTGATGGTACCCCCGTGTGATACTTCGATGGTCTCCCGCTGCGCGGAGATTTCACTCATTTTCGCCCCTCGCTGGGCTTCACGTTTATCCTGCTTGTTCTCGACTTGCTTACGTTGCTGACAATCTTTCCAGATATGCCCAGATTTTCTGCAATAATTGCACACTTTACTCGTGGGATCGAGGTCCCTTGATTTCGATGCTGGGGGACGCCGGTGCTCGGACGACCGGCATTTTCCCGTCCTCAGTCCGTTCTCAAAACTTATCCGCGCACACCTCCAGACGGCTTCCGCTACGTAGCCGACACCTTGTGCGTCGATTCCCTCACACAGTTGCTCTGTTATCCATACGGTGATTTTTTCGGCCCGGGCAGCGTATGCTTTCACGCTTTCTCCCGCACCCTGCTGCAACGTAACAAGTTGGCGCTGTAGGGAGGCAGACGACTCATGTTTCCCAGAGCACGTCTCCAAACCCCCCCTTGAGCCCTGAGGCATGTCAACTATGTCGCGATGCATTTTCTGCATCGCTCGGCCTTTCAGTTTACAACTCCGTACCATGACGGTGGATCTTTGCCGCGCACTTTCTTCGTATGGCGGTCTCGCGCAATCCCCGTGGTCTAGGTTGCTCCTATGGGGTGGCTCCGTGTCCACTACCCCGTGTGTCCGTTCAGTCGGTCTGGACACGTCTTGCGTGAGGCTGGCTGCGACCTGCAGCGCTTCGCCCCCTTTCCCAGCAGTCGTCCCACGTTGTCCCGCTGTGGTCGACTACTCTGGTGTATGCTGTATTCACTTTTTCTATTTTGGCGATTTATATATATCCCTGTTATTTAGCAGTAGCGTCCTACTTGCTCTAACAGTGCTACACGTGTTTTACGCACTCCCTGATACTGATTCTGTTTTTACGTCCCAGATATTGCTAGATATTGATCTGGCGACGCTCTTCGGGATCCTGCAGCGATCCCCGAAGACTTCGGTTGACTATCTTTCCGTTATCTCGCCCGGATAACGTGATCCTCGGTGCTCCGATGGTCACACCCGTGGTCCGCCTAAACACTTGTCGACCCTGGTTCGCGGAATTCTCTTTTCCCGCTCGCACGTGGAGCTTCAGTTCTTCCGCATTCTGCGGAGGTTGGCGCGATTGGTAATTCGTGTTTTTAATTGTTTATTTCACTCTGAGAATCCCACCGCTGCCACCAATGTTATGCCGCAGAATCTCAGGTAGCTAATCTGAGGTCTGTGCGCGAGCCGTTAGCTCGGAAGGTTGGGGATGTGCTCAGTAAAGGGTTGGAACCCAAGTGAAGTACGAACATAGGTTTATTTAATTAACGATATTTATTTGACAACGTAATTTATTTAATTAACGATATTTATTTGACAACGTATTTTTAAACGACAAGAGATTTAGATATTTGATATGCTTAACAAGGTATTTATATGTTCGGAGTTTTACAAGGGTTGCATTGTTATACTTACTGTATAACAATGCTCACCAGGAACCTTCGATTAAGGTTCTCCTTTTGCCAGGACGAGTCGAATCAACGCTCAACGTGACGTTAATTTACTCCTTGGTTAGAGCTCGTTCGAAGCTTTGTTAATTCCTCGATTTATGCTTGATTAGTTTCTCTATTAATGCTTGATTAATCCTGCTGGTTTGATATTGCTCTATTTATATGTTATTTCTTGATGCTTTACTTTCTTTGTTAAAGTTCTATTTATGCTCACGTTTGTCCTTTTGAATTACCAACCGCTGGTGCGCTCTGCGCGCTGGATACACCTTCTAGATTAACGACACTCCGGCGTTAGTCTTTCGCGATAGGGGTTTACAATTACCCGACCCACTTATCGTGTTTGAACTGTGCTCCAGGTGTATCCCTATAGTCAACCGTAAGAATCAGGAGTTCCGAAGAGACTGATGAGTGTCTGCTCTCGATCCCTTATATACGAATAAGAGAGCAGGCACGTCAGCTTAATATTGTTTAGATGTTTATGGTTTACTTTATTTCTGTAAACAATTATCTTTCCAAATCCTCGCTTCTTCGAGAACGGGATTTGGAGCATGTTTTTATTTCGACATAAGTGACTCGGTGATTCTCGAGTCGATGCTCTAATTACCGAGTCGCCCGTGATTGCTTAACGGCTGACTCAGGTTTTTGGTGGATTTCGTTGCAGCGACGCGCGCTCGTCGCGTGCCGCTGCATACCTCGATATTGTGCAACCGGAGTTGCTCCACTTTTCGGACACCGCTGTCCGAACTGGAATGTATACTACAATACTGTAATATACGACGGTATATTATTACGACTATTTTATAATATTATACGAATATTGTATAATATTATGTTGTTGCCCGAGAGCGTATAATAATGTTTAATGTTAACATTATTATATTAATTAAATTAGGAATATATTAATGACTTATTAATATATTACTTAATTTTATGCTGTATCATAACTAGGGTGCTACTACCCTATCCGGGGTACAACAGGGTTTTATCTCACCGGGCCGTTAGTTATGGGTTCGTTTCTCCAGTGACAAAAACATTTGGTTTTGTTCGGGGGAAGAAAGGTTAATAGTGCCCTTTTTTGCTTTCTCGAGAGTTGGATACAGACCTTGTGGGTGAATTTCCTTATGAGATTTTTTTATTCCTTCGACGGTGGACATTTTGCCTTCGATTTCCATAATAGTGGAATAGATCTCGCGGGTCCGACCAGCTTTTTGTTCGGGGACCTGGGTTCGTATAGCCGTGATAGGAGGTGAACGATCGGATCTTTCTTCCAGAGAGGCTGGAGCTATTTGTTTTGTTTTTAACAGCGGTTCGATCGTTGCTGAATTAGGTTCTTTGTTATTACGCCGGGGTGTTTTGTAAACGATTTCGGATGTTGATAACGTATTTTCTCGCGGGGCGGTTGGAGATATCTCTTTTATTTCCAATATCTCCACCGTAGGTGATGAACAATATTCCCTGTTGCAAAGGCGGGGTGTTTTGTATATACTCGCGGTGCTTCGGATCGATCCTTCTTTAGGCCAAATGTAATGTGCAGATGGTGGATCGGATTCTGGTTGATACGCGAGATGTAAATGTGCAGGTAGTGTTGCGCTTTGGTATGTCCTGACAGGAATACCTGAACCTGATTGATTATCCCCGCATCCAAGGGTTTGCTGTAGGTCATAAATTCGGGAGTCGAAGCCGAATTGTAGTGGTTCGACTGGTACGCTGGTAAAATGGTTAACAGTGGCGAGACCCGAGTGACCGTTTGACGTTTCCCGCGGAAGCAGCGGCTTCTCGCTTGTTTTTCCGTCTCCGTTATTCTCGCCATCTCCCTTGGGGGGTCGCTTATTGAGATGCAACAGCAGGTACGTTACGGAGTCCCAGACGGCTCCAACGAGATATAAGGACCATCCGTAGATTGTGTGTAAGGCGTAACCGTGTATTATAGTGTCTATGATTAGTTTAATTCCTCTGATAAACATGACTATTCCGATCAATCCTGCACTGACTGTCCCAAAGGTTGAGAAGTATCCCCATGATTTTCCCCATGAACTCTCGATAATTTTATTAAGTGCTTGTTCATCTATTAAATTTGCAATTGTACCACCCTGCGTTATCGTGGGCTGGCCTGCTATTTCCCTGGCTACTGAGTTGAGAATGGCGGGTCTTTCTGCGGGGAACATAATGTGGTCTCGCAAATCATCTAAATCTTTTTGCGTATATATTCCGCTAGTCGCAAGGCTCTGTGGATTACGATAAGACCATGTCTGTTCTGTCAATGGCTGGAGGGTGGTCGGTTCCATACCGCGAACGGCTCGGGGTTCTAACGAATACCATTCCCCGTCTATCTTATACATGGATGGTACTAAATTGTTACAGGTTACCTGCGTTCCTGTTCTCTTGAGAATGTGTGTGCGAGGGGTCAAGTAGTATGAGTGGTTTCCTGTCTCGACGGGTAACTGTGTGTATCACTCCTTCGTTTCTTTAATCCTGACTTCTAACGCGATGCATTTTACGATATGAGCTACTTCTTCTGCTAGTGCGGCCATATACGCTGGGCCTTTCATGATATTATATGCAAATTCGTCAGGTGTTTGTTTTGCAAGACCGATTGTGTTTTCTAGTACCTTTCTTTCGAAGCTGCATCGTTGGATTACGATGTCGTTATACATTTGCGTGATTTGTTTGCTGATGTATTTTTCTACGTACACAAATTTAGAATTTACGTACGCAAATAAGTCGAGATGTGCAATTGACAGAGCGTCCCTCTTGATAAAAGGGTTACCCTTTTGTATTTCTACAATTAGAAGTTTCGGATGTTCAGTGCGAATTAAAGTAAATCCGCAAATGGCTGATCGATCTTGAACGGTTAGTGCAAAAATCACTTCGCCTTCGAGTAGTGAGTAAACGGTTTGCTTGAATTCGGTATTCCGGTCTGTCGACCGAGTAGCTTTTCCCTCGTAAAGTAACCCGTAGCGCTTACTGTTGCAGCTATCCTCGGGAAACTCCATCTATGTCTACGCAGCGGCCCTCGTTGAGCTCGCATTTTGTACCTGAACGTAAATGTACCTTGTTGGTCTCTACATCTACGTCGGCCATATAATCGCGGAGGGTTATTTTCACGGTTCCCATTACGTATACCCTTTCCCAATTACCGTCTGGATCGGAATAATACACGCCTTCACAATCTGAATTCTGAGTTATTGTTCCGGCTATCGAGATCGGTCGACTGGTCGTGCTATTAGGTTCTATTCCGTTTACTTCTGTTTGCCCGATTTTAATACGTCCATATCTATATATATCATTGCAAACATCGCGAGAAATGCTGTCCACATATGAATTCTCCCCGTTAGGAACATCCATTCCAAGTGACCACATTCCACATCGACGGATTACTCGCTGGATCTCAACTTTACATTGCCTTACGTGTATTGATGCGTGTTGATTGATCTGGAGTAATTGAATGTAGATCGATTTCATATCGATTTCCTGACGAGGGATGTCACAGCTTCCAACTTCTAGTAGCGAAACGGTCGAGATATTCAGCGTTGCGCCGGTGCAATAATATCCGATTAATCCCTCCGTGGGGCGCATTTGGGATAATAGTTGGAGTACCAAGAATCCCCATATTAATCGGAATTCCCTCATCTTTAATGTTATTGAGTTTATATTTGTTGGTAAATTGAACGATTGTCATTTACTCCTGGAGTATCAGTTTTTTTTTTTTTTTTTTTGATTATTGCATGAATCTCACGTGGGAGGGAAATAACTTGCGTACGTGACGCGGAAGAGAATGGGTAACGCCTGTACATGGGCCCTTCGTAGGCCCTTTCTCTCTTTCTCTCTCTTTTTTCTTTCTATAAAACTCGCGGTAAGTTGAAATTTACTTTACTCGTTTTCTTTCATTTACGTACGATACTTTCTGGACAAAAATAATTTGAAAAAAATGGTTCGTACTCGTGAACCGATGACTCCTTCCTTACAAAGGTTGTTAGATCGTCATCCCCCAGTGAGAGGTGCGATTATTATTGAAGTGCAACGTGGTGTTCGTCGAGTTCGTTATATTCGTCGAATATTAAATGACACGATGTAAGTATATTATTGGTTTGATTGCCGAATTCTATACGTGTCTTTGTGTTACTGTGTTGATACCGTCTTGGGTTCTCTCTCTTTTTTTTCAGCTGGGAATTCCAATACGAGGATATTTTTGACCTGCGCCGCCTGTTTGAAATGGATAATGAGGAGCCCGTAGCTCCTCGGCACGAGCCGGTCAATGAGAGGGTACAACCAGTCCGTCCCCGTCCCTTTTTACAGTGGCTATGGTTCGTATTCCTTGCCCATTTTTTGTAAGATCGGGATTTTTAAAGCTATTCTTGTTTTATTTACAGGTTTATTTGCCGAATCCTTTCGCTGTTTGTAATTTTCCTTTAGAATTCAAACCCTCTTTTTTTCTTTTTTTTATTTTCTTTTTTTCTCTATTTTTTTTCTTCTTGATAAAAAATAATAAAGTCTTTTTATTATTATTTTTCTAATCCTAGAATATTTATTTACTTCTTTCTTTCTTTGTATAAAATTAAAAATTCTTTTAAAACTTTTCTTAGATAAAACCTGCTACTGGGGACTGTTCGTTGGGGGGGGGGGGGGGAGAACCTTTACCCCCTTCTCTCACGTGTTCCTTTCTTTACGTGTTTTACTCGTCTCGTATGATTATTGGTGTGGGGGAGTGGGAGTTTCTTTTCTTTGACTACTGGCTATTGGTCATTTCAACTTTCTGGATTTGCGTATGGGGAAGGGCTTGGTCTTTAAATACTTGCACTCGGTCGTCATGTTCTTTAGTTTCTTATTTTCCTTTACACGGTGAAAATCAGATAAAAATGTCTTTTGCTATGGAGCAACTGCGTGAGTGCACGAACGAGGTGGTGGACTTCGGTTGGGCGATGATTTCGCTCGATCTGTCACGGGGCTGTCGGGGCTTAATTCCACCGTGGATCGCCGAGATGCGGCGTTACATCCAAGGGGCCAGGGAAGATCGGCGCTTCGACCGGCAGGAAGTGTAAGTGTTGCGATAATTGTTTTTTTTTCTCTCTTTTTTTTCATTTCTTATATATTTTTTTTTTACTTTTCTTCTTTTTTTCAGTTGGAATACCTCGGAGCCCGATGCCATGGGCCTTCGGGCCTTGTTCGGGATGGACCCGCTTCCGGAGGATCCCGAGGAGAATTGGGATGAGGAGGGGGACGAACCGAGGGAATACGGGTGTACGGAGGATCCGCCCTCGTTCCCTGATGGGTTCTCCGGGAAAAGGAAGGGTAGCATTCCCTTCTTTTAGGCGGCCTGCCGCACTTTCCTGCGAAGGTGAGTCTGACGTCTTCCTCATTTTCTGTTCAACTTCTGAACAAGTTTCTACTTTCCTTAATTTCTCTTTCCGTAAAAAAAAATTATGGCTGGGTACATTTTGATTTTCCAGCTTTGCTTATAGTACTTCTCTTTTTCCATTTACTTTATGTTGTGCGTGTTTTTTTTCCTTTTAGACGATCCCTGGAAAACGCGGCTGCTGGCCTGGCGGCGTTGTTGGCGGACCTGGGAGTGAGGGGTGGTCGGGCCTTCGTGGCCCCTCCGGTCGTCCCGGTCCCGAATGTTTTCGGCGAACAGGCCGAATCCTGGGACGATCCGGAAGAGGAAGCGCGCTTCGCGGCGCGAATCTTGAAACGGATGGAGGAGGCCGCTAAAAGGGGGAAGCGGAAAAGGACCGCCACGACCCAACGGTACATACAGATTGTGGACACGGACTGATGTACCTGACGAGTAAGTATATATATATTTTTTTTTAATTGGGTTGGTAATTACTGATGATTTATCTTTTTATGAACTTTTCCAGTGAGGACTCGGACAACGATTCCGACCGCGAGAGGGTCAAAAGAAGGGACGTGGCGGATTCAGATACATCGGACACCGAACCAACGTCTCCTTCGCGCACCCCGCTGACCTGCAACCGTAAGTAGCTCCTCTTATTCATCGTATTGTTTTTTTTTCTTTTTCATATTCTAATCTTTTTGTGTGTCATTTTTTTGTTTCAGGACCTGTGACTTGGAGGCGCCGCCGTTAATTTTAAGAATGCGTTTTCCTTTTTTCTTCTTTTTTTTTATTTCGAATAATTTTTAAGGCTTTAGCGTAAGGTTTTTGTATTGTTGATTTTTTCCAATATAAGTCCGCTGGGGCAATTTTAACTGAAAAAAAATATTTTTTCTGCGTACATTTCGTCTATCCTCCTTCCCATATTTTTAATTTATTACTGCGGAAGTCAAGGGTTTCACTCCCTAGAAAAAGTTTATTGTCATGTCGCGGCCAGGGTTCTGTCCCTACCATCTCCGTCGAGGGTTCTGACCCAATCTCCAAAACTATGTGATCGCAAGGCTATGTCCTTGTCTGCGTGAATTCTTCGTCGGGGTTCTGTCCCAATTGTCGCAAGGTTCTGTCCTTGTCTGTGTGGTTTTCGTTGAGGTTCTGTCCCAATTGTCGCAAGGCTCTATCCTTGTCTGCGCGGATTTTCGTTGAGGGTTCTAACCCTATTCCTCGTCGGGGGTTCTGACCCAATTCTTCGTGGAGAAAAGAAAAACTACGTTGGTCGCAGGGTTCTATCCTTGCTTGAGCTGATCGGTCGTCGAGGGTTGTAACCCTTTTTGTTTGTGGAAAAACATCGCTGGTCGCAAGGTTGGATCCTTGTTTGTGCTGCTACTTGTTCACCAAGTTTTTACAGCGGTAGGACATAGAATCTTTATTTGATAGTAAATATTCCCCCTTTTCCCTTGTTTGCGGGTTGTATTATTTTATTATTGTTATTCTTATTATTATTTTATTCTTTTTATTATTATTATTCTTATTATTAATTTATTGTTATTATTACTATTTTGACGTACTATTTGTATTTGCAGGAGAATTATTTTCAATATATGTCCCTACGGGACAATTTAACGAATTCCATTTTGTATAATTATTTATAAAACGAAATTGCTCCTCTGCGTTTAGTTTGTAATTTGTTTTCATCAATCTGTCTTTGCTAACGTCGTTGGTTGGTCCATCGCTGCAGGTAATTATTGTTATTATTTTTGCTATTATATAATTTATATGTATATATATATATATATATATATATATATATCTCTATAATATATAAAAATATCGCCGCCTCCGCCGCTGCCGCCGCTGCCGCCGTGTCTGTCGGGGGGGGGGGGAATATGGACCCGACCGAAAATATTCTAAGTCCCCTTAGAGGGACTTAGAATATTTTCGGCCGGAAGCCCTTAGAGGGACTTAGAATATTTTCGGCCGGAATCCCTTAAAGGGACTTAGAATATTTTCGGCTGGTAATTTCGGTAAAATTTTATTTAAAAAATGTTCATTATTTGTAATTTCTAATTTTCTAAAAAATGTTTATGTGCGCTCGGTGTCAGTTACCAATCATCGCGAGGAGATGATATAATGCAATTACTGCGAGCGCGCGAGCCCCCATAACCCCTAGTATATATATATATATTGTGACGGTGCGTCCTGGTCCTTAACGTTTCCAAACGGAACAACTCGGGGAAATATATGGCGGGGAAAAGGGGGAAATAACACTCCAGTATGTTGTGTAGCAAGGAGAAAAAAATGACTTTTAATGATAATAATACGTGTTCAATAACTGTTAACAAAATAATAGGCCGTCTTAACAATGGTCATAAAAGGGAGGGTCGCAATAACAATAATGATAACCAATTCACAAAAAAATAAGAGCGGAGGGCAACGAGTTCAGAGGTGATAAGAAAAAAAACGGAAATAATCACTACGCAAGGAAAATAGAAAAAAAATAGAAAAATACTCAGTACTCGGGGGGGGGGGGGGGGGGGGGAGATAAGAAAATAGAAAAATCGTTAACGCTGGGCAGAATACAAAAGTCAAAAAAAAGTAATTAGTACGCGGGGGCAAATCCTAAGGTCGAAAAAGAAAAATAATGACTACGCAGGGCGAAATACAAAGGTCAGACAATAATTAATAATTGGGCAAAATACAATGGTTGGAAAATTATTAAGCGCAAAAAAGGAAAGAGAAAATTGAAAAATTAATCAATAACAAGACTTACGAAAATACTCTGACTTACGGTAATCGTCGGGACGGCAATTCGCAGGGTCAATCGCAGGGAAGGGGAGGGGGGGGAGGGGCTGGCC
This sequence comes from Stenichneumon culpator, assembly GCA_964017025.1. Lineage (NCBI taxonomy): Eukaryota > Metazoa > Arthropoda > Insecta > Hymenoptera > Ichneumonidae > Stenichneumon > Stenichneumon culpator. The sequence continues at coordinate 19,561,660 of OZ024771.1, forward strand.
GGTGGAGATTCTACACAATACTGGTCTTGCGTTAGCAACTCAAAAAAATTCTCAAAACTCGGGGAACAATCACGGATTTTTGGGCGCCAGCTACTGTATCGGTGTAGCACCGCGGCGCTCGATTTAGTTAATCGAGTGCAAAACAAACCAAAAAACAAGAGAACAAAATCTATTAAATTTTGACGGCACTCGGCTAGCGGGAACGGGGGAGGGAGGGGAATGAGACTTCTCAGGCCGCAGGCACTGTCCAGGGCTTCTTGACGATATTACCTCGGCACAAAAAAAAATACGCAAAATTTCAATAATCACAAAAAATAGATATTATGAACGATTTTATAGTCTCGGGGAGAACGGGGGGAAATTATGCTAACGGTCACGCACTGTAAATTTTCGCGATCGCCACCACTCACGCGCACGAAAAATATAGAGCAAAATGCCGGCGCACGTGGCAGCCGGTGATCGGCGGTCGAAATTTATACAATCAAAGAAATCCTTAAAATTACCAGGGGGGTGACGGACAAATTTTCGGGGGGGGGGGGGGGGGGGGAATGTGGGAAATGGGACAGTCGATCGGGTCGAAATGGGGGCTGGGAAACTCAAAGTGTACTCACTCAACCTGTCGCTTACACTTCGTGTCGCTTACAAAAGGATCCGTGCGATCACGCTCTCAATCAATCCGTTCGATATTCCTTATTAGTTCCAGTCGATATAATTCACAGTTTTTGGTCCAAATCGTGTCCGTGGGCGTACAATCCTCGTCGAAATCGATACAATAACTCTCCACACAGGAGTCGGGTATAACGTGGCTTGCCGGGTCGATATAATTTCCAAAAACTTTTCTCAAAAATATTTCGCTTGCCTGTCACACACTCGCTCTCTCACACGCCGTGGCTCGAAGTGAAGAAAACCATGCCGTTTCCGGCTTCTTCTCCGACCTCAGGGTCGGTCTTGCAATTTGCGATTTTTCGGCGCAAATCGATTGGTCTGTCTCGGGACTAGCTGGGCGGTGGGCGTCGTAATTGGCTGCGGCCGATTGCGAATATTCGTCGCGACGGAAGGCCTGTCGCGACGCTCGGCGCGCGCATCCTCGGCATCGATTGGCCTATCGATCGCCGACTATTCTCCACGCCGGGAGGTGCTGGTTCCTCGCGGCGAGCTGGTGAAGTATTGCATTCTGACAGTTCAGGTGGCTTTTCGTTGTGTTTGCCCGCACGACACAACTCGTCGGTTTACACTCGGCAATTCGAGCCGAGAGTGTGTCGTCGGGCTTCGGACTGGCCAGGGCGGATCAGTCATGTGGAATCTTCGTTGCGGTGGTGTTACGTCCAAACAGCGAGAATGTCCCATGCACGAATCGGTCGCCAGAGATGCACGAAATCCAAGGGCTCGGCACCAGTGTTACGACAATCGGTGGGACTGGAGCATCCCCGGACCAATTTGTACGTCAGTAACACTGGTTACGTTAAGCCTCGGATCGAACACATAGCGCCAAACGTGCACCGACATCAATGGCCCCTGTGCTGTTTGGAGTTACAGACGGATCGGAACGCTTCTGATTTAACATACTCTAGTCAAGTCGAAGAGAGATCGACCTATACTACACCAGATGTCAATCGCGTTCGCGATAGCCCCTTTTCTAGTCTAATCCTCACGGAAAGTTACTAAGGATGGGGCAGGGAATGCTTGCTTTCAGGAAACGAGGAGATTGCGGGGTAATAGGATATTTCTATTCGTTTAGCTACTGGAAAGTATGGATTTGGGAAAAAAATGATACGGCTTCATTTCTACGGTTGGCAACGGAAAGGTGACGATTCCTACAAATTCTGTAAATTCTACGGGTGTGGCTAGTTCTACAGGAAGGGTACAACAGGAAATTGTTTTGCTGGGAAAATGTCTTATAAAAATTCGGGGAGCAGAATCGCTCTAATCATAACGGGAATATTAGACATCCTATCTTATATTGAATTCTACGAATAATGGAACTGTACTTACGTTGAAAACGGTGTTGGCGGAGAACAGGTGGATGAAATTTGGTGGAAGTAAATGTTGGTCCGGATAAACGATTTATTAAACAAAATAATTTCGCGGATGAAAACTGACTTACAAATTCCGAATTTAAAGAATGTCGGTTTTGACAAAAATGTTTGGTACAGATCGAGATAAATTCTGATGTCTTAAAATTATACTTTGCTTCTTAATTCGTGCGACCGATTCTACTTCTGACTCTACTTCTGTTCTTCGATCTATCTATCTGAATCTCTCCTGCGGTCCTTCTGTCTCTTCGCTCTCGAGTATCGCCTTTTTATCGACTTGACCCTTCCACTATTGTCAAAAAATAGGGGTACGGTGGGTGGGTTTTTAGGGTCGTTACATTTCGAAGGTGTTATCTATGTGCACCTTCGTTACGCGGCTAGTTGCGGGTGTGAGGAAATCTCGGGCCGGTAGTTGGTTCATGAGGAGGCCCAGTATTGGCGAATCACGATCGGAGATGGGAGTTCCCATCATGGAAGATATCACCAGAGGTGGTTGAAGGGAGGGGATTTCTTTGACCGTGAGCGAGACTTGGAGGTTTTGCTTGCCTACGTGGAGTAATTCGCAGTGCCTATGGCGACCTACTTCCCTCCCGAATTTTGATCATTTCATAATTGCGTGAAATATTGAGTCAGTGCATTCCCTTTGCCAAGACGTGTGTATCATTGTTTCTTTCGTTTTGTGTTCCTGTTATCTAATGGTTTGATGATGAGCATCATGATTAATTTTCCCAGTTTGGGTATATCTAAAGTACTTATTCCTGGATACGCCCGGATTCGCGTTATTAAGTGTTAGTTTTTATAATAAAAATATAGATAAATGATTTCGGCAACGAGAGAGAGAGAGGTTGAAGGTTTGAAATGTTTACGAAAGGGTGTGGCGTGATGTGTATTGCGCCGAGTTCATGAACCCTCCAGGCGGCGGCGGCGAGGCTGCATTGCCCTCGTCGTTTGGCCAGGCGTTCCCCTTGAGATTCTTTTCTAGCTCTTTCTCTCTTCATTGCTTCCTCTCTCTTGTGCCTGAACGATCTCCGAACATTTAGTGTACCGTCGTAGATTCACGTCGTCATAGAAAATTTGCTTTGGTATAGCATAGTTATCTGCGAAGAATCTGTATTTCGCAGGTTTTTTTAATGAGTGTCGGACATCTTGTTCGCGGCGTGAATCGTACGGATGGTGAGGGATCCGGATTGTTATTAACAATTTTGGATAACAATTCGGTACCCAAGGCCTTTAAAATGAGTCTGGGTTTGAGAGACGTTCTGCAATACTCCTAGTGTTAATGCCTAATTAATTTGTTAATTATACCGATTATTCATATGGATAAATATTTTCCGGGAAAGAGATATTCTGGATCTCGCTTTTACTTGATAGCTTCCTCCGGTATTGCGGGGGTTTATTTGCCCAAACGTTCACCTTTTCCTTTGTTTAAGGAAAGAAGGGTGGAAAAGGGGTGAGGCTTGGTCGTCATTCTAATTTTGGCTTGGTGTGTTGATAAATTAGGCTTCCAACAAGTATGTTTTATCATTATCTCGCAATTCTATAGATGGTCAGCGGGTAAGTTAGATTGCTGTTCTGTCGTAAGTCCGATAAGGCCCACAGCCTACCGTACCCTGTGGTGAGGCTGGGCCGGGGAGTTTAACTGACCCGTTCGCCAGTTAGAGCGGCGGTCAGATTCCCGGCTCTCTTGCGACTTGAATGCCCCCTAGTCTATGTGGAGCATATGGTAATACAGTTTCAGTCCCCTTTGGGATCCATGAGCGTGGGTCGATAATTCCCCGGATGGATCCCTGTGGGTAAGGTAGGAATTTGTAATTCCGTGTATAAGTTTCCTTAGATCAAAAAGATCTCTATTTCTCCTGGGACCAGTCTGTCGCTTTGCTCTATCTGGTTAGAACGTAATATTTTAAGTAGCTCACACATGACGTCTGACAGTGGCATTTTTAATCTTCGGTAGAGTGAAAACAAATCGTTACCCATCGAGAATTGCGAGTTAAATGTTATCCTTGGGAGTTTATTTTAAGTAACAAGTGAACACTTGGGATTGAAGTTACGGCAGGACGTAACACCTCCCCCCCTTAAAACGATTACCTAGGGGAACCCTAGTAATCGTTCGACGAATTTTCTTATGCAGATATTTTCCCTTTCCCGGAGAACAGTGAGTTGTTTATAAGCGTGTGTAACATTCCCCTTTTATTTTCCTGAATGTGTAGTTGTTTCCCTATACCTGCATAGTTGTAGCTGGGTAAGTATGTGATCATAACTAATTCTTATGCATGTCTGTTTTGGGTGTTTTTTCTTCTTTTCCTATTTCTTCGTCCGTGGTTTCCCTTTATGTATCCTATTCCTACAGCCTACATGTGTATATTTCTTTCCTCTTTTATAGATGTTTTTGATTCTCATCATTAGATAAGTGTTTAACTATTATTATTATTATCGTTATTACTATTTATTATGTGTTTTTTTTCCTTATGTATTTGCATGTTGTAAGTTATATATATATATTCTTTTTTTTATGATTTATTTATTTATTTTTTTTAATATATATATATATATATATATATATATTTCTCTCTTTTATTTTTAAAGCTTCTTACCGATTATGTGGATAATTCTTGTTCCAACTACTCCTATTTTATCCCATATTGTAATGTGTTCGTGTAGTGATATTCTCGTGAATAAAAAGAAATGGAATATATATATATATAAAGCAATATGTTAGTCTATACTTGGATATTATTCTATTTGACGAATTTACTTAGTGCGCGAGGTGATACCTACACGGCTTAAATCTAAAGAGATATCGACGGCCTTTCCTAGTATGATTTAAATATATTCTCTAGTTAGTGTAATTATAATGATGATGGTGAGGTTTCAACCGGATGTTTTTCCAGACGGTCGCTTCTTTCTTGTACTGTTGTTGCCCATATTCTTCGTGGCGGAGTGATGTAAAGGTTTTGCCCTTGGAGAAGAGCGGTTGCGAATTGGTATTATTGTACCGATCAGCTCTGGCCGTAGATGACAGTCGTCTCATGCGCAGTCTGAGTTCTATGATGGTGCGTCGGGGGAGATGAGGGTCCCAGTCCTTCTTGTCTCGGGCAATTTTTCCATGGGTGGGATGGATATTAGCGGCCTTTGCTATTAGTCCAGTAGGGTTCCTTCCATTCGAGAATAGGTAGTGTAACATCACCTTCGGGAATAGAGTACCTATTAATGTACTGTCAACAGTTCGGCGAGAGTTAGTGAAGGTTAGTGAGCAGAATATCTTAGCTTATATATTAGGTTACTCTTCGTTCTTTTCTTTATATAAAGAAAAGTTATATCGTGTTAATTAGGTTTATTCAATTATAAGTGACTGACTAATTCTCCCACTCGTCTTGTGTCCCGGACATGCTCTTCTCTTGGTGAGTGACATGACTTCATGTCCCTTTCCTCTTCTTTCTTCTGGTTTATTGTTATAATTGTTATTATTTTCCCATTACTGTCATTATGATGATGATTATTATTATTATCGATATTTTATTTACCTTATGTATATAGATATGTTTATTTATTTATTTTATTATTAATATTTATTACTATTATTATTATGTTATATATATATATAATATATATATATATTATGATTATTATTATTTTTTTTCAATTATTATATATATATATATATTTTTTTTTTTATTATTGTTATTGTTATTTTTACAGTTGTTTCCTGGTGTTCTCATATTTCCTTCCAGGTGTTGTCGATCAGAGGTTTGGTGTCGAACTTTTGTTTTTAATAATGAGAATTACTAAATTCGTTTTGGACATACCATTTTTTTTCGTTTTCCTTGCCTCTTATTTTCGTAAGAATCCCATCTTCAACTCTCTCTTCCTTTTTCATACGAGGGTCTCCTTCGGGGAGTCGCACTCGACGTACTCGTCGTCCTTGATTCCAAGTATTTCTCGGATTTCTTCTCGGGTGAATTTGGGAATTTGGGAGATACGTTCGCTCTTGCTCAGCATAATCACATACTCTGGTGTGTCGGGTTCGGGTGATGACGGGAGCGAAGTTCGGCTTCCTGCTTCCTTCTTGGCATGATCTTTATCTTTTATGAAGAAGTGTTGTTCCGAGTAGAGTATTTGCTCAGGGCGTTAGTTCAACGGCATTACGGTGTCGTCGATCCATCGGTAATCCACTTGCCCCAAGGTGATAGGTTGTCCATAGTTGGTTGACAATTCCTTGCGGTATTGGTCAAGGCCATCTCTGGTGAGGAGTCTCCACTCCGGAGGTACCCAAACTCTTTGCTTTTCTTCAGATGATGATGCAACGGTGATTGGCCAATAGCAGATTAAACGATCCAGTCCCAGGGAAGGGGGTAGAGGAGGACGATTTACGGTTATCGGGAGATTTTCTCCATTCACCAATTTTATAGGCGAAGCATCCCAGTGAGATACGGCCTCCTGGTGGGCCGGCCAGCCGTTCTGTCCATGAAGCGGCACGCTGTGATAGTCTTGCCCATGTGGAAGTAATATGCCTCCTCTCCAATGGTACGGTACTTGTCCAAGGACGATGTCTTCGTAGGGGTGTGCTCGTAGTTCTTCGACCCACTCCTTTAGTCGTTCGGGTAGGACCGCTCTCCATTCTGGTGGTACCCATACTTCGATAGTCTTTTCCGCCATTGGTACATGGAAGGAGATTTTCCAATAACAATATAATCTAGAAGTTCCGGGCACAAGCAATGTAGGTCTGGCGACGTTGGTTCGGATGCTTAGAATTTCAGCTGGGGCCATAAGACTTGAAGACCTGTTCTTTTTAGGTGAGGAAATTTCACGTCCACAAGCACAACGTGACATGTTGAGTTCTGTTTAAATTTAAATATAAAATATTAGTGTATTCATAAAAATTATATGAGTAAATATTTCTGCTCCCCTTGTCTTGTTTTTTTTCCATATTTTCCGGGGTTGATGCTACAGGATATTATAGATATTAATAGATTACCTATTTATTTTATTTATGATGACGCTTTTCGAGGGAAAAATAGGATGTGCTTGCGTTTTTGTTTGCGTAAGGGAGCTCATCTTTAGGTTCAGTCGGCGTTTTTTTATCATTATTGGATTCTGAGGGAAGGTCGGGATATACTAATGCATTGTGGTCAAAGTTGACCGATTCATCATTATTGGAGGAAACAATATCTTCGTTCGGGTTAATAGCGGGGGTAGGAGTTCCAAAGGTGTATCGTGGTTTTTTGAGATGATCAGGGTTTGTACTTTTCTCGGTACTATCAGGTTCGGAAGTTTGGGGATTTCCTTCCGTATCTTTCGGAGTTTCAGATTTTTGCTTTATAATAGGGCGTGGTTTAGGGACTCTATCGTACCCGTATTTGTCTAGAGGTGAGGGATGGGTTTCAGCATCCCAAATAAAGGTTAAGGGGCGTAGGGGCCCTTCGGCGGGTAAAAATGAATTCAGTCGAGTTGGCAATGTGGTTCCCGGGTAATTATAGCAAGGCGCGGCGTTACTAGTGGTAGGTCGCGGTATCGGTATAGGTTCAGACTGTTTTCGTGCGCCGAGTTCGAGTGGTGCACCAGGGGTTTCGAATGGATAGTTATTTAATCCGTTGTTCGGAGAAAAGAATGGAGAGTATTTTGGTGGTTCTGGGGGTTCTTCGGGATCGTTGGTTTTTTTAGCTGAATATTTTACTGTCACCCTTTCTGTGGGTGGAGGTGGGCGACGGCTTAAATGCAACAGAAGGTTTGTTACAGAGTCCCACAGAGCTCCGATTAAAAATACTGACCATCCATAAACAGTGTGGAGGGCATATCCGTGAATTATTGTGTCGAGCATCAATTTTACTCCCTTTACTATTAATAGAGCTCCTATTAGTCCGGCGCTTATATTTCCAAATGTCGTAAAAACTCCCCATGTCTTTTGCCAAGTAGAATTTATTAATTTGTTAAGGGCATTTTCGTCAATGAGGTTCGAAATGGGTCCCCCTTGCGAAATCGTAGGTTCACCCGCGATTCCACGAGCGAGGGAATTAAGTATAGCGGGTCGTTCAGCGGGGAACATAATATGTGAGCGTAGTTCGTCTAGGTCTTCCTGTGTGTATATCCCGCTGGAGGCCAAGTTGTGTGGGTTAGTGTAAGTCCATGTCGGTTCGGTAAGTGGTTGAATGACGGTAGGGGCTATGGCTCGAATTGGTGTTGGCCCGACGGCATACCATTCACCGTCTAGCAGGTACATCGGTGCGACCAAACGGTTACACGTGATCTGTGTTCCTGTTTGTGTTAGTACATGGGTTCGAGGAGTCAAATGAAATGTAAAGTTTCCTCGTGAGACGGGCAGTTCGTTATAACATTCTTTCGTACGCATGATTTTTACTTCTACGGGAATGCATTTAACAATGTGCGCTACCTCTCCGGCTAATAGTCCCATATACCCGGGCTTCTTCATTAGATTAAAGGCAAATTCGTCGGGAGACCGTCGCGCTATGGTCAGAGTGTTTTGCAACATCCTACGCTCTAGATTGCATCGCTGGATTAAAATATCTCTATACATCCGTTTTATCTCCGTGCGAATGTGTTTTTCTACGTATACAAATTTAGAATTTACGTACGCGAAAATGTCCAAATTCTCTACAGTTATCGGATCTTTTGTGATAAATGGGTTTTCTATGGTTGTTTCCACAATTAATAATTTGGGGTGCTCGGTCCGAATGAGCGCATACCCACATACCATGCTCCTTTCTTTAGCAGTCAAGGCAAACACTACATCTCCTTCAGTCATGGAATACACTGTCTGGCGAAATTGCGTATCAATGTCGGTTATTTTGTCGGCAAATCCTTCGTAGAGAAGGCCGTATCTTTTACTTTTACAACTGTCTTCGGGGAGTGGGTCCCAAAATGTATCTCCCCCGTCTACGTCGATGCAATACGATTCGCTCAAGTCACAGCTCGTCCCTGATCGTAGATGAACTTTGTCAGTTTCCACGTCTACCTGCGCCATATAGTCCCTGAGGGTAATTTTCACATTGCCAGTTACGTATACTTTTTCATAATTCCCGTATGGGTCTGAGTAAGATACTCCTTCACAGATAGAATCTTGGTTGATCGATCCGGCGATTATTATCGGTCGAGAGGTAGTTTGGTTGGGCCGAATTCCGTCTACTAAAGTGTTTCCTATCGCTATCTTGTGATCCTGATACATTCGTCGACAAGCATCGCGGGATACATTGTCTATGTAGGAGTATTTTCCATTTGGGACATCTAACCCGTGGGACCACATTCCACATCTTGTGATTTCGCGGTATATTTCGATTTTGCATTGTAGTACGTGAATAGAGGTGTATTGATTTATTTGTAATAATTGAACATATGTTCTTGAAACGTTAACTTCTTGCTGAGGAATATTGCACTCGCCTACTTCCAATAGGGATATCGTTGTGATGTTAGTGGCTGCTCCCCCACAATCGTATCCGATTAATCCATGGCAGAGGCGAAAGATCTCCGTAAACAGGATAAATCCCACTAGTAGTCGAACTTCCCGTTTCATCTGTAACGCCACCGATTTATAAATCCGGGTTCTGCGCGGCTAATAATTTGTGTGAAAGTGTATAGATATAAAAATGAAATCTCTACATTTATACAAACATCTCTATATATGCATATATATATATATATATATATTTCACTTTTCCTGGTTTCTCCTTTTCCTTCGAGACTTCCCATGCTTTTCTCGTTCTCATGGTTCCTCCCTTTTTCCCTGCTTTCTATTTCCTAGTTGGCCTGACTCGAGTGTGGGGTGGGTCAGGGTGTGGTGTAAGGGATTTTTGCGATTTTTTTTAGTTCGAGTGGTCAATCTAGTGGGGGTTAGTTAGGAGTGGGGCACGTGCTTGCTTTTCGAGGGAAGTGACATGGATCGGTTAGACTAAATTTCCCTCATTCTGTTTCGAGTTCTTGGACCGTAACATTCCCTTGTCTTCCTTCTTTTGTTCGCTTTTCTTTTAAGAAAGAAAAATGTATCCGCGCCTGTGCGAAGATGTGTTGGCAGTTTTGACTGCGTGCGTCGTCGTTTATGTTGACGACTCGGCGTACATTGTTTTGCGGCCCAAAACACTGGAGACAGTGTTTGAGAAGCTGCTGGGCTTGCTCCATGAATTTTTCAACGACGATTCGACGGTGCGGCTCTCACAAGACGAGGCCGTTAAAGGGACGTCCTGTGTTTTGAAAAGGTTCGGCACGTGCCAGAGGGTGGAAATAGTGGATGTTGATGCGGAGGGTTTTGCCGAGCTGTACCGCGTCGACTCGGGTACATCCACCTACGCAATGATCCAGTACTTGTACCGACCGACCCCGTACCTCGGTTGCATTGCTGCACTGAGCCTTCCCTGCCTCGTCCAGGAGCTGCGGGGACAGGACGCACCGGGCTTGGGCTATTGGCTGGAAGAATTGACACGGGAGGGTGTGGATGCCGAACCCGTCGGTGCTGGACCCCCGTATATCGTGCGACTGTGGACGCCGGGTCACGAGAACGTGGCCCTCCGAGCTGCCCACCTCCTAAGAACCCCGCTTATCATGCCGGATGATGGGTTTGAAGAGGAACTGTCTTCCGGCGACGAAGACTAGGTAAAAAAACAAATTTTCAGTCTCTCTTTTCTCTCCTCCTTTTTTTTATGTATTCTAATTCCGGTGTTTCTTTTTTTTTTGTTTCAGGGTCTTCGGTTTTCAGCGGGATGTCCCCCCCCTTTTCTTATTGTACGAGTTTTTATTATTATATATTACCATTATTATTACTATTATTATTATGATTATTATTATGATTATTACTGTTATTATTATTAGTATTATTATTACTACTATTATTATTATTATATTATTATTATTATTTTTGCCTTTTCTTTCTCTTTTTTTTTTGTTTAAGTTTATATTAAGTTAGAATTATTTTATTTGTATCGTAGTTTTAAGAATAAATTTGCAATTTATTGAAATTGGTTTTCCCTTTTACTTCCCTCCTCGAGTATTTGTCAAGCTAAAAACAATAAAATAAAAAAAATTACTGGATGCGGGTTGGTGTGGCGAGAGCGTCACAAGTCTTCCGCAAAAGCTAATTAAGATTTTTTTTTTTGTTTTATGCAAGCCCGTGGATCTACCGCGGGTTTTTTTTTCCATTTTTTTTTTTTTTTTATGTTTAAATCGGATTCGGTATCTATTATCAGTTGGGCCTTGCCAATTTAAAAATTTATGATCGCGATTGGGAGTCCTCGTTCGCCTCTGATATAGAGGATGTATCTTTTTCGGGGCCCTTGCCAAAATTTGAATCGTCGATTCATCCGCATCGATAATATAATTAAACTTGAATCGTCGATAGTATTGATTGGTCGTTTGGCAGATTTAAGGTTTGTTATGGTTTTTTTTTCCTTTTGTTTTCGTTTGGTTTTCAAGTTGTCCCTCGCGGAGAGCGAGAAGGAAGACATAGAGATGAGGAGGTGATGCTCGCTCTCTGCGAGTTTCTCACAAGGGTCTGTAGGGATTCAGGCCCGCGAACGCTAGGCTATCGTGGGCTATAGAGTGGGGGTAATGAATAAGTGGATTGATAGGAGACTCGTGCATGATCCGTTCGTTCTAATTTTTCGTCATTCTAACTCAACGTCTCGAGGTGTCAACTATATTCTTTTGCGTTCGGTGATCATTTCGTACTGAGACTCATTATTTTATAAATCGAAAGGAAGTTCATTCTCATTCGAGTGCTGATTTTGGTTTTATCGCTTGAGGTGTGATTCTGGTGATTTCATTATTATTATTTTTTTCGGACTGAATAAACCTATTTCAAAATGTATCCTCGCTTCATGGGAGATATTCTCGGGGGCACTGTGCGGTGTGATGTTTTGTATGTTGAGGATACTTCCTATATAGTACTACGATCCGCGGTTATGCAGGAAACATTTGAAATATTGTTTGAGGACATGAGGCGTTGTTTCAATAGTCGTAATTGCGAGCGACTCTCAAGAGAGGACTTGTTTCGTGGGATGGCGTGTGTGGTGTGCCGATTCGGCAACTATCTCCGGGCCGAAATAATGCGCCTGGAGGAAGAGGACTTTGTGGAGGTGTATTTGGTGGACTACGGGGTTTCGACGTTTGTTGATGATTATCATCTCTTCAAACCGACCCCCTTTCAAGCGTCGGTCGCGGGTCTGGCCCTCCCCTGCGTCATCCACGATATGGAGGATCATTTATGGCCAGGATTCGCAACCTGGTTTGGTCGTTTGGCCTTCGACGGTGTCCTGGCTAGGATTGTGCGGACCGATTACGTCAGCCGGGTACAACTATGGACCCTGCAGCGACAGGATGTCTCGGAGCTCGCGAGGGCCCAAATTCAGAATCCTCTTCCCCACGATGAAGGGTTTCGAGAGGCAAATGGTCCGGAGGAAGTCGATCGGGTATGAATTTCAAGTTCGGGATTGTTTCTCTTCTAGGGTTAGTTCTTGATAATTATCATGGTATCTTCTTTCTTTCTTTTCCTTTAGTGAACGGCGCTTTACCCCTGGCGTGGCTCATGCTGTCTAGCCCCTATCTTCTGAGTGTTCGAGAGTCCAGAGGAAACTCGGTAAATATTCGGTTTTCCCTAGATATATTCCACATATATATATCTTTCTAATACAGAATTTTCATTTGTTATAGGTTCCGGTGGCTCGTCGTTTAAACCTAATTAAGTCTTTATATTAGAACGTTTATATCCTCCACTTTTTTTTCCTCTTTTTTCTTTATATATTCATATTATTATAAGTTTATCCTAGGAAGAAATTTTTTTTTTATATATGTCGGGTTATATTATTGTTATTACATATTAATGGGTTAGATATATATATATATATATATAATTTTCACTTTCTTTATATCGTTTAATTGTTAATTATTTAGAGTTTCCCTTTTGTTTTCTATCGTTCTTCTTTCTTTAGAGGTTATTCTTTTCCTATTAAATTTAGGTTTAAGAATAAATTGGCTAATTCCTTTGAATTAATACGGAGGTTTCCCTATTACCTCCCTTGCGTATCAGGAGAGGATGAATGGACGCCTCGTAGAGAGTCGAGGATTTTCGGAAAAATATTTTTCCCTTTTTCTTCGCAGGAGAGGTTGTTCGGCATCTGGTATGCACGAGTGCTAATATAGATTTCCTCGGTAGGATTTTTCTCGCTTTTTTTTTTCCTTCTTTTCTTTTTTATGGTGTAGTCACTTAAATCGTGAGAAGGTCCTTGAGAGCGGTTCTGCTAGACGTTGTCGTGCATCGTCGAGAAAGAGTGAGCGCGGAAGCCACGTGGTAATGGTCATCCGTGCGAGAGGAAAGAGGGCAGGGGAATGCGTATTGTCCAGGGTTTGCAAGGTTTCAAATAGTCAGTGAGTTGATTAATTGTAGTTTTGTATATAATTTTGACAATATTGCGGATTACATGGGGTACATAGTTTCATTTGATATATATGTTTTGTTATTTTATTGTTCATTATTGCTATCGTTATTATTATTATATATATATGAGGGTGTTTTTTTTTTTTTATAGGTTTTTCTATCCTTTTTCTTTTCCGAATATGTACGTCAATAAGTATAAAATGATTGATATATAGTGGGTTACAGAGTATATAATAATATAAGGGTATAAAAGGGGGGAAAGAAAAAGAATACCCGAAGGAAAAATAATAATAATAATAATAATGGAACTTGTAGTATTTTTTTCAAAAAAAAGGTATTTGCTGTGACCTTTAAGAATAATTTCTTATGCGAAAAGTAGAGCAGTGGGGGGGGGGGGGTATTTATGTTTGATAATAATTGATTATGGTAGTTACTGATAAAAATGTGATTATAATAATATAAATGGGTTAACGGGGGTATTTGTTAGATCAAAGGAATTTACTCGCGTGGTGTTTTTTTTATGCTTTTAAAACGCGTTGACAAGGGGCGTGGTCGTCCGGACCCTTCTCACTTGTGTTTTCGTCGGCGAACCTCGAGATTATTTTCCTCTTCCTTCCTTTTTCTCTCAAGCGAAGTATATTCGGATGCGATGCTGAATTTTTTTCCGACAAAATCCGCAAGTTATTAATTTATTCGCGCATTCTCGACATGATACCAGGTGTCCGCAGGGTAGAATTACTGTTGTAACTTCCTTGTTGAGGCAAAATTTGCAGATAAGTTGTTCGGGTATGTCGGGTCTCTCAATTTCTGTATCTGATCCTTTGTAGGGGATAAGTGGGTCTTCTGGCACTGGTGCGGACTGATGCTCTGCATTGTAGATGAATTCTTCTCCCTTGACCATCTGGACGAATTTACATTCGCCGTGCCATCTCGCATGCTCCTCCCATGGATCATCACAGGGTTCCCAGTCCTTGAGGCCCATGCCACAGTAGAAACAAATGGTCTTATCTTGTAGCTGAGTGAAAAAAAATCCTGCTTCGGCCAGGCAAGATGGTACTTGACCGGTTGACGCCGGGAATCCTTCGAACGATTTGACTCGGTCGTCGTACTGCTGATATTCCGGATGCACAGGTGCCGGTGGAGGTGGTCTCAAACCCTCATTCATTGCTTTCGTATAGGGGCACGATTGCCCAGGTGCGCTGGACGGGGAAGTCACAGTGGTGGTTGTAGTGGTGGTAGTGACAGTGGTGACTGTAGTTGGTCTGTCACTTGGTGCTGACTCGGCGGATAGGTCTATCTCTTGCATTTCGTATTCACGAGAGTATCTTCGAGGTGGTGTTGGTATTTCAGCAATATCTTCATATATTCCCACATTACCAGAGGGCCGGCTTTGAATAAATCGACAGTGTGGAGCCCATCGTCTATGCTCGATCCATGGATCATGCTCAGGTTCCCAGTGGCGGATCTCCAGTTGACAAGAGAAACATCGGGTGATTTGTAGCAGCGCTATGTAGGAGAACCCTGCTGCGGCCAATTCTCTGGTATTAATTGGCGATTCCGGTGGCCATTGGGCGAAGCTTGCGATTCGATCTAATTCTAGGTGATCTACGTAGGTCCTTTCGGTCATCTTAAAACAGAGATTTATTCATAAGCTTTCTTCAAACAGTTCTCCTTATTTCCTTTGTAGATCCTTACAGGTGAATTCGTGAATATTAGGGTGCAGGTGGCCCAGTTAGGCAGGGGACTCTCTCTCTCTCTCTCTCTCTCTTTAAGCTCCGTTTTTCCTTCCTTTTGAACAGGTTTGTCTCTTCTATTCCCCTTTTCATTTTATCTCCCCCTCCCTTTTTTTTTTATTTTTGCTCCTTATACGTAATTCTTACGAGGCTTCGCAGAGGCACACCACATTCTCTACATCGGTGAAAACCGTTACTGCAGTCGGTGCACATATTCGCATGAAAACATGGTAGGTTTATATATTCTACAGCTCCCTTAGCTCAGTATCGGCATTCCTTCCAATCTCGGCCAGAGATCATCAATTCGCCGCAAACTTTTACAAGCGTAGTTGTTGGGGTTTTTGCTGAATGTCCCGGAACGGTATGGCTGGTTGAAGCTCGAGAGTTTATGGTTTGAAGGAGATTGTTTTTTATGGGTTGAAGACCTGGAGCGATGTGGTTCGCGAGTGAATTAATGGAGGTATTATTTGGCAGCTGACGACTCGTGCTGGGGGCCTGCGGATCAGTTATCGATACCCGTAGTTTCGTGGGGAGCGTGTTCGGTCCTTTCACTGTATTTACATATGCACATCGAGGAAAATTTTGTGCGTGTTTTGCCCAAGGGTCATCGTGGGGCTCCCAGTGCTTTAACTGCCCCCCGCATGTAAAACAACCGACCTGGTCGCTCCACCCAGTGTAGAAGAATCCCGCCTCGGCCAGCCTTTCCTTGCGCGGCAGCATGTACTTAGGCCATGATGCGAAGGACCCCAGTCGAGCTAGATATGATACATAGGTCGGACGCACTGGCCCTGACTTTCCCTTTTCGATATTAAGCGTATTCGGTCGGGTTCTTATTGGGACTCGTATCCATGGGGAGTCCGAACGGTTCGCGGCGGCCTCACGCTCGGGAGCAGGCTCGGGAGTCTGAGCGTCTTCTGTCCTTGTTGCGGCGGGGGTTTCCGAAACTTCGTGGGTTGACGCATGCTCGCTCGGAAGGCTCGCAAGGAACGGGCACGAAGGTCTTACGATTCCGTGACATTCGACAGGGTCGTGTTCCCTTTTCCAGTCCCATACTCTGACATGACACTCGAAACACTCTGTTTCATCTTCCACTCCTGTTCGGAAAAATCCCGCGGCGGCCAGTGCTCTGGGGTCTGGTTTATTCAAAGGCCATGGGTTGTAGCTAGCCAGTCTAGCTTGTTCTGAACGGTAATCAGGTGCGACCACCATGGTAGCTTTCGTTTCGTTTCTTTTCTGCGGAACTTCCATGCTGCGACTTCTGAGTTATCTTCGCGTCGGCAATTGCTCGAGGGTGCGTACAAACCACTTGAAAGCAATGTGTTTTCCTTCCTTTTCCTGCCTCTTTTTTTTTCAGCGTTAAATATATACCTTCTCACACCCTGGCTGTATGTATGTATTTTATGGGTGTAGAACGAATTGTCTTTCTTCTCTTTTTTTTTCTCTAAATGTAGGGTATGTGCGATCGTTTTAGTCGATCTGGATGGACGACGCGTGACTTTGTCTTAATCCTTATTCGTATGTTGCCTTTCTCGAGTATGTCCAATATCTGGTATGGTCCGTCGTATTGGTCCCCCAATTTTCCAGGTTTCGGTCCTTTAAGAAGAAATACTGATTCACCAACCTTGAAGTTTACCGGAATCATTTTACGGTCATGATACTCCTTCGCCCTTTCCTTGGCTTTAATTAAGTTCATTCGTCCGACCGTTTGGATTTCGTGGATTTGCGTAATTAATTGAGCCAAATAATCGTCATAAGTAGAAATCCTATGCATATCCTCCGGGGCGAAGCTAGAAGGGGTCCGTGCGATTTTTCCAAATACCATTTCAAACGGGGTATGTTTTGTGCCCTCATGGACATTTGTATTATAATTGAAAATTGCTAATTCGACCCATTCATCCCAATTATGTTCCTTTGTGGCGTATTGTTTTAGATATTCCCCGAGAGCATGGTGCGATCGTTCGAGGGATCCGTTAGATTGAGGATGGAAAGCAGTTGTTCTTATTTTTCGAATTCGGAATAATTTTGCTATCTGTTTTGAGAAATTACTTAAGAAATTAGCCCCTTGATCCGTTAGGATTGACTTGGGCGCTCCGAAGTGACAGATGAATCGCTTAACGAACGCCTGTGCGATGGTTATAGCCCGAGCGTTCGGTAAAGGGATCGCTACCGAAAATTTAGTGAGTTGATCTTGTATAGTAAGGATATACTCGTTGTCCCTTCTCGTTCTTTTTATTGGGCCCACTATGTCCATTGCTATTTTGTCGAATGCCGAGGCCGGAGTATCCGTGATTACCATGGGTTGTTTAGTTTTTACCCGAACTAATTTTTTTAATTGACATTGTAAACACCGTTGAATATAATGCTGGACATCGCTTTTAAGGTTTTTCCAGTAATATTCGTGACGAATCCGATTATAGGTTTTCGTGACTCCCCTGTGGCCTCCGACGGCAGAGGTGTGCATTTCCTCGATAATTTTTTCTTGTTGTTCAAAAGCGGGTTCTCTAACCTTACCGTGACAAATTATAATTTTAGTTCTGTGATTACTCAATGTTGCCTGTACTTGCCCTATTATTCTTTCCCAGGGGACGTTGTTAATATTATTGGATTTAGCTATGCTCACTGTCTGTAACTGTAATTCGTTTAGCAACGCTCGACAAGATTTTAAAGCCTCAGTTATGTTTCTCAAAGTAATTGTAGGCCCTTCACCTGTTTCGTCCGAAATAGGTAATACTATGTGCACCCGATTATTTCTTTTATTTATCATTCTTGCTGTATTCAGTATTAGCGGTGGGCATCGGGGAAAGTCATCGCGTTTTTTCAGTGCCTTACTCCCGTCGTCCATGGGCTCGCCGTTGGTCGTAACGAAGTAGAGTAAATTATCCTTTCGAGTGTGAAATAAATCAAGGGAGGGTTTAATATTCGAGAATCTACCTGGAGAATTAGTTTCCACGGACTCGTTCACTTGTTCTTCGTTTTCGTCACAGGAAAGGATATGGGGACCGTTTTCTTCGGGAGATTCTGATTCGTCCTCTTGCGTTTCAGGCCTCATAATTTGCGAATTAGTGTCATCAGGAGGATCCAATTCTTGCTCGTAATTATTGTCTTCATTCGTGATAATAGGCAAGGGATTCACCTCATCGGAAATATAGGACATGTTAACCGAGGTGTCATGATCAGGCGAGGCAATCATCGGAAGATTAGTTTTATCGGAGAGAACGGGTTCCCCTTGCTGACTTTCGTCGCTCGATGATTCAGACGCAATCGGGCTGAGCGGTTGAGGTAGACGTTTGCCTCGAGTGTTACGCGCGGCGGGGTATTCCTCGTCGTCCGACTCTGCGTAAGTCTTTTCGTTGTGTTGTATCCGTTTACTGCGTCTTAGTGTGTGTGTCAGTGGCACGCGCCGGCCTCTCAACTCTCGGTACTCCTCATTCCCTGTCGGCGTGATAATCGTTATAGCCAAAGCGTCGGGCCGCGAGCCGAGCGTCTTGGTGTCTTTGTCGGGCGGGTTTTTGACCTGGCTCAAGGAATTCTTCTTTCTACTAGTCCCTTGATCCTTGACTACTGCATTCTGTGTCTCTTGGGCCTGTTCGACGCCGCTAACCGGTTCTTGTTCCCATTCACAATCCTCGATTTCCATATGTAGGTTAAAGAATTTTGTTTCACTCTCTTCGTCCTCGCTTCCGTCTGTATCGGATTCCTCTTCTAATAACGAATTTATTTCCTGGTCTGTTATCGATTTTTTTCCTTTCCTACGGGTTTGTGTTACGGGATTGGTTTGAATCAAGTAAATCCCGTCCGACTGCTCAGGCTCTCCTATCGGATTTCGGGACAATGCATCGGCGTTAACATTTGTTTTACCTGCTTTATAGACTACGTCATATTCATACTCCGCGAGTTTTAGTCGCCATCGTAATATTTTTGCGTTACCGTCGGTAGCTCGTCTGAACCACAATAGAGGTTTATGATCCGTGACCACGGTGAATCTTCGCCGTACAAGTAAGGTCGATAGTGTAAGATTGAATATACTATAGCCAATGCTTCTTTCTCGTAAGTGTCATAACGTTCTTCTGTTTTACTCAGAGCTCGGGAGGCGTACGCACAGGGGTGATCGTGATTAATTTCTCCTTGTGATAAAATTCCTCCAATGGCTGTACCAGAGGCGTCCGTAGTTAGAATAAAGGGTTTTGAAAAATCGGGATATCGCAGAACGGGTGCCGTACAGAGTTTTGTTTTTAGTATTTCAAACGCTTCCTGTTGCTCTGGTCCCCACTCGAATCCGGTTTCCTTACGGAGTAGCAGGGTGAGAGGTTTTGATATTTTTGCGTATCCCTCGATAAATCGGCGATAATACCCAGTTAAACCCAAAAACTGACGGATATTTTTAACATTTTTCGGTCTTGGGTATTCGCGGACGGCTTCTAATTTTTTTGCATCAGGCTTGACACCGTCTTGTCCAATGATATGGCCTAAATAATTTACTTCCTTTTTCAGAAATTCACATTTATCAGGTTGTAATTTTAGATTAGCAGCTTCGAGACGCTTCGTCATTTCTCGATATAAATTTTCGTGCTCTTCTAACCCTTGTGCATAGATGACGATATCATCTAGATATACAAATACCCCTTTTCCTAAGAGCCCGCTAAGAGTCAAATCCATTGTGCGTTGAAAGGTCGGAGGCGCGTTACGCAGCCCGAACGGCATGCGTACGAATTCAAAGTGCCCTCGAGGTGTTGTGAACGCCGTCTTATGCCTGTCTTCAGGGCTTATCTCGATCTGATGAAAGCCTGAGGCGAGGTCGAAGACCGAGAAATATTGCGCTCCTCTTAGCTGGTCCAAGATTTCAGTGATGTTTGGTATAGGGTAGGCGTCAGCCACGGTCTTTTCGTTCAATGCTCGGTAATCGAATACGACCCTCCAACGTTTATTGCCTTTAGAGTCGACCTTTTTTGGTACGACCCAGACGGGGCAGTTGTACGGCGAGGTGGACGGGACTATTACTTTATTTTCGAGCATGTCTTCGATTTGCTTCGTTATTTCCTCCTTAGTGCATTCGGGCCAACGATAGCCACGAGTATTTATAGGCAAATCATCTATTGTGGGTATTCTGTGTTGTAGTATTGTGGTATATGAGAGAGATTCACCGGGAATATGGTAAAGATGAACACTTTCCCTTAAAAGTCCTTCGATACTGAGTCTTTCCTCGTCGTTTAATCCCTCGAGTCTTAAAAGTTCCCGAATTTGTTTAAATCGCTCCTCAGGCGCGGGTACAGCGGTGTAACAAAAACAATGATCCCTTCGATTAAATGGTTGTATGCTGTGCGTCACGTCATGCACGCTCAATCTCTTTATCAATGCTATATTCCTCATCTTGTATGCTCTATAATCCTTTCTTCCTTGTCCCTTGTCCCTATCGTTATTAATCTTACGAAGAGTTTCAGTGTTAATCTGAAGATTCATTTTATCGCATTTCTGTGTGGTTTTATCGTTCTCTATTTTCTTAATCCTGTCCATTCTCATTTCTCCTGCAGGTATACATTTTTTACTCGTTACGCCCGAACTTGGCCCTTCTATTGGCACCGTAGTCGTCGTATTTCCAGAACAAAATTCTATTTCCTTTACTAAATCTGTCTCTGCAGGCTTTATTATTTCAACACAAATATTGTTTTCAATCATTCCTATCTCGTTCTCATTTGTCAATTTTTCATGCTCGGTACTTCGCTCAACAAGGGGACAATAACCTCTCTCGGTCGCCTCTAGTGATTCTGTATACGTTAAAGTTGTCGTCAGTGCCTTTGTATCGGTTGCCGGCTCCTTCTCGCCCGAATGCCCTGTCTCGCCTATGAGTGTTGCTTGACTTACGGTCGTTGGCGTGTTAATGGTCGAGCCGTCGATGGGCTCAGACCCTTCATCTGAGGTGTTGAATTCCGCTGTTTGCGAGGCGATATCTTTGTTCGATAAATATTCATGTTTACTCATAGATTCTTTCTCACTTGATTTTTCCTTTTTTATTCTGCATGGGTCTGTAAATCTCTCAGTTTCTTTACTCTTAATGTTCGCATGATTATTCAGGGTCTGCTGTGTATTTCTTTCACACAAGTCTATAGTTTCATCCGTTAACAATAATTCTAATACCGGCACTTGCACTTGCACGGTATAGCAGTTATAATTGGTGATCTGAATGTATCCTTTTCCATTATTATTTTCTATATATCCACTTTCTTCTATTGTTAATCCTTCTCCCGCATCCAAAACAGGTAAATATCCACCTCTTATTTCTAAATTCTTTATTCTCACGAAACAAATTTTCGTCGTTTGCGCGGGGATTATTATCATTTCTGTAGTCGCGAAGGGAATCTCAGTATCTTGCATTTTCAGTTCTCGTTTCTCGTAGTCAATTGTAGCCCGGTTTCCATCTAAATATTCTGATCCTAGTATTCCCCCCTCCGATATGGGGAAACTATTATCGACGATATGGAATCTAGTGCATCGACCGAAAGCCTGTATAGTTACATGTCCTTTTGTTAATATTGATTCATTCGTAATTCCGTTTAATTGTACGATCTCTTCACGATTGATAGGGGCACGTGGGTGTAAAAATTTTTCCTTCAAGATGTTCGGGCCGGCTCCCGTATCGATCATGAGAATAATAGAGCTGGTTAACTCAAGACTATTCATTTTAACCGTGGGCACGCTGCTGTCCTTTTCCAGGCGGATGTTAAAAACTCGCATTACTCGGGGTTGGAAACTCTGGCTCCCGTCGTTATAACGCGTATCGGGTGCAGGTTCTGAGGGGCCTCGCCGGCTGCACCCATTGACGGCAGACCATGGGCGTTTCCCTGTCCCCAGCGTTCGCTCTCTTCCTTACTGAGCCTCGCTTGACACTCTCGGATGAAATGACCCGGCTGTTTGCAATAATGACAAATCCTATTCTGGTCTGCTCCTCCCCTGTTACCATCAGGATATCCTCTCCGGTTGTTATCTTGTTCTCGCATAATATTTCGATTTTGGTTATACCGATACCCACATTTATCGCCGGTGTGTCCGGGCTTCTTGCAAATCTGACAATTAACATTCGTTTCTTCGTGGAACCGAAGGCCTTGTGGCACCTTCACTACTTGCTCCCTGAGAGGCGGAGGGCCGTTACTGGGTAGCTGGCTGCACTGGGTAGCTGCATGACCTGTCTTTGTGCACAGCTGGCAAACCAGTGTCTTATTTCCCGGATTTTGTGTTTCTGGGGGAAAAATCTGATAGCAGCGGTTTGCTGTATGGCCTCGTTTATTACAAATTTGGCATACCGTAATCATAGGGGCCTCCATAGTGCCTTTATTGTCTTTTGAAGGGGGATAGATTTTAAAACACTTTGAGGCCTCATGGCCCTTCCTGCCGCAGACCTGGCATACTACTTCTTTCCATATGTTACCCTGATCCCCTTGACTCTGTTCAACGCGCGGAGGCCTGTCTGGACACGTTGAAGCTAGGTGGTCGGATTTTTTGCAAATTTGACAAAAATTCGTGTCGCCAGTTATTACATGTACGTGGGCTTGTGGTTCGGCCTTATTGGGTTTATTTTCGGAAGCATCCCGATGCCCTTTGCGGAGGGCCACTTGGGCTGTTAGCTGTCTTTCTATCTGAATTGCGCGCTTTATCATCTGGTCGATATCACCTCCCGCGGTCATGCGTTGTTCGATTTCTGGTCTTAATCCATGTATAAAACACGAAGGCAAACTATTCTTGGTATTTGCTTTGAAAGCTTCGTCGGCTTCCCTATCGTTGTCGAACTCGTATGCTTCTATTATTTGAGTTCCTAAATCGCGGATACGATTTGCATATGCAATTACCGACTCGGCTCTTCCCTGATAGCTAGCCCCTAATTCTCCTTGCAATTGATAAACACTTTTTGCGGGGGCGTATATGCTTTTGAGATAAGTGTACAAATTTTCCATTGTTTCGAACGATTGCAAATGTATCGTACGTCGTGGTTCACCAGCGATTTTGCATCTTACTGCTTTTACTAAATTTGGTCCGGCTCCGGGCCCCAACATTTCCATTGCTTCCTTACAACCTTGTATGAACACTCCTAGAGACGTACTTTGACCGTCGTAGTGAGGTATCACTGCGAGAGCATCTTTTAATGACACGGTTTGATTATATGGGACCGGAGGGTTTACTACCGCGTTAGAATTATTGTTGGCCATAGTGTTTAGTTTTTTATTTACCGGAGGTCGTGACGTGATTGTTTTATCTTCGTTTTTTATGAAATTAATTTCTCCGTCGTTCCCGTCAGTCGAGCATCCGGCTGTACTTGTAAGATATTCAAAGTTATCTGAAGTGGGTTTAACAGAGTTTTCAGGGCTGTTTTCGTTAGAAAAATCAAGTTTTCGTTTGGTGTTTTGTTTATCCTTTTTTAAAGCGAAGGGGACTCTGGCTATAGTTTTACGAGGCGTCTCTCCTACGAGGTTGGGGTCTTGCGGCGGGGTAGCGAGGGACTCGCTCAGTACAGCATCAACGTCGCTGGCTGTCTCGAGTTCGCGGAGATTGGTTCTTACTTCTTTTAAGGTTGCGGGGGTTCCGAAATTTCTATTTGATGATATGACACTGCTAACCGAAAAATACTCCTCAGTCAATGTAGTTGACAAGTCGCCGGGCGTCCCGTAATTACTAGGAGAATCGGGAGTTTTAAAAGGAGTTGTTTGATCGGGATCGACTTCGGGCAGCGGAGAGATGCTCCCGCTCCCGTTGCTTACGGCTGATGCGCAGCACTGACCGGAGATTTCCTGTTCTCCTGTGCCCCCCGTTCTTTCTAACGGCCAATTCCCTAAGTCCTTTAGGAATTTTTGAGTATTATCACCTTTGTTTGTCCCTATCAAAGACTTTAATCCCCCTACATTATATTCTTTAACTGGTATATCCCTAAGTTTTTCCAATGGGTTTATTCTAGATTTATTCTTATAAAAGGCTGTCTCTGATTCCCCTATATTCCATTCAGTTTCGGGACTCTGAATCTCTTCCTTTTTTATTGCTATTTCTTTTCCTAATATGTCAGATTTGCTTGGAGTGCTCAAAGCGGCGGCTAGGTTGCTTGATTCCCCACCGGTTTCCGTAATTTCGGATGTTGTCTGCTGTTCTTCCTTAGGTTGAATGTTACTATTTTTAGCCTTTCGGATTTTCCTTTCGTCAGGATAAGTGTGCAGGACTGAATCGGGTAAATTTCCTCGAGATCGGGTGTTCATTTATACTCAGTTATTGAATCAGACTGCTGCTTCCTTCCTTTCCCTTTTTTGTAATGTTTTTTTTTTATAACCCGGGAGGGCAGGAAGAAAGGGTTTTTTTTTCGACTTATCTCTTAAGGAGACGTTCGATATGTGTTGGAGTCGACCCGTTTGAGTCGTCGTTATCGTTTCCGGAGAGAGAAATCATTTGCGAGAGAGGAGAGAGGGGAAAGAGAAAATTCTGGGAAAAGGCTTCACCTTTCTAAAGCTGATATTGATTATTCGAAGGAACGTTATCTTACTGGTTTTCCGTTTTTTGTTGACCGTGTCGGGTTTCTTTTCCACAGAGGGTTGCGGAGCTTTATCGGGAGGGGGCAATTGAGACTGCTTGGCTAATTCCTTTTCCAATTTTGTGCATTCCTTTTGCAATATTTTTAAAGCCCGTTTGAGGCACCGTCTGTACGATTGACCCAGCTTGCCCTTCCCCATGGGTTATGGACTGAGAATGTAATTTACGTTTAATATTCTCTTCTTTTATTCATTCCCATGATTGTTATGTGGGAGAGAGAAATTTCCTTTTCCCTTTTTTTTTCGTATTTCCTTGTTTTACAAGTTATCGCTCAATACATAATTATATTTTGTTTCGTGGTCCCTCCTCCTTTTTTTTCTATTATTACGTGGATTGGCGTCTGGTGTATTTTAACATTTATTTCCCAACATTTCCCCACAAGCATTCCTTTAGATCCCGGACGAGCCCCCAATTTTGTTACGTCCAAACAGCGAGAATGTCCCATGCACGAATCGGTCGCCAGAGATGCACGAAATCCAAGGGCTCGGCACCAGTGTTACGACAATCGGTGGGACTGGAGCATCCCCGGACCAATTTGTACGTCAGTAACACTGGTTACGTTAAGCCTCGGATCGAACACATAGCGCCAAACGTGCACCGACATCAATGGCCCCTGTCCTGTTTGGAGTTACAGACGGATCGGAACGCTTCTGATTTAACATACTCTAGTCAAGTCGAAGAGAGATCGACCTATACTACACCAGATGTCAATCGCGTTCGCGATAGCCCCTTTTCTAGTCTAATCCTCACGGAAAGTTACTAAGGATGGGGCAGGGAATGCTTGCTTTCAGGAAACGAGGAGATTGCGGGGTAATAGGATATTTCTATTCGTTTAGCTACTGGAAAGTATGGATTTGGGAAAAAAAATGATACGGCTTCATTTCTACGTTTGGCAACGGAAAGGTGACGATTCCTACAAATTCTGTAAATTCTACGGGTGTGGCTAGTTCTACAGGAAGGGTACAACAGGAAATTGTTTTGCTGGGAAAATGTCTTATAAAAATTCGGGGAGCAGAATCGCTCTAATCATAACGGAAATATTAGACATCCTATCTTATATTGAATTCTACGAATAATGGAACTGTACTTACGTTGAAAACGGTGTTGGCGGAGAACAGGTGGATGAAATTTGGTGGAAGTAAATGTTGGTCCGGATAAACGATTTATTAAACAAAATAATTTCGCGGATGAAAACTGACTTACAAATTCCGAATTTAAAGAATGTCGGTTTTGACAAAAATGTTTGGTACAGATCGAGATAAATTCTGATGTCTTAAAATTATACTTTGCTTCTTAATTCGTGCGACCGATTCTACTTCTGACTCTACTTCTGTTCTTCGATCTATCTATCTGAATCTCTCCTGCGGTCCTTCTGTCTCTTCGCTCTCGAGTATCGCCTTTTTATCGACTTGACCCTTCCACTATTGTCAAAAAATAGGGGTACGGTGGGTGGGTTTTTAGGGTCGTTACATTTCGAAGGTGTTATCTATGTGCACCTTCGTTACGCGGCTAGTTGCGGGTGTGAGGAAATCTCGGGCTGGTAGTTGGTTCATGAGGAGGCCCAGTATTGGCGAATCACGATCGGAGATGGGAGTTCCCATCATGGAAGATATCACCAGAGGTGGTTGAAGGGAGGGGATGTCTTTGACCGTGAGCGAGACTTGGAGGTTTTGCTTGCCTACGTGGAGTAATTCGCAGTGCCTATGGCGACCTACTTCCCTCCCGAATTTTGATCATTTCATAATTGCGTGAAATATTGAGTCAGTGCATTCCCTTTGCCAAGACGTGTGTATCATTGTTTCTTTCGTTTTGTGTTCCTGTTATCTAATGGTTTGATGATGAGCATCATGATTAATTTTCCCAGTTTGGGTATATCTAAAGTACTTATTCCTGGATACGCCCGGATTCGCGTTATTAAGTGTTAGTTTTTATAATAAAAATATAGATAAATGATTTCGGCAACGAGAGAGAGAGAGAGGTTGAAGGTTTGAAATGTTTACGAAAGGGTGTGGCGTGATGTGTATTGCGCCGAGTTCATGAACCCTCCAGGCGGCGGCGGCGAGGCTGCATTGCCCTCGTCGTTTGGCCAGGCGTTCCCCTTGAGATTCTTTTCTAGCTCTTTCTCTCTTCATTGCTTCCTCTCTCTTGTGCCTGAACGATCTCCGAACATTTAGTGTACCGTCGTAGATTCACGTCGTCATAGAAAATTTGCTTTGGTATAGCATAGTTATCTGCGAAGAATCTGTATTTCGCAGGTTTTTTTAATGAGTGTCGGACATCTTGTTCGCGGCGTGAATCGTACGGATGGTGAGGGATCCGGATTGTTATTAACAATTTTGGATAACAATTCGGTACCCGAGGCCTTTAAAATGAGTCTGGGTTTGAGAGACGTTCTGCAATACTCCTAGTGTTAATGCCTAATTAATTTGTTAATTATACCGATTATTCATATGGATAAATATTTTCCGGGAAAGAGATATTCTGGATCTCGCTTTTACTTGATAGCTTCCTCCGGTATTGCGGGGGTTTATTAGCCCAAACGTTCACCTTTTCCTTTGTTTAAGGAAAGAAGGGTGGAAAAGGGGTGAGGCTTGGTCGTCATTCTAATTTTGGCTTGGTGTGTTGATAAATTAGGCTTCCAACAAGTATGTTTTATCATTATCTCGCAATTCTATAGATGGTCAGCGGGTAAGTTAGATTGCTGTTCTGTCGTAAGTCCGATAAGGCCCACAGCCTACCGTACCCTGTGGTGAGGCTGGGCCGGGGAGTTTAACTGACCCGTCCGCCAGTTAGAGCGGCGGTCAGATTCCCGGCTCTCTTGCGACTTGAATGCCCCCTAGTCTATGTGGAGCATATGGTAATACAGTTTCAGTCCCCTTTGGGATCCATGAGCGTGGGTCGATAATTCCCCGGATGGATCCCTGTGGGTAAGGTAGGAATTTGTAATTCCGTGTATAAGTTTCCTTAGATCAAAAAGATCTCTATTTCTCCTGGGACCAGTCTGTCGCTTTCCTCTATCTGGTTAGAACGTAATATTTTAAGTAGCTCACACATGACGTCTGACAGTGGCATTTTTAATCTTCGGTAGAGTGAAAACAAATCGTTACCCATCGAGAATTGCGAGTTAAATGTTATCCTTGGGAGTTTATTTTAAGTAACAAGTGAACACTTGGGATTGAAGTTACGGCAGGACGTAACAGTGGCCTCCAACGGACGGACGGCGAGGTTGTGGCAGTGCACCGGAGTGTCGGGCATTTTTGGAGGTTAGTGCCGGCTGTCATACCAGATTTTAATTCCTGGTCGGTTGACAATTCTTGTAGGGCCGTTCTGGGCTAGGCACGGTCAATCTGGTCGGTGTGGAGGTCTTCGGTGGCTGCGATGGTCTTCGGGGTGTTGCGACGAGTCTTCGTTGGTCTTCGGCGAGGCTGCGACGAGTCTTCGATGGGTTGCGAGGGTTGAGTTGAGGGAGTCGAGGGACTGACAGGGTGGCAGGGAGTGAGGGTAAGTCGGGGGAGGGAGGTTAACAATAATAAAATCGTTGCTTAAGTGGTACGTATTAATTCTAATTTATTTCCCTAGGTGAGTGGTGGGACGTCGAGCCACGCTGGGGAGGGCTTGTGACGCACCACGTCACAACTCCCCCCCACTTGCCGAAAGTACGTCTCCTGACGACTTGAGCAACAGATTCATACCGGGGGCTAGCAGGGTAGGATTTCTGGGAGGGGTGAGAGGGGCTGGCGGGTCTAAGAAAAATATAGGAATGCAGTCTGGTAATTTTAATAATACTGCTTTACTCGTCCTCAGTCTTCTCTCCTCTTATTTACACCTGTCATCCACACAACTAAAAATAAGACAGCTCTTTGGTACCGCTGGTGTGTGATGACAGTCATGAGATCATAACAAAATAATAATGATACAAAAGAAAATAACTGACTCGAAAGAAAAACAAACTAAATAATTGGCCTCTTGGTGGCAAGTACTGGGGGGGGGGGGGGGGGGGGTTCGGGGAGAGAATAACGGAAGGGAGGAGCATTGAATGAGATGGAGAAGAAAAAGCTGATAAGCGAGGGTCGTCTACGGGAAAGATAGTGGGGTGTTTTTTTTTTTTTTTTTTTTTTTTTTTTTTTTTTTTTTTGCGGGACTGTCGTTCAATGGGGCGGTCGGGGACGGTTCTCGATGCGGGTCGGGCATTTTGCGGAGCGGTGGTCGGACTTCCCACAATTCCAGCACCGTGGGGTGTGCCTTACATGGCCTACTTCGGGTTTGGGGCTGACGGGGTGGGTGAGTTGGAGGGACATCAGGGCGGGCACGGGGCGTGTGGATCTGCTTGACACTTGGGGCTTCGGGGTTCGGGGGAGAGCGCGGGTCTGGGGAGCTGGGGGTGCTAGGGGTAGGGACATCAGGGCTGGGGCTTGGTGACTCGGGGTTCGGGGGAGGGGGCGGGTCTGGGGAACTGGGGGTGCCAGGGGTAGGGACATTAATGCGGGGGCTTGGGGACGGGCGGGAAGTCGACGGGGAGCGGGTTGGGTGCGGGTCACGAGGGGAGCAGGGGGAGGGTTGGGTTTTTGGGGAGTGGGGCTGGGTTTTGGGGCTTTCGGGGGATATATGATTGTGGGGCCGTGGTACAGGGGACCTGGGGGAAGGGTGAGCGCCAGCTTGGGGATGGCACCGGTGTGGGCAAGGGGGTGGGGACGAGCTGGGGGAGTATTTTTCGGGGTTGGTTTAGGGCTGTCTGCGGCGCAACTGGTAGCTGCGTTCCGGGGGGGCGGGAGGTCGGTTAGTGCTCCCACGAGGGCGACCTCGGGGACGTCGCGGTTTCTCTGGGCCTTCGTCGGTGGCGGGGTCGGTGTTGGCAACTGGGTCTGGCGGGCTGGTGGTCTCTCGTTCATCCTGGGTGGCGAGGTCTCGATCTCCGGCAGCTGGTAGCCGATGGCGTCCCGCCGGGCTTCGGTCGTGCGGAGTCCGCCGCGTCCGTGCCGGCTCATCATCCAGGGCAGTCTCTCCATTCTGTAATGACGGGGAAGGGGACTTTAGGGTCTGACTATTATCCGGGGCTGGGGCAAGGGGGGGGGGGTGGCTGGGGGTAGGCCTAACGGGGGAATGTCTGCGATGTTTGGGGGAGGGTGGTAGGGCTTCAAATCTTTAATATGGACTTTCGGGCGGATATTTTTGGAGGGTATATTTAATTCGTAAACAACAGGGGACAGCTTATTGGTAATTTCATAGGGTCCGCGATATCTGGCGGCAAGCTTCGCGGCAAAATTCTGCGCGCCGGACGAAAGCACGCGATTCTTCCGGAGTACCAAGTCTCCTACGTTGTACTCTCGATCGGATCGCCCTTGGTTATAATATCGCGCCTGTCGTCGCGCGGCTAGGGATAAATTACGGTGCACCCAGTCGTGAATTAAGGGCAGTCGGGTCATTCGATTTTTCCAAACGGCTGGGTCTGTCCGGTCTTCGACGGTCGGGGGGGGTATTTCATTTCTGATGCTCTTTGCAGGGCGAGGGTTTCGGCCGAAATTTAGGAATGCAGGGGTCATCTGGGTGGAGGCTTGGACGGCGGTGTTGAGGGCGAAACACAATTCGGGGAGGTGGGCATCCCATGTCTGGTGGTCGTCGCCTATATAGGAAATAATCATGGTCTTGAGGGTTCGATTAACTCGTTCGACGGGGTTGGCTTGGGCATGGTAGGGAGGAATGGTGGTCTGTCGGATGCCGTATTGGGATAACTGTGTGGTCATATATCGGTTTACAAATTCTGTACCGTTGTCTGTCAGGAGATATCGGGGGCATCCCCAACGGTTCAGGACTAATTTTTCTAGGGCAGTCATTATGGTGGGTCCAGTCGCGGTTTTTAGGGGTTGGGCTTCGATGTATTTCGTAAATAAGTCTTGGAATACAACGACGTATCGGTTTTTATTTTTACTCGGGGGGAACGGTCCCATGACATCGGCAGCGACGACTGTCCACGGGCCTTCGGTCGTCCTTTCTCTCATCAACCCAACAGGTGCAGTCTGCTGTACTTTGTTGAGTTGACAGACTGGGCATCGTCGCACGAACTGAGCGACGTCTTGAAAAATTCCGGGCCAGGCAAAATCTTGGGTCAGGCGATGGTAGGTCTTATCTATGCCTAGATGGCCGGACTGGGGATTATCATAGGCGTCTCGTATGGCTTTCTGTCGGGCATCACAGGGCAGGACTAACTTCCAGGAGTCCAGGTCTACCAGGGTAGGGTCTATCACAGGGTGTGGTCGGTGGTGGTATAGTCGGCCATCCTCGAGTTTCCAATCGGGGTATTTGGAGGGGAATTGGCTGACATTTTTCATTTGTTCGAGGTACCAAGGGTCTATCGATTCGCCTATTGTGGCAAGGGCTTCGGGTGTTCCCTCGAACATTCGGGATAGGGCGTCGGGCACGACGTGAACGTCGTGCCCGACGCCCTATCCCGAATGTTTCATCGCAAGGGAGCCCTGAAGGGCTCCCTTGCGATGAACAATATCCATGTCGAGGTCTTGCATGGTTAACGCCCATCTCGCAAGTCTTCCCGACGGGTCTCTGACGTTTCGTAGCCAGCGCAAGCTGCTGTGATCCGTGATCACACGAAAAGAGGTGCCTTCCAGGTACGGGCGCAACTTCTTTGCAGCCCACAGAACGGCTAGGCACTCCTTTTCGGTCACACTGTATTTTCTCTCGGCTTGGGAGAGGACTCGACTACAAAATACTATGGGGTGTTCTTCGCCCTGGGACTCTTGGGTAAGGACGGCTCCGATGGCTACATCGCTGGCATCGGTGTGGACGGTGAAGGGCTTGGTGAAATCGGGGCGAGCTAAAACTGGGGCTTGGGTCAGGGCTGTCCGTAATGCTTCGAATGCTATGCTCTGTTCTTCTCCCCACTGCCACGGTGCGTCCTTTTCCAGGAGTCGCACGAGGGGGACTTTGTGCTTGGAAATGTCACCTAGGAAGCGAGCATACCATCCGATCATTCCGAGGAATCGGCGTAATTGTTTAAGGTTCTTTGGAGCAGGATATTTCAGGATCGGGGCTATCTTGTCGGGGTCAGTCTTCAGTCCGTCTTTCGTAATCAAATATCCCAAATATTTCATTTCGGGGCAGAAAAACGAACTCTTCTCTCGGTTAATTTCCAATCCCGCGTTCTTAAGGGCCGTTAACACGAGAGTCAAATACTCGAAGTGTTCATCTACCGTTCCCGTGGCGATGATCACGTCGTCTAAGTACGCGAACACATGAGGCTCCCTTCGGGTCGTATCAGTCTGTCCATCAGTCGTTGGAATGTCGCGGGGGCGTTCGTCAGTCCAAAGGGCATGCGGGTAAATTGGAAAAGGCCACGTCCAGGGACTGCAAAGGCGGTGATGGGTCTACTTTTCGGGTCTAACGGGACTTGGAAGTAGGCTTGGCTCAGGTCTAGCTTGGAAATATGTTGGGCACGGCGGAGGCCGTCTAATATCCGGTCCAGGTTGGGTAATGGGTACGCGTCTTTGCGTGTGACTTTATTCACGTCGCGGTAATCAATGCAAAAACGGTGTTTGCCATTGGGCTTCGGGACGATCACAGGGTTACTGAGCCATCCGCTGTCTGAGGGTTCGATCACCTGTTCGCCGAGCATTTTGTCGACCTCGGCTTGGGCAATTCGCAAAAGGAAAGGGGATATCGTTCGGGGGCGTTGGCGGATCGGGGGATGGTTATCGACATCGATGGAATGGCGGATAAGGGATGTACAACTTAACGTTCCCGTGGTGGGAGGTTTCACGAGACGGTCTAATAGTGACTTTAATTGGTCCTCCGTACTTTTAGTGATTTCCACCAGGCCGGCAAATTCAGGATGGGCTGACACGATCATGGGGATGTGGCCATGCGTGGCGAACTTCCGAGGACGTCCTGTGGGTGTACGCCACGTGTCATTCAGGTGATCTATTTGTAAGCCTAACAGCTTACAAAAATCTCTCCCTAGAATCGCATCGTACCCCAAGGGTGCGACACGCATGTCCAGGGGCCAAATTCTTCCGTCGATCTCAAAAAAGTGTCTTACGTCTCCCACCACGGGGACGATGGCGTTGTTGGCAACGCGTACTCCTCCGGTGGCGGGTCTTATCGGGACTTCTAGGGATTCGGCAAGGGTTACTCCTAGGAAGGAACGTGTGGCTCCTGAGTCGATGAGGGCTTCTACAGGGCGTCCGGAAAGGTTGAGGATTAGGAAGTGGCGGTCGGCCTCCCTGTAGTCTTCGGGTCGATCGGGTGGGGTGGGTAGCGGGGACTGTCGGGGTGTACCGGAGTCAATGGTGTCGGCGCGGTCAAGGGGTATAGGGTTTTCTATCCTGGGGGAGGCCTCTACTGTCCTCCCCCCGAGAGGTTTCCCTCACGGGTTCGTCGGCAACGGGTGCACGAATTTGCGTTGTATCCGGGGAGACCGCATACGGCGCAAAAATTACCACGGGGTTGGGGGCACTGTCTGAAGATATGTCCCTGTTCCCGGCAGTTGTAACAGCGGACGGTGGCTGACTGGACTCTAGGGGGTCTGGCGTCGGGTTGGGGGTTAGGGGTGGGGAAAGGGCTTTCGACTTGGACGGCCATCAGGGGTGGGGGAAAGGCTTGAAGGTCTCCGGTTGGGGTGGCAGCTCGAGGGGTTTTTGGAGCTGGCTGTAGGGCTGGTAAGACTGGGGATGGGGCAGCAGGGGCGGCGGGGATGGCTTCAGGGGTCGGGTTTGGCTCTATCGCGGCTGCTCTCGCGTACGATTTACCCTGGGGCGTGAATGCAGCGGAGGGAAGAACGGACTGGGTTGGGGGCGGGGGAGGTCGGTAGGTTCTTTTTCGTTCCAACATGGACTCTATGCGTCGACACCTCAACTGAAAATCAAGGAAGTCCGCGATGTCGGCGCGTTCGAGGTGGAAGGCTAGGTCGGGGTGCAGGTTTTCGTAACAGAGGTCGAGCTGGGCGTCTAGGGTGAGGGGAGGGCTGAGGAAGCTAAAATAGGTCCTCATCTTCGTGAGGTATTCCCCACTGGGTTCGCCCGGTCCTTGGGTCCGGTGTTCGACCTCGCGACGTAGCTTCTCCTGCAAATCGCTGTGTCCGAATCGTGCCCGGAAATGGAACACGAATTCCTCGTACGATGTCCAGGCGTGGTGAGATACCCGATACCACATAAGGGCGTCGTGGGTGAATGATTCGGGTAGCATCCGAAGCAATTCCTCCTCGGTGTACGCACGGCTGGAGCAATACTCGTACAACCGCAGGAGGTACTCTTCCCCATCGTCTGTGCGTCGTCCCGCAAATTTGGGACCGAACCGGCGGAAATGGTCTATCCCGGCGGTATCCCGGGCCACGAAACTTGGGGCTGGGGGTTGGAAGGACTGGGGGTGTCGAAGGGGAGTTCGGAAGGGAGGTCGTAGGTGAGTGCTGTTGTGTTGGGGGTTGGTACGGGGAGGGATATGGAAGGTATCGTGGGAACGGGGTGGGGCTTGGGGCTGGGGTTGGGGAACGGAAACAAGGGGGGCTCTTGTGGGGATTCGGGCTGGGGTTGGCCGTGGGGTTATTTGAGGGGTCACGAATCGAGGGTGAAAGGTTACGGTGGGGGCTGGGGCGGGGGTGGGTTGTAAGGGGGGGTGTTGGGGGATGGGTTCGTCGTGTAGGGACAGCAGGTCGTCACTATGGTCAAAGGTGATGGGGTCTTGGTACGGCCCTAGGGTTTGACCGGTGGGTAAGGATTGTTGAGGGGGTTGGTTTCCGACAAGGGGTCGGCCGTCGGGGGGGTCTTGGGTGGCGAGCTGGACTTGGGAGGTACTCAGGTCTATCCGGGCGAGGTGGGAGCGTAATGTCCCATTATGCTCGGGCTCTAGTAGTGCGGAGGACAACGTGAACGGTGTGCCCATCCCACGTTCGTCTTCCACGGGGTCCCACTCTACGTGCACGCCCCGATAGCGACGGCGAACTTCGTACCGCCAATACCGGTCTACTAAGTCCTCGGCGGTTCCCAGGACACTCAGTCCGGCATGGTCGCAGAGCCGTATCAACTCGCTCACATTGCGGAAGCGAGCTAGATCCTGTTTAATCTTTTGCACCTCCATGTAGAGGGCATTCTCAACGGGGCCTCGAGGGGGGGCTGTCATTTCGGGCGGGGGGGTTGAAGTTCGAGATTGAGTTGGGGGTTGGGGTCCAGCCGTGGTAATGCTGATGGTAGTCGGGGTGGTCACTCCGGCGGTCGTTACGCTGCCTGAGGCACCCTCCATTATTCACGGCAGTGGGTGACTCGGGGGGGGGGGGGGGGGGGGAATTGAATTGAATACAAAAAAAAACGAGATAAAAGAAAGAAATATTTAACTCGATGGCACGGGTTCGGGGCTGGCGGCGGGGCGGCAAGCAAGAAAAAAAAAAGAAAAGAAAGAAAAGGGGGAAAAAAAACGAGAAAAGAGGTAACGAAGAGAGAGGGGGGGGGGGGGGGGTGGGGGAAAAAAATGTCAGGGGTTACAGTGCAAAAATACAGGGCGTATTAACAAAAATGCGGGGCACTCAATACAATATTCGGGGTAAATATGGGCGACGGGAGTACTTACTTGCCAACAAGATATTCGCGAGTGGTGACGACTCGCGAAACAGCGGCAGGAACAACAGTAATCGTAAAAAAAGAATTTAGATCGGTATACGGGGTACAAGGGGGGGGGGGTTATTTTCTGTGCCGAGGTGAGCACTATTTTGCAGCTCAGGAAAAAGAAAGCCCCACTCGAGGGGTGAAAACGTCACCGCCCTCGAGGGTACCGTTTAAATTTTCTATTTTCCTGTTATTACAGGGCCCCACGTTGGGCGCCAAAATTTGTGACGGTGCGTCCTGGTCCTTAACGTTTCCAAACGGGACAACTCGGGGAAATATATGGCGGGGAAAAGGGGGAAATAACACTCCAGTATGTTGTGTAGCAAGGTGAAAAAAATGACTTTTAATGATAATAATACGTGTTCAATAACTGTTAACAAAATAATAGGCCGTCTTAACAATGGTCATAAAAGGGAGGGTCGCAATAACAATAATGATAACCAATTCACAAAAAAGTAAGAGCGGAGGGCAACGAGTTCAGAGGTGATAAGAAAAAAAACGGAAATAATCACTACGCAAGGAAAATAGAAAAAAAATAGAAAATACTCAGTACTCGGGGGGGGGGGGGGGGGAGATAAGAAAATAGAAAAATCGTTAACGCTGGGCAGAATACAAAAGTCAAAAAAAAGTAATTAGTACGCGGGGGCAAATCCTAAGGTCGAAAAAGAAAAATAATGACTACGCAGGGCGAAATACAAAGGTCGGACAATAATTAATAATTGGGCAAAATACAATGGTTGGAAAATTATTAAGCGCAAAAAAGGAAAGAGAAAATTGAAAAATTAATCAATAACAAGACTTACGAAAATACTCTGACTTACGGTAATCGCCGGGACGGCAATTCGCAGGGTCAATCGCAGGGAAGGGGAGGGGGGGAGGGGCTGGCCGGTGGAGATTCTACACAATACTGGTCTTGCGTTAGCAACTCAAAAAAATTCTCAAAACTCGGGGAACAATCACGGATTTTTGGGCGCCAGCTACTGTATCGGTGTAGCAACCGCGGCGCTCGATTTAGTTAATCGAGTGCAAAACAAACCAAAAAACAAGAGAACAAAATCTATTAAATTTTCACGGCACTCGGCTAGCGGGAACGGGGGAGGGAGGGGAATGAGACTTCTCAGGCCGCAGGCACTGTCCAGGGCTTCTTGACGATATTACCTCGGCACAAAAAAAAAACGCAAAATTTCAATAATCACAAAAAAATAGATATTATGAACGATTTTATAGTCTCGGGGAGAACGGGGGGAAATTATGCTAACGGTCGCGCACTGTAAATTTTCGCGATCGCCACCACTCACGCGCACGAAAAATATAGAGCAAAATGCCGGCGCACGTGGCAGCCGGTGATCGGCGGTCGAAATGTATACAATCAAAGAAATCCTTAAAATTACCAGGGGGGTGACGGACAAATTTTCGGGGGGGGGGGGGGGGGAATGTGGGAAATGGGACAGTCGATCGGGTCGAAATGGGGGCTGGGAAACTCAAAGTGTACTCACTCAACCTGTCGCTTACACTTCGTGTCGCTTACAAAAGGATCCGTGCGATCACGCTCTCAATCAATCCGTTCGATATTCCTTATTAGTTCCAGTCGATATAATTCACAGTTTTTGGTCCAAATCGTGTCCGTGGGCGTACAATCCTCGTCGAAATCGATACAATAACTCTCCACACAGGAGTCGGGTATAACGTGGCTTGCCGGGTCGATATAATTTCCAAAAACTTTTCTCAAAAATATTTCGCTTGCCTGTCACACACTCGCTCTCTCACACGCCGTGGCTCGAAGTGAAGAAAACCATGCCGTTTCCGGCTTCTTCTCCGACCTCAGGGTCGGTCTTGCAATTTGCGATTTCTCGGCGAAACTCGATTGGTCTATCTCGGGACTAGCTGGGCGGTGGGCGTCGTAATTGGCTGCGGCCGATTGCGAATATTCGTCGCGACGGAAGGCCTGTCGCGACGCTCGGCGCGCGCATCCTCGGCATCGATTGGCTTATCGATTGCCGAATGTTCTCCACGCCGGGAGGTGCTGGTTCCTCGCGGTGGGCTGGGGAACTGTCGCTTCTGACAGCTCGGATGTATTTTTCACGGTGTTTGCCCGCACGACACAACTCGTCGGTTTACACTCGGCAATTCGAGCCGAGAGTGTGTCGTCGGGCTTCGGACTGGCCAGGGCGGGTCAGTCATGTGGAATCTTCGTTGCGGTGGCCTCCAAGGGACGGACGGCGAGATTGTGGCAGTGCACCGGAGTGTCGGGCATTTTTGGAGGTTAGTGCCGGCTGTCATACCAGATTTTAATTCCTGGTCGGTTGACAATTCTTGTAGGGCCGTTCTGGGCTAGGCACGGTCAATCTGGTCGGTGTGGAGGTCTTCGGTGGCTGCGATGGTCTTCGGGGTGTTGCGACGAGTCTTCGTTGGTCTTCGGCGAGGCTGCGACGAGTCTTCGATGGGTTGCGAGGGTTGAGTTGAGGGAGTCGAGGGACTGACAGGGTGGCAGGGAGTGAGGGTAAGTCGGGGGAGGGAGGTTAACAATAATAAAATCGTTGCTTAAGTGGTACGTATTAATTCTAATTTATTTCCCTAGGTGAGTGGTGGGACGTCGAGCCACGCTGGGGAGGGCTTGTGACGCACCACGTCACAATATATTGTAACGTTCCACTTTTAGGCCTAGCTTATGTGCAAGGGGACTTGTGGACGTTAGGGTTCGGGACGAGCGAGAAATTATTTGTAGGCGATCGGTTGAAATATAAAATAAATCGTTTATTGAAAATATTCAGAAATGCGATACAAAAACAAAGTGATGAAATTTTTCTTCTTGGCGTCGTTTATAAACGAGGGAGGGACAAAGCGTATCTCCTAACTTTGAGATTTCTAGTAAAAAATTCAGCAAATTAAATTCCTATTTAACTTTACCTTACTTCGCTTTGTATTTAAATCTTTATTTGACACATTTGCGTGTTTGTTAATTAACTCGTGGTCGTACTGCTAATCTTCCAAACAATAAATTCGCATCGTAAGTGCGAATCTCCGGCCGGTACCTCAGCCGAAACTTTCGCTTCCACGAGAGCTGCGTGGTTCCTGATGTCACCACCACCCCACCGGTACTCGCTTCCGGGTCAGTTCCGTCGGGATACCTGACTATCCGTTCTAGCTGCGGGGATGAGAAAACTAGGATGGCCGACGTCCCCACCGGTTACTCCTAGTCTCTCGGATGGTACACTGTCTATGCTAATGTCACCAAAAGCTGACAGGACCGGTAGGATAGGGGGTTCTGAATTACCTTCTCTCCGTCACCGTCGAGAAATAATAATTGCTTTCCAGGTGCTGTGCACCGCCTTGTATACCCGTTGCCGGTGTTGCGCACGGCACGCTCGCTCTCCCTACCGAGCGCGAATCCCCACTAGCGGGCTCTCCCACCGCGGTGTACTTGCGGCGCGCGCCGCGATCGCTCGCGTCGGGCGACGCTCTCGAACGTTCTCGAACGTTCGAGAACGATCTACCATCGGTGTATCAAAAGGGGGTCCTTCGGGTGCCCGGTCGCGTCGTTCAGGGCCGGCTCAAGCCCGGGGGACGACAGGCACGTCTCAATATATATATATATATATTGTGACGCGGTATTTTCGAGCGTCCCAAAAAGGGTCATGCGGCGAGAGAGAGAGAGAGAGAGAGTTGGCGCGCCCTCGCAGCGCGCAGATCCCTTTCTCGGGCAGATTCGAGCGGGCTCAGTAGCGTAAATTCGACGTAGTATTAATTCTGTCAAATAAAACATTGCATGTACCATCCGCTCCGGACGAGGCACAAGGACGAAGCGACCGTCGGACGACAATACCGGTAGATGGGATCCTCCAAGACGTCGAGGACACGACGGTCCAATGGATTCCGGACGATACGCGGAGGGTTGCCGTCGTCCGTGCCCTTCGACGACGAACAGGCAGCTGGCCGTTCTTCGGAGAGATCTCCCCTGGACCCGCCGCCGCATCCGCTTATCGCAGGGATTCAATGCGCTCGTGGCCGTGACTTTGCGCTGGCCGCGATTTGAATATTAGCGCGCGCGAGCGCTGCGCGAATCTTCGGGTGCGAGGCTGCCTTGCGTGGCGCCGTTTAGCGTGATTGATGGGTAGCGTGGGAACTAGAGTAAGCGGGGGGGGGGGGGGGGGGTCGAGAGATCGCGATCGCCGAGAGTAGCGAGAATTCAAGGATTCTTCCGGGGACTGTTGACTGCGACGGTGCGCTGCGTATCACACTCTCTCGACCCAGCCGGAACCGAAGCGAGAATTGCGAAGGAAGGAAGGAAGGAGGCAAAATTTATTTTGAGCGATCGAACGTACCGAGAACGGGGCCTATTTTTCGGCTGCTGCCGTACCGAAGTCTGAGGAGTATTTACCGGTAAGCCTCTCGCAAAATCCATTGCTTAGACGAATATTCGTTGTGTCGACGCGCCTGCCGGCGTCTTGTCGCTCGCGGGGTACTCTCGGTCAAGGCGTCGATCGCGACTTCGGTTGTCCGGAGAAGTTTGTGCATCGCCGGGGTCGGGTTAATCGTTTAGATTCGCGGGTGTCAAGTGGTGCATCGTAAGTGCCACCGTAGCGTTGCGTTTTGGCGTCGAGATTGACGCACGGGACACGGGTACTGAGCTCGCACGCGAATCTGACCGGGAACTTCGGGGGAATCCGCGTTTGTCCATTGCCGAGTCTTTGTCGGGAGTAGACTCTGTGTTGAGTGCGCGCGGTGCGGGTCTCTGTGCCATTTTCTCGCGAATGAAAAGTTCGTAGCCTCAGTCGGCGGCGGTAGCCTTCCGACGGGCAAAATCTGCGAAAAGAAAGCGAGGACGGCACGTGTCCGTTTCGCCCCGGCCTCTCCGGGAAACGCATTCCTTTTCTGTGCGATTTGCCTGCGCACTTTCGTTACCGGTAGACGACGAGGAATTTTTGATCGGCCTCCGCGCACAGAGATCCGCGCTTCGCCCAGCGTTTCGCGACGGGTCCTTCTGACCTTGCCGCGGGACCGCTGCCGTGCGGCCGAGCCGCGTTGCTCGTGTATTTACCGGTACTTTCTTCGACTCGTAGTTTAAGCCGAAATTTAGTAGGGATTCAGGGCAATGGCATTTTAGAAATTCCGTATTCTTTCTTTATGACATTTGCACTATTTATTTGATTAATTTTTGGGCATTAGGCCACCCCTCCGGTCGGTGAACTGAGTAGCCGTCTGGAGTGTATCAGGGACTGCTTGTACCGGGTAGCCGATAAGTTTGGATGCGAGCGAACGCCGAGAGCGAGCAGCTGTTTTGCTCATGACTTTAATCTTGCTGTATCTTCCTATTTAATTTGGTTTTGACGTTGACTGTAGTTATCTTGAGACTTATTACCGATTATCCTTTGATCTTGCTCGGGTTTGATTTTAATAAATTGTACGGCTCGACTCTCGCAAATTGTTACTAAGGACTTCATTTCCCTAACCACTTGAATTTTCCGAACCGCCCCTCTGCCATACCCCC
Source organism: Stenichneumon culpator (assembly GCA_964017025.1). NCBI lineage: Eukaryota > Metazoa > Arthropoda > Insecta > Hymenoptera > Ichneumonidae > Stenichneumon > Stenichneumon culpator. The sequence continues at coordinate 19,602,447 of OZ024771.1, forward strand.
AAGGCTGCGGCTAGCCGAGCGCGACCTTGGCCTTCCCTTTCGGAAACATCGATCCCGATCGTGTCGCACGCCGTGTGCGGCTGGCGCCCATTAATTAAATAAACTAACGATCGAGGGACAGGGTTTTGGGTCCGATTACCGGTAGGAGTTTTGAGGAGTCACTCCACCCGGGAAATCGCCTCACAATATATATATATATATATATATATATATATATATATATATATATATATTGTGACGTGGCGCGTCACAAGTCTTCCCCGACGTGGCTCGACGTCCCACCACTCACCTAGGGAAATAAACTAGATTTAGCACTTACGATTTAAGCAACGACTTTCAATATTGTTAACCCTCTCCCCCGACTTACCCTCACTTCCTACTACCCTGTCAGTCCCTCGACTCACTCATCGAAGCCCTCGACACCCACCGAAAGACCCGTCGCAGACCCACCGCAGAACATCATAGACCATCGCAGACCAGCAAAGACCATGGAGGACCTCAACGCCGACCAGATTGACCCTGCCTAGCCCAGAACGACCCTACAAAAATCGTCAACCGACCAGGAATTAAAGTCTGGTATGGCAGCCGGCACTAACCTCCGAAAAACATCCAATAATCCGATCCACTGCTCACACATCGTCGACCGTCACTTGGAGGCCACAACAACAAAAACTCCACTCGGCTGACCCGTCCTGGACAGCCCGGAACCCGACGACATACTCTCGGCTCGAATTATCGAGTGTAAACCGACGAGTTGTGTCGTGCGGGCAAACACAACGAAAAGCCACCTGAACTGTCAGAATGCAATACTTCACCAGCTCGCCGCGAGGAACCAGCACCTCCCGGCGTGGAGAATAGTCGGCGATCGATAGGCCAATCGATGCCGAGGATGCGCGCGCCGAGCGTCGCGACAGGCCTTCCGTCGCGACGAATATTCGCAATCGGCCGCAGCCAATTACGACGCCCACCGCCCAGCTAGTCCCGAGACAGACCAATCGATTTGCGCCGAAAAATCGCAAATTGCAAGACCGACCCTGAGGTCGGAGAAGAAGCCGGAAACGGCATGGCTTTCTTCACTTCGAGCCACGGCGTGTGAGAGAGCGAGTGTGTGACAGGCGAGAAAAGATTATCGAGAAAAGTTTTTGGAAATTATATCGACCCGGCAAGCCACGTTATACCCGACTCCTGTGTGGAGAGTTATTGTATCGATTTCGACGAGGATTGTACGCCCACGGACACGATTTGGACCAAAGACTGTAAATTATATCGACTGGAATTAATAAGGAATATCGAACGGATTGATTGAGAGCGTGATCGCACGGATTCTGTTGTAAGCGACACGACGTGTAAGCGAAAGGTTGAGTGAGTACACTTTGAGTTTCCCAGCCCCATTTCGACCCGATCGACTGTCCCATTTCCCACATTCCCCCCCCAAAAATTTACCCGTCACCCCCCTGGTAATTTTAAGGATTTCTTGGATTGTATAAATTTTGATCGCCGATCACCGGCTGCCACGTGCGCCGGCATTTTGCTCTATATTTTTCGTGCGCGTGAGTGGTGGCGATCGTGAAAATTTACAGCGCGCGACCGTTAGCATAATTTTCCCCCGTTCTACCCGAGACTGTGAAATCGTTCATAATGTTTTTTTTTTTGTGATTATTGAAATTTTGCGTATTTTTTCTTCGTGCCGAGGTAATATCGTCAAGAAGCCCTGGACAGTGCCTGCGGCCTGAGAAGTCTCATTCCCCTCCCCCCCCCGTCCCCGCTAGCCGAGTGCCGTGAAAATTTAATCGATTTTGTTCTCTCGTTTTTTTTCTTTTTTTGGTTTGTTTTGCACTCGATTAATTTAATCGAGCGCCGCGGTGCTACACCGACACAGTAGCTGGCGCCCAAAAATCCGTGATTGTTCCCCGAGTTTTGAGAATTTTTTTTGAGTTGCTATCGCAAGACCAGTATTGTGTAGAATCTCCACCGGCCAGCCACTCCTCCCCTCCCCTTCCCTGCGATTGACCCTGCGAATTGCCGTCCCGGCGATTACCGTAAACCAGCGTATTTTTCGTAAGTCTTGTTATTGATTTATTTTTCAATTTCCTCGTTCTTTCTTTTTGCGCTTAAAAATTTTCCGACCGTTATATTCTGCCCAAGTTTTAATTATTGTCCGACCTTTGTATTTCGCCCTGCGTAGTCATTATTTTTCTGTTTCGACCTTAGGATTTTCCCCCGCGTACTAATTACTTCTTTTTTTTGACCTTTGTATTCTGCCCCGCGTTCACGATTTTTCTATTTTCTTATTTCCCCCCCCAAGTACTGAGTATTTTTCTATTTTTTTTCTACTTTCCGTGCGTAGTGATTATTTCCGTTTTTTTTCTTATCACCACTGAACTCGTTGCCCTTCGCTCTTATCTTTTTTGTGAATTGGTTATCATTATTGTTATTGCGACCCTCCCTTTTATGATCATTGTTAAAACGGCCTATTATTTTGTTAACAGTTATTGAACACGATTTATTATTAAAAGTTATTTTTTTTCACTTTGCTACACAACATACTGGAGTGTTATTTCCCCCTTTTCCCCGCCATATATTCCCCCGAGTTGTCCCGTTTGGGAACGTTAAGAACCAGGACGCACCGTCACAGTATTTCGCCCTGCGTATTAATTATTTTTCGACCTTTGTATTTCGCCCTGCGTATTAATTATTTTTCGACCTTTGTATTTTGCCCAGCGTATTAATTATCTTTCTATTTTCTTATTTCCCCCGCGTATTGATTAATTCTTGTTGTTATTTTTGAATTCTTTACCCCCTTTTTCTTATTTTCGATTGGTGATTATAATTGTAATAGCGAACCCCTTTTCTTTCTATCGGATTATTATTTAGATTGTTTATTCTTGTTTTCAAATCCCTTCAACGTACCTGTACCGGCGTTGAAGCGGCCGGATATTATCACTATTTTGTTATTGACCATTCACTGGACCAATTTATTATTAAAAGTTATTTCTTTCACATTTCTACACAAAACTCTGGAGTATTATTTCCCCCTTTCCCTCACCCTATATTTCCCCGATTGCCCCGTTTGGAAGCGTTATTTAAAAGGAAGTATCATCACAATATATATATTTTTTTTATTATTACTATTTTTTTCTTTGTCCTTCTCTCCCTTTTTTTTCAATTTTTGATTATTATATAAATTTTCCTGCTTCTAAGTTGCTGGGTTTCTTTTTCCTATATATCCTTCTATTTTCTACCTCTGAATTTCCCTTTTACTTCCCCGAAAATGGTTCTTTTTGTAATGACAGGAGAAATGCGATTTTTCCCGGAAGGTGAGAGGGAAAGGAAAATAAAAAGAATGAATGTTTTTATGAGGGGCAAATTGCTACAAAATTTTTAGAGCCTGAGGGTGTTCAACCCTTCCCTTTTTGTGCTGGTTGATCCTTTCTTCTGGATCCCGCTGATCTTTAAAAGACCTCCCCCGAATGTTAACTAAAGGGGTTGAGATGTTTATTATTGATTAATTTTTTTTTCTTTTTCTTTGTAAATTACCGGCCCTCTTCTTGCGCTTATTTTTTTTTTCCTTTCATGTATATTTTGTCGGTATTCTTAATCCATAGTTCTTGACGGGGCAGATATTCTTCAAGCGCAACGATTGGCTGTTCGCTTTTATCTTCCGTCCTTTTCTGAACCTTTCTAACCGAAATGGGTCCTCTGTTTCTCTTCCGCTATATTCCCTGTGGTTGCCTGGGGTCCACTGGTTACCCTATTGGTCAAACGCACGGGGTCGTTGCCTGTTCATGATTGGGCGTTGCCTTTGTCCGGACTATATTACCCGTAACTTAATTCTCGGGTTAGTTTTCCTCCTAGGACTTTCCTTTTTTTTTGTTTTTGCATGATAAATTTAAGAACTTCCATGGATTTTATTTCGATTTAATATCGTAGCTATTTATTCTTAATTAAAAGTGCATGGGCTTTATTCCTTAAATAGACTAGAGTTCACTCGTAGGAAAGAAACTTCCTTTATTGTTACAAAGATTAACTTCGAAGACTCTAAATTGCATGTGTTTGATAACATCACGTATCTTATGATTTATTTGTGTCGCTGTCGCCTCTATTAATCCCGTTATGGATCTTTAATATTTTGATATTTATGTAAATGTATGTTATTTATCCGAATATTATTTTATTTCCTTCCCCCCTTTTTTTTCTTTTTTCATTTTTTTTTTTTTTTTTTAATCATGATATAAAAGTTCTTATTTTTACTACTTGGATATATATATTTTGTCCCTGATATGGGTTTCCCTTCACCTTTTGGTTATTTAATAATTATCAATTACGAGTTTATAGCCGCATGTCAAAACGAATGTAGTGATTAATATATCTCAAAAAAAAAAAAAAAATTATTTATATTAGTTATAATTATGAAGGATTACTTTTTCTTGTATTTTATAGTTTACGAGAAGCGTTTTTTTTCTCTTTCTTTTTACTTCTTTGCGAGCGCTTGGAGGGTTCGGATAGTGGCCCGAGTAATTTCGTTGGCCTCTTGAATCATCATCGGAGAGACAATATGTTCATACTCGTTGTACGGGCGATCAGGGATTATTATGATATTTTTCACGAATACAATTTCTTCGTTGCAAATGTCGTATTTGTTTGCAGCGATCGCACATTGATAACAAGCAACCGCGTGAGCGCAGGGGACGTCTATTCCCCCTACTCGGCGCGTGACACAGTAACGGCAAAGATTTTCGAATACGACGTCATCGAGTCGAGTTCCAGGTGCTACAAAACCCGTACGGATGCATTCCATGAATGCGGCTTTTTCGTAGTCCGGAAGGGGCATCTTTTCGGTAGGTGTGGATTTGATGCCTTTTTGGCAGTATGATCTATAGCAAGCCATTGTTTCGGCAAGAGATGCATCCATTGGAGGCTTGAGGGTTACCTTCCGAGTGTATTCCGTGCCTTTCCTGGCGAGTACATATTCGCAGTTTTTGTACCAATAGGCATGTTGTTCCCACGGATCGTCTTTGGTGGTCCATTTGTGCAGGTGCCCCTTGCAGCTGAAACACTTTACCTTATCTCCGACCCCTAGATAATAAAGTCCTGCGTCGGCTAAACTTGTGGGTGTTTGTGCCATTGATTGTGGCCAATCTTCGAAATTTTTAATTCGGGCATCGTAGCTCGAGAAATCCATCATGCCGTCGTGTGCTGGTGGAGGGAAATAAATTACTCGGCATCCTTGAGATGTGGGCAAGGTACTTGTTCGGACCCTTGTTGGTCCATCTTCCCCTTGGGTCCTTCCGCGAGGTTCGTGGTGTGTAATTCCAGTGTCATCGTACGCTGGTGTCGGTTCCGCAGGGGGAGTCTGGGACCCGGCCCTCTTTGCAGGTAGAGTGGCCATGTCGTTGCTGGTAGTGGTGTCGGCGTTGCCGCCGCCTGGTGGCTTACGCGTTTCGACTTCTATCGCCCTTTCCTTTTCTAGAGGCGTGCTTCTTATACAATTATCTCCCGAGCCCACTCTTTTTACGGCCCCGAGAGTCTTTTCCGTGCCTTGTCTCTTCCCTGCGTTTATGGAAGTGCGTTCGGGTGGACTTGGTAATGAGAAACTGTTCGACGTGCTTCTCGTTACATTTTTTTCTGCCATTGAACCGGAAACTCTACTCGCTCGTGATTTTTCCAATGTTTTCTTAGCATGGTCATATGCTTTGCTAAAACTGATTACGGGACCTTCGGATTTTTTGCATGACGATGGTCCCGCTTGGACTGTCTTTGCTCGCTGTCTCGTTAACTCCGCGTGGGAAGATTTGCCGGAATTAGTGCGTATAAATTTCCCCAATGTCTCCTCTCGTTTCTTTGATTCTATTGGTACGTTTCCGCAAGCCAATCCGCTAATATAGCGGCACTCGCCGGATTCCAATGTGTGCGCGATGAAAGGGTCTTCTCCTATTTTCCAGTCGTTTATCTCGACCCCACACTCGAAACAGGTGACGTCGTCCCCCGAGCCCAGGTAGAAAAATCCCGCAGCGGCGAGTTTTTCGGGCTTTATGTATGGTCTTGGCCATCCGATGAAACTAATTAGCCGTTCCGATTCTTCGCAGAATCGGGGGTATTCTGGTTTAGCCATTTCTTTCTTGTTGTTATTTCCGCCTGTGGTTTTTCCAAATTTCTTCACCATTATTTTAATGGGATGAGAGATTTCTTCACTCGTTCCGGATGGACGACGCAGGTTTTTCCCTTCAGTTGGATGCGTAAATTTCCCTTTTCTAGAAGTTCCAAAACTTCAAATGGTCCAGTGTATTGATCTCCTAATTTTCCGGGTTTCGGTCCTTTAAGCAAAAATACGGGTTCACCAACTTTGAACGTAACGGGATTCATACGTGTTACGTCCTGCCCCTCGGATAACGCTATTTTATCGATTAGCAATAATTTAATTTTCATGAATTAGTGTTTTCTCATGAATCTCGTCTCCGCTAAAATTAGAATTTAAAATATTTTACTTCAACTTCCTTTCTCACGCTCGAATTATGCATACTCAATTTTGTCGTCCCGTCTTTCGATTTTCTCTTTCTCGACCGGACGCTAATATCAAATTTCTGCAAATTCATAACCGCTCGCGCCAGACGCGAGCGTTTGCTTAATTATTTTCTCACGTATTAGTCTTTTTCAATGCTCGCGCGTGGCGTGCGAGCTCAGCATTTTTGGCCGCTTCACGGCAGTTAGCTTCACGAAAATTATTCAGTCTCTTCCGAACTCTTGGGCTGACCGGTCTTCTATCGGCAGTGCAACATTAATAAGTCTTAATCGTAACTTCGAACGGAACAGTCGACTGGTCTTCCACCAGTCTGCTCCAGATAATAAAACTTACTTAAACTTATACTTGGGGACTGATCGGCATCGACCGACAGTCAGATAATTCATAACCATAAAATTACCTTATAACCGACGAATTTTGTTAATCGCGAACGCTTTTACCATCGAGATAAGCTCGATTTCAATGAGTATTATTGTTTATTGTTTTGGCACGGTAACTCGAGTCACCATTTGTTAAATCCGCATTTCTTTCAATAAATCTGCAAACCATTTTAATCATAACCGGAACAGAATAATTATTCCGTACGGGGAACGGACCCGTCATATATCTCGTTACGTACATGTCTTTCCCGTTCCTCGACCTCTGAGGCTCGCGATCCGGCTCTCACCTCTGAGCTGCATGCGATAACGTTTAAAGGGACGCTTATCGCTGCAGACAAGTATCTCTTTCGCCGCAACTCGACGAGCACAAGTCTCGTACATTTAAATAGGCCGCTGAGACGTAACAGATTTTTTGGTGTCAGAAGTGGGATCCTTCTCCGTGTTCCGTTTTTAAAAGTGCAGTAACGCGGACATTATTGACAGTTTACCAGTGCTTCGACAAGTGAATTCAAAGAAGAAAAGAAAATAAGTCATCGGTCCACCAGCCGACTCCAATCAACGAGATGATCGTCGGACTCGTGGTATTCCTCGTCACCATCGTGTAAGTACGATTTATTATCGAAATTGGTTTTCCGTTCGCTCTCGATAATCCATCCTATCCTAAGACTCACCCTTCCGGAATATAATTTCCTCAAAATTCAAGTTAAAATATAATCTCGAATTTTTCGAGAAACTCAAATTTTTAAATTTTAAATAAAAATCTCGAATTCTTTCGAGAAATGCAAATTTTTAAATTTTAAATAAAAATCTCGAATTCTTTCGAGAAGTTCAAATTTTTAAAATATTAAATAAAAATCTTGAATTTTTCGAGAAATTCAAATTTTTAAATATTAAATAAAAATCTCGAATTTTTTCGAGAAACTCAAATTTTTAAATATTAAATAAAAATCTCGAAATCTTTCGAGAAATTCAAATTTTTTAATTTTAAATAAAAATCTCGAATTCTTTCGAGAAATTCAAAATTTTTAATTTTAAATAAAAATCTCGAATTCTTTCGAGAAATTCAAATTTTAAAAATTTTAAATAAAAATCTCGAAATCTTTCGAGAAATTCAAATTTTTTAAATATTAAATAAAAATCTCGAATTTTTCGAGAAATTCAAAATTTTAAATTTTAAATAAAAATCTCGAATTCTTTCGAGAAATTCAAATTTTTTAAATTTTAAATAAAAATCTCGAATTCTTTCGAGAAATTCAAATTTTTAAATTCTAAATAAAAATCTCGAATCTCTCCCTACGTATCCTGAACCTTGAATTAGTTATATTTAGATCTAAGCAAAATGCCCCGCTCCCGCTCGAACACCCCTGACCCCCTGTCACATAACGAGAGTGGAATCATGGACAACGTTAGCTCGCAAGCAGGCGCCGGCACAAACCTGCCGCTTAACCCACACTCGAACCTCCACATGAACCAGCTCCATTTGCAACAAAATCTGCCACTGAATTCACAGGTAACGCCTAGCCTCGCGACCCACGGTTCCAGTTTCGAACACGACCTTCAGTCAAACCAATCATCTTTCGGTCAAAACCCCTCTCAACTCCAAAATTTTGCGAATTCCGATAATTCAAGGAGCTACCTTGGTTCACGACGTCCACCACCTCCTACACCCATTGTACCAAACGCCGATGTCGCCATGATGTCGGATTTCCGTAGGCTAAACCTCCGGAGCGATAACGACTGGCTCATGAAGTCGCTAATTCCTATCCCGATCTTCGACGGTCGAAACATGCCCGTCGAGGAATTCGTTTCGGACGTCAAATACGCTATGTCGACCTTGGAGGTGACGGATTTCGCGAAATTCCGGTACCTACTATTTAATAAATTCAAGGGCGACGCGCGCAGCCAAATACACCCTCGGCGGAGCGAATACACTTCCGTTCAGGAAATCCTGGACGACCTGACCTCGCTCTACTCCCAGAAAAAGGGCACTCTAGCCCTGAAGGTGGAGCTTGCCGACATGGCTCAGGGCACTCGCGAGTCAATATCGGACTACGCCGCGCGTATTAAGCGTATTACTGAATTACTAAACCAGAGCGTAATCAGTGAACACAGATCCCGAGAAGTGATAGCTGAATTACAGGCCGAAAATCGCATAAACGCTCTCGAACGATTTAATAAAGGCCTCAGGGAGAGTTTGGCCGACATTGTTTGGCAAAAAGAACCTTCCACCCTCGATGAAGCAATGGCATACGCGAAAGAGGCCGAAGAAATCTTCAATGATCGCGAACGTGTCCGGAAAATCCGCGAAAAGTTCGACCTGTACTTCTCTAGAAAGAGATCGCGAGATCGCGACTCCGAAGCGGAACGCGATCGCTCCAGAAGTCGTGACGGCTCACTAAAACCCGCGATCCGCCTCAGCCGAGACCGCGAGCGCGAAACATCCCAATCTCATCACCACTCGCGATCCCGTAGCCCGACCGCACGCGTACACTACGCGGATGCGAAAAAAGACCAATTTTGTCGATATTGTAAACACCCCAGTCCCACCATCGAAGACTGTTGGAAATTACAAAATCGGAAAAAATACGAAGAACGCGATCGGCAACGAGAAAAAGATGCCGAAAATCCTCGACCCAGAGACGACAGTCGCGATTCTAGTAACGATCGTCGCTCCGATTCAAATAATCGTTTCCGAAATTTCTCGCGCGATTATTCCCGAGAGAATTACAAGAACCGGCGCGAAAACAATCGCCCTCGCGAACGCGATGACGAAAGGAAAACCGTAGAGTCCGACACCGAGTCGAAAAACAAGAATAACAATCGCAATCGGCAAGGAAAGACGAACAAAAACTACCGATCTCGGTCCGATCGTCACGAGCACAGCTCCGACACAGACAGAGATCATCGTTCGCCTCATCGCCGTAGCCGGGATTACGATCGTAGGGACTCAGGCTCCAAAGGTAAGAATAAAAAACCCACCCGATCATCGCGCTCATCGTCCTCCGATTCGAGCGATGACGATCAAAATCCGAAGTCAAAACACCACGCCCGGGATAAGAAAAAGCCATTCTGCGGTAATAGAGACGACTCTAACGCTTCTCGAACCTCACTCGGCTCGCGAGATCGATCGGCAAGCAGCCGCGACCGCAGCAATTCTCGACCCTCTAAAAGGGAAGCCAAGCCTTCGGAGACTTTAAACTCCGAAAGGGCTCGGCGGAGCGCGACGTCGGGTGACAAAATAAAAGCGCAGAAAACAGAGTCGAAATCCGTAAAGCCAATATTCGCGAATGTCCGTTCCGTGAGGACAGCGTTGTAAAACTCTCGTCCCCGGATCTTCAAACCGATTTCGCGATGTTTTACGTTGATAACGGTTCAGACATATCGATCATAAAAAAGAAGTTCCTATCACCGGATGTCAAGATTAATAAAAACACCATTTACGAAATTTTCGGCGTGACAGATGGCCGAGATTTTTCTCTCGGATCAGTTATGCTGGAAGTAAACGATCTGCCGGTCGAGTTTCATGTCGTTTCTGACCGCTTCCGTATAACGGAGGATGGGTTACTCGGACGTGATTTCTTCCGACACTACAAGGCAGACATCAGCTATTCGAACGGATGGATAATTGTCCCGGAGCCATTCCGAATCATTCCGTTCATAGATACCGAGACTATCGACGTCAATTCCGATAGTTCCGAAAAAGGCCGATTCCCACGGGGCGAAGAAATGGCGAATGGTCATCGATTTTCGTAAACTAAACGAAAAAACAGTCGGCGATGCGTATCCGTTGCCGAACATCACTGACATCTTAGACCAATTAGGCAAAGCCCGGTATTTTTCGATTTTCGATCTCGCTTCAGGGTTCCACCAGATACCAATGGACCCGGACGATCGACCAAAAACGGCATTCTCCACACCACACGGACATTACGAATTTAACCGTATGCCCTTCGGTCTAAAAAATGCTCCGGCCACTTTTCAGCGGCTTATGGACCAAGTCCTGACCGGTCTACAACTAGTGTATAAGAAATCTGGCACGAAACCGTCATTCTATGCTCGACCCGAAGGTCTCTCGCCCATATGAGCAAACGCAACGAACATCCATCTACTTTCATTGCGTTGCAGCGTGCCAGCCCAGAATCCCCTCAACCTGAGGCGACACAAGTGTCGCCTCCCCCGGGCTCCAATAACTGATCTAGTAGCTACCTCTTTTTTAAAAAGAGTGCACTGTTCTCGATCTCACGTGTGGTTCGGTGGCCACACGGGGTAAACCAAAGCGAGGGCCCTCCACTCCTCGTCGGCCTCAACCTCTGGTTCGTCTCACATATACGGTCTCCTTTTGCTGCGTTCACCACGACGGACTGAGCCCGCTTCCGGCCAAGACCGGAATCGGGAACCATATTCATCGAATACTCTTGGGAAAGGGCACCCAGAGCATCCTCTAGGATGTAACTAGCCAGAGGTCTCTTGACCGGGTCTGCTTTTACGTTCGGTGCGAGCACATGCAGCGGGATCACGATGCGACAAAGCAAAGAGATCTCGAGCCAGATCGCGGCGAACACTCGAACCTCACCGGCTGTCCCCGCGGCACGCACAAGCAGTTACGAAGAAATCGCCCCGTCGATCGTCGGGCGATCATTGACTGTCGGGCGGTTCCTATCCCCGCATTGATTGTACACACGGTTGGGCCGTGGGCACCAGTGGCCGTCCTCGCTGCACGCACAAGCAGTTACGAAGAAATCGCCCCGTCGATCGTCGGGCGATCATTGACTGTCGGGCGGTTTCTATCCCCGCATTGATTGTACACACGATTAGGCCGTGGATTTCGAATCAAGACGTACGGCCTATATTGACAAGCACGCCTACCAGATAAATCTGGATTTTTATAACCGTTCGAGACGCAGCGGCTCTTTCGAGCAGGCTACGCCACCAGATAAATCTGGATTTTATAACCGTACGAAACGCCACGGCACCGTTCAATTCCGTTAGCGTCACCATCTACTTGGATTTTGTGCTCAGGTTTCGCGGGTTCGCAAAGCCCGATGAATTGAGCAAGCAGTAACCGAGCACATGAGTGGTTGCCCACCCCAGCTCGGCACACCACCGCCCAACCAACCTTGCGGTTTGACCGGTCTACAGGGCATCGAGATGTTCGTGTACCTAGATGACATCGTTATTTATGCCGATTCCTTGGAGGAACTCGCCAAAAAATTCAGACGCCTCGCCGGGCGCCTATCGAAGGCTCAACTGTCCCTCCAACCTGACAAATGCGAGTTTCTTCGACCGGAGGTGGTCTACCTTGGTCACATAATTAGTCGTGAAGGGGTTAGACCCAATCCTCAGAAGCTAGTTGCGGTAAAAAATTTTCCGATTCCGAAAAACGTCAAAAACATCAAGCAATTTTTGGGACTTGTCGGATATTACCGCCGCTTCATAGAAAATTTCGCTCTCATCGCGAAACCGCTGACAATCTTGCTGAAAAAGAACACGCCCTTCGAATGGAAGGACGAACAACAGCAAGCCTTCGAACCACTGCGAGATAAATTATGCGAGGAACCTATACTCCAGTACCCTAACTACAGCGAACCGTTTATCATCACGACCGACGCTTCAGATTACGCGCTCGGCGCGGTGTTGAGTCAGCGCGAGGTAGGCAAGGACCTCCCTATCGCCTATCTCTCGAGAACGCTCACCGACCCCGAAACGAGGTACGATGCGACAAAAAAAGAGATGTTGGGAATAATATACGCCTTCGAAAATTTCCGATCGTATATATATGGTAGGAAATTTATTCTCGTCGCAGACAACAAACCCCTGACGTGGATTAAGGGCCTAAAAGACCCAAACTCGCAGCTGCGCCGGTGGGCAGAAATCCTAGACGGTTGCGATTATGAAATAAAATATAAACCGGGTCGGGCTAACACCAACGCCGACGCGCTTTCGCGGAATCCTCCGCTCGAGACAACGGAGGTCCGCGCTCTATCCATACGGCCCTTGAGAACAAAACGAAGCCGGAAAACCGACTTGTCTTCGGGCTCGCTCGATTCAAATTACGCTCCCTCGAAGTCTCGTAGACCCCCCAAAAGGGCCTGCAGGCGCGAGGCCGACACATCGTCTAGCTCGGAAAATTGCGTGGAAAATAGAGCACCCGGAAGAAGGAAGAAGCGAAACCGTCCACCGTCGGATGACTCCGACCGTCAAAGACGACCCCAACCGAAAAAACGAACGTTCGAACCCGACCAGGAACCAGAACTTTGGTGGGACGACGACGGCACGAGTTGGGATGATCCATACGACGACCTTTGGAGTACACTCGACCAATCCACGGATACAGATAAACGCCGAGTGCTGCCGGTTCCTGACGAACTCAACAGCATCCTCGATTCGTCCGAAGATGAAGATGAACGGATGAGAGACGTCGCCGAAGACCTTACCTCTCCTCCAGTCGAACAAAGAATTAAAAAGAAAAACACGGGTCGCAGAACGCTGCCGGTTCCTGACGAACTCAGCAGTATGTTCGACTCGTCGGAGGATGAAAACGAAAGGATGAAGGACACCAGCGAGGGACTCGCCCCTCCACCCATCGCATCGACACCAAAGGACCAACACCCGAGACTTAGACCTCGAGTCCCACTCCTTCCGGCGGACTCGAACAACTATAGGCAGTCTTCCGCCGAGGGTATGACAGTCTCGGAAATCCCTGGATCATTATACGAGCCTTCAACCGATGTATCGTCGCCGGAGACGACCTCTTCAGACACCCCAGACCAGGAGGGTCTACAAGCTGAGGTGGAGAACTCACCTGTGGGTAGCACGGGGTCTACAATCAAAGGTACCCCCGAACCAGCGCAGAGTTCTCGCCCACCCGATGCCGCAGGAAACTCCGGGTCTACAAGGGTACCCCGAACTCCCGAACCAATCCAGGAGCCTCGTCCATCCGACGCCATGGAAGTCGACGCAACGGATCCCGGGTCTACAAATTCTCAACGAGGCCCCGAACCGCCCAACGACCCGGACGTGTCCAACCTTATGGATACAGAAGACGGGCCCCTGGAGGAGAACCCGGTACAAGTAATCAGTGAACACCTACTACAAAAACCGGCGAGCCTTGCATATTGGTACCCCCGAGATCTAACCTTCACGTCTCGCGCTACCAGACTACTCGTCGAAAAGGACAGAATAAACTGGGAGAAAGTGGCTAGTCGAAACGCCTCATCGAGCGAAGTGGTGGTACAGAGGAAGGGAGATCTCTTACTCTTACGGCTTGGTACTCTTACGGCTTGGTATACGGGGAACAATTCGCCTCAAGACTGGACGACGACACCATTCGGTCTAGCCTATCCACCCTGCGCGAACTCATGAGGAAACACGACGTCAATATTCTCCGCATCTCTCTGGACAACGACTCGTTCGATCCAACGGATCGTAGAGCCATCCTCGAGACGTTGACATCGACATTTAAGGGGACCGATATTAAAATCCTTGTCTGTACGGGCTCACTAATAGTGCCCGGCCCCTTAGAACGAGACGAAATACTCCTGGAGAACCATAGTTCTACCATAGGAGGACACAAGGGAGTGACAAAGACATACCAGCGCATTTCCCAATCATATTATTGGAAGCGAATGAAAAAGGACGTTGAACGCTTCGTCAAACATTGCGTTCATTGCCAGCGTCGGAAATTGGTACGCGTTAAACACCGCGAACCAATGGTGATCACTGACACCCCGACGGATTCATTCGAGAAAATATCCATCGACATCTATGGCCCACTGCCAGTCACCCGATCGGGTCACAGGAATATTCTCACGATCCAAGACAATCTCACAAAATATTTGGTAGCAATACCTCTAGCCGAAACAACGTCGAAACACGTTGCGTCAGCGCTCGCTACCAAGTATATTTGTATATATGGAGCACCCAAAGTTATTGTCTCCGACCAAGGTAGGAATTTCGTTAGCGAAATCTTCAAAGAATTCGCTAAAATATTCCGAATTAAGCATTACGCTACCACTGCCTACCACCCATAGTCCAACGGATCGTTGGAGCGTAGCCACCACGTGCTCACCGAATATATGAAACAATACATCGGTCTCCATCGTGAATGGGATTACTGGGTGCCATCTGCGATGCTGTCATACAATACCAGCACACACGAGGGTACCAAGTCCTCTCCCTTCCAACTCGTATTCGGGAAAACCGCCCGAATACCATCACAATTTAATTACGAACTAAGGATCGTACTTACGACGACTATTTTTTCGACTTGACCAAGAAACTGAGGGCTTGGAACGATTCAGAGAAAAACAACCTTATCGCTGCTAAACATCGATCGAAAAAATATCACGACCGTAAAGTCAAACGCCACTCTTATCGCGTCGATGACTATGTATGGCTCGAAAAAACGGTAAAAACCGGAAAATTCGACGACGAATACGTAGAACCCTACCGTGTTTTGGAGATACTCCCTCGAAATAATATTCGGCTAAGAATTAAGCCTGGCAGAAAAAGAACGGTACACGTCGATAAGGTGAAACCGTATTACGATTAAAATAAACCCCAGCTGATGACCGGGGAGGCGAATGCCCTCCAGCAGTCGCTACCAGGTTACAACGCCTCGTCACGTCGACATCGGCCTCCGAGCCGAGTCGCGACGTTAAACGTGCGAAAAAAAAAAAAAATTTAACTATTTCGCAAGCTAGGATAAGTAGAATAAGTAGAATAGGTGGAATAAATAGAGTAAGTAGAATAAATAGGACGAATAGGAAAAGGGGGATACAAAACCTGAAAAAAAAAAATGCATACGAAAATTTCAAAAAAAAAAAAAACCATAAAATAAGACCAGCGGGAAGCGCTACAGCATTCCCGGCAATACAGGCTATATCGCTACGAACAGGCGACCGCGGCACGGAGTATAGATTAACCGCTTTGGCTATACTTAGTGCTCGGAGCGCGAGCTCGAGCCACGCACACGCTTGCACCGCAGGCCGGTTGCATGTGTGCATCGGAAATGCCGTCGACAAACGTGGCGCCCACACCGGGGGACACAACACGGCGAAGGCCTATGCCGCGCTCCAGCGAAATAAGTTGCGCCTATGCTGCAGCCGTCCTCGTCGCTAACGCTAGCTCTAGCTCCACCGACTCGCTCCAACTACCGGCGAATGGACCCCCCGAGCTCCTCGTCCCGGTCCTCGCTCGCGCCTTGTGCGGACGTCCGACTCTCCGGCGTGCCGACTAGCATGGCCGGTCGAGGTACGACGCTGGCGTAGCAGAGAGTATATACCGAACGATTTTGCTATACTCTCTGCCGCCGTGCGAGCCCTATGCACGACTCGCTAGCTCTCTCACTCCTACAGAAACATAGGTGTATCCCGCACCTGCCGACAGTAGCAGATAGGGAACCACCCTAACCCTAGCGGAGACTGGGGAGGCGAATACTCGCCTCGGGACAAAATAAAAATCACAAAACAAAATAAATAAATAAATAAATAAATAAATAAATAACTAAATAAAAACATGATATATATATACATATACATAACGATAACATATATATGTATATCTGCGCAAAGGAAACCCAGCGGAGACTGGGGAGGCGAATACTCGCCTCGGGATGAAGAAAAATCAAAAGAATTTTGAAAAAAAACTATATATAAAAAAATATATATATATATAAACCCCCGATACACACGCATATGTCGTCCCCGCTTACTATTGACGTAATCGACCGAGCAGCTAATCTCAATAGGCGTGACACTACACCGTACTGTCACCACTACTATCACCATTGCTACCACTATTATTATTATTATCACTATTACTATTTAGCGTTATTATTATTATTATTATTATTATTATTATTATTATTATTATTATTATTATTATTATTATTATCCGGTGCGGTGGTCTAGTGGTTAGCGTGCTCGCCTCTAAGACCTAAGCATCGGGAGGTCGACGGTTCGATTCTCGGCTTTGTATGTTGCGACGAGAAGGGAAAAAAACATGGACGAGACGAAGCTCCAGATATATACATCGGTCACTCGCACACGGTAACTCCAAGTGTGAGTGTCGGATGTATATAGCTGTACTCCATTGTTTTCATTCTCGGTGAGACGCGACGAAAGTCCGACGTCGGGAATCGAACCTGAGACCGAATCGGCGTAGGGGACGTAGCGTACCCATCGCCCGGGACGCCGAGTCTGTGTGTATCAGACTCGACGCTCCGCAATAGCTATCCCTGGCCAGAGTGTAAGCTATCGTGCTCGGGCTTCATGGCACCGGGGTATGGTGCGTCATAACGATGCTTCTAGGATTCCAGGCGACTATCCTAGAATACTTTCAGCCTGTCTCCTTAACCTGGGGCTCTGAGGAGGTCGACCATGTTTTCCCTAGCTTGACTACAGATAGGGATGCTGGGGGACGGGGGACTAGGTAATGGTACCCTGGCTACCGGCAATCCCAACAAGGGGGCGCTGGGAACAGGGGGGAGACTGGCCATGATACCCTGGGCTACCCCAAAAGAAGGCCTGCTGGGGGACGGGGGACTGACCAGGACACTCTGTGCTACCGGTAACCCCAAGAAGGGATGCTGGGGGACGGGGGACCGACCATGATACCCTGTGTAACCAGTAATCCCTACGAAGAAAGGTGTCAAGTCAAGAAAGACCCGAACAACGCCTGTCGGTTGGGGTTCCGCGTCTGAGGAACACAACGTGACAATTAAGGCATCGCGAGTGCCCCACAAGGCCCGAGTACAATGGTCCAGCAGGACTGAGTGCTCGTATCGCTCCACTAAACCAAACCAAACCAACCAAACCATTATTATTATTATTATTATTATTATTATTATTATTATTATTATTATTATTATTATTATTATTGTTGTTGTTGTTGTTGTTGTTGTTGTTGTTGTTGTTGTTGTTGTTGTTGTTGTTGTTGTTGTTGTTGTTGTTGTTGTTGTTGTTGTTGTTGTTGTTGTTGTTGTTGTTGTTGTTGTTGTTGTTGTTGTTGTTGTTGTTGTTGTTGTTGTTGTTGTTGTTGTTGTTGTTGTTGTTGTTGTTGTTGTTGTTGTTGTTGTTGTTGTTGTTGTTGTTGTTGTTGTTGTTGTTGTTGTTGTTGTTGTTGTTGTTGTTGTTGTTGTTGTTGTTGTTGTTGTTGTTGTTGTTGTTGTTGTTGTTGTTGTTGTTGTTGTTGTTGTTGTTGTTGTTGTTGTTGTTGTTGTTGTTGTTGTTGTTGTTGTTGTTGTTGTTGTTGTTGTTGTTGTTGTTGTTGTTGTTGTTGTTGTTGTTGTTGTTGTTGTTGTTGTTGTTGTTGTTGTTGTTGTTGTTGTTGTTGTTGTTGTTGTTGTTGTTGTTGTTGTTGTTGTTGTTGTTGTTGTTGTTGTTGTTGTTGTTGTTGTTGTTGTTGTTGTTGTTGTTGTTGTTGTTGTTGTTGTTGTTGTTGTTGTTGTTGTTGTTGTTGTTGTTGTTGTTGTTGTTGTTGTTGTTGTTGTTGTTGTTGTTGTTGTTGTTGTTGTTATTATTATTATTATTATTATTATTATTTTTTTTTCTTTACGGGATCTCTAAGGGTTCCGTAAAGAAAAAACAGAAGTTGCGGAATCCAAGTTACGGATTCCACCAGCCCAGCTGGTGGGTATGTGGGACTCCCGTAGCCTACCCACTAAACCGCCCTCTCCTTTCGATCCTCCCCCAACCAGGAACTATGTTAATATTACTTCTGATTGGGGGATCTGTCTGTGTACGTCCGGTCGTCTTGTGTGTCCGTTTTGTTTCATGTCAGTTCGTCTGCTCTGTCATGTCAGGCAGCCGTCTGCGTTTTTTCGTCTGAGTATAGTCTCTGTGTAGGTGGCGACTAGTTGCCACCCTTCCGTCGTATGGAGCATCACCTCGACAATGTTGTCCGGGGTGATGTTCCCAACCGTCTCCTCCAGTCCTCGTCTGAGTGCTGTCCAACGGTCGCAGTCAAAGAACGTATGTTCCGCGTCGTCCCGTTCATGTCCGCAGTATTTGCAGTCTGGTGTCTGTACTCTGTTCATGCTGTAAAGGTACCGTCTAAAGTATCCGTGACCCGTCAGGAGCTGGGTGACGTAGAAATTTACGTCCCCAAATTCCCTATCAAGCCACGGTCTCAGGTCCTTTATCAGCCGTCTCGTCCAGTTGCCTGTAGTTCCTTCTGTCCAGCGTTCTTGCCATGCTTTGGTCGTCCTGTGTCTTTCCGTGATTGCCGCGTCCTCCCGTCTCGTGTCCGCGCTCCTCCCGTGTATCCTCTTGCGCTCGAAAGCCAAAAGGTCCACGGGAATGACGCCCGCCACCACCAGGACAGCTTGTGCAGAGACAGTCCGGTAGGAGCAGGCTATCCTTAGCGCACCCTGTCTCTGTACTGTTGTCATTGCGGGGCAGTACTTCTTGGTCTTAAGGGCGTCTGCCCAGATCTCCGCGCCGTATAGGAGGATCGAGTGAGCCGTCGACATTAAGAGTCGCCGTTTCCCCGGTCTCGGTCCAGTCGTGTTTGCCATCAGGCGGCTTAAGGATGCTATCCTCTCAGCCGCTTTCCGGGCTGTCTTTTGTATGTGAGGCCAGAAGGTCATCTTCGTATCTAGGGTTACCCCCAGGTACTTGACTTCCCCCCCAGCCTCGATCTCGTGAGTCCCAACCCTCATGGGTAGTCTCGTCTGTATTCGTCTTCTCGTAAGGAACGTGAGTTCCGTCTTTTCTGTCGCAAGTTGCAGTCCGTGGTCTGTCATCCAACGTCCTACGCGTCTCATCGTTTGGTTCAACTTCAGCTGCGCCAGATCTGGAGAGCGCTCAGTGATCACTGCCGCCACGTCATCGGCGTAAGCGACGAGGAGTACACCAAGCGGCAACTCCAGTCTGAGCAGGCTGTCGTATAAGCCGTTCCAAAAGTCCGGTCCCAGTATAGATCCTTGAGCGACCCCCGCGGTGATTTGTCTTGTCACCTGTCCTTCCGTCGTCTCGTACGTTATCCGTCTGTTTTTCAGGTAATCCTCCACCACCCGTGCCAGGTAAGCTGGAATCCCGAAGCCACCGTTAAGCGCCTCCAAGATATCCACCCACCTGGCCGAGTTGAAAGCGTTCCTGACGTCGAGTGTCGCCAGCAGCACGATAGGTCGCGCTGCATGGCAATGTCTGTCTAATTCCAAAAAGGAGTCGATCACTTTTTGGATTGCTCCAATCGTCGAACGACCCCTTCTGAAGCCGAATTGCTGGTCCGAGAGACCGCCTCCGACTTGGATCGCGTCTGTAATTCTAGGTCTCAGTAGCCGTTCGTACAGTTTTCCTGTCGTGTTCAGTAAGCTCAGCGGCCGGTAGGCTGACGGCGTGCTGGGGTTGCCCTTCCCCTTGGGGATAAGGACCAGCCTCGCCGTCTTCCACCGGTCACTGAAGGTCCCTGTTGTAAGGCAGGCGTTGTACAGGTCGAGGAATATCTCCGGCCTCAGGTTAACCATCAGCCGGATAATCTCTCCCGGTACCCCGTCTGGTCCCGGTGCCTTTCCATTCTTTATCCCGTTGGATGCCCTGGTGAGCTCCTCCGCGGTAAAAATAGGAACTTCCGGTGCCTCTCTGTCTTCTGTTTCGTCCGTGCGTATCGGGTGTGTCGGAAAGAGTCCGTCAACGATCCGTCGTGCAGTTTCAGCATCCTTGAGTTCTGGTGGAATTCGCGCCCCGAGTTTACCGGTTACGATCTTGTAACCCGTGCCCCAGGGGTCCCGGTCCACCTCCTCGCAGAGCTTCTTCCAGCATCGCGTTTTGCTGTCTCTGATTGCGTTCGTCAGTGTCTTCCGTGCGGTCTTGTAAGCGGCTTGGAGGTTTTCCCTTTCGGGTCTCCCGCCAGCCCTCGTTACCCGACGCCTATTTGCCAGACAGATTCTGCGCAATTCGGCGATCTCATCCGTCCACCAGTACTGTGGTTGTCTGTTTCGTCCGTTTCGTCGTTTCGGCATTGTGCTACTGCACAGCCGTTCCGTCAATTTCGCTGTCTCGTCCGCCAGTCTTTCCGCCCTTTGCCGGCCGATCAGCCCCGGGGGGACCTTCGTTAACGGGGCTGGTGCTGCCACCAGCTCCTCCGAAAATTTTCGTACGTCCAGTTTGTTTATGTTCCACCGCGGGGGGTGCTGGATCCTCATTCGCGTCGTACGTGTCCGTCCTGCCACTTCGAAGACAATGTACTGGTGATCGCTGGCCGTATAGTCCTCGACCACCCGCCATCGCCTGATCCGTGTCAGTAGTCGGTCAGATGTCATCGTTACGTCCGGGATGGAGTTTCCAAATCCCGGGCGCCTGTATGTCGGTGTGTGTCCTGTGTTAGCCACCACTAGGTCTAGCCTCGCAGCCATCTCTAGTAGTAGCCGTCCTCGTCTGTTCGTCTCTGTCATGCCCCACTCGATCGCCCTCGCGTTCAGGTCCCCCGCTACCACAACCTCTCCAGGCAGATCCCTAATTCCGTCCTCGAGAAGCGCCACCTTTTGCTCGAACTCCGCCGCGGTGCAGTTAGGTGTCAGGTAAACACTGACATAAGTGACAGTGCCGACCTTAACCCAGACATAGTCGTCACCCACCCCGCGGTCCGTTATCCGAGCTCGGGCAGCGCCCCTCACCCAGATAGCTGCTGTCTCAGTCTCGTTCGTAATCCATGTCCGTGTCGACCTTATCCTGTAAGGCTCGCACAGAATCAGGATGTCCGCGTCGTGTTTGTCCGCTATCTGTGGCAGCAGCATGTCTGCTGTCCTGCTTCGGTTCAGGTTGCCCTGCACTATTCTGTCCGTCGTCCGGCCTGCCTCCTGCACTCCTCCAGCGCAGCCCGGAACACCGCGCATCTCCCGGATCCCGCGAGGTGCGCCACGTCTCCGTGTCCCGCCTTGGTGCACAGGGGACAGACCGTTCTGTTCTTGCAGTCCGTTGCGTAATGTCCCGTCTTGCCGCATTTTCTGCAGCATTTTGACCGGTCCTCGTCCGTACAGTTTGCCTTAATATGTCCGTAGCCCAGACACCTATGGCATTTCCTCACTGTCAGTCGTTCTCGGACGCGGCAACGCACCCATCCGATCCCGATCCGGCCCCGCCGAAGGAGCACCTTGGCTTCCTGCGGTTCAACGTCGCAGACCGCCATGTACTGTTCAGCGCGGTTCGGACCGAAGATGTGGACGCTGAAGTCTGCGTCTCGTCCTGTTTCCCATCTCAGTGCCTGTATGACGTCGTCAGCGGTCGCAACACAGTCAAGATCCATGATCTCCAATTGGGTCTTGGAGGCCATGGTCTTGACGCTGCCCGCGTCTCCAACCGCGTCCTGTAACGCGCGTTGGAATTCGTCTCGTCCGTCCGTATTCGTGTCCGTTCGTATCTTTAGCAGACACATGCCGTTCTTGGTCTTCCTCAGAGTCGTCACCTGCACGTGACTCTTCGTCGGATCGACCGCCGTTCTTATTTTACGTACTATGTCCGAGTACGTCTTGTCTGTCCCAGGCTTGACCAGGACGGCCGTCCCCCTATGTTTGGGGAGTGGTCTGTCCCTTACAGGCTGGGGTCTTGTCCCTGTCTCGTCCGATCTGTTCTGCCGGTCCTTCTTCGGTTTCGGTTTTTTCCGTGCGACTGTCTGCCAGGCTGCAGCCGTTTCCGCTCTCGGGGGCCTCTTTTGGGAGGACTCCGGGGTGGTCCCGGTCGCCGAACGCTTTCGTTTCGTCCGTGGCGTCTCCTGTTCTCTCGTTTCCGCTTCTGTTTCCGTCGTCTCGTAGTCCGTTACGTGTCCTTTCGGGGCTGCCTTCGTGTGCTTGTGCAGCGCCACGTCGGCCGCCTCGAGTATAGTCTTTATCCCGTTCTTGACCGTCATGTTCATGTTTCTTTGAACAGCGGCTGCCTCGGCCATTTTGCTTGCTGTCTGCCGAATAAGCGTCAGAAGCTCCATGATGTCCGGTTCGTCCTGTATTTTTGCGCTCGTCAGTCCTGTCTGCGCTTGTGTGTCGCTGTCGACCGCGGAGGTATAACTTGCCCCGCTGCCTGCACTCGACACGCTCGCTGTCCTTGTCCTGATCGGCAGACTCAGTGTCGTCTTGTCCGTTTTAGTTTTCGCGTCCGTCCTCCTCGTCACTGTCCTCGTCGAGTCCTTGCACATTCTGCGGCCCTCAGAATCCATGCCGCTGCCCTGGGCCACCGGAGCTTTCATCCGATCGAAACCCGGGGTGGATTTCCCCTGTGTAGGGGTTACCACCTGAGGTACATTTTCGTTTTGTCCGTGCATTTCATAGGTTTTGTTCCTGTCTGCTAAGGTCTCTCGGGGTCGCAACTCCCCGTACCGTGCCGGAACGCAGCACGGTCCCTGAGATCCCGCCCGTCTGTGTGTGTGCCCCCTTGTGAATAGTGTGCGTGCATGTGAGTGTCCGTGCGAGTGGTGAAAACACCGGTACATTCGTCCATCGTCGGGAGAGCCCGTTTATAGGGATCCCAGTCATCCGCTTTTCGGTGAGCCCCGTTTATAGGGGTCGCCGAACATTCGCTTTCTCAGGGGAACCCGTTTATAGGGCCCCTGAACATTCGCATCACCGCTATATCCACCATTCCCTGGACATGTTTGTGTAGGTGTTCGTGTATGTGTACGTGTAGCTTGGTTTTGGTCCACCCTGAATTTTGGTCCACCCTGAATTTTGGTCCACCCTGAATTATTATTATTATTATTATTATTATTATTATTATTATTATTATTATTATTATTATTATTGTTGTTGTTATTATTATTAGTATTATTATTTTTTTTATTTTTTTTTATTTTTTTTTATCACTGCCATTACGAGAGAGTATCTAGGCTGCCCCAGCCCCCCCCCCCCCGCACCACAAACGCGAAGGCGGAGGGGAAGCAAGGCCTGGAAACGCTGAAGACAGCGCTCAGCATGCCACTCCAAAGCAATTTGGTGCATTTCCTCCTCGCACAGGTAGCACACCACGGTACAATCGTTCTCGAATTCGGTACTCTCGCCGACCCACCACCGGTAGCAACCTGCCCAGCCGCGACACTTGCCGGTTCCATCAGGGACCCGACACAAAGGGCATAACCCTCGGAACAAATACTCCCGAAAAACCACCGGCATACGCTCAAGATAATCCTTGGTGCAGACCCGCGAGTTAACTGACGAGGATTCCTCGCTCCGGGTAACTCAGGAGACAAGACCCGAACCCCCTTATCAGCTAAGATGCTGACCAACATCCGCCACACCGGCACGGCACGGCACCCAACGAGCCAGCCCACACACACGCCACACGCGTCTAATTCGACACGTGCGCGCAATCTCAGCCGCTATGCACCTACGCCGGGCAATCCGCTGCAAAGCGAAACCCCGACGTAGGGGGGAGGGGGGAGACAGCGGCTCTCCGACACACCTCCACGCTTACCTTAAATATTCAACTTAACAATTAAAAGGTAGTAAAGGGTTGGAACACCGGATATTTACGCAATACAAGATAGTTTTAATTTCTGCCAAACAGAACAAGCGCAACCTTAAGAGCTAATAACAAAAATTCTAACATAACAAACGCAGAAAAAAAAAAAATCCGAGATAATAATTCAAACATAACAATAATTTTGGAATAGTAAAGTCAGGACAATAATAATAATTTCAGTGAAGCCACAGGTTAGGGGCGACGAACAAATTTTGGACGGCTCGGTGCCCATCCTACGGCAACGCCCGGTACCCCGGGAACGGCTTCGCAGGACGATGGGGGACGACGTAGTCCCAGACTTCGTCCTCGGAGTCCGAATCGCTCTCCCCCGCCGGGCGCGGATTTGGACCTGGCGGCAACCATCGCGCCGATCCCAGCAGGTAACCCTCGGTGCGCCAACCGGGAGGGAATTGGACCCGGCGAAACATCTCCGCCACCCCTAAGCCCCAGCCGGTGCACCAGACATCCCGCACGACCTGTTCGATTTCTCGCACAAACTTGCGACGGGACTGTATGAGGGACTGCCGGTAAAGACGCTGCGCGCGGAGTCGCGCCCGTTGACGCACACCCAGCCATTCCTGTCAAGGAAAAGAAAACAAAAAAAAATAAGAAATAAATAAGCAAATAAGAACAAAAAGAAAGTAAAAAGAAAAACTTTATAAATATACATACGAAAATAAATACACAATATAAATACACTTACGAAAAAAATCGCGAAGGCAAAACGCGTCCTGCTATCCTCCATGGATAAAGTTTGCGATGCTCACTCTTCCAACTCAGAACAATTAATGACGGGTCCCGTCGACGGTCCAGCAGAGCGAATGTCGACGGAACCTCGTCAGCTAAACTGTACCCGCTCGCCTAACTCATGTTCCCATGCAAAAATGCTGATTACAGGTCGGCACAGGAGGACGACGGCTACGCGATAACACAGTTAACCAACAACCCGGGCATCTATTCCGACCTATGGGGATCACTGAGGACCCACCAAACGGCCTGGAACCTCGTTACGCATATTAATTCGTCCGAATTCCTTCGACGAAGAAATTTCCTCGACACCGAATGGTCGAAACTATCCCGTGAATGTCACTTCCTGCGCGATTATTGCACTGTTAGAAACCAACTAACTGCAATGCTCGACAACATTCAGACCTTAGCGGAGGAACAAAGGGATATAGAAGACCTCACACAATATTATCAGGAACCAGAAAATTACCGTCGAAAACGGGCACCACTGGGGTTCATTGGCACCATAAGCCGAGCCCTCTTCGGCACGTTAGACGCCGAAGACGCAGCATTCTATAGTGAACGAATCGAGTCACTCGAGAACGACACTCACTCGATCATAGAATTAATAACTAATCAGACTCATATTTTGAAATCAAAATTCAACGAGGATCGCATAAAAATCGGCAACCTCTTATTGGACTTTTCGTATAAATTCACAAACATATCGCATGCGCCTCGGGTGTCTCCGGCGCGACACCCGAGGGCTTCGTATCAGATGCGAGGGTCGGCTGACGCATACCGTCAGTGTCAACGGTACCGGAATCCTCCAGCTGCAACCACGTTGCGAGGCCAGGTCTAGATCGGTCATCCTCACCTCCTCGGATACCGTAACAACGTCGATCGCGACGGAGTTCGCTCCTAGGGCCACCCTAAACATCTCTGCCCTTTACCTAAAGCACTTTAACGCTACCGATTCATTGAAATTGTCCGATCTACTCTCGAACATAGATACTCCCACTCCCGAGAAATCCAATAAAAACCAGGATCCTGACCTCTCCAACGGAGACACGGAATTCCAGTCGATAATAAATCGAGCTAACGAATTACTGAGGCATAGGACCGTCAACGGAAGGATCCATCGTCTGGAGACGATTACCGGCTACTCCGGCCTGGGAATAGGGACACTACTAATCATACTGGGCTTGGCCTGGAAGTTTTCTGTCTTCTCCAAGCTCAGCTGGCTGTGTAAGGCCAAGGGTCGCTCAAAGAGGGGGTGCCGCCACTCGATAAGACGTACAGCAAGATTCGACGATCGACCATCGATCGAAATCATCGAGTTACCACCTCCTATCCCGGAAGCTGCCCCTTGGACTCGATCGGTACCGGCCAGAACGACGTCACCGGCCGTCCACCCGACCGCTTACCCTGCCATCCTCGCCCCGCCGCGAGGCCCTCCCAGAGCGCTACCGCCGGGCCAGGATACGCGCCGAGCACGCATTCCATACTCGGAACGACTCAACTCAGGAATGGTCTAATAAAAAAAAAGAAAAAAAAACCCTAAGTATAAAACTTCGGAGCTAGGTAAGAGAAGATTCAAGAGAATCGTATCTCGTTACCTCATATTATAGTTATTTTTCGAAAGTTGCAGATGCCATCCCTGTATTATCAAGGAGCGGATAGAAACGCATCAACGATCATGACGCACTGGCCGGATCGTGCTTCCTCACTACGGAGATCCACTCAGATTCGACACCGGGAAAACCCCCGTGAAGCACCGTCAGCGTCATGCCCTAACCGGACAACTCCAACCGCAGTCCAGGAAAATTAAAAGCCCAAGATTCGCACAAAACATATGTAAAACGCGGCTACGACTCCTGTAAAACTTCTTCCTCTCTATAAGCAATCCGAAAACAATCATGTAACACGGCGACGACTCCTGTTAACACTCTTTTATATATTTATATTTATTGACGTATATCTCTTCATAAGTACTACTTTAAAAACATTGGCAGGACTAGCTGCGCGTTTATTCTTGTTAATAGTCGAGGCATTGCGTACCCTCGACTAATTATCAGAAGGGGAGGTGTTACGTCCTGCCCCTCGGATAACGCTATTTTATCGATTAGCAATAATTTAATTTTCATGAATTAATGTTTTCTCATGAATCTCGTCTCCGCTAAAATTAGAATAAAAAATATTTTACTTCAACTTCCTTTCTCACGCTCGAATTATGCATACTCAATTTTGTCGTCCGGTCTTTCGATTTTCTCTTTCTCGACCGGACGCTAATATCAAATTTCTGCAAATCCATTTCCCTCGCGCCAGACGCGAGCGTTTGCTTAATTATTTTCTCACGTATTAGTCTTTTTCAATGCTCGCGCGTGGCGTGCGAGCTCAGCATTTTTGGCCGCTTCACGGCAGTTAGCTTCACGAAAATTATTCAGTCTCTTCCGAACTCTTGGGCTGACCGGTCTTCTATCGGCAGTGCAACATTAATAAGTCTTAATCGTAACTTCGAACGGAACAGTCGAACTGGTCTTCCACCAGTCTGCTCCAGATAATAAAACTTACTTAAACTTATACTTGGGGACTGATCGGCATCGACCGACAGACAGATAATTCATAACCATAAAATTACCTTATAACCGACGAATTTTGTTAATCGCGAACGCTTTTACCATCGAGATAAGCTCGATTTCAATGAGTATTATTGTTTATTGTTTTGGCACGGTAACTCGAGTCACCATTTGTTAAATCCGCATTTCTTTCAATAAATCTGCAAACCATTTTAATCATAACCGGAACAGAATAATTATTCCGTACGGAGAACGGACCCGTCATATATCTCGTTACGTACATGTCTTTCCCGTTCCTCGACCTCTGAGGCTCGCGATCCGGCTCTCACCTCTGAGCTGCATGCGATAACGTTTAAAGGGACGCTTATCGCTGCAGACAAGTATCTCTTTCGCCGCGACTCGACTCGAAACAATACGTTTATCTCGATATTCTTTAGCTCTCTCTTTTGAAGCGATAAGGTTTATTCGACCTAATTGTTGAATTTCGTGAATTTGGGTCACTAGACGAGTTAGGTAATCATCGTACGTAGCGAGTTTGTCCAAATCTTTCAACGGAAAATTGGAGGGAGTTCTGGCTATTTTCCCAAAGACCATCTCGTAGGGAGTATGCTTAGTACCTTCATGCACGTTAGTGTTGTAATTGTAGATAGCTAGTTCGACCCAATCATCCCAGTTGCTTTCCTTTGAAGTGTATTGTTTGAGGTATTCGCCGAGGGCGTGATGCGATCTTTCCAACAACCCGTTAGATTGTGGATGAAACGCGGTCGTTCTTATTTTCCGTATTTTGAATAATTTCGAGACTTGTTTCATAAAATTACTGAGAAAATTAGCACCTTGGTCGGTCAATACCGCTCTCGGGGAGCCGAAATTGCAGATAAATCTTTTTACAAAAACCTCGGCGATTGTCACGGCCTTGGCGTTTGGTAATGGGGCTGCCATTGAAAACTTTGTTAATTGATCCTGGATAGTGAGTTATACTCATTTCCTTTATCAGTTTTTGGCAGTGGCCCGACAATATCCATAGCAATTTTATCAAATGCCGTGGCCGGAGTGTCGGTGATAACCATCGGTTGTTTCGTTTTTACGCGTACTAATTTTTTAGTTGACATGGTAACATCTTTGTATGTACTGTTGGATATCTTGCTTTAAATTTTTCCAATAAAAATCGTAACGGATACGGTTGTAGGTTTTGCTAACGCCGCGGTGCCCTCCGACGGCCGAGCAATGCTTTTCTTCGATTATTTTTTCCTGTTCTTCTACTGGTGGTTCTTTTACAATTCCCAAACAAACAATGACTTTAGCGTCGCTGTTATTAAATAATAATCGGATCTGAGTAATTATATTTTCCCATAGAACATTACAGATTGCGCTGGATCTTGCCAAGCTGACCGTTGTTAAATTTAATTATTCAATCAGATCTCGACAACTTTTTAATGCTTCTACAATATTTTCTAACATTTTTGTGGGTCCTTCCCCTATTTCCTCGCGTATAGGGAGAGCAATGTAGTATTTGTTATTTCTTTTAGAGCGAGATTTTGCCTCGAACAGTTTCAGTTTCTTTAAAATCGGTAATTCACCACGTGCTTCTAGAATCATTCCTCGTTTGTCTAACGGTCTGCCCTGTGTATCAACGAAAAATATTATGCTGTCCTTTCGGGTGTAAAACAGGTCTCTGGAGGGTTTAACGTTTTTAGCTAGTATGCGTCTCTCTCTATGCGTTCCTTGGGTGGAGCGGGGCTTGCTGCGTTCGGCCCGATCGCATGGTCCTTCATCGCCGCTTTCCTCGGAGTCGCTTATGTCCAAGGGTCGGCGCCCGCGTTTTTTTTCATACATGTGTTATTTCGTCCGTCTCGTCGGGCTCGCTACCCAGGTCGGATGCATTGTTTTTGAGACTTTCCTCAGAAATTAAGTCTTTGTCTTTTGCTTGCGCTTCCCTGTTGTTTCTGTCCAGTTCCGAAATATTCTCTCCGCTAGTTTGGTCAGGCAACCCGTCTGCGGATATGCGTGGAGAACGTGTAGCTGGCTCGAGATGCTCATCTCTCGTGCCGTCACGGGTGGGCATATCTTGATAAGGCTCGGACTCACGAATGACTTATTCCGTGTTGATCGTTCGAGGAAACTCATCTATCGGTGTGACATCGTGTCCTAGTTGTAGATCGTCCATTGATGCTATGTTAGACTCCACCGTGTCGTCTGGTACCGGATCCCATGGACATTCTTCGGGTTCGTCGAGAGTCAAGATCTCATCTGGGTCCGTTGTCTCATCGATTTCGTCTTCGTCACTGTCTAGGTCTAAATATTCCGCGATTTCTTCGTCTGTCAAACCGCGTGCGGGTTTCTTCCGAGTGTGGGTTCCAGGGTTCGTTCGAATCATAAATATTCCATCCGTTGAAACGTCCCCGCCCCCGGTCTAACCCCGCGCACCCGCCAAGGCGAAGCGCCGGACCAAAACAGCGCGCACGACACCGCCGAGGCACGCAAAGAGGCCAAGTGGCGCCATCGGGCGGGATCCAGAACGACCCGATCGATAGGGAAGCCACGCACGCCCGGAGAACACAAACACACTCCGCAAGCGCCACACAGCGCCGCGGAAAGGAAACGAGAGGCCATATCGATCTAGGCCAACCGGAGCGAAAAAGCGAGGGAAAAAGAGAACGGCTGATTGGACAAAAAAGACGCCACCGCTACCAAGAAAGGCATCTGATTAGAGATAAGCCGAGAAGGGCAATGACGTCACTGGAGAACCCACCGGTAATTGGAGAACAAGGGAGAAGAACCTTGAAGGACCAATCGAAAAATTAAACACCAAGAACGAATTACGCGTGCGCGAGTCCGCCAAAAAGATGCAATTTTCGCGAGTGGGAGGCAAAAATTAGCATATAAAAAGGCACGAAATCGACCGGAAACCAGTTAATCATCTCACCGGGTCTACACCAGCTCTCCAAGGACTTAAAAAGTAAAAGTGAAAAGTGACAGTCAAAGTGAGAAAAAGTGAATAAAAGTGACTAAAGTGAAACCGTGCCAGAAAGAACTTATAAATTTCGGTGACGGTGGACTTATAAATTTCGGTGACGGTGGACTTACAAAATTCGTGCAAGAATCGGACTTATAAAATTCCTGCAAAAATCGGACTTATAAAATCCGTGCAAAAATCGGACTTATAAAATTCTTCGGACTTATAAAAATCTGGTGCAGAGTGACTTACGAAATTCGTGCCGAAACCGGACTTGTACGTCTCCGGGCTAATCTCGGACTCAGAAAAAGTGTGAACGTGGGACTTACAAAAATTAGCCACGCAGGACTAGTGACATTAGCGTCGAGAACTCATTGAAAAATCGTAACACGGACTCGCAAAATTCAGGACACGTCGAAATTGCGTGCCAAGTTCGAAATTACACTTTGGCGCAACGATTGGCGCGAAGCGGTAAAGTGACCAAAGTGACCGGTCAGAAAAGCCGAAGTGACAGGTGAGCAAAATTCACAACACCGAGGACCCGAGAAAACCACTCACAGGGCTTCCTTCACGGCCACTGCATTTACCCATAACAACAAAATCAGGTAAAAACAGTCCGTGGTCGCAGAAACACAAAGTGCAATTCGCGAGGTGAGCGAGCTGTCACTGCCGACGCGGCCCCGTGACGTCACAGCGCGGCCAGCCGCGAGCGGCGGCCATCTTGGGAACACGAGCTATCGAGCCGCCGACCCGAAATCATAGGGCGTTCGCATGTGGCGACGGTAATATAACCGGAAAACGGTCAACGCGCGATAATAAAGCAGATCGATAATACTCTCCACCTCAAGCAATAAAAGCGCCAGTAAAAGGGGAAACAAGAATATAAGAATAAGCATTTTGTCAATCAAATTGGTGAACAAGTAAATAATTATTGCACAAAGAATAAATAACAAGAAGTAATTTAAGAAAGGGAAAAACTGTAAATACATGAAAACTTGTCCCGTTACGAATAAAATCATTATTTCCACATAAAAACCGTCTCTGATACGCCAATCCATAATTCCTGGACACTCGAGCACACGAATCCCTCCGTTTGAGCGCCCATTCCTCTACAGGAGGTGCACGAATTCGGAGAAAATATTGTAAGGAAGCTTGCTCCTGTTACACCGTGTATGTCGGATTTTCCACCGGATTTCTTGATAGTGCGTCGGCGTTAACATTCATTTTCCCGGCCTTGTATACTACATTATATTCGTATTCGGCCAATTTTAATCGCCATCTGAGAATTTTAGGGTTTCCGAACGGTTTAGCGAATAGAGAGTCGAGCCGTGCTCCCAAAAAAAAAGATTTTTTTTTTTGTCTCAATCAACCCCGATCGATGGAGTCCGTGATAATCTTTCACGTTTGACACGGGTACAACTTTCTCTATTGGAAGCCGAGATAGGAATGTAAAACGATGGCTGAAATGCTGAACTGCAGATGGTTCGCAACAAAAATGTTCTTTTCTCTGTCTTTTTGAAATTTATTCGCGTGGTCGCCAAGACGCCGTACCACACGGGGCTTTACACCCAATTTATACTTTCTACCAGATTCTCGGGGTCGAATCTTCCCTTTTCTCGCAGAAGCCTATATCGGATGTTCGATAGGTAGATAAAGTTAATCGTTATTTATTCTCGGGTTGTTTATCGCGAAATTGTGCCCGAGACCCTCTGATAAGTGAACTTACTTATCCCGTAGGATCAACGTACGCTAAGTCCCTGCTGTTATAGAACGCGCGCGAACAGAGTTCGTTATTTTACCTCGGAACATCCGCAAGTTATTTCCCGCCGAAGGTCACTTCAAAGGTTCGACTTTTTTATCCTCGCGCTGTGATCAGACGTCCATGCACAGTGCAGGGGCTTCTCACAGAACGAGGTCCCTAACTGATTCAACTCAGTGACCGGATATTCTTAACTTACAATATTGGAGCATGCTCCAGCTCGATCGCAGAGACGGTGTTGGTTCACTAGTCTTCACGGTGGTAATGAGATCGGGTTGTGAGCTCCTGCTCCTTAAATAAGCTTCGCTGTATTCTTCCTCGAGTGGTAGGAATAATTTGTCCCCACGATGTGTAAAGATTGCAAGGAGGGAATGTTCGCTTGCCGGATGGGGAGACCCGAAATCGGGTGAGGGCATTCGGAGATTTTCCCCTTTCTCGGTTTCGTTCGGTTATCTCGCGAGATGAATTTGCGGATATCTTAAATTTTGGGAGAGCTCCGACGTTAGTCGCTCCGCCCATATTCGGGGACCGCCTTAATTTCTGCCGACAAGGAGTAATGAGGAGGGACTTACCCACATGCGGGACTTACGTCTAACCCGCACGCTCCTATCCTTGCTGCCCCGGATACGTCCCGTTACAGCGCCCTTCCAAAGGCAGTGTGCGCTAATTTAAGATAGCCAGCAGATTGCCTTTTAGGTGGTTCCAGATCTTTATTCGTTTATATATAATTTTTTTTTTTTTTTTTTTTTTTTACATCGGCTTAGGAGTACGAGGACGTCCCGTTTGGATGGGAGTGTGCGAGTGTTTGCGCTGAACAGCCTCACTCACTATGGGGTCTGGTGCCGCTGTGCTTCTTCGACTTTCAAAGCTGTAGTACTCCTGGTCCCGGACGATCTTGATCCCTTCGGGTCCTTGCACTGCGTGTGCGCCGCGTCGCTTGGGTGCTTTCCAAGGCTTGGGTCGCATGGGCTCGGCGACGATCTTGGATTTAATAAATCTTAGGCGGATCTTCGTTGTACCAGAGCTGTACACCGCCGGGGCATCCGGTGGGATACCGAGGGCTTCCCGTTGCCGCATCTCATCGTCCTTGAGGTACTCCCAGAAGACTCCGGACGTTTGCGATTCGTAGTCCCTCCACGTGGATTTCGGAGGTCGGTTCCGAAGTGGTCTCGGGCCCGTAACAAAGCGCTCCGATTTCCCAATCATTTCGCGCCCCCGAAAGCAGTCGCCGTATTGCGTGCCCACGTCAATCTTCTCACTCGACATGCTCACTCTGACGCTATGATTTAGACTGAGGAATCACTTGGCCGACGTCTCTGGATTGTCGGGTTCGCGGAGTTTTTCACTTGCTTTGGTTGGAATCGGGGCTGTTGGTCGGTCTAATCGTGTTTACGTTCGGGTTCATTACATACGGGCGCAAGTCGCTCGCGTGAAACATGCCACGTTCCTTATTATTCTGTGGGTTGACCAGAACGTATGATGTGTTGCGTATTTTTGTTTTAATCGTGTATGGTCCCTCGTAGAGTGGAAGGAATTTTGCGATGATTTTCAGTGTTGGGTTCGACACGTTGAGCGCGCGCGCAAGCACCTGCTCTCCGATTTCGAATTCGGTAAATTTGTGAGCGGCGTTGAATTTATTTGCTTGTTGCTGACGCTTCCGGCGCATACTTCCTGCTGCGCTCATGATTAAATTTTCTTGTACAGTGATGCCGCGTTTTTTGTTGTTGATTAGCGCCTGCCATGGTCGTTGTGGTTTCTCCCCCGTATGCAACTCCATCGGCGTGTAGCCCGTTGACTCATGGTGGGTCGTGTTGATGCACTCCTCTATCGTAGCTAGCCACCGGTACCAAGTTTTGTGTTTTTTGTTGAGAAACGTTCTAAAAAATCTCGAGAGCTCTCGGTTGGTACGCTCCACAGGATTCGCCTGGGGGTGGCGGATTGACGTTAGGATTTTTTTTTATATTATGGTGTTCCAGTAGCATTCCCCATTTTTTTGCGGTGAACTGCGTTCCTTGATCGGTTAATAGAGCTTGAGGTTTTCCGTATTTGGGAATGTAGTCATCGGATAGGCATCGCCAGGTACTTTCCGTAGTCGCCTTTTTTAGCCCATACAGTTTCGTGTATTTTGAGAACACGTCTATGACGGCCAGGATAAATTTGTTGCCGTCCTGTCCAGTGGGCAAGGGACCGTAGAAATCCAGAGAGACGAGTTCATTCGGCTTCGCGGGTATTATCGTCTGTCTTTCCGCAAAAATCCCCGGCGTGTAAATCTTATTCCTTTGACAGGAGTCGCAACTAGCGAGGATCTTTCTCACGTGTCTATACAGCGTTACGGTGATAAAAGTCGTCCCGTAGTAGCAGGTAACATTTCCGAGCTCCGGCGTGACCGTATATTTTGTGGCACTCGGTAACTAGTGTGTTCAGACCAGCAGAGGGGACTACCACACGCTCTACTCCCTTTTGTCGTCGATATAAGACTTCATCACGCAGGGCATAATTGTCATTCTCGTGTCCTTGGCCGATTTGTTCCCTTAAGGTTCGACAGTTTTCATCCTGCAGTTGTCGCGTGGAAATATCGGTGATCAGAGCTAGAAATTCATCGCTCATATCTTGTGCTAATTCGGCGATTACTATTTCCTCAGCGGGTCTCTCCTTCTCGGGTCTACTCAGGAGATCGGCGACCGTATTATCTCTCCCTGCACAGTGTATAATCGTAGGGTGATAGTCTTGTAGGGCTAAGGCCCATCTTGTCAGCCAGTCATGGGACAGTCGGCACTCTTTTATGAAGGTAAGAGCTGCATGGTCGGTAATTATTTTTAATTCTCCGCCGAGGATATATGTTCGAAATTTTGTCAAAGCCCAAACAACCGCGAGGAGTTCTTTCTCGGTTGTACTGTACCTGAGCTCTGCGTTTTTTAGCGTCCTACTCGCGAAATGAAGCACCAGGTCTTCGCCTTGTTCATTCCGTTGGAAAAGAACGGCCCCGAGGGCTACATCGCTCGCATCCGTTTGTAAAAAGAATGGTTGGTTTTTTAACGGGTAGTATAGAATCACGCTGTCACAGAATTTATTTTTAATGTTATCAAATGCTTTCTCTTCATCGTCACCCCAATGCCACCGCGTGCCCTTCCGAATCAGGTGTAGTAACGGAACTGTTGCACTGCCGTGTTCGCGTGTGAATTAGCTATAATAATTTATTAAGCCCAGAAATCCTCGCAGCTGCTTAATATTTTTAGGTGACGGAAAGTTCTTGATTGATTCGATTTTTTCAGGGTCAGGTTTGATCCCGTCTCGCGTGAGGATGTGTCCAATGAAGCGTGTTTCTTTGCGGAAGAACTGTGATTTTTCAAGGTTGAGCGTTAAACCGTGGTCCTCAAATCGTTGGAAGAGGTCATGTAGGTCACGGATATGTTCCTCGAACGTCTCCGAGGTACATAAAATATCATCCACGAAGTTGATAACGCTGCCGAGGCCACACAATACTTTTTTCAAGCCTCGAACTAGGCTAGCCGTACTAGTACGTAGCCCGAAAGGTGTGACGCAGAATTCATAGCAACGGCCCCGATGCATGAATGCTGTGTACTTCCGAGATTCCTCGGTCAAGGGCACTTGCCAAAAGCTGGCTCGCATATCCAGAGTGGTCATGTATCGAACACTCCTACACTCCTGGAACAGCTCGCCTGCTGCTTCCATCCTTTCGTGATCGGGTTCGAGAATTTCATTGATGCGGCGGGCATCGAGACACAATCTTACGCCTCCGTCCTTTTTCGCTGATACAAGCAGAGGACTGCTGTACGAGCTTTTAGAGCGTTGGATAACGCCCTGCCTCAAGAGAGTCCCTGGCGGAGTCGGTAGGGCTCTCCTTGGCTGAGAAGGTGACGGACGGTGAGGCCGGCCGTGTCCGCGATTGGAGCATGGAGACGAATAGCGACTCTTGGGCGGTATTGCGTAGAAAGCTAACGCCGTCAAGTCAAGGTCCACCTTGCAAGAAGGTATCAGAAATGATACCGGGTGCCAGGGCTTAGTAAGTCGTCACTCTGCGGATCTCGGTTCATACCTGACGATCCATGTTTGACGCGATCACGAACGGACCCTTTGGCGACGTCCTAACGGACTCGTAGTTTTCGATATGAGCCAACAGGACAGCGGAAGTACAGGTACAGTGACAATCCATATATTTGAGTATTTGTGCCATGCACCTAGCATGGTCGGAGACCGTGAGACTGGTGCTACTCTGCGGAGGAACCATCTATCACCGGTAGATCATGTGAGCTATACTTCTCGTTTACGAAATTATTTTCGTACTCGAGAGTGTGAAACACGGACCAACGGTACGGGGCATCGCGTGCGGCACCTTCGGGTGTCGTGCGCGGCGCTATTTTTATTTTTATTTTTTATTTGTGCCCACGCTCTGAATATCAAAGTGAAGAAATTCAAGCGAGCTGGAAATGGCATTGCCCACGCTCTGGATGTCAACGTGAAGAAATTCAAACGAGCTGGAAAAGGCACGCCCACGCTCTGAATATCAATGTGAAGAAATTCAAACGAGCTGGTTAAGGCGAAAACTAAAACCAATGACCCATACGGGAAAAATCGGAGCGAGGATCGAGGCAACGTTGTTTCCTGTAAAACAAGTACCGCACTGCGTAGCTATGGTCCATCGGGGAACGTCGCTCGCGAGAGCAGCGACTCCAATGGGCTGGTCTTTTAGGACGCGAGACGGTCGTTGGAAGGGAGCTCTTGCCATCGTGAGTTTGGGTTGCGTTCATCGTATGAGGATCGATGGTCGGTGCGGGTACGCGCAGCACTTAGGCTCAGGCCGACGTGCTCCACCCGTATCGTTCCTTCGCTCCTTTGGTAAAAATTGGTCGGATTGCACCCGGGCACTGCAACGTGCATTAAAGGGGCTTTCTGCGGCATATAAGTGAGCCTGGATGTGATGCGGTTCGCGAATCTCTGCCTTGGTGGATGCATCAAGTATGTCTCCCCAGGCATGTCAGGCGTATGGTTCCGGGGGATGACGTGCGCAATGGACTTCGTGTTTACAGAGCGCCGTGGTCTCCGGGCTTGCTCCTCGGAGGATCGTACGACGGAGAGGATCGAATTTGCACGTGTCTGAAGGTGAGGACGGGATCTCATCGCTGTGGCTCTTACCTCGGATACATAGCCAGTATCCGTGAGATTTCAGTTATGGCTACCTGGGGCTAGCACAATTGTGCTCTCGGAGAGCAGCACACTCAAATCGAACGATTTGTTTTTCCAGGCCTGAGTGTGCACTGGGGGGTAGTGGTTTTTGGCACAAGAAAGTAACAAGATAGGATTCTTGTTGCGTTTGCTCTTAATGGGCGAGAGACCCTCGGGTCGAGCAGAGAATGACGGTTTCGTGCCGGATTTCTACACATTATTTGCCTCAAGAGAGTCTCGATCTCTTTATCCACTCCTTCGCGGTACGCTAAAGGCAC
Source organism: Stenichneumon culpator (assembly GCA_964017025.1). NCBI lineage: Eukaryota > Metazoa > Arthropoda > Insecta > Hymenoptera > Ichneumonidae > Stenichneumon > Stenichneumon culpator. The sequence continues at coordinate 19,640,273 of OZ024771.1, forward strand.
CGGATAGCACATGGCCTTGAACGGTTGGTGAGGTATGACCCTGAGCTCGTGCTGATATGAGTTCAATATGCCGGAACGTTTAAGGAAAACTCCTCGATGGCGTATTAAGAGATCCCGAAAGCTCTTTGTTTGGATCTCATCGAGCCCTTCCGTCATTGCGACGGTTTTATCGATTTCTTCCTCCGTTATCTCATCCGCCGGGTCGATCTCCATCCGTACTTCTTGTATGAGGCTTCCCCCTCCAGTTTCAGCATTGCCGAAGGTGAACGCGTGTCGCTTTTGCTGATCATTCGGCATCAAAAAGGAGATCTCGTGTTTCTCGAGGTCAATAATGCTCTTAATCTTAACCAGGAAATCGATACCAAGGATGCAGTCGTTAGACAGGCGAGGAACAATAGAATAATTAAGGTAATTCTATCACCCTTGTTGTTGATATCGATTTGTGCGAATAGCTGACGGGTGACTTTCACCGCCCTTCCAGCTGTGGCTCCACGAACCGATACTCCGGCTAACGGAAGGAGAGGGCATTCGCCGAGTGGTGCGGCATTGTTAAAGAAAAATTGCTCCGATATCGCGCTTATTCCGCTTCCCGTATCCACCAGCGCGCGGATGCTAACCCCTTGTACACGGACTGTGAGAAACGGACATCGAGCGCGCGGTGTGACAGGTACCGAGTCTTCATCCAACAGGTATTTCCGAGTATCGTCGCCGAAGCCAAGCGTCACCTCGTTAATGTGCGTTACAGAGGAGGTGACGCATCCTCGTTTCCCGAGTCTTCGTATTCCTCCTCAAGTTGGAGGGGAGCCTCGATCGTCTCTTCCTCGCTCGTGAGGGCTCGGATTTGCCGCGTGTTGTCGCGGTTGTATGCGTTTGTGCGAGATGTATCGTTGTTCTTTGGAGCCGCGTATGGTTTCTTTTCCGTCTGATGATCTTTCTTATCAGGCGTTCCTGTGCTCGTTTCCCGCGGACGGTTGGCGAAAGGCCTTTCGTTTCCGCTGCCCGGTACTGTGAACCGCTCGCGTGTTTCAGGCTTCTTTCGTTCCCTATTGACGGGGCCCTCTTCGTCGTACGACGATAGAAGATCGAGAAGACGCGGAATGTCATTGATGCCAAGCGTGCGAATAGTCGCGCTTACATCCGCTGTAAAATGTCGTTTGATTTTTGAAACAATTTCTGCCTCGGACAATTCCGGTCGGAGGTCGCGAGCGATAGCGATCATTGACATGGCATACGACATTCGTGATTGTTTCTTAAGGGGGTCATGCCACTCAGACTCAAGTTTCATCCGTACATTGTATTGTCGCTCTTCGCTCCAAAAACGACGGGTGAACTGGCGTTCAAATTCTCCCCAGTCTCGTATGGCATCACGCGAAATCTTCCACCATTGCAGCGCTACTCCTTGCATGCACTGTGTGATTACGATTTTAAAGTGATACCGAGGGACATAAGTGTCTCGGTACGCTCGCAAGTCCACAAGAAACTTCATTGGCAGCTCGTGTGATTTTCCCGCGAAAGGTGGAGGGTCCAATTTCAGAGAGCTACACACGGCCGTTGTGTTGCTGGGACCTTCCGGTGCCGTTCCCGTTCCATACGTACGTACTTCCGGCAACTCCGTGTTCTCCCTTGAGCTGTCCCCGACAGCCAGTGTATTTCCCGATCGCATGAATTGGGTATTTGTTTTATAGTGGTGCGTCGAGCTCGGTGGAGGCACCTTGGGAAGCTCGAAGGTTGCAAACGGGTTGAAAAGGCTCTCTTGCCGGTGAACCGGGGGAGGATTCATCGCTGTCCTAAGTGATTCGAGTCTCTTCGTTACGTTGTTATATTCACGTTTTAGCGTAAGGATGTTCTCCACCTGAATATTGTGCTCTGCTTCTTGTCTCTTCTGCACGCCCTCGAGGATACGGTATAAGGAATGGAGGGTTATCTCGGCGGGACTTATCTCCTCAATCTCTGATATATCATCATCGTCGTTTTCGCTGCTTGTGCGACGATTGCCGCCGTGATGCGCCTTTGGTTTATTTTCTCGCCACCCTTTTTTCTCTGCTCGGCGTCGGTCTTCTTCGATAAGTCGTGCTTCTCTGTCAGGCTCGCCGGCAATACCGGAGTAATAATCCTGGTTGTCGTCTCCGTTGCTCTTGCTTGGAGTCGGCTCTTTCCTTTTTGCTCCAGTGTCGGCCGCTAGAGCTCCGTGCTCTGCTTCCTTGTTAGATTCTGCCATGCCTATTGTCTCTGTCGTCGTCCCGTACGTATAGCCTGTCTCGTAGCGTCTCTGTCTTCGTTTGTTTTTCTTTCTTGCCGCTGTTCTAAAAAGCGTGGCACGTGCCGTTCGCTTTGTCGCCTTTGGTGTTGACGGCTGGCGGAAAAAAAGGCCGCGGAAAAAAAGGCCGCAAAAAAAAGGCCGATGGAAAAAAAGGCCTCAGAAAAAAAGGCCTCGGAAAAAAAGGCCGAAGGAGAAAAAGGCCGAAGGAAAAAAAGGCCGAAGGAAAAAAAGGCCGATGTACGGAAATTTTGTGTGAAAATGGTTGATAAAAGGTTTACAGAAAAAAAAGCATATCGATTTTATTTACTGCAATTTTGATGCAATAGTGATAGTGTTTCCTAATGATTAAACGCGTGTTAATCATCCGGATGCATTCTCCTAATTGGAAGATTGTAGTCGCAGACCATTAGCGGTCTCCGGATTCACCACGTTGTGTGCGTGTGCGTGTGCGTGTGCGTGTGCGTGTGCGTGTGCGTGTGCGTGTGCGTGTGCGTGTGCGTGTGCGTGTGCGTGTGCGTGTGCGTGTGCGTGTGCGTGTGCGTGTGCGTGTGCGTGTGCGTGTGCGTGTGCGTGTGCGTGTGCGTGTGCGTGTGCGTGTGCGTGTGCGTGTGCGTGTGCGTGTGCGTGTGCGTGTGCGTGTGCGTGTGCGTGTGCGTGTGCGTGTGCGTGTGCGTGTGCGTGTGCGTGTGCGTGTGCGTGTGCGTGTGCGTGTGCGTGTGCGTGTGCGTGTGCGTGTGCGTGTGGGGGGTTCGGGGGGGCGGAGCCCCCCCGACTGCCACCAGAAATACCATTTTTTATGAAAAAAAAAATCTGTTTCTATAGACTTGATTTTGAAAATTGAGTTTTGACCGGGGCCTTTTTTTCCGCGGCCTTTTTTTCCACGGCCTTTTTTTCCATCGGCCTTTTTTTCCACGGCCTTTTTTTCCATCGGCCTTTTTTTCCAGGCCTTTTTTCCGCGGCCTTTTTTTCCACGGCCTTTTTTCCGGGATTCGGTGTTGACGCCGCGGTGTTAGTGCTGGTTGTTGATACTTCGATTATCTCACGCTCGCCGGCCCTATTGTTCTTCCGATGAGTCGCTCGCTCTGTTTTCGTCTTCCACGGGACCACGTTATTATGTCCGAATTTGCCTGAATTGTTTTTCTCGCTTTCGCCGGACTTGTTGTCCTCGAAGCGAGGAGATATTTCGCTTCCTGTCTCTGCCGAGACCACGCTTTTGTTTTCGCCGCTCGAGCTATTATCGGTTTCGGTCGCTAATCCTTTATTTTCCTCTGTCCGTGCGGACACCTGTGAATTTCGAGTTGCGTAAGACTTTCTCTCGACACGATTGTAACTATGTGTACGCTTATCGCTAGGCTTATTGCTTTTGTTTTCGCCGCTCGAGCTATTATCGGTTTCGGTCGCTAATCCTTTATTTTCCTCTGTCCGCGTGGACACCTGTGAATCTCGAGTTGCGTAAGACCTTCTCTCGACACGATTGTGACTATGTTTACGCTTATCGCTAGGCTTATTGCTTCTCGCCAGAGTGTAAATCGAGCCCCAGGTTGGGCGCCAATTGAAAGCTTTCGAATTTTTCTGAGGACGGGAAACGCTAGAATTGATCGCTGGAAGAGCATGGGATATTCTATGGCAGATTTACGTTTAATTTAATGCCCCAATTCTCGGTCCGGAATAATTCGAAGGAAAAAAAAATGTGGTGTCCGGCTGTGGGATCGGGCACAGGGCACGATTTAGAACACTCGGTCAAGTAAAATTGAGAGCCTCGATATGATCATTTATTTTATTTTTAATACACACACTGGCCTCAGTAGGGATCGCTTCTATCCTCTCGGAGACGCGCGTGACCCTTCATCACCAGCCAGTGCGGGGGTCAAAGTTTGGCAACGCTGCCCCTCGTGAAGCGAGGGGCCTAAAGGAATTTAGGAGAAAATTTTAAGCGTGGAAAATTAAAAATGATTTTAATGGAAGGATGAAGTTAATTTAAAAGGATAAGAGATTTATAGGGAAATAGGACTCGACAGATTTTACAGTTATACTAGATTTCAGATTGAGCTACTTTTCGTTAATTTAATTTTTGTAATTGAGAGAAAATTTACTTGGCCAGGTAATAACGGATCATTTACAAATTCGTGGAAAGAAAAGTTACGTTTGTGTCGAGCACGGGAAGGGATTCTCCACTCGTTCACGGATCTGCGACGTGTGAGCGAATAGAGAGTCGAGCCGTGCTCCCAAAAAAAAATATTTTTTTTTTGTCTCAATCAACCCCGATCGATGGAATCCGTGATAATCTTTCACGTTTGACACGGGTACAACTTTCTCTATTGGAAGCCGAGATAGGAATGTAAAACGATGGCTGAAATGCTGAACTGCAGATGGTTCGCAACAAAAATGTTCTTTTCTCTGTCTTTTTGAAATTTATTCGCGTGGTCGCCAAGACGCCGTACCACACGGGGCTTTACACCCAATTTATACTTTCTACCAGATTCTCGGGGTCGAATCTTCCCTTTTCTCGCAGAAGCCTATATCGGATGTTCGATAGGTAGATAAAGTTAATCGTTATTTATTCTCGGGTTGTTTATCGCGAAATTGTGCCCGAGACCCTCTGATAAGTGAACTTACTTATCCCGTAGGATCAACGTACGCTAAGTCCCTGCTGTTATAGAACGCGCGCGAACAGAGTTCGTTATTTTACCTCGGAACATCCGCAAGTTATTTCCCGCCGAGGGTCACTTCAAAGGTTCGACTTTTTTATCCTCGCGCTGTGATCAGACGTCCATGCACAGTGCAGGGGCTTCTCACAGAACGAGGTCCCTAACTGATTCTACTCAGTGACCGGATATTCTTAACTTACAATATTGGAGCATGCTCCAGCTCGATCGCAGAGACGGTGTTGGTTCACTAGTCTTCACGGTGGTAATGAGATCCGGTTGTGAGCTCCTGCTCCTTAAATAAGCTTCGCTGTATTCTTCCTCGAGTGGTAGGAATAATTTGTCCCCACGATGTGTAAAGATTGCAAGGAGGGAATGTTCGCTTGCCGGATGGGGAGACCCGAAATCGGGTGAGGGCATTCGGAGATTTTCCCCTTTCTCGGTTTCGTTCGGTTATCTCGCGAGATTAATTTGCGGATATCTTAAATTTTGGGAGAGCTCCGACGTTAGTCGCTCCGCCCATATTCGGGGACCGCCTTAATTTCTGCCGACAAGGAGTAATGAGGAGGGACATACCCACATGCGGGACTTACGTCTAACCCGCACGCTCCTATCCTTGCTGCCCCGGATATGTCCCGTTACAATACATGAGTTCTAGCGTTAAACGAAAGGAAGTAACCATACCATCGGTTTACCACATTTCAACTAGCTGGCTCAAATCAATGGGGTGTTATATCTATTCTAAAGGCGTGGAATCTCTTAGCCTCCCCCCCCCGCCCCCATACACGGAAGCACATCCACATACCATCTAAAAATTACTTTTTCCAACGTTTTCGCATATTTTACGTACTCTGACACCAAAATCACTATTTGTTTTTACACAAGCAGCTTCCTCTATAGGCAAGCAAAAGAAGAGAAGGGTCCGACAGGTCGACGACGTTCCCGCTCTGGGCGATGGCATCGAGAACCCGACACATGACGGATCTAGTCACGATACGGCAACGCTTCCGTGTTAGTATATATTTTGTGCCTTCATTTATTTGAACACGATATTCGGGACCTTATGATAGTCCATCGGGAAGCAAATACTAGGTAGCATTGAAATGCCGAAAGGCTTACAATTATTTTTTAGCCGTTTCCGGGAAGCTTAAGTTTGTCTAGATTGTATTCAACATGATTAATATTTGATAATTGCATAATTTATTGCTTATTTAGAGTACACCCAGGTTTCTTGTAGGAAAGAGGTAGTTCTTGTATATATTACAAAATATATATAACCTTTCCTTGGTTACAGTTTTTGTTTTCTCGCAGCTCTAATCATGAGACTTTTTCCAATATAAATATTGATTGCTTGGCTTATCAACGCGTTTTGTTTATCAATTAATCATCTAGCATAAAATGCGGGAGATAATGGGATCTATAGAAGTTCACAAATGAAATGGGCTAATGTTTCCTACACTTTCGTGTTGCAATTTATATTGCAACGAGGCGAACAATTAAGGATTAAGGATGCTTGGGCCAAAACGCGTTTGTGTTCGATCGCTATAAAACTTTGCTACTTTGCAGGCAAATACGCACTGAATCGTTTATAATTTTTTCAGATTTTTTGACCATGTTTTTTTTAGTAATGCGTGTATAAAGCTGCATAAAGTATCGTGTAAACGTTTCAATAATCGGTCGGTGACGACGGAACGTGGCGATTTTCTCCGCCGATTTCTGAGATGCGAATAAAAAACCTATCGCATCGAAGAGCATGAGTATGCTCTTCGCAGCTACCTGCAAAGAATCTTCTTGAAATAAATGCAATAAGCGAAAGACTGTATCTCTGTCTAGCCGCTCACTTTATCTGCGTTTCTCATTCGCATGCTGACTAATGCGGTCAGTGGAGCCCCTCTCCTGTTCCGCTCCCGCGAGTTTAGTCCAAACATCCTTAATAAGAATAATTCGGGATTACTGTGAGTAACGGTCAGAATATTCGACCAGAATCTCAGCCCAGTACGGTGCGCATTTTTTTTCAGATTGTTTGATTTATTTCGTTAAAATACATATCTAATGCGCATTGAGCTTTGCCACGCACTTATCGAACGTGATCGCCCAATTATATTGATTACCCAAACGTAGTCGGGCAATGACTTTTCTAATTGGGAGCCTGACCTTGGCATGATATCTCGTGTGTGTTTATTTACTTTATGGCAGTACAGTAGAACCTCGATTATCCGAACCCGTTGGGACCGGGTCTAGTTAGGATAACAAAAAATTCGGATAATCGAAACGCAATTTTTTTAGGGCATTAAAACGTACATAAATAAGACATAAATGAAATAACAGCATATATCAAACTTGAAAACATATCTTCAATAATATTTCACCATCGTAGTCTTATTTAAAGGGTTCTGTGAAATAAAGTCGTCTATTTTGCTTCTTCATAGAGGACGCATTGTTTTGGTAAAAAAAAATTAAAATTTTCGTATCGCTTTCTCATAATGTTCCTTTATTCGCGAAGCTTCGTCTATGAGAAAGCATTTTCTGTATTTTTGGCTTCCACGTAGAGGAAGTTTGGCGTATAAAGAAACATTATCAGGACGCGATATGAACATTTTTATTTAAAAATGTTATGAGAAAGTGATATGAAAATTTCAGTTTTCAACTTTTTAATTACCGAACGCTAGCTGCACGTTTTTCAGCAGCAAAATCGCAAAGCCGCTTCAGTATGAATTACGTATATAAAGCGATTAAAGCGATTTATAATTAAAACTAAACTCTGTTGGGGTGGGTGAAACTGCTCGGGAAAGCCGGCGAGTGGATTGACGCTGGAAATCGAAAGCCGCAGTTCAACACGCCTGAACACGTGCGCGGATCCCGCAGCGGCGTGCAACAATGACAATATTTCGCGCTGACGTTCGGATAACCAAGCGTTTGGATAAACAGAGTCAACGTTCGGATAATTGAGCATTCAGATGATCGAGGTTCTACTTTATTGCCAATTGGCAAGCTGGATTCCCTGCTCTTGTCAAAATTATCATATTAATGCATGCGGGAACCACTTTTTACAGCTGTTCTTGAAGATCTTGCACCAATCATCAAAAAATTAATGGAAAAGGTGGGCCCGATTTCGACTAAATTGTCTAAATCTTCAAAGAAGTCAAAGGCTGCAACCATCGATTCATCTGATTCGGAATCTGATTCGAGACAAGAGTTAAACAATCCCCGAAGTTAGTATCCAATCGTGATGCATCTCTTAGCCTTATCGATCAGTTTTCTTATTTCAATCTATTCCTGTTTTGCGAAAGTTGTTACTATTCAGTGTTATGATTATTACTCAGTTACAGTTGAAAGTCTCGCGGCGATGCTTGCGAAAGTAAACCAAAAATTGGAATCCCAAAAACTTCCCGCACGTACCCGAGTTGAACGAAGTCCATCGCCGAGAAGACGTTGTGCACAATCTCTTTCAGTCCGACATGTCCAGTCCCCGACTCCTGGCTGTTCACGAATGTCGAGATCTCGTCCCTCTTTTTCAGACACTGTAGAGGTATCATTTCCTTATAAAATTTTACATCGTCCGATTTTCTACTATGTAACGCCTTTTCTGATTATGGCAATACGCTAAAGACGAGTGAAGATAATTGCGGTGCTACGAGAATAAACTCGTAAAGAACCTATGGGCCTCAAACCTCTTAGTATTCCAATATATGGAGCTATTATCGCCCAATCGCGGCTGTGGGCCGACTTAAGATAACATTAAAAACACTCGCATTAGCTAAAGAGCGTTGAGAAATCACATTAAATCCTACACCGAGATTAACAGACTGAGTACCGATCGATTTTTAGAGGTCAAAAGTTTTACGTGAACAACGTAGCAAGACTTACAGTAGCATACAATTCTACACGCAGCGCGCTGCTCCTCACGAAAAACATTTTTGCTTTAGCCTCCCTCTAAGGGGGTCTAAACTCACCTCTCTCGCTCTCACAGAATCCCCATGGCGTTGTCTATCTCACGCCCAAGCAACCGCCGTCTGGGTTTAGATTCCTTTTAAGGACGATTGACTATTAGACGATGCATTTTTTTTCAAATACATTTTTGACCCCAATGAAACAGTCGATCCTCCTTAATTAATTATTAGAACACTCAGCCCACTCTTAACGTTAATCACGGCCTAATCGCCGATTTTATGGGAGTGTGCCTCTTTTTTATTATAATACATCTTATTATTGCTCTCCTATTTCGTGCTCTTTTCGATTGGTCTAGTTTCGACTGGCTCTAATTTATTTGAACTCTTGTGAATATGTTTGCATAAAGGTTGCAAAATATTCTCCAATTTTCGCCACGACCATTCCTCGTTGATCGATTGCAAATAATAATTTACGAGCAGTCTGGACCACTCATTTTTCTAACAATGTGTTGAGTGCAAATTCAACGGTAGAAAATACTTTATACCAATAGATTACTGCTGCATTGTCAATTAATTTGCTAAGCGCTGGACCATTACCGTATTGCCATAATGACAAAGGACGTTATAAACAGCATGCAAAATCGAGCGAAGTAAAATCACGGGCTTACGGGTTCAACCTGTGATTTTTGTGACGAATCTTTTTTTCGATCTACACCTCTCCATTTTTTTATAATTATAAAACAACCGGCGTAATCACATATGATAGAACGCAGTTTGCTGAAATTTCCAAAGTGGGCCATACATTGTTTATAATCTTTCTTCGAAGGTTTTGTATCATAGATTTCATGAAATTGGTGAATACTACTGAACCTCGGTGATCTATATGTAAAGTAAGAATAAGCGCGTTTCCCGCCAGGATGCAGTACACATCGCCACGACTTTAACAGATAGACCATCTTAATTTCATGAATGAATTTGAGGTGCTCTCGTGTATTGGGTTCACCAATTTGAGTGAAGTTTGGTTTATGACTATTTTTTAATGTCTCAAATGAAGTCCGACCTTCCGCATCGTTATCTATTGTCACATTGCTAAGAGACTTTTAGTTTTGCAGCATAGCCCATTCACTAAAATGTAAACAATTATTTCTTCTACAAGATTTCATTGATAAACCTGCAGTTATTATGCTATTATGCTCGCGCACGTCGCACCCTCGCGCGATCCATGGGCCCAAGGAACTCAGAATAACCAGAGCCTGGACAAGCTCCCTGATGGACCTTAATAATCACAGCCTTGGGAAGCCCTGGATTCTTGTACATGGTTACACCGGCTAGACGTTTTTAAATAATATATAATGGCCGTTATGATTCGCGGGCTTGCACCCATCGACACTCACAGGCACACACTAATAGAATGCAAAAAAATCTATTCCATAAACTAATATTCAGAAAATTATTCAAAAATTCTAATCCATGGAACTACAATCCTGCAATCCCATTCCAGGCCCTGGGAAAATGGTCCCCCTGGTTTATTTAGATATTTTTTTCTGGGTGTATGTCGTAGGCGCAGGGACTAATAGAGATCTAATTTAGAAGTTCTACTGCTCTATACGGTAATCACTGTAATCTGTTAAAATGTTCTACGGTATTCAATGTACTCTCGTTACAGCCAGAATTGGGTCAGTAGTAACTTCGGCCACCGGACATAAGGCCACTTAGGATTGTCTTCGAACATAATCGCTCCCCATGCAATGCCATTATTGGTATTAATATTATGATTATGAATCGAGGTTTTAATATTCATATATTTACTCTGCAGACCGAAATTATGCCGGGATCTGGCCTCTATGTTGACTCGACGGAACTGAAGTTAAACATACTGCGGTTCAGAGCAGCACCTAAGGAAATGGTCAGGCGACTTTTGATGATTCTGGTTGGGGAAGAAAAGTTAAAAACCATGACCGCTCGAGGCTTCCGGACGAATCCTGGAAAAAATAAGAATGTGGCGGCGAGACAGGCTGTTCCAAAAAAAATTCTGGAAGCAATTCAATGTAAATATAATATAAAAAGTTGCGGCTCTGATTGCCTCGTACAAAATTATTTTTTTTTTAAGTACTTGGTGCCCAGACGTAATATTTTTGACTGTTGTTTGTGATATTTAACTGTGTAATTTCCGGTGTAGATTACGTCATCCATAAAGCGCTGTTTCCGCTGGACTGGCCACAAATTATACGCACCGTCAACTTGAAGTGCGGTAGTTTGAGAGACCCTCGACGACCTCAGAGAGGTGACGATGGCAATGGGGAAGAAAACGATGAGAAAGAAGACTCCGGCAATTCATCCAGCGACTGAATGTTGCTGGATGAATTGCTGAATCGATTCAGACATTTTTTTTCGTTAACAAGTTTCGTTAACTATTCTATATTTGGTTCTATATTGTTTAGGCATTAGCCAATAATAAATGACAATAAGTAATATTCATTTATGTAAAGTATTATAATTACTTATAGCTATGTACCTGCAAATTCCCCTTTTTCTGTCAAAGTTAATGTACGTCCTGCTCTTGCTTAATACAGAAGACGAATTCGAAGACGATGGAGAAGAAAAAAAAGGTAAGATATGACTTCAATGTAATGGAAATCGCACCCAATAGCGACAATTAATAAGAGCACACTATAATTCAAGGTAGCATGGAGTAAAGAAATCTCACAAAGAAACTCGGAACAGTATGCGAGATTTTTAGACAATTTTACAGAAAATCACGCAAAAAAGTTCGGACATATTGTACGTGACATTGACATTATTTTTAAAATCATACGATAAAGCTCGGACAAATTACACTCGAAATTGTTCGACATTTTTTTTTAATCACGCAAAAAGCTCGGTCACATTCGAGATTGTCTGACAGTTTTATAAAAACTCGCCAAGAAGCGTGGATAGATTATGTGCGAGATTCTCTGACAGGTATGAAAAATCTCCCTAAAAAGCTCAGACACTTACCTGAGATTATCTGATAATTTTATTAAAAAATTATGCAAAGAAGCTCGGACAGATTGTACTCGCAATTGTTCGACATTTTTTTTTAATCACGCTAAAAGCTCGGGTAGATTGTACGCGAGACTGTCAGATGTAGTTACAAAAATGTCAAAAAGAAGCCCGGAGTTGATTGTACCCAAGATTATCTGACGTAGTTATAAAAAATCTCGTCAAGAAGCTCAAATATATTGTGCTTAAAATTATTTGATATTTTACAAAAAATCTCGCAGAGAAGCTCGGGTAGATTGTACGCGAGATTGTCTGACGTAGTTATCAAAAATCTCACCAAGAAGCTCGGAAAGATTGCACTTGAGATTCTCGAACATTTTACGAAAAAATCTCACACAGAAGGTCAGGTAGATTTTACGCGAGATTGTGTGACGTAGTTATAAAAAATCTCGCCAATGAGCTCCGATGGATTGTACGTGAGATTCTCTCCCATTTTACAAAAAATCACGCAAACAAGCTCACGTAGATTGTACCTGAGATTTTCTGACGTAGTTATAAAAAATCACGCAAACCAGCTTTGCCATTTTACAAAAAATCTCGGGTAGATTATACGCGAGATTGTCTGACGTAGTTACAAAAAATCTCGCCAACAACCTCAGATAGATGGTACTTAAGATTCTGACATTTTACAAAAAATCACGCAAAGAAGCTCGGGTAGATTATACCCGAGATTGTCTGATGTAGTTATAAAAACATCTCGCAAAGATGCTCGGGTATATTATACGCGAGATTGTCTGACGTAGGAATACAAAATCTCGTCAAAAGCTCGGATAGATTGTACTTGAGATTTGCTGACATTTTACAAAAAATCTCGCAAAGAAGCTCGCGTAATTTGTACGCGAGATTGTCTGACGTAGTTATAAAAAAATCTCGCAAAGAAGCTCGCATGATTGTACCCGAGATTATCTGACGGCGATATAAAAAATCTCGCTAAGAAGTTCAGATAGATTTATCTTGAGATTCTTTGACATTTTACAAAAACATCGCAAAGAAGCTCGGACAGATTGTCCTTGAAATTCTCTAACATTTTACCAAAATTCTTGCGAAGAAGCTCGGATAGATTGTACGCGAGATTGTTCGACAATTTCATAAAAAAATTCGCCAAAAAAGCTCGGATACATTGTATTTGAGATTCTTTGACATTTTACAAAAAATGTCGGGTAGATTATACGCGAGATTATCTGCCGTAGTTATAAAAAAATCTCGCAAACAAGCTCGGATACATTATGCTAGAGATTTTTTGATATTATACACAAAATCTCGCAAAGAAGCTTGGGTATATCATACGCGAGATAGTCTGACGTAGGAATAGAAAATCTCGTTAAGAAGCTCGGATAGATTGTATTTTAGATTCTAACTTTTTACAAAAAATAACGCAAAGAAGCTCGGGTAGATTATACGCGAGATTGTTCGACTATTTTATAAAAAAATTCGCCAAGCAGCTCGGTGAGATTGTACAAAAATTTTATTGTACAAAAATATTGTACAAAAATTTTATTTGAAAAATCACGCAAAATCTCAAAAACTTCAGAAAAATCTCAAAAACAATCCGCACGATACACTTTGATGTATTATAAAGAGTACCGGTCCCGATTGCATGCTTGATTTTTTCGAGACTCTCGGTGAGACAATTGCCGAGATTATCGGCAAGATTGTTATCGGTATTCTCACCGAGACTTTCGCCGAGTGTCTCGGTGAGAATACCGATAACAATCTTACTGATAACAAATGCGTCCGCTATACATAGCGGACGCATTTGTCAAGCAGTTTATCGCTCGATTCGGGGCCCCCAGGGCGCTGCTCACCGATCAGGGCACGAATTTCTGTAGTAGTCTCATGAACGCGGTGGCAAAAAAATTCCGAATCAAACGATACAGGACCACGTCGTTCCACCCGCAATCCAATGGGTCCATCGAACGCTCTCATCACGTCCTTGTCGAGTACCTGAAACCCTATGTGGACCGACGAAATGATTGGGACGAGTTTCTAGAGATGGCCATGTTTTCGTATAACACCAGCCAACATGAGGGGACAGGCTTCACACCCCACGAACTGGTATTCGGAAGGATAGCAAGACAACCGGCCGGAGACATCAGAATAGAAGCACAGCGTGACCCAACGTACGCGGAGTATCTTCGTGGGCTATTCACAAAAATCCAAGGTCTCCAAGAAATGGCAGCCGATCATCTACAAACTGCCAAGGAAAGATCAAAGATGTATTACGATCGGAAATTAAACCCACAAAACTTTAAAATCGTTGACAAGGTTCTTATGCTTAAAGAACCAAAAATCGGAAAATTTTACGATCAATATACCGAACCCTGTGAAGTGTTGGAAATACTCCCCGGAGAAAACATTAAAATAAAATATAAGGGAAAACCAAAAGTTGTCCACGCGAACAAACTGAGGTTAAAGCGGCTGTGAATTGTTTGTTACAGGACGTGTAAAGGAAAAAAAGGGGGAGAAAAATGTTTGGGACAATGGGTATCGTTGCCATCCTCGTTCTAATAAGCGGAGCGAGCATCTGTCAAGCAATCATTGGATTCGACTGTGGAGGATCAACACTGAACGTCACAACGATGTCACTAAACGACGTAAAAGAGTGCGACGTCCCAGCGAATGAGCCCGAACCAGTCTCAACCTACATACAACTCCTCCAGCTGTCAGAATTCGCGGACACGCCAGTGATACAGTGCAAGATCGAGATATCCCGCATTGTGACACATTGCGGTATGCACTCTCACAGCTCAATGGTCCACAACGGATTCCACGAATACCTGCACGAGTTAGATGAGAGCTCGTGCCGCCGTCTTCAGGAAACGGGAATAATTCGTCTGGGATTCACGGCCGAAATCCACGGACTACGCCGAAACGACACTACGACCAGAAGCATTACTCTAGCCGGTTCGACAACAGCCAACGGAGAATGCCAGGGGACACAATACAACGATCCCTTCGGTACATGGAGCGACGTCATCGTTAAAGCGTCCGTGAAGATTTCATTATTTAATTATCAGGCGGTAGTCAACCTTCAAGCAGGAAAAATCGTACTTCAATCCGGAACGCAATGTCAACTCGCGGACGATACCTGCATCGACATCGATGGAAACTCCGTGTTCTGGAAATCGACACCATTGGACTCGTGCAATTTCGACACGTACGACGTATTGTACGAGGGACTCGCTTCAAAATTCACAATCGTGGAAGATGGATCACACCTTCCAGATGTATACACGCTAACGACGGATCAGACGACATTCGCACTAGCCAAACGCTCGGAATATCCAGTCTGTGGCTATAGGCTGACAAGAACCGAACATCCGAAGTTATTCATCCTCGAGACACAGCGAGGTCAATCCTTCGCAACGAAAAAGAAAATCTCCGTCAATAATCTCGACATGTTCTCGTACATAAATTCAAAGTTCATTTACGTTGAAAAACATGTGAGAAAGCAGATGAAAAATCTGTACCGCGATGTGGTCGTTCAGAGGTGCAACTCGGAGAGACAGATCCTCCAAGGCGCTTTGTCAACCGCCGCACTGCTACCGGAGCGATTCGCGCGCACGGTCATGAAAGGACCGGGCTTCATGGCAGTCATCGCAGGTGAAGTCGCTCACATCATAAAATGTGTGCCGATCGACTGCAAACTCAGACGGACGGACGAATGCTACCAGGAGCTTCCCGTGACGTACCACAACGAATCGTACTTCCTGTCGGTGACATCGAGAATGTTGATTAAATCAGCAACGCAGATAAACTGCGATCCGGTCGTACCTGTGCAGTACCAAATCGAGGGAACTTGGTATCGTCGATCCCCGGGGCCAATAGAAGT
Source organism: Stenichneumon culpator (assembly GCA_964017025.1). Taxonomy (NCBI): domain Eukaryota; kingdom Metazoa; phylum Arthropoda; class Insecta; order Hymenoptera; family Ichneumonidae; genus Stenichneumon; species Stenichneumon culpator. The sequence continues at coordinate 19,655,942 of OZ024771.1, forward strand.
CCTAACACCGCAGTCAATGGAACCACTATCCAAGCTCAACTGGAAATACGCGTCACCAGGCAATCTCGCTAGCAGTGGCATTTATTCACAAGACGATATTAACAATCTTCGGGAGCGGATCATGTTTCCTGCGGAGAAACCGGCTCTACTCAACAACATCGCACGAGGAACGGCCGGGTATCACGTTCCTGCCGGAAGTTTGTCGCTTGCCGGATTATTGGACGAGAAAACACTCGACCGTATCGCCGAAAATGCCACTGCCAAATTCTGGAATGGATTTATGAAATTCGGATCCGCTACTGGAGGCATCGCGGGTATCATCGTGGTGCTGGCATTAATAAAATTTATCATCGATACATGCGTTCAAGGTTATGCCCTCCACGCACTTTATGGATAGAGCGTCCATCTGCTGGGGGCAATATGGGGATCGCTAACCGGCCTCCTTCTCACGCTGGCACATCGACGAAACGTCGAGTCCGGCCAACAAATCGAAGAGTTCCATGCTGAACAAATATCACCACCGACGCCAGCATACCGGAAGCAGTATCCTGTGTTGTCACCAGCAAAATCGACTCTAACATTGAGCGGTGTCGACCCCGAACTTTCCTCACGGCTGTTCGCCTCACGAATGCAGAGCCGCGCCTCTGCATCCGACTAAAACGGGGAGGTGTTACGTCCGGGGTTCCAGCTGCGGTCGATGTTGAGCGAATTTTAACCGCTTACATTTTTTTTTTAATTTTTAATTTTATGTCCCATATGCGTATAAAATATAAGTATGACTCGCTAATCTCGCTTCTCTCGGGAGGCGAGAGCAGCGAGTTGCGAGAGCGATTCCTTATCGCCCGAGTATAAGGTATCCGAATACCGTGCGACGAAGGGTCCGAAACGTTCCCTCGCACGTCAGCACATCCCTTCGAGGAATCGAGGCGAGCACCGTGCGACGACTAAACACCTCGCTGTAATCGTCAGCACTTCTTAATCAATTAAAAGTAGGGAACAGAGTCGTAATGGCTAAGCTCTGAACGGAGTACAATCAGTACCATCGAGAACTCCGAACCGCGTATCGTAAAGCTACAACAGATCCGTATCCATCAACGAAGAACCCGAGGTGAAGTCGGGATACGCGTTGCTCGTCTCGATCACGAGTGCTTCCTCGAATACATCGAGGAAATTTCTTTGATTTGTGCCGCGTAACGAACAACCGATTCGGTTACCGCGTTTAATTTATCATCTCGATTTATCCCGAGAAAATAATCCTACGATTTAGCGATTAAGTGTTCGTTCTATTTCCACGTTAATAAACGGTAAAAAGGATATTTCGAATTGTGCTTCAGTGGTGGTAATAA